>CM017584.2:11752891-12430262 GCA_007844105.2 Rhamnella rubrinervis | reverse complement strand
ACTTCCACATCCTCCGCCATTCTTCTCACGCCCGTCACTAACTTCCTACAGCCCTCCGCCAACTTCCTACGGCCATCCAACAACTTCCTAGAGCCCTCCGACAACTTCCTACGACCCTCCGCCATCTTCCTACGCCGCCCGGCAACTTCCTACCGGCCTCCGACAACTTCCTACGTCCCTCCAACAACTTCCTACGGGCCTAACATCATCCTACGGCCTCCGCCACTTCCTACTTGCACTCAGGAACTTTCTACGCCTCCGCTTATCTTCCTCTCCTCCTACTTCAAGACTCCAGTTAACTTTCTACGGCCCTCCTCAGAACTTCCTAATGTCTCCGACAACTTCCTACGGCAATCCAACATCTTCCTACGGCACTCCAACAACTTCCTACGGCCCTCCCACAACTTCCTACGCCCTCCGCCATCTTCCTACGACCCTCCGACAACTTCCTACAGCCCTCCGACAACATCCTACGGCCTCCCAACATCTTCCAACGGCCGTCCAACAACTTCCTACTTCTGCTCACATCTTCTACTCGGCCTTCCAACAACTTTCTACGGCCCGCTAAACTTCCTCTAATGCCTCCACAACTTCCTCTTACGACTCCAACATCTTCCTACAGACCCAACAACTTCCTACAGGCCCGCCACATCTCCTACTGACTCCAGTAACTTTCTACGGCCCTCCGCAAACTTCCTACGGCCCTCCGACAACTTCCTACGGCACTCCAACATCTTCCTACGGTACTCCAACAACTTCCTACAGCTCTCCCACAACTTCCTACGGCCCACCATCATCTTCCTACGGTCCTCCGCTAACTTCCTCCAACCCTGCGACAACATCCTACGGCCTTCCAACATCTTCCTACGGCCCTCCAACAACTTCCTACTGCCATCTTATCATGGCTCCAACAACTTCCTACTCTACCACTCCAACTTTCTACTACCTCCACAACTTCCTACGCTCCTCCAAGAATATCAGCATCTAAGACTCCTACATTTTCTCCCACGGGCTTCTTCACAACTTCCTGGGCCACCCTCCGACAACTTCCTACTGCCCTCTCACAACTTCATATGGCCCTCGCATAATTTCCTAAATGGCTCCTTAATATCGGCCCTACGGCTTCCTCCACTAACTTCCCCACGTCCTCCATCTTCCTCAAGGCTCCTCCAACAACTTCCTACTTCTACCCATTAACTTTCTACGGCCTTCCGACAAGCCTACGGGGTTGCCGAACAACTTCTAAAGTGCTCCTCCACCATCTTCCCTACGGCCTCCAGCCAATCCTCCTCCACAACTTCTCATCTTCCTCTTCTAACATCTTCCTACAACCCTCCAACAACTTCCAACGTCCCTAGGCCATCTTCCTACGGCCCTCCAACAACATCCTACGTCCCTCCAACAACTTCCCACGGCCCTCCGCCATCTTCCTACAGCCCTCCAACAACTTCCTATGGCCCTCCAACAACTTCCTACGGCCCACCGACAACTTTCTATGGCCTTCCGATAGAACTTCTACTACAGGCTGAACAACTCTTAAGGCCCACTGCCATCTTCCCACGGCCTATCCGCCTAACTTCCTACAAATTCTTCGATAATTCTCTTACCTCCAACATCTCTCCCACGGCTCCAACATCTTCCTACTACCGCCAACTTCCTATAGCTCTCCGGAATCTCCATCGCCCCGCCATCTTCCTACGGCCCTCCAACAACTTCCCACGCCCGACAACTTCCTACGCCATTCACATCTTTATAATGCTCCTCCAACAACTTCCAACGCCCTCGCCATCTCTCCTACAGCTCTCTTAGACACTTTACCTGCTACAATTTCCTACTTCTCCGCTTAACTTCCTACAGCCTCCGGCTAACTCCTACTTGCCTCTCTAAACATCTCTCCTCCTCTCAGGCCTACAACAACTCTCACGCCTCCTCCAGGCCAACTTCCTATACTTTCTCCTCACAACTTCCTACCGCCTAACAACTTCCCTACGCTTCTCCCAATCCAGACGGCTCCTCCAACAACTTCCCACGCCCGGCTAACTCCCTACGGCTCCCGCCATCTTCAGACGGCCCTCCAACAACTTCCCTACTCTGCCCCACAACTTCCCACGGGCCCACCATCATCCTACACTGACAACTTCCCTACTCTCCCGACAACTTCCTAAGGCCTTCTCCGCCATCTTCCTACGGCCCTCTAACAACTTCCTACGTCCCCCTGCCATCTTCCTACGAACCTCCAACAACTTCCTACGGTCCTCCGCCATCTTCCTACCGCCCTCCAACAACTTCCTACGGCCTACCCACAACTTTCTACAGCCCTCCAACATCTTCCTACGACCCTCCAACAACTTCCTACGTCCCTCTACCATCTTCCTACGGCCCTCCTACAACTTCCTACGTCCCTCCAACAACTTCCTACGGCCCTCCGCCATCTTCCTATGGCCCTCAAACAACATCCAACGGCCATCCGACAACTTCCTACGGCCCTCCGCCATTATCCTACGGCTCTCCAACAACTTCCTACGTACTCTCCAACAACTTCCCTACTGGCCTCTCCTAAGATCTTCTCCTCCTACCTCCAACAACTTCCTTCGTCTCTCCTCACATCTTCCTACTCGACTCCTCCAACAACTTCCTACGGCCCCTCCTCACCATCTTCCTACGGCCTCCAACAACTTCCTCCACTTTGGCCCACCCAACAACTTTCTACAACTCCAACATCTTCCTACGACTCTCCAACAACTTCCTACGGCCCTCCGCCATCTTCCTACGGCCCTCCAACAACTTCCTACGCCCCTCCAACAACTTCCTCCCTACTTCTACCAACATCTTCTTATGGCTCTAAACAACATCCAACGGTCTCCAACAACTTCCTACGACCTCCGCCATCTTCTTACGGCCCTCCAACAACTTCCCTACAAATTTCCTCCTGGATATCTTTTCTACGGCTATCTTCCTACTTACCTCCAACAACTTCTCTTCTTCTGCTCCTCGCCATCTTCCTACCTGCCCAACAACTTCCTACGGCCTACCCACAACTTTCTACGGCCTTCCAACATCTTCCTATGGCCCTCCAACAACTTCCTACGGCCCTCTCACATCTTCCTACGGCCCTCCCAACAACTTCCTACGTCCCTCCAACAACTTCCTACTTGGCCCACCATCTTCTTACGGCCCAATAACTTCCCTACTCTTCCCGGACAACTTCCCTACTGGCCCTCCGCCTCTCATACTGCCCTCCTACTAACTTGCTATAAATTTATCCGAACAACTTCCTACGGCCCTCCAACATCTTCCTACGGCCCTCCAACAACTTCCAACGGCCCTCGGCCAACTTCCTACGTCTCTTCTTTCTGGACTCCTCCAAGGATAATTTCCTACTTTGGGCCTACCAACTTTCTACGACCTCCACAACATCCTACCAACTTCAACTCTCCCACGCCCTCCTCAAAATCCTTTGTAATGACCCTCCAACATCTTCCTACGGCCTTCCGTCAACTTCCTACAGCCATCCGACAACTTCCTACGGCCCTCAAACATCTTCCTACAGCCCTCCAACAACTTCCTATAGCCATCCGATCTCTTCCTACGACCCTCGCACATCTTCCAACGGCCTTCCCAAGACTTCCCAAGGCTTACCCACAACTTCCTACGACCCTCCCAAGACTTCCTATGTCTTACCAAGAACTTCCTACGGTTCTCTGACATCTTCCTACAACCCTCCCACATTTTGATACAGCCCTCCGCCAACTTCTTTCGGCCCTCCCACATCTTCAGACGCATCTCTGGAGATAAGTTCCTCCCACGCCCTCCGCCAACTTCCTATGGCCCTCCGCCAACTTCCTACCTACCGCCAACTTCCTACCTCCCGACAACTTCCTACGACCTCCACAACATCCCCACCCACAACTTCCTACTACCCGCTGCACAACTTTATACTCTACTCCACCAACATCTTCTCCTACGGCCACAACTTCTTAAAGCCCTCCAACAACTTTCTACAGCCCGCCAATATCTTCCTACGGCCCTCCAACAACTTCCTACTACCATCTTCCTACTTGGCCAGGTAAATAACATCCCACATGCCTCTTTGACAACTTTCTACTCTGCCCTCCAAAGATCATCAGACGGCCTTTGATAACTTTGTAACGACCTCCAACATCTTCTCCTACAAATTTCACTTAACTTCCTACAAACCACAATCCCCATAACGCCCTCCTATATCCTCCTACTGACCTCCCATAATTTGAGCATGTACCATGACTACTCAGACGGCCTCCCATATCTTCAGACCGGACCAAGGAGTAATTTCACTTAATTCTCCCCAACTTTCTGCACTGGACAACATCCTATGCCCCATCCACAACTTCCTAAGGCCTTCCGCCAACTTAATGACAAATTCCCTCCTCATAACTTACTACTCCAACATCTTCCTACAAGACTCCAACAACTTCCTAACCAGTCCAACATCCTCCCTCCTCCCACGACCTCCCATTAACTTCCTACTACTTCCTCTCAAGACTTTCTACGGCTTACCCACAACTTCCTACGACCCTGGCCATCTCTCCTACAAACTCTCCCACATTTTGATATGCACCCTCCTCAACTTCCTACTTCTGCTTCCACATCTTCATGGACTGGCAACTTCCTACGCACTCCTCCGCCATCCTCCCACTTACTTCACCCACTTCCCTATGGCTCCTCAGCCAACTTCCTACCTAATTCCTTCGGATAAACATCCTACGATCTTCACAAAGATCCCACTGCCACCCACAACATCCTACAACCCTTCGACAACTTTATACGACCCACCAACATCTTCCTATGCCTAAGCCCTCCGACAACTTTCTAGCGTCGTCCGACAACTTCCTACGGCCTCCAACATCATCCTACGGCCCTCCGACAACTTTGTACGACCCTCCAACATCTTCCTACGGCCTTACACCAACTTTCTATAGCACTCCGACAACATCCTACGGCTTACCCCCAACTTCCTACGGCCCTCCGCCAACTTTCGACGGCCCTTTGACAACTTCCTACGACCCTCCGACAACATACTAGGGCTTACCCACAACTTCCTACGGCCCTTCAACAACTTTATACGACCCACCAACATCATTCTATGGCCTTCCGCCAACTTCCTACAGCCCTCCGACAACTTTTTACAGCACGTCAACATCTTCTTACGGCCCTCCAACAACTTCCTACGCCTCACATCTCTCTCCTACGACCTCCACCAACTTCCTACACCTACGACATTCCTCCACGGCCTCCGCCAACTTCCCTACTTCTCCTCAACTTCACGGCCCTCCAACAACTTCCTACGGCCCTTAGATAACTTTGTACGACTCTCAAACATCTTCCTACGGCCTTCCAACAACTTCCTACGGCCCTCCGCCAGCTCCGCCATCTTCCTACGGCCCTCCAACAACTTCCTACGGCCTTCCAACAACTTCCTACGGCCCTCCACCATCTTGCTATGGCCCTTCGCCAACTTCCTACAGCCCTCCGACAACTTCCTACGGCCCTCCAACATCTACCTACATCCTTCCAACAACTTCCTACGGCCCTCCGCCATCTTCCTACGGCCCTCCAACAACTTCCTACCTATCCTCGCTGACATCTTCCTACTCCTCACATAACTTCCTACTGCCTTTTACCAACTTCCCACCAACCTCCCGCCAACTTCCCCATCACACTAACTTTCTTCTACTACCGATAACTTGTAATGACCCTTCAACATCTTCTTATGGCCCTCCACCAACTTCCTACGGCCCTCTGACAACTTTGTATGACCCTCCAACATCTACCTACGACCTTCTAACAACTTCCTACATCCTCCGACAACTTTCTACAGCCCTTCAACATCTTCCTACTTTCGACTCAACTTCTTATAGCCCTCACAACTTCCCTACTTACCTCCAACATCTACTCATCAGCCAAACAACATCCCACGCCCCTCCGCTCAACTTCTCCTACTTCTCCAACAACTTCCTACTACCTTCAACAACTTCCCTATGCCTCCTCACACTCCCTACAAATCTCTCCATCTTCCTACCTGCCTCTAACAACTTCCTACGGCCCTGCGACATCTTCCTACGACCCTCCCACATCTTCCTACGGCCCTTCCAAGACTTCCTACGACTTACCCACAACTTTGTACGGCCCTCTGATATCTTCCTACGACCTTCCTCAACTCCCTCCTACTGTGCCTCCATAACTTCTACTAATCCTTCAACAACTTCCTACGGCCCTCCAATAACTTCCTACGACCATCCGCCATCTTCCTTCGGCCCTCCAACAACTTCCTATGGCCCGCCATCTCCTCCTACCATCACATTCTCATGACCAAAACTTCCTACGGCTCTCCAACATCTACCTACGACCTTCCAACAACTTCCTTCGGCCCTCCGTCATCTTCCTACGTCCCTCCAACAAATTTCTACGCCCCAGCGACATCTTCCAACGGCCCTCCCATATCCTCCTCTTCTCCTAATTTGTACAACTTTCTACAAAATTTTGCTAACTTCCTACGACATCCTCCACCCACTTCCCTTTCCCAGCCTCCTCACATCCTCCTAATGCCCTCCGACAACTCTTTATAATGCCTCCAACATCTTACCACTCCTCCGCCCAACTCCTACGGCCCGGAACAATCAATTTAATTCTCCAACATCTTCCTACGACCTTCTAACAACTTTCTACATCCCCCCGACAACTTCCTACGACCCTTCAACATCTTCCTACTCACGCCAAGCTCTCCCTACTTTCGCATAACTTTTCTACGCCCAACATCTACCTACCACCTTCCAAAACTTCCTACGCTTCCTCCGCCATCTTCCTACGGCCATCCAACAACTTCCTACCTACCGCGACATCTCTCCTACGCCCCATGACTTCCTCAAGAATAACTTCCTACACTCCGCCAACTTCATACGCCTCAACAACCTCCCATGTACTCACACATCTTCTCCTACTCTCCAGAACTTTGTTACGACCCTCTAATATCTTTATATGACCCTCCGCCAACTTCCTACAGCCCTCCGCCAACTTTGTACGACCCTCCAACATCTTCCTACCACCACTAACTTCCATGTACCTCCAACAACTTCCTACGCATCAGTTCACATCTTCCTACTGCTGGCCCTCCAACTTCCCCAGCCTCTTCAAAACTTCCTACGGCCCTCCAACATCTACCTACGGCCCTCCCATAACTTCCTACGGCCCTCCTCCATCTTCCTACGGCCCTCCAACAACTTCCTACGGCCCTGCGACATCTTCCTACGGCCCTCTAACAACTTCCTACGGGCCTCCCACATCTTCCTACAGGCCCGCTCAACTTCCTACTCTGGCCCGCTTCATCTCCTACTCTCTCCTGCCATCTTCCTACTACCCTCTGCCAACTTCCTACAGCCCTCTGCCAACTTCCTACGACCCTCCAACATCTTCCTACAGCCCTCCAACAACTTCCTATGGCCCACCGACATCTTCGTACGACCCTCCGAAAACTTCCTATGACCCTCCAATATCATCCTACGACCACTAGCCCTTTCTATAATGTCCTACAACATCTTCTCACGGCCCCAACTCTTACGCCCTCCTACAACTTTGTATGACCCTCAAACATCTTCCTACGACCTTCTAACAACTTCTTACATCCTCCGACAACTTCCTACGGCCCTTCAACATCTTCCTACGGCCCTCGACCAACTTCCTCCAGCCCTTCAACAACTTCCTACGGCCCTCCAACATCTACCTATGACCCTCCAACAACTTCCTACGGCCCTCCTCCATCTTCCTACGGCCCTCCGACAACTTCCTACTCTCTCAAGGGACATCTTCCTACCTACTCTCCTGACAACTTCTTACGGCCTCCCACATCTTCCCATGCCTGCCAACTCCCTACAGCCCTCCCACTAACTTCCTACGCCATCCGCCCACTTCCTACTACCCTCCGCCAACTTCCTACGGCCCTCCGCTAACTTCCTACGGCCTCCGCCAACTTACTACGGCCCTCCGACAACTTTGTACGACCTTCCGACATCTTCCTACGACCCTCCAACAACTTTGTACTGCGAACCTCCAACATTCTTCCTACGGTCGTCGGCCAACTTCCTACATCCCTCCGCCAACTTCCAACGACCCTCCAACATCTTCCTACAGCCCTCCACATCCTTCCACGGGCCTCCGCCTATCTTCCTACTTCTTCAACAATCTCCTACTACCAAGGACATCTTCCAACGGGCTCTCGACAACTTCCTACGCTTCCAATATCTCTCCTAGGTGCTCCAACAACTTCTTACGGCCAGTCCATCTTCTCCTATGGCCTCTCCAACAACTTCCCTACTACTTCTTCCAACAACTTCCCTACCTACTTATCTCCTACTGGCCGCTAACTTCCTACCATACCCTTCTCCTCTGGCCTAACATCTTCCACCTGGCCCCACAACTTCCTACAGCCAACTTCCTTCCTACAACCCTCCTCACAACTTTGTACCACCCTCCAACATCTTCCTACCGCCTCCAACAACTTCTACGCCCTCCACTCATCTTCCTACTAGCCTCCGCCATCTTCCTACGACCCTCCGACACCTTACTGCGGCCCAACATCTTCCTACGGCCCTCCCACAACTTCCTACAGCCCTCCGCCAACTTCCTACGACCCTCCGACAACTTTGTACGACCCTCCAACATCTTCCTACTGCCCTCCAACAACTTCTTACGGCCCTCCACCATCTTCCTACTAAATACATCTTCCTAATAATCTCACACCTTATCATGGCCTCTCCAACATCTTCCTACTGCCCTCCCATAACTCCTAACTTCTAACGGGTCCCACAACTTCCTACAGCTGCCTCACAATCTCCTACTATTGCCTCCACAACTTCCTACAACCTCCACCAACTTTCTACTTGGCTGCCCAACAACTTCCTATCAGCCTCCTAACTTACTACGGCCTCCCGACAACTTCTTACTTGGCCCAATATCTTCCTACTGGCCCGCCAACTTCCTCCATGCCTCCGCCAACTTGCTTTAATTCCTCCAACATCTTCCTACAACGCCACAACTTCCTATGGCCTCCTACAACTTCCTACTCTCCCAACTTCCTACTGGCCGGTCTCACCATCTTCCTACTACGTACCTCCTACAACTTCCTACGACCCTCAAAGTACTTCCTACGGCCCTCCGACAACTTTGTACGACCCTCCAACATTTTCCTACGGCCTTCCGCCAACTTCCTACAGCCCCCCGACAACTTTCTACAGCCCTTCGACATCTTTACATGGCCCTCTGACAACTTCCTACGACCCTCCCACATCTTCCTACGGCCCTCCTAAGACTTCCTCCTACCTACCACCCACAACTTCCTACTGGCCTCGACATCTTCCTACTACCCTCCAAGATCTTCCTAGCTTCTTCAATAACTTCCTACGGCCTACCAACAACTTTACTGGCCACAACTTCCTTACCTCCCCACATCTTCCAACGGCCCCCCCAAATGTTCCTACGACCTTCCAACATGTTCCTACTCGGCCTCTCCCCACAAGTTCCTACTGGCTTCTTCTCACATCTTCTCCTACTTGCCCTCCTCACATGAATCATACTTCAGACTCCGCCAACTTCCATCAGCTTCCTCCTCGGCAACTTAACTAATACTACTCCCTCTTACAACTTCCTACTTACCGAACAATTTCTTACGGCCATCCAACATCTTTATACGGCCCTCCGACACTTCCTACGACCTACCCACATCTTCCTGCGACACTCCTAAGACTTCCTACGGCCTACCCACAACTTCCTACGAACCTCCGACAACTTCCTACTGCCATCCCACAACTTCCTACAGCCATCCGACAATTTCAAACGGCCGTCAAACACCGACAACTTCCTACGGCCCTACGACAACTTCCTACGGCCCTCCGCCAACTTCCTACATCCCTCCGACAACTTCATATGGCCCTCCAACATCTACCTACGGCCCTCCAACATCTTCCTCCTCCTACGTTCTGGCCATCTTCCTACGGCCCTGGCAACTTTGTAATGACTCTCCAACATCTTTCACGACCTCCGCCAACTTTCCTACGCCTCCTCCGACAACTTCCCTACGACCTCCTACATCTTCCTACGGCCCTCCAACATCTACCTACAGCCTCCAACAACTTCCTACTCTAGCCTCACCATTTCCTACGACCATCCAACAACTTCCTACTCTCCTCGGGACAATCCTACCACCACAACTCTTTGTAACGACTCCTCCAACATCTTCCTACGGCCGTCCCGCCAACTTCCACCTGCCCGACAACTTCCTACTCGCCTCTAACATCTTCCCTCTACGCCCTCCCATTAACTTCCCTTTAAGGCCTCACATCTTCCTACTCTCCACCAACTTCCATGTACCGACAACTTCCTACAAATCTCCAACATGTACCTACAGACTTAAACTTCCCATGACCTCCACATCTTCTACTGCCCTCCAACAACTTCCTAGCTCCCAAGGACATCTTCCTACGCCTCCGGCAACTTCCTTCCTACAGCTCCTCTCACATCTTCTATCACCAACATTCCCTACAGCCTCCGCCAACTTCCTACTCCTCATTCCACTTATACCGCCTCTCCCAACTACCTCCTACCTCCACAACTTTGTACGACCTCCAACATCTTCCTATGGCCTTCCAACAACTTCCACAACTTCCCTATGACCCAACCACAACTTCCTACAACCTCCAACATCTACCCACCGACCTCCAACAACTTCCTACTCCTCCACCATCTTTCTACTAGCCTCCCAACCTCCTACCTCCGACAACTTCCCACGGCCCAACACAACACCTATGGCCCCTTCAACATCCCTACTACTGCCCTCCCATTTTCCTACTGGCCTCTCACATCTTCCTCCTACGGCCCTCCGCCAACTTCATACCGCTCCTCACAACTTCTACTTCTCCGGACAACGCCCTACTTCCTCACAACTTCCTACAACCTGGGAATTTCTACTACCCGACATCTTTATACCCACCTGGCCAACTTCCACTCCTCTCACATCTTCCTACGGCCCTCCTAAGACTTCCTACGGCCTAACCACAACTTGCTATGACTCTCTGACATCTTCCTACGGCCCTCCCACAATTTGATACACCTCTGCGACAACTTCCTACGGCCCTCCCACATCTTCATACGGCCCTGCTACAACTTCCTACGGTCTTCCGCCAACTTCCCACGACCCACCGCCCACTTCCTACGGCCCTCCGACAACTTTGTACGACCCTCCAACATCTTCCTATGGCCATCCGCCAACTTCCTACAGCCCTCCGACAACTTCCTACGGCCCTCCAATATCTTTCTATGGCCCTCCATCAACTTCTTACAACCTTCCGCTATCTTCCTCCTACTCTCCAATTCCTCCTACTGGCCCAACAACTTTCTACGGCCTGGCAACATCCTATGGCCTCGACAAGTTTGTACCTAATCAACATCTTCCTACGGGCTTCCTCACAACTTCCTACTGACAACTCCTCCTACTTCTGCCTCCAACATCTTCTCTCCTCCTTCCTCCAACAACTTCCTCCTTCCTACTGGCTCAGCCATCTTTCTACTGGCCCTCCCACAACTCTTACTACTTCTCTCATGTCATCTTCCTACTTTTTCTCTCAGATTGAGTTCCGTTTTATTAACGGACAAAGCCAACTCAATCTCGTATCCAATAACGTTTGGCAAATCTACCCATATCGATCTCTGAAGGACCTATAGAATGTTAGTGATGGACTTGCATTTTTCCCCATACTTTATGAGTTCATCAAAAAGTAAGATACAGTAGTTTTAGCACTCATACATCTTAAAATTTTTATTTTAAAAAATAATTATATAAAATAATTTTTTTTTATTTTTTTAAAAAATAAATTTCACTTTCTACTTATATTTTAATTAATATATTATAAATTTTAATATATTATATTATTTGATTTTCAAAAATTTTTAAATTTCTATAATTTTTATTAATATCTCGTTAGTTCTTAAAAAAATATTTTTTCTTCTTATTAATAATTATACTTGGAAATTAAAATAATAAAAAGATATATATAAAAAATCTATTAAATTCAAATAAAATTTTTTATTAAATATTAATAAAGATGCTCTTTATTATATAAAATATATTAAAAGATATTTTTTAAAATAAAAATAAAGAGCCCCTGCCCTTGTCACTCGAATTTTTATTTAGTAAAACTTGGAATTGCTAAAAAAAAATAAGGGCACAGACAACAGCAACTATACGTACACCGCTGTTAATGAACTACATCAAATTAAACAAAGGACCAAAAAACAACAAATTAAGTAGTTGTAAATTTTGTTCTCTCTAGCTAGTAGCTACCTGGTAACAACAGCAAAATACAACTCTAATTAATATTATTGATACCGACCCGCGGGCTTAAAATGCTTCTTCTTCAACTGCAGCAGATCGACCAATTTCCTTGTAGCTCCTCCACGTCAACCCAATGACCTTCATGATCATCATCACCTACTTGTCTTTGAACCCTAACTCTGTACATGCGCTCCCCTAAAATGGTCACCTTCTTTCTAAATATCGAACATGTCCCCGACCATGAGTCCCTTGTTCCTCACAAACGGAAGCCATTCCTTAGGCTAAAACAATGGTTTTTTGTAGTAACCAGTGCATCCTTTTGACAAGTTAAACTCCCAGTACATATCTATCCCATCTACAACCCTAATCTGCACGTTGTTGTTGTTATGTTCAATATTAGGCAATATCTGAAGCCAATAACCCGGAACCTTCAACTTTTGAGAACATCTGTGCTCGTTAAGCGTTTCTGATAGCCCACTACGGCCTTTGCGTCAGCCACTTTGCTTTGCTCAATGCGAATGCAGTTTCAATATCACTATTTATGGAGCCTCACATACTCACAATTCTAACAGTACCTGTCAAGAATTCTGAACAAGACATCTGTTTGACTATGGCTCTCCTGGTGGAGTACCTACTGGTTCCCTGATCATCCTGGGGTTTTCATTGTCCAACTTGTAAATCCACTTTTCATTATTCTCTTAATCTGTTCCTTTTCATGTTCCTAGCTATTTGTAGATCCACCTGTTCTTCCTTTCATAAAATCCTTTCAATCTCCTATTTATAGGGTCCCCTAACGATCCTTTCTACAAATCTCTTATTTCCTTCCATAAACCAAAGGCTAATGCAATTAAGGGGTTCCCTGACTCCCACAAACTGTTTATCAAGCCATAAGACTTTCTATACTCCCCAATAGTCTAACCGTTTTGTTTCTTTTCTTTTTTTTTTTGTCTTTTTATTTCTTTGAAAATATTGTTCTTAGAAATTATATATTGATTAATAATATTTTTTATATGTATTTTCTTAAACAAATTATTTTTCTTTATTCTTATATTATCATGAACAAAAAGAAAATACTTTCATATATATATATATATATATATATATATATATTTCATTGAGGTGCTTGGAGTAAAATTATAACAATCAATAAAGTTTAATTATCCCCCCCAAAAGAAAAAAAAGAGCAGTATTGTAGTTATAGTTCAATACTCAATCCGATAAGCAAAGAAACTTAAACACTCGAGCGCTAGTAGGAGGCTATATGATTGTAAAAAATCACGGCAACACATCCTAAAAAAAAAAAAATTAAAGATCATAAACCGTAAAAGTAAAATCAATTTTTTTCTTGTCAAAATTAAAAAAAAAAAAACGGTGGGATTATTGGGGGAGGAGGTAATAATCGGTGGACCATAGAAAAAACTTAAAAAGTTAAAATAAAAAAAGCATTGTGTTAGAGTTTGATTAATATGTGACATGTTAGAATTGTAGGGAAGAGACGGGGAACTGGAGATTTGAGTTCTCATTTCACACTACTGCTTTCTAATAGTACTGTTCATTTTGTTATTAGATGCTTTTTAGAAGCATCCATCCATATGTATAGAGAATGACCTTTCCAATATAATTACAATAGATGAAGAAATTAAAGCACATAAACAATATATATATATATATGTTTGAAATCTAGTTACTATCTTGTTTATTTATTATATACATTTTTATTTTTGGCAGAATATTTATACACAATATTAATTGAATGAAACTTGTCATTTGGCGTTATAACCAATAGGAAATAATATTATTGCCTACATATATATGACTAGCACAAAATTCACCGAAAAGGGTCTTAATAATTAATTAAAAATTTGCCATATATATCCAACTCCCTGATTGAAGTTGAGTCAGTTGGCTAAGGGCTCACACGAATTTACACACTTCAAATTAAACCATTCATATAGATATTGTCTGCAATATTAGTATTACATGTGTAGTTTAGCTTTAGCACAACATTTGACTGTGTAAGTTTTATTTAGGTGGGTACCTGTGGCTTGGTCCAGCGGTAACACGCTGAGGTATACTTTTCATCAGCCTGGGTTCGACCAGGTCTGATTGTCCAGCTGGATAGACCAGCTGGCCAAAAAAAAGTTTTATTTAGGTGGCACATATTAACAACGAGAGTCTTTTTACCTTCACTTTTAATATTAAGACTATGCAACCAACTGGCCAACTTAAAGTTTTGGGTGTGTGTCCTGGGTGGCGTTATCCTTTATCTGTTCAATCATCCACTAACAACAACAGTTAAAAGATTTAATTCTTTCTTAATTATTAGTTTCAT
This sequence comes from Rhamnella rubrinervis, assembly GCA_007844105.2. Taxonomy (NCBI): domain Eukaryota; kingdom Viridiplantae; phylum Streptophyta; class Magnoliopsida; order Rosales; family Rhamnaceae; genus Rhamnella; species Rhamnella rubrinervis. The sequence goes on along the minus strand of CM017584.2, from coordinate 12,415,572 downwards.
AAGGTAATAAATCTGTGGCTAAAATATTTAGGTGGTTTTGCTACAAAATTCTACTGTTGCTTTAAAACGTTTTCGGCCCCGTGATATGCGGAAGAAAATTTAAAGTTTTGACAGGGTTTATACCCATTAGTTTTAATAGGCTTTATACCTATTAGTTTTTATAGGGTTTAGACCTTCATTTAGATATGGCTAAAGATTCTGGGATGTGAATAATCATCCGCAAACTCCATCTAATATGATGAAGACGTGGGACGGGTAGGCCACCCAAAGTAATGCCTTACGCAGGGTTAGGCGAGCCAAGCAACGTCGCCCAACACGTTTAGAACATTTTCAAGAGTTCCCCTATTCTACACCTTGTGCTCTTTATTATAAATAAAGAGTATATTTATAAAACTAAGATCTAATAAATTTTAATATTTAAAAATTAAAATAAAGAATGTGTTTAATTTTATATAAAAAAAATATTTTTAAAATTAAGGTAAAGAATGCGTTTAATTTTATAAAAAATATTTTTAAAATTAAGGTTCAATAAATTTTTTATATTTAAAAATTAAAATAAATTTTATTATAATTTTATAATTGTCTCATTTAATATAATATAATTTTTCATATAGTTATTTATTAATTATTTTTATAATTTAAATTTTAAAAATAATAGAATAAAAAATATGAAAATTATTTATTTTATAAAAAAAATAAAATGAAGAATATATATAAAGAGACTATTAGAATTTAATAAAAAAAAATTTCTCTTTATTTTTAAAATTAATAAATATGCTCTTTATTATTGAAAATATATTTTTTTAAATTAAAAAAAAAATTTATAAATGGCTCGAAGAATTTTTTTTAGTTTAATTAGTAGCTTTTTCAATATGTTCAATTTAAGCTATTTTTGGCCAATAGTGGTATTTTTACGTGTTAATAATATTTCATATTCACGTTTAAATATTTTGAAGTGTTATTAATATTTATCCAAGTTTTATGTATTATTAATATTTACATTTGATTTCTTTTTTTTTTCTTCTTTTTTTTCAGATTCCAAGTTTTTAGTTCCGTTTGTTTATAAAGCTAATGATTGTGGTAGACTAGTGTTATGAAACTCCCAACTGATTTCATGTTGATTTCATGTTGGGTGTCTGCTTGCGGTGCGCGTTTGTGTTTCAGAGTTGTCCACATTCTTTAGGTGAAAGAGAGAAATCAAATCAATACCTTTGACGTCTGTCATGTTCTATTTTATTTTGTTTGTATTTTTACTACTTCTTAACTATTTTTTCAAACTCATTTGATATTATATTTCTTTAATTCAATTCCAATATTTCTTACCCAAACATGCATAACATAAACTGTGTTTCAACTTTCAACTTTAGAGACAAGCGAGCTTGTTTCAGTTATATGCTTCTCATACTCCTATCTTTTAGGTTGTAAGTTCGAAACCCTTCTCTTATTTAAATTAAAAATATCATAATTCTGATTAAAAAAAAAAAGAGTTTTCTTTAAAGATATATATTTAAATTTTGATTCCAACCAACTCGTAGCTCTGCACAGTGGCTAAAGTTATGAAAGAAGAAATCATTATGAAATATATTGAGAAATAAAAAATAAAAAAAATCACGTGAAAAAAATGTCAATTTGAATTTTTTTTTTTTTTTGGTGGGAGTCAATTTGATTGTTTGGTAACATAATAATTCCCTATTTATTTACCAAATAAAACAAAAACATAATTGTGATTATATTATGTAATTTTTAATTTCATATATTATTATTTTTCAGTGTTTCCCAAATATAAATGAGGATTTTTTAGGATTTTCCTTTTATGGGGGCCTAGGCAAAGGCCGTACAGGCCTTGCCCTTTAGCCGACCTGGGCCACCAAGTAAGAACCCGCCATTGCTGCTGAAACCTTCGAGGGCTAAAACAACACACTATCACAGTCCTTGATTTCTTTGTCACCGAAAGGGAAAAAATGGGTTACAACAAGCCCAGGCGATTCAAAAACCATCAATCCCATCGTGGGCAATCTAGCCTTAGCCATCGTCGAGACCCACTGTAGGTTATCTTATATATATATATATATATATATTATCAGACCAGTCCCCTTTTTAGCTGCAGTCAATCTGTCTCACTCGTTTTCTGTACTTTTTCCAGCGACGACGAATCCTTGCCATGCGAGCAAGGTGAGGATATTTTTTAATTTACTTTAATTTTTTAGGTATTTGACATATTGCCGCTGTGGAGTTTCCCTCTAGATTGATTGTCGGCTCTGTTGCCTAAACTTTTTATGTTTTTGCACTTTTAAATATAGGAGTTTTGACTATTAAAGCTGAGCTTGAAGATAAACGGACAATGCTAATGATAATCATGATTCTGAGTTTTGTTGAATTTTGTACTTTGTTCATCAATTAATTAGTGCCCGTTTGGTACCGTGTTTGTTTTTGGTTTTAAAATGTAAATTTCACCCATTTCATTCACTTAATTCTTGCTTACATAGCCCGTATATCTTGCTGTACTTAACTAAAACAATTCCATCACTCTTTGTTCTATTTGAGTTATATATTTCATCTTTCCTTTATCAATTGTTTGTGTTTGTATTAAATCAAGAATTTAATAGTCATAACATTAAAGTTAAAAGTTCTTTCTAGGTCCATAGAATTGAGGTGACCAAGTGACAGTGATAGCAAGTATAAAGAGTTTGATAGTAGCATATATGGAATTCATTTATGAAAATGAAATTTCTGCCTTTTGATATTGGACATTGGAATCTGATGGAAGTCAAGTTCTCTTGCCCTCGAAAGATAGAAAGTCTCTCTGAGAACTTTTAAGAGATTTCTGGTGGCTCCATCTTATTGTGCAAGACTGTTGGCCCTTAGGTATTTCCTGCATAATTTGTAGGTACTCAGTCCTGTCTTGTACTTGAACTAGAAAATGTTCCCCCATGTGGCGTCATTTACCATTACTATGAGCTTCTTCCTAAATTGATGCGTGGAGATATCTATAATGACCTTCTACATATTGTGTCACCAAGGACCGCATCTGGTCGTAAATGTGCTGAAGTTATATATATATATATATATATATATATATGCACAAGCTGATTTCTGATAATACTACCAGTTATGATTTCTTTCAAAATTGACACGAATAATTTGGTTCATGCTCTTTGGGATAATATCAAAATGCTTCGGTAGTGTGCAATTTTATTTACCTTGTATCAACTTATAAAGTTGACATCGGAGCAATCTTATGCAGGAGTTATGTGTGAATAATGGTTTTGGAGGCATTGTTTTAAGGTAATTAGAGAAAATTTCACACTTCAGGTACTAATCCATAATGTTAACTTATTTTTCTTGAATATTAATGCTTTACTATGTTTTCAAATGACTTTATGTTGTGAGCCAAACTCAAATATTGAATGTTGTAAAGTTGTATTTAGTTCTCTAGAAATTCATACTTGGTTTCAAGCACCAATTTTTTCTTCTTGGAGCTGAAGTTTCATATTGCAGAATCTCTTTTGTCTTTTCCAAGGTAATATGAACCTTTGAATTTTCTATTAATTTTTCCTTAGTCTTCTGCATCTTCCTTCCCAGTCCAGTTGGGACTCATTGTGTTTCAAGGGAAGATCATAGCTTAGTGAAGCAAAGAGGTTTAGCTGTTGTGGATTGCTCATGGGCACGCTTAGATGATGTACCGTTTGTGAAGCTGCATTGTACTGCTTCCCAACTCTGTATACGCTTTTCTTTTTTTAGATATTTTTCTCAAGCATTTTATTAAACACAGAGCTCGAAAATATGCTTATATTTAATGCATTAAATTTGAGTACATTTGCATTTATTATTTGTGTATGATTGAGTGTATGTGTTTTTGCACATGTAACTTCCCTAGTACTGCATATCCAAGAGTATGTTATATTGTATGTGGAGTGATTCTTATATCCTAATATCTAATTACCTATATTTCCTTCTAGTAAAGTATTGCCTATTGGTGGCTGTGAATCTATGATACTTTCAAGCAATGAGATCCCTGTTGAAGGCAGTGACACTTCCACATCTCCAATTATTATCCTTCACTTAATGGTTGCAATGATATGTTGTCTTCTATTTTAACTATACCATACTGATGCCAAAAAAAATAGCAACTATATATATAAGAAACAAAAGCAAAAATATATTGTGTTCGTGAATTCCATGTCTTGTCTGTTAGTCTTTTCTTAATGAAGGACAACTGTAATATTTCGCCTAAAGTTTCTCTTGCATAGAAAATGGATAATAAGTTAAAAACCATGTTCATTATCCAATATAAAATACATTGCAAATTAAAAATCCTGTTAATCATCCAAATTAAAATACATCGTCTTTTCCTACTGGTTCTAATTGTTCAATTATTTGTTGTTATTCTTATATTTTCTTTTATTTCATTCTTGATTATTTTCTAATGCAAAAGGTGTAAAAGGGAATCCAATACACTTGTGAAATGTCACTGGTGTTTCTATGTTGTTTTTTAACTGGCCTTTATTTATACCCATGTCGGGCATGGAATGTTATGTTTACTGCTTCGTTTTCTGTTTTCTTAAACTAAGCCAGCTCTGTAAAATGACGAAATTGCCTAATTTTGTAGTGCCATGGCTGGTAGCAGCAAATCCAGTAAATTATGGTTGACCGTGTCAGCTCTCTTGTGTTGAGGCATTATCTGCAGCTTTACTCATATGGTACCAAAATATCGTACCCTTATTTAGCTGCATGAGAAACTTCTCTTTTGGCGTTAATCCCATGCTTAAGCTTTAAACATCATTGAACTTTCTTTATCTTACATAGTGTATTCTCTCATTTTAGTTGACTATTTCAGTAATAGAATAGAGGAAACATAATACATTGTTTCTAGTCTACAATGGAATTCAATCTCTATAACACACTGGATGCATTTGCCAACTATTTTTCAGGTTTGGGCAAGCTTTCAAATGTGGGTTGAGCTATGTGTTAGTGTTACCATTTGTGTGAGATTTTAGTTTTCTATTTTATTCTAATCAAGTTGCTGAATCCATTTTATTTCCTTATGTTTTTTCTTTTTTAAAAGAAAAAATCAGGATCATTTATGGAACTACTATATGAGTAAACCATAACTTAAGTACCTTAAATCTTGGTCTATTATGTTTTTTTTTTTCCCCACAGCTACATTGTTTTACTTGTGTTTCTGTTTGGGCTAGAGTAGTATGTTTTAGCCATTAAAGACAAGATTGGAGTTGAGTTTTTACGTTTTTATTCTATTATGTGCAGTGGGGAAGAGGGAACTGCAAATTTGCTGCTTGGTAAGTTCAAATGGGGTCATGCTTCCCTGTCCTTCAACAGGTATATTTTGATTCTTTCATTTGTTTTATTTAATTTTTTTGATAAATGTAAATGTATATGTAAATTAAATTTTGAGAATGCTCAAGCTATGCTAGTTGAAACCTATGAAGGACAGGAAATTTGATTAGTCCTCCAATTTTCATGATCATGTTTAAGTTTCAATGTACATTTACATATGTGGATGTAAATCTACATTCTCGGAGACAGGAAATTTTGTGTATATGGACAGGAAAAATACCATCCTTTGGAGAGCAGTGTGTATTTAATTTGGACACACTTAAAGAGTTATAATAACTGCTAAAAGCAGAGCAAGCCAACTCCAAAATGGTAGACAATAATATTACAAGATACAAGAAAATTGGGCCTTTAACCCAATGGATCTGACTAAAGTACTCCAAAACATTTGACACTCTAATGACGTCTGATTTAAATTTAATGAATGAGATGCTACTAGTCTGGTCAGCGAGAAGAGAAAAACTCTTTAATAATTTCATGAATCAGAAATTGCATTTTATGGGGGTTTTTATAGCTGTTTTTAGTAGATGGTAACTTTGCATAGAGCGTTTGTGTTATGCGGTGTTGTATTTGTGAGAGCATCTCCACTTGCTTTTGATTTGGTGGTTTGAGATGGAGTAGGACAAATTTGAATTGCTGAACTATCTACCTGGAAAATGAAGACTATATTCTGTTAAATGTTTTTTTTGTATTAGGGCTTTATCCCAAGTAGTAATATTTACTCTATGCTTTTTAGGTTTATATTTTATTTTTTCTTTGTTCTTCTAGTTTTACGTTAGTTTCGTGCCCTCTGATGCTTTTCTCAATGAATTTTACTACATATAAGAAAAACAATGGAATGATTTATATCAAAGACAAAACAGATTTATCATCTCAAAAACATTGGAATTTTATTTTCTTAGGAGATTCATATTCCTCTCAAGATACTGACTGTACACTGTTTGACCAAAACTTGGCATGCAATATATTCTTGAAGAGATCCCATTCTCTAGCTAGTTTCTTCCGGTGCAAATATTGCGAAATAATTCCAACCGCACAGAAAGATATATATCACTCCGTCAAGGTCATTATTTGGGCCGATGTATATGATTTAGTATTTCAGAAACTGCCATTACTGGGTTTGAAGCTTTCAAAGTTTTGTTCTTCACGAAAACAAAAATAAAGTTCAAGAGGCTTACATGTTGAAGTTTCGCAAGAAAGAAATTGCTGTACCTCTAAATTCTGTCTTGTCCAATTGGAAATGCAAAGAAAAGTAGGAAGACCATGAAGTAGTAATTAAACCTTGAATTGAATTTCATGGAAGACCTATCCAAAGCAAACATACCTATCATATGCTTCTTCTTTTTTTCGTCGTAAATATATATAATATTTCTTAAAGTTTTCTAACTTTAAAGTAACCAACCACACGTAGAAACAAAAAATAAAAAATCCATTCAGAGCCAAAGTCAGACTTTCAAGCTGGTACCACCACCGGATCTGACTACCAGTGGCGCGGATCTGACCTCCGTTACAGCATCAACTTCTTTTTTCTTTTTTTCCTCTCTTTCTTCCCATTTTTTTTTTAATGAAATAACAAGAGTTCCGTTCATGCACTGATCAAAGACCAACAAAATCCCCACAAAGAAAAAATTGATGACATCATCATATATGACGTCATCATCTATGATGTCGCAACCTCTATCTATGTTATTTTAATTCGTTTTAATTATCAATCTATAAATGGTTGGAGATTATCCAAAAGAGAAAAAAAAAATTCTATAATAAATGGCACGAAGAAGTTTCAGTGTAGATTGGATTGGATTTGTTTTTTTTTTTTTTTTAGTTTAATTAGCAGCCTTTTCAACATGTTCAATTTGAGCAATTTGAGCTATTGGCCATAGTGGTATTTTTATGTGTTAATAATCATATCTACGTTTAAATATTTTATGCGTTAGTAATATATGTATCCAAGTTTTATGTATTACTGACATTTACATTTGACTATCCTTTTAGCAAAAAACAATTACAGTAAATTATGTAAAGTATAATTTGTTTTATTTCTTTCTTTCATTTTTCTAAACTTTTCTTTCTTTAATTTCATTTTTTTTAAGTATAATTTGGGTTTTTGTTGTCGCTGGATACCAACGCACCTCTGGGTTTTTTGAAATGTATGTGTGTTATATTAATTTTTATATTTCTTCTGCTGGTGTTTTTGCGGTTATGATAAATATTAACTTTATGCGACTATTCATGATGAACTTTCTGATATTATAAAGGGGCAGTACCAAAAGGGTCCAAAAAGGAGCAGTACTACATGTGAAAGGCCTTGGCCTCAAATGTTGACCAAAATTGTAAAGAGTGTTAACGAAAATTCTAATACGTGTTGACAAAAACATCAACATCAACATCAACATCATCAACATTTAATTCACCAAAAAAACATCATCAACATTTAATCAATTAAGCTCCTATTTCATTTATTTTATAGGACTGCTGACTATTGACCGAGTGGCTTATTAATAATGTTGCAGTCACGTGCATGCTATCCTGTTGCTTTCTTATTCAAATTAGTTCCTTTTTGGTAGAAAGTAGAAAGCTAGATCAGTCATTTTGATTTAGTTTATTGAAATAACTTAATTGGAATTTTTTTTTTGGGTGAACCCATCAATTTGGTACAAACAGTGCCAAAAGGCTTCATACCAATGCTCATTAACTCTTAATTGGTAATGATATATACATGCTGGTACGTAATATTATTCCTAATTTTATAAGTTAATAATAAGCTATATAGTTCATAATATTAATTCCACTGGAAATGAGAATCATACAACATTGGATTTTGTTGGTATATTATGACGTATTCTTTTTAATTAGTTGCAAATTTAAATTTGTAAAACTCTTTTCAAAAGTCTTTGTGTCTTCTTAAATTAATTAAGCAGTGATTTTGTTTTCTATAATAGGTAGCTTTTGATGCATAGAAAAGACACCGAGCCATTTTTTTTATGAATAAAAAAATATTTATGTAAATTTTATCGGTTTAAAATTTTCTTAATGGATAGAGCCCATTTAAAATTCTATTAGTGGATAGGGTATTTTTACTGTTCTAGCTTTATAATCTTTTACGAGTCCAGAGCAATTAATTCTCACCGCTAATAAATTCCTCTCTATTTAATATATTAAATAAAATTAATTACATATGAGACAATAATAAAATTCAAACCACAACTTTTATAAACGAATATAACTGTGGTAAGAAAATGTTTTTTAAAAGTTGTATGCAATAAAGTAACAAGTGTAGATTCGATCTCCCAGGGACCTACAGAACGTTAGTGGTGGACGTGCATTTTTTCTCGTACGTGATGAGTTGCACCAAAACATAAGACAAAGTAGCTTTATAATATGTCACTGTCAAATATGTATCTTTGCCAAATGTTATTAATTATGTTTTTAAAGGAGAGAATCAACAGCACACGTTTTTAAAGAATAGAATCATCCTAGTGATCATTAATATATATACTTTATAACAATGTCACTGTCAAAATATATATGTATTTTCTTAAATCAATTATTTTTCTTTATTCTTATTATCATGCACAAAAGAATACTTTCAATATATTTCATTGAGTTGCTTAGAGTCTTAAAATTATAACAATAAAAAAAGTTTAATTATCCCAAAAAAGAAGAAAAAAGAAAAAAGGAGCACTATTCTAGTTATAGTCCAATACTCAATCCGATAAGCAAAGAAACTTAAACACTCGAGCACTAGTAGGAGGCTATGCTTGTAAAAAATCACGGCAACACATCCTAAAAGTAAAACTAATTTTTTTTTCTTGTCAAAATTAGAAAAAAAAAACGGTGGGATTATTGGGGAGGAGGTAATAATCGGTGGACCATAGAAAAAACATAAAAATAAATTGTTGTATAAAATTAAAAATATTACCTCTAAATTCTATTTTGGAAGAAAATCATCATAATATTCTCCTCACAGCTTAAATACTTAACTTACGGCACTAAAGTTGTCTTGGATCTGAATTTTTTGTAGTAAGAAAAAAAAAATGGCTCACTTATTCAAAGTCAGTCAGTGATTAGCTCAGATTAATGGCTAAGAGCCATTAAAAATTCACATCATGAATTTCTCAACCAAGTTATGTATACATATACAGAAAGAGAGAGAGAATTATATATATAGCACTCGAACTTTTATCAAGTAAAACTTGGAATTGCTAAAAGAAAGCACAAACAACAACAACTGCAGCAACACATACACTGCTGTTAATAAACTACAGCCAATTAAATCAAGGACTAAAAACAACATTCATGAGAGACTCTAAAACAACAAATTAAGTACTTGTAGATTTTGTTGTCTCTCTAGCTAGCTAGCTAATAACAACAACAAAGTACAATTCTAATTGACATCATTATTAATACCGACCCACAAGCTTAAAATGCACCTTCGTAAAAGGCAGCAGACCCATTTCCTTGTAACTCCTCCAGAGCAATCCAATTTCCTTAATCACCACCACCTACTGGTGTTCCACCATAACTCTGTACTGGGATCCCCTAAAATGGTCATCTTCTCTCTGAATAGTGATCTTGTCCCCAACCCTGAGCTCCTTATTCCTCACAAACTGAAGCCATTCCTTAGACTGCAACACTGGTTTTTTGTAGTCGCCAGCGCCTCTTTTTGACAGGTAAAACTCCCAGCACATCCCCTCGCCATCTAAAACCCTAATCTGCACGTTGTTGTTATTATCTTCCAAACTAGGCAATATTTGAAGCCAATGACCAGGAACCGTCAGCTTTTGAGAAACATCTGTGCTCGTTAAGCGTTTCTCATAGCCCACCACGGTGATCGCTTCAGCCATTATTGCCCACTCAATTAATTTGCAGTAGCATTAGCAGTATTTATAGAGGAAAAAAAAAGAAAAAAAGGTGATAGATAATATTTGGGTTGCTGAAACTTTTTTAGATTATAATATTACTGGGTTGCTGTAACTATTACAAGGAAATAGGGCAATCACACGTAGAAACAAAAGCGCAGTCAAATTGATTTTTTTATGACGGCGTTGCTGCCTTCTGTGGGTCTCATTCCCGCAAAAAGTTAGGTTGATGACCACGACATCAGATTGTCTTTTATAGCTTTTGTGCAATATTTGATAATATTTGTCGGAAGAAATATTAATTGCATTAAAGTTTGGTGAACAGTTCAGTCATTTTGATTTAGTTTATTAAAATAACTTAATTGGATTATTATTATTATTTTATTCTTTGTCTTTTTTGTAAACCCATCAATTTGGTACAAACAGTGCCATAAGGCTTTATACCAATGCTTATTAACACTTCATTGGAATGAAACAGTTGGAACGGGGTAATGATATATATCTATTGTGTGTAAGCTGAACATGTATTTTTGGTTTCTAAAAGAATATTTTATAAAACTCATTTTTATGATGTTGTAACATATTCTAAGTTGTAGAAAATTTTTTTTTGTGCTTAAACTGTATTTATTTAGCAATTTGGATGTGAACTTGATTTGAAAATATATTTGTTGAGATCTTTTGTGAGAGTTCTTTAGGAGAAGAATCAAATTGCTTCGGAAGAAGTTCGTTTGCATACTTGAAGGGAGTTCAACGTCTGCAAGGTGAAGCGGTGTTCTTTGAACAAATCCATCAGCGATTAACACGATGGCAATACAAAGAGAGAGTCTTTTATTGTTTAAGTTCAATTGGTGGATGTAATCATTTATAACTTAGTAGATTGTTTAAGATCTGAATATGGCCCCGTGGAGTAGGAATTCCGAACCATATAAAAAAATTTATGTGTTATTTCTTTAATTTTATTATTTACTATTTAATTAATTAATTTTTAATTAAATTTGGTAATCCTAAAAAAACAAATCTTTCAATATGCATGGAGGTCCAATATTATATGCATTTTGCATCATATATGATGTCATCAACTAATTTATCTGATGACATCACATATGATGATGTCATCAATTTTTTCTTTGTCGGGATTTAGTTGGTCTTTGATCAGTGCACGAACGGAACTCTTCTAGAAGTTTCAGAATTTCATCCGTGGGGGTGTACTTGGAGTGTACTGCTCCTCTCAAAGATCAAAGATCATGATATTATTTAAAATAGCATAATTGGATGTGTGGCACTATTCCCACTTGGCCAATATTCAAGTTTACTTTGAGTTCTGATTGCATGGTCACAGCTTCTTTTTTTAATTGTAATCCTGTCTTCAGTGGATTACTTTGAGTTCTGATTGTAATTGGATGTGTGGCTTGATCAATATTCTCTGGTACGGTGATTAAACACAATATGCAAACCAAATGAAATAGGAGCTTAATTAATTAAATGTAAGGGGCTATGTTATTGTTGCAACTTACCAAGATAGGGGTTCTGCAAAAATGATTAAATGCAGGGGGTTATTTTGAAAGTTACCATTTATATATATAGAGAGAGAGATTAAAAATAATCCATAACGTCAAATTCCCCACGTACACGTAACACGTTACAGCATCAAAAAAAAATTTTCTTTTCTTTCTTTCCTTTTTTTTTTATGAAATATTGATTTTTTAATCAATTATTTAATTACAAATTAAAGACCCTCATACGTAGGGAAATACACTAAATATAAATATATATATATATATATATATATATATATTGAGGTTTCGTTAATAATTAATTGTCTTCATTAACTTATAAGTAAGTTAGGGTTTTAATTATAGTCAAAGGTAATGCATAGGGGGACACAATGGGAATTTTTTTTTGGCTTGACTGATTATGAGATTTCCGAAGTAGGATCTCTAATTTTTCTTTAAAATATTTCTGGACCACATATGTGACTTGCACATTTGTGTTTCAGAGTTAGATTAGCTGTGATCCTCCAGTGAAAGGGATCGAGATTAGCTGTGACTTGACGTCGACAAAGTGACTAATTGATAAGGAATTATATAGAACCTACTAGCTTTCTTTGCGTTTGTTTGGACTCCATGAAGTGACTAATAGGGAATTACATGGTCACAGCTTCTTTTTTTTAATTGTAATCCTGTCTTCAGTGCAGTGCGTTCGCTTGGACTGCGTTTTATTCACACCAGAAAGAAAAACCTATAGATAGGTCTAAATGAGAAAAAGCTACCCATTTTTTGGGTTCGTTGTAGCCACCGACAGAAGAGAATTATTTATCCAAGTTTGAGCTATTGACCAACACACACATGATGACAAATTTGCGTAGTGCTTCGAACTCATTTGACAAGATATACTAGCCCATGCACACGCAGGTAAAAAATCTTTACAGTAGGTGCATGTTATCTTTTTCCTTGCTTATTTACTTTTGCCCAGAAATTCAAAGGTACGTTTATGAAATTCAAAGGTATGAATTGCTCAATTGGCGTGATTTGTAAGTGGACTTCTTCTTTTTCAAATTGTTTGACAAACAGAATGCTCCTACCCCACCACGCCTCTCGACCGTGTAGAACACGGCTATAGTTTCAAACTTTCATTGTTATGTTTGTTTATAAATTTTTTTTCTCTTTTTATATATATTTAGTTTTCGTATTTAATTTATTATAAGAAATTTTCTAATATATATTCATAATTTTCTAAACCATTTAGAGCCAATGGTTTTCCTATTTGGTATAAACATGTGTCACCATCGATATTAACTTATTTAGTTTATATAAATCATTACACTGTTTGATCGAATACAATCATAATTATACTATTTTTTTAATAAAAAAATAATTTTAATATTAGAATTATCAGTTTACAATCTTATTAGAATATTAGAAGATAGAATCTTCAATTTACAATCATACAGGAGTCTCTTCGAATTCCCTCCACCTAGGCAGGGGCTTCAATCATAATTATACTAAGTAATAAAAACATCTGCTGCTGTCGTATCTCTTACCTCATGTCAACCAATACAGTGAATCATATAAACAAAAACAAAGGGTTCTTATCCTTTTCCTGAAGGTGGGATTGTAAATAAAGTACCAAAAGAAAAGCTGTAACATGTGGTCCGCATATTCTTTCCAATCCATATGATATATGCTTTATAAGTTCCTAGATTTTTGGAAGAGGAATTTAAGGATTTATATATACCCCTTATATTTCTCACCAAAAAAATATATACCCCTTATATATATATATATATATACATATTTTAATTTTAATTTTTTTGCTTTCTTTCCTTCCCTTTTTTTATTATTAAATAATGATTTTTAAATCAATTATACAAATACAAAGACCCTCATACGAAGGGAAATACACTAAATATAAATAAATATATATTGTGAAAGGCAATGCTTAGGTTTGAATAAACTAATCAAAGGCAATGCATAGGTTTCGTTTACTAATTAATTGGCTTCATTAATTTATAAGTAAGTTATGGTGTTGATTATTGTCAAAGGCAATGCATAGGTTAGAAACTTAGAATGCTAAACAACTCAGGGCTTGTTTGATAATATGATCGTTTTTTATTTTAGTTTTTAGTTTTTTCTTTTTAAATTTTGTGTAATTTGATTATTTTAGAGATTGTTTGTATTTTGTTAAATGTCAGTTAGAATATTCAATTGAGTAAAAATGTAAAGAAAAATGAAAAACACAAACATAAAATGAAAACACTTTCATTAGGTAGTCTAACTGATATTTAATAAAGTTTATCTAACCTCTAAACTAACCAAATTATATATAATTTCAGTTAGGTAGTCTAACTAATATTTAATAAAATTTAACTAACCTCTAAACTAACTAAATTATATATAATTTTAAAAAAATTAAAAAAAATAAAAATAATCATGTTATGAAACAAGCTCTTAGAAAAAATTTCAATTGATTCTTTGTATTTTTACTACTTCTGTTGTTTCAAACTCATTTGATATTATATTTTTTAATTTAATTTCATACCCCAATTATAATATTAGAGAGAATCAAATTAATGCCATTGACGTTTGTTATTAGGAAGTTTCCATGAAGCATCCTAATAAGCAGAAACAACATGTGGTCAACTTTAAACTTGGTACCATGAACAGGATCCACCCTCAGCATCATCTAGACCTGAAGTCCACCAAATAAAGCAGATACTCCCCTGAAGCCAAATAAAAAGAGAAAAAAAGAATAATAATAATAATAAATAAATAAATAAATGCATGTTAAATCAGATAAATACAAATTTATCAAACTAGGACAAGTTCATTTTCTTTTCCAATGGACAGGGGAACATACTTGTAGAGAGCTAAAATCAAGAGCAAAAATTGTATTACTGATATTTGGCCTGTGTGTATGCGTGTGTTGTGGGTCATAACAGAGAATGTTTGAACAAATATGTAACATACACTTTGACGTCGGATCCTGGGCCATCTTGCAAAATTTTATAGAGCAATCCATGCATGATGTATTCAAATTTGTCAGCAAGAGACTTCTGCTTGTTCTGGAAAAGGTAATATACAGTGGATAAGCAATCGCGCATTGCAATAATATCACGTCAATAGCTAAGGTTGTGCTAGCTAAGCAATTAAAATTAACCACGTATATATTAGCACTACCTTAGCATCATTATTGTTTACCAAAAAAAAAAAAAAACCTTTAGCATCATTATATATGAAAATATTGTCTAGCTAGGAAGGATTGTCTGATTTAATTTATAATTTTATAATATGATGGTGTGAATAAGTATTCGCAACCTCTATCTATATTATTGTAATTCGTTTTAGTTATCAATCTATGAATGGTTGGACATTATCAAAAGGAAAAAAAAAATTCTATAATAAATGGTACGAAGAAGTTTCAATGTAGAATGGATTTTTTTTTTTAGTTTAATTAGCAGCCTTTTCAATATGTTCAATTTGAGCAATTTGAGCTATTGGCCCATAGTGGTATTTTTATATGTTAATAATATTTCATATCTACGTTTAAATATTTTTATGCGTTAGTAATATGTATCCAAGTTTTATGTATTACTAATATTTACATTTAATTATCCTTTTGAGCAAAAAACAGTTACAGTAAATTATGTAAAGTATAATTTGTTTTATTTCTTTCCTTCATTTTTCTAAACTTTTCTTTCTTTAATTTCATTTTTTTTTTAATTATAATTGCTAAACCTCACCTTAGCTTAGCTAGACAAGGTTTTAATCAAAAAAGTAAAAAATGTAAAAAATAAAAATAAAAAAGACATGGGAGACAAAAACATAGAAAAATTATATAGTAATGGATGTGATATTGAACAAGTTCATGGTTTTGAAATTTACAAACAATTGAAAGGGGAAGACAATTGGTATATATTTATTTTTCAGACTAGCTTACCTGTCAACATCTGCTTTGACTATTCAAGATTCTTAGCACATCCTTTTTTTTTCTTTTTTTTTTGGTAAATAAAATTCTTTGTACATCTAACAATTGAATATATTAGCAATTGAAAAATTTTAGACTATAGTATACATATAAAAGAATCAGTAAACAAATATTACTATGGCCTAGGTAATCCTCCTTTGGTAGCACCACAACCCATTATAGATGAAGGCAAATCTCCCATACATAATTAAACATATATTATTTCATCTCATTATCAGCTTTGCCTCGAATTTTTATTTAGTAAAACTTGGAATTGCTAAAAGAAGGTACAAACAACAACAACACACACACTGCGGTTAATAAACTACAGCCAATTAAAGCAAGGACTGAAAACAACATCCATGAGAGACTGTAAAACAACAATTAAGTACTTGTAGATTTTATTTTCTCTAACTAGCTAGCTAGCAACAACAACAAAGTACAATTCTAATTGATATTATTGATACCGACGCACGAGCTTAAAATGAATCTTCTTAAAAGGCAGCAGATCCATTTCCTTGTAATTCCTCCACGGCAACCCAATGACTTTAATCACCACGACCTACAAGTGTTCGACCATAACTCTGTATTGGGCTCCCCCGAAATAGTCATCTTCCCTCTGAATTACGATCTTGACCCCAATCTTGCCCCTTCTTCCTCACAAACTGAAACCATTCCTTAGACTGGAACACAGGTTTTTTGTAGTCGCCAGCGCTTCTTTTTGACAAGTAAAACTCCCAGTACATCCCCTCCCCATCTAAAACCCTAATCTGCACGTTGTTGTTGTTATCTTCAATACTAGGTAATATCCCAAGCCAATGACCAGGAACCGTCAGCTTCTGAGAAACATCTGTTCTTGTTAAGCGTTTCTCACAGTCCTCTACGGTCAGTGCATCAGACATTCTTGCCTGCTCAATTCGCTTTTCAAGTTCACTATTTATAGAAGAAAAAAAAAGTGATCTTATTTAAAATTAACATAAATTGCTATCTGTTAGATATAATGATCTTATTTTTCTATGTTATGAAATTGTAAAAGGTCCTTATCCTCAACATCTAACATCGGCAACATTTAATTAATTAAGCTCCTATTTCATTTGGTTTGCATATTGTGTTTAATCACCGTACCAGAGAATATTGATCAAGCCACACATCCAATTACAATCAGAAATCAAAGTAAACTTCTTTATTTTTTTTTGGATGAATAAACTCAAAGTAAACTTGAATATTGGCCAAGTGGGAATAGTGCCACACATCCAATTATGCTATTTTAAATAATATCATGATCTTTGAGAGGAGCAGTACAGTCCAAGTACACCCCCACGAATAAAATTCTGAAACTTCTAGAAGAGGTCCGCTCGTGCACTGAGCAAAGACCAACTAAATCCCGACAAAGAAAAAATTGATGACATCATCATATATGATGTCATCAGATAAATTAGTTGATGACATCATATATGATGCAAAATGCATATAACATTGTAACTGCATGCATATGATTAGAAAAATAATATCAATCCAAAAAGGTTGTCTATATATCCATGTGCGATGAATATCTTGAGAGAAGCAGAAATTGATTTTTAGACGGAGAAATAAAAGAAATGGTAACGTCGCCGGTGGCGAACACCTTCGGCACCAAAGAGCCCATTACGTAGAAGGGCATGCCTCTGTTGTTATGCATGAGCAGTTAAATAATCAAAGGAAAGTTTAAAAACTTTGCTTTGATTAAATAATACAGAAAAATTCATACGTGCGTGAAATTAATTGTTATAGTCCATACGATCCTTTCTAGCAATCTCTTATTTCCTTCCATAAACCAATGACAACTGCAATTGAGGGTTCCCAAGATCCACACGGTGTTTATCAAGGCATAAAACTTTTAACACTCCCCAATGGTCTCACCGTTTTGTTTCTTTTCTTTTTTCTTTTTTCTTTTTGGTCTTTTTATTTCCTTGAATATGTTGTTCTTAGTAATTATATATTGATTAATAATATTTTTTATATGTATTTTCTTAAAACCAATTATTTTTCTTTATTCTTATTATCATCCACAAAATAATACTTTCATATATATTTCATTGAGGTGCTAGGAGTCTTAAAATTATAACAATCAATAAAGTTTAATTATCCTAAAAAAAAAGCACTATTGTAGTTATATTTCAATGCTCAATCCGATAAGCAAAGAAACTTAAACACTCGAGCACTAGTAGGAGGCTATGGTTGTAAAAAATCACGGTAACACATCCTAAAAATAAAATCAAAGATCATAAGCCCTAAAAATTAAATCAATTTTTTTCTTGTCAAAATTATAAAAAAATAAATAATAATAATAAACGGTGGGATTACTGGGAAGGAGATAATAGTCGGTGGACCATAGAAAAAACATAAATAAAAAATTATTATAAAAAATTGTAGCATAGATAGAGGACCTGAGCGTGAAAAAATAAAATAAATAAACTTGAAAAAAAGCATTGTGTTAGAGTTTGATTAATATGTGACATGTTAGAATTGTAGCGAAAGGGACTAGAGATTTTTTTTATGATTATATATATATATATATATATATATATATATATATATTGTGAAAGGTAATGCATAGGTTTGAATAAACTAATCAAAGGCAATGCATGGGCAGTGCATAGGTTTCATTTACTAATTAATTGGCTTCATTAATTTATAAGTAAGTTATGGTGTTGATTATTGTCAAAGGCAATGCATAGGTTAGAAACTTAGAATACTAAACAACTTAGGGCTCGTTTGGATTGTTTTTTATTTTAATTTTTAGTATTTTCCTCTTAAGTTATATGTAATTTGGTTAGTTTAAAGGCTGATTGGAGTTGGTTAAATGCCAATTAGACTATTCAATTGAGTAAAAGTGTGAAAATGAAAAATACAAATAAAAAATAAAAATACTTTCGTTAGATAGTCTAACGACATTTAATAAAGTTTATTAAACCTCTAAACTAACTAAATTATGCATAATTTTAAAAAAATAAAAATAAAAATAAAAAATAACCATATTATCAAATGGGCCCTTAGAAAAAACATTTCAATAGATTCTTTGTATTTTTACTAACAATTATTTCAAACTCATTTGACATTATATTTTTTAATTTAATTTCATACCCGAATTATAATATTAGAGAGAATCAAATCAATGCCATTGACTTTTGCTATTAGGAAGTTTCCATGAAGCAGAAACAACTTGTGGTTAACTTTAAACTTGGTACAATGAATTGGATGCACCCTTAACATCATCTGAAGTCCACCAAATGAAGCATATACCCCCATGAAGCCAAATAAAAAGACAACAAAGAATAATAACAATAAAAAATAAATAAATGCGTGTTAAATCGGATAAATACAAATTTATCAAACTAGGACAAGTTCATTTTCTTTTCCAAAGGGGAGGGGAACATACCTGTAGAGAGCTAAAATCAAGAGCAAAAATTGTATTACTGATATTTGGCCTGTGTGTATGGGTGTGTTGTGGGTCATAACACAGAATGTTTGAACAAATATGTAACATATACTTTGACGTCGGATCCTGAGCCATCTTCTGAAATTTTATAGAGCAATCCATGCATGATTTATTCAGCTCGTTCTGGAAAAGGTAATATACAGTGGATAAGCAATCGCGCATTGCAATAATATCACGTCAATAGCTAAGGTTGTGCGAGCCACGCAATTAAAATTAACCACGTATATATTAGCACGACCTTAGCAGTATCATATATGAAAATATTGTCTAGCTAAGATAAGGTTTGTCTGACTTAATTTATAATTTAATAATATGATGGTGTGAATAAGTATTCGCAACCTCTATATATGTTATTCGTATATATTAGCACAACCTTAGCATTATTATTTATGAAAATATTGTCTAGCTAAGATAAGGTTTGTGTGACTTAATTTATAATTTAATAATATGATGGTGTGAATAAGTATTCGCAACCTCTATATAAGTTATTCGTATATATTAGCACAACCTTAGCATTATTATTTATGAAAATATTGTCTAGCTAAGATAAGGTTTGTCTGACTTAATTTATAATTTAATAATATGATGGTGTGAATAAGTATTCGCAACCTCTATCTTCGTATATATTAGCACAACCTTAGCATTATTATATATGAAAATATTGTCTAGCTAAAATAAGGTTCATCTGATTTAATTTATGATTTTATAATATGATGGTGTGAATAAGTACACCATCATATTGTACTTATTCACACCATCATATTATACTAAGGTTCAGTTGGCTAAGGGCTCACACGAATTTACACCCTTCAAATTAAACCATTCATATAGATATTGTCTGCAATATTAGTATTACATATGTAGGTTAGCTTTTGCACAACTTTTGACTGTAAGTTTTAATTAGGTGCCACAGATTAACAATGAGGGTATTTACCTTAATATTAAGACTACGTTAATTGATTCAAAAGAAACTTCACCTACTGGCCAACTTAAAGTTTTGGGTGTGTGTGTCCTGGTTGGCGTTGTCCTTTATTTGTTCAATCATCCACTAACAACAACAGTTAAAAGATTTAATCCTTTCTTAATTATTAGTTTAATAAGCTAATAAATCTACGGCTAAAATATTTAGGCTCTTTTGCTACAAAATTCTACTATTAGCTAAAAGTAATTCGTTGGTTTTGCTTTGAAACGTTTTTGGCCCCCTGATATGCGGAAGAAAATTAGACTTTAAAGTTCTGACAGGCTTTACGCCTATTCGTTTTGATAGGGTCTACACCTTCAACATTACCAAAAAAAAAGGGTAAAGAGTCTTCATTATTACCAAAAAAAAAAAGGGGGTTAGACCTACATTGTATGGCTAGAGGTTCTGGGATGTCACAGCCATCCGTAACCTCCGTCTACATTACGAAGACGCGCGACGGGTAGGCCACCCAACGCAATGGTTTACGTAGAGTCAGGCGAGCCGAGGCCAGTGCGGTAAAAAATAATCAACTTATAAAATTAAAATTTAATAAATATTTTGTATTTAAAATTTAAATTAAAAAGAATATTTGGCTCTCGAAAGTTAAAATGATTATATTTTAATTTTATAATTAATTAAAAAATAGAAGAAAAAAAATAAGAATCATTAATATTTATAAGAAAAAATAAAATAATATATATATAAAAAATCTATTGAAATTAAATAAAAATTATTATTTTTATTTTAAAAATTAATAAATATATACTTTATTATTGAAAATATACTATTTAAATCAGATACCATCATAAGAGTGACTTTTAATTAGTTTTAATTGTCAATATATAAATGGCTCGATATTACCCAAAAAAAAATCTATAAGTGGCTCGAAGATTTTTCTTTTTTTTTTTTTA
The DNA here is from genome assembly GCA_007844105.2 of Rhamnella rubrinervis. Lineage (NCBI taxonomy): Eukaryota > Viridiplantae > Streptophyta > Magnoliopsida > Rosales > Rhamnaceae > Rhamnella > Rhamnella rubrinervis. Next base: position 12,394,548 of record CM017584.2, on the reverse strand, counting down.
GTTTAATTAGTAGCTTTTTCAATATGTTCAATTTGAGCTATTTTTGGCCAATAGTGGTATTTTTATGTGTTAATAATATTTCATATTTGCGTTTAAATAGTTTTGAAGTGTTAATAATATTTATCCAAGTTTTATGTATTATTAATATTTACATTTGAATTTTTTTTTTATCAAAATAAAGTTACAGGAGATTTTGTATCAAAAAATCTTTTTGTTACGAATTTTGAAGAGCATAATTTGTTTTATTTTTCTTTATTTATTTTAGGGTATGTTTGTCTTTTACTAATTATTATTTTTATCATTATTTATACCCTCTCAGCTTTCCTCTTCCGCTTTCCTTTTCTCTCTCCCTCGTTTCGTTTCTTCGCCGGTGTACCTTCGTCTCCACTGATTTTCATCTTCCTAGCTCAACGGCGTTAACTATTTTCTCGCAACCTTTTCTTTTTGTCTCTCCGTCTATCTCTCTTCTCTCAGCTCTGTGCTGTGAGCTACCGCCACCAACTCTTCCAACTGACCCTGCTGTCTTCGAGGTGTGTTCTATTTGCTCTTCGATTTTGTGGAGTTTGTAAATGGATTGTCCTATATGTTTTATTGTCCATGATAGTGATGAGTTCTATATGTAGCGTGGATGGGTGGCTTTCTTTTTGTTTGGGTTTAGATGTTGCTGGATACTATCTAGGCACCTCTGGGTTTGTTTGGGTTTTGAATGTATGTGTTATATTACTTTTTATGTTTCTCATGCTTATGTTTGTGCGGTTATGGTAATTCTTTTATAAATTTTTATTTTATTTTAAAATAAAAACCTTTAGTTTAAGAACAAAAGTACTTGAGGATTTTGGAGTGTGTTTTCAAGTTTTGGTGTTTGAAATATTTCAAGTATTTTTGCTCGATTGAAATGCGTGGTGAATTTTTGAAGTATTTGTCATATACCATCTTAATTTTTCTTTCTTTATAGTCTCTCTCTCTCTCTCTCTATTTGATTCTATTAGACTGAATAGTTAGTTTCACTAAGATTGTTTTGAGTAGATCCGAGAATTTCTTGTTTTGAATTGTTTGTTTCTGGGTTTTAACTGTTATTGTTATGACATTACGAATTTCCTTCACTATTTTTTCGAAGCTCTCCATTTTGTGTTTATAATCATTTTGAGTGGTTTGAATCATATTTTTCACTTGACTGTGATAAATCTAGCAATAAAAATTAGTTTTTGTATATACTGTATAGTGGGTTATCCAAAAATTCTAACATTTTTTAACAGTCTCACTCGAGTGGAATAGCGAAATTCTCCACACGCCTGTGTTTATTGGCCTCGAAGTTTCGTTTCTTTGCGTTTCAAGAAAAATAGAACAGAGATAACCATTGACTTTATCAGGACAAACCATTTAGCTTAATCTGAGTTTTTGCTCATCAAAAAAGAAGCAGCTAAAATCCAAATAATAATCAATATGTTGTGTGGCATGAATGCGTTATAAAATGTAAGTTATTTTTTGTGGTCTGTTTGAATATATTAAAACCACAATATATTTATTTGGTAAAGTGTTCTTAGTTTCACTCTTATTACTTTCCTTTCTTTGTATTTTTGTTTATGACATTTTGTGTTGGTGTAGGTGTATATTTGCTGTTAAGGGACGAGATTTTTGAACGATGCCTGGCCTCCTTTTTGATGATATTTTTACAGTTGAGAACCTGAACCCAAATGGTGAAAAATTTGATAAAGGTATGTTGGGGTATTGTTGCTTTCTCACTAGATAAATGCTTTCATAACTGTCATTTATCTTTGGTTCACTTTTTCTCAAGTTTTTTATTGCCTTTTTTAGTTTTAAAAAGTCATTATATGCATGGGAAAGATATCTATCTTTTAGCTGGAAGCTTAGACATTATGTATTCCTGTTAAGGCTGCTTGTAGTTAAGCTATATTCAAAGACATTTTTCGATGATCCCTTCTCTTGGTTGAGATGTTTCACTTGCGCCATGTATATAAAAATTGTTTGTATATTATGTATCATCTTCTGACAGGGTCTTATGACTCACAAATGAGTATCTTACACTTTCTATAGCTTTACTATGGCAAGTTGATTGAAGCATTTGCACAACATATGCACACATCCCTTGTTCTTTCTTCCACATAATGTTTCAATTTGGCATCATTCACTTAGGGATTTTGCCTTCTGAGAAATTTTCATTTGTCCATGTAGGTAGTAGAATTGCAGCACAGAGTGAAAAGCATGGGATATTGATGCATCTAGATTTAAATACTTGAGATATATCCAATGAAGGAAAAAGAGAAATTCGTGATGGTACTGACACCCACAATTAATTGGAATGAAACAGTTGGAACGGTTGATGATATGCAGGTAATATTATACCTCTTATAAGTTAATAAGTTATAGTTCATAATCTTCAACTGAAAATGAGAACTATAATATTATATGGATCTTACTCGCAAAACCTATCCCTCTTTTCTTAATTGTCTTTGCGAACATTGGACTAGGAGTTCTTAATATTTGTTGAGAAAATTACTGCAAGACAGCTGTGATCAATAAGACTAGGAGGATAGGTTTTTGGTATTACGGTCCTTGCCTTACATTTTTTGGTCATCCACTGTATATTACCTTTTCCAGAACGAGCAGAATTCTCTTGCTGACAAATTTGAGTACATCATGCATGGATTGCTCTATAAAATTTCAGAAGATGGCTCAGGATCCGACAGCAAAGTGTATGTTGCATTTTTGTTCAAACATTCTGTGTTATGACCCACAACACACCCATAGACACAGGCCAAATATCATTAATACAATTTTTGCTCTTGATTTTAGCTCTTTTCAAGTATGTTCCCCTGTCCGCTGGAAAAGAAAATGAACTTGTCCTCGTTTGATAAATTTCTTTTTATCCGATTTAACATGCATTTATTTATTTATTATTATTATTCTTTTTTTCTCTTTTTATTTGGCTTCAGGGGGTATATGCTTCATTTGGTGGACTTCAGATGATGCTGAGGGTGGATCCTATTCATTGTACCAAGTTTAAAGCTGACCAGAAGTTGTTTCTGCTAATTAGGAAGTTGCCATGAAACTTTTATTAATGAAAAATTATTGGCAATAATTTTTAGTTCTGTTTGTTTATGAACCTAATGATTGTGGTAGACTAGTGTTCTGTTTTAGTGGTTCTCCTGGTGGTGTACCTACTGGTTCCTTGATCATCCTGGGGTTGTCATTGTCCAATTTCTAGATCTACTTTTCATTATTCTCTTAATCTGTCCCTTTCATGTTCCTAGCTATTTGTAGATCCGCCTGTCCTTCCTTTCACAAAATCCTTTCATTCTCCTATATATAGGGTCCCCTGACGATCCTTTCTAGAAATCTCTTATTTCCTTACATAAACCAAAGGCTAATGCAATTGAGGGTCATAAGACTTTGGTCTAACCGTTTTGTTTCTTTTTTCTTTTGTCTTTTTATTTCGGTGAAAATATTGTTCTTAGAAATTATATATTGATTTATAATATTTTGTATATGTATTTTCTTAAACCAATTATTTTTCTTTATTCTTATTATCATGCACAAAAAAACATACTTTTATATATATGTATTTCATTGAGGTGCTTGGAGTCTTAAAAGTATAACAATCAATAAAGTTTAATTATCCAAAAAAAGAAAGAAAAGAGCACTACTCTAGTTATAGTTCAACACTCAATCCCATAAGCAAAGAAACTTAAAACACTCGAGCACTAGTAGGAGGCTATGATTGTAAGAAACTTGACCTCTATCTACGTTATTGTAATTGGTTTTTAATTCGTTTTAGTTATCAATCTATATATGGTTATACATTATCAAAACAAAAAAAAAAAAAATCTATAGTAAATGGCATGAAGAAATTCCAGCATAGATTGGATAGATTGGATTGGCTTTTTTTTTTTTAAAGTTTAATTAGCAGCCTTTTCAATATGTTCAATTTGAGCAATTTGAGTTATTGGCCCATACTGGTATTTTTTTTATGTGTTAGTAATATTTCATATCTACTTTTAAATATCTTTATGCGTTAGTAATTTGTATCCAAGTTTTATGTATTACTAATATTTACATTTAATGTTACATTTAATTATCCTTTTAGCAAAGAAAAATTACAGTAAATTATGTAAAGTATAATTTGTTTTATTTCTTTCTTTCATTTTTCTAAACTTTGCTTTCTTTAATTTCATATATTTTAAGTATAATTTGGGTTTTTGTTGTCGCTGGATACCAAGGCACCTCCCGGTTTTTTGATATGTAAGTGTGTTATATTACTTTTTGTATTTCTTGTGCTGGTGTTTTTACCGACCCTATCATCATAAACTTTCTGATATGTTGACCAAACTTTACATGGAATTTTATTGATTAATAATATTGTTCTTATAAATATTTATTTTGTTTAAAATATTGTTCGAAATTATATATTGATTAATAATATTTTGAATATGTATTTTCTTAAACCAATTATTTTTCTTTATCCTAATTATCATGCACAAAAAAACATACTTATATATATATATATATACTTCATTGATGTGCTTGGAGTCTTAAAATTATAACAATCAACAAAGTTTAATTATCCCAAAAAAAGAAAACAAAAAGAGCACTACTCTAGTTGTAGTTCAACACTCAATCCGATAAGCAAAGAAACTTAAACACTCGAGCACTAATAGGAGGCTATGATTGTAAGAAACTTAGCCTCTATCTATCTTATTGTAATTCGTTTTTAATTCGTTTTAGTTATCAATCTATAAATGGTTGGACATTATCCAAAAGAAGAAAAAAAAATTCTATAAGAAATGGCACGAAGAAGTTTCAGTGCAGATTGGATTTTTTTTTTTTTTCCGTTTAATTAGCAGCCATATGTTCAATTTGAGCTATTGGCCCATAGTGTTATTTTTATGCGTTAATAATATTTCATATCTGCGTTTAAATATTTTTATGCGTTAGTAATATGTATCTAAGTTTTATGTATTACTAATATTTACATTTAATTATCCTTTTAGCAAAAAACAATTACAGTAAATTATGTAAAGTATAATTTGTTTTAATTCTTTCTTTCATTGTTCTAAATTTTTCTTTCTTTAAGTATAATTTGGGTTTTTGGTGTCGCTGGATACCAAGGCACCTCTGGGTTATATTACTTTTATGTATTTCTTCTGCTGGTGTTTTTACCGACCCTTTCATCATAAACTTTCTGATATGTTGACCAAACTTTACATGGAATTTTATTGTTGAAGAAATCACATTCCCTAGTTTCATCTGGTATGACATGTGTGATCGCGATTCCAAGTCTGCTGTCTCGTTGCTCTGGAACAACTATGAGATTCTCTAGAAGAAATACGGGGTTCTGCTTCAGGGGAACATGCTATGGGGTCCAATCAAGACGTTCAAGTTCGGGCTTAACCTGAACCTGATTGCCCTAGTAGGAGTCAGAATAAGGTTGAGGCTTGAAGACAAGCAACTGACATCTCGGATCTTGCTTTTCTTTTTTGAACCCTCTCTATCTTCAGGATTTGGGCCCGAACTGTTGGGCAGATTCCCACGAATGCAACAATCCTTTCCTTTGACACTGGTCCCGTATACGAGGAAAAATGCCTTGTACAGTTTTTCTTTTCCCTTTCAGTCAGTCAGTCCAAGAGTTCAGTTCACTCGAAACTGCAAGCGGTTCGGTACGAACGAAGAAATTTCGAACAAAAGGATCGGAACTCGCTGATAGGAAAGGAGAGAGCAACAACCCTCTCCTTTCGAGTTCATCGTCAGTGATCGCTACGATCTCTTCACTTGTATGACTTAGATAACCTCGACTGACCGAGAAAAACAAGTTCCAGTCGAAAGGCTTTCAGTTTCAGAGATCACTTTTCTCAGGCCAAGATCGTAGGAATAAAAAAAACCACATCTCATTCAGGAGCGGGAAATCGAGCCTACATACACCTCCTGTCCTTCTACCTCTTCCCTGGGTAGTTGAGTAAGTACCACACGCAAAGGAAAGCTCTTGCTTGATCCGCCCTCGGGCGCCAGCGCCTTTAAGGCTCCTTCGCCTTCTCAAACAAAGAGTTTGGAAACCGCCCCCACTTGCCCTCCTTAGCTTCTTCGTCATACCGACCTGACGCCTGATTCAACCAAACTCTTTGTTTGCGAAGGCCGAAGGAGCCTTAAAGGCGCTGGCGCGCTGCCTAGCGTGTTTACTAATAGGGGCTTGAAGGCCCTATTATTTAGTATTTCAGAAACTGTCATTAATGGGTTTCAAGCTTTCAAAGTTTTGTTCTTCATGAAAACAGAAACAAAAATAAAGTTCAAGGCTTACATGCTGATTGAAGTCTCGCAAGAAAGAAATTAATTAATGTACCTCTAAATTTCATTTTGGAAGAAAATCACAATAGTTTCTATAATATTCTCGTCACAACTTAAGTACTTGACTTACTGCACTAAAGTTGTCTTGGATCTGAACTTTTTTAAGTAAGCAAAAAAAAAAAACTGGCTCACTTATTCAAAGTCGGAGTCAGTGATTAGCTCAGATTAATGGCTAAGAGCTTAACATCATGAATTTCTCAACCAAGTTATATATACATATACAGAAAGAGAGAGAGAATTATATATATAGCACTCGAATTTTTATCTAGTAAAATTTGGAATTGCTAAAAGAAAGCACAAACAACAACTACAACAACACATACACTGCTGTTAATAAACTACAGCTAATAAAAGCAAGGACTAAAAGCGATATTCATGAGAGACTGTAAAACAACAAATTAAGAACTTGTAGATTTTGTTGTCTCTCTAGCTAGCTAGTAACAACAAAGTGTAATTCTAATTGACATTATTGATACCGACGTCCCACGAGCTTAAAATGCTTCTTCTTAAAGGCAGCAGACCCATTTCCTTGTAACTCCTCCAGAGCAATCCAATTTCCTTAATCACCACCACCTACTAGTGTTCCACCATAACTCTGTACTGGGATCCCCTAAAATGGTCATCTTCCCTCTGAATAGCGATCTTGTCCCCAATATTGAGCCCCTTCTTCCTCACAAACTGAAGCCACTCCTTAGACTGGAACACTGGTTTTTTGTAGTCGCCAGCGCTTCTTTTTGACAAGTAAAACTCCCAGTACATCCCCTCCCGATCTAAAACCCTAATCTGCACGTTGTTGTTATTATCTTCAATACTAGGCAATATCTCAAGCCAATGACCAGGAACCGTCAGCTTTTGAGAAACATCTGTGCTCGTTAAGCGTTTCTCATAGCCCACTACGGTGATTGCTTGAGCCATTATTGCCTGCTCAATTAATTTGCAGTACCATTAGCAGTATTTATAGAGAGAAAAAAGAAGAAGAAGGTGATAGATAATATTACCGGGTTGCTTAAACTTTTTTAGATTATAATATTACGGTGTTGCTGTAACTATTACAGGAATTTCCTTGTAATGATCATAATATTGACTTAATATTATAATCTAAAAAAGACAGTTATAGTTAGAGATATACTTTTTATTTTATTAAGAAAAAATGTTTCAATATGAAAATTATTCTTAGAAAACTATATTGCAACTTCAGTTTTGCAATTTTATAAAAATTTAAAATAACAAATTCAATTTTCTAATAGCTCTTCATCATTTAATATTTAAGAAAACTGAGTTATAACTATAGTTATACACTAATCACAATCCATAAAATCAAATCCCCAAGTACACATAACACGTTGCTGCATCATTTTATTCAACGTGCCTGAATCAATTGACATTAATCAGATGTATAATATATTCAGGAATGTCACAACCCAGCCATGTAATTCCACCGTAAAGTCGCTTGTGAGGATCATTGTCATGTTGTGGATAATAGTTTAATCATCAATTTATTCAGGCAGCGCTGAATAAATTGCTTGCTTTAGCAATTAAATAAAAATGTTAACATCAGATAAATTGATGACATCATATGATGCGAAATGCATGTAATATATTGATGACATCATATAATGAAAAATGCATCTAATATATTGACGACATCATATGATGCAAAATGCATATAATGTTGGACCTGCATGCATATGATTAGAAAAATAATATCAATCCAAAAAGGTTGTCTATATATCCATGTGCGATGAATTTCTTGAGAGAAGCACAAATTGATTTTTAGACGGAGGAATAGTAGAAATGGTAACGTCGCCGGTGGTGAACACCTCCGGCACGAAAGAGCCCATTGCGGAGAAGGACATGCCTCTGTTGTTATGTATGAGTAGTCAAATAATCAAAGGAAAGTTTAAAAACTTTGCTTTGATTAAATAATACAGAAAAATACATACGTGCGTGGAATAAATTATTATAGTCCCCTCCGTAAACCAATGACAATTGCAATTGAGGTTCCCAAGAACTCTTTCAACACTCCCCAAATGGTCTCACCGTTTTGTTTCTTTTCTTTTTTTCTTTTTGGTCTTTTTATTTCTTTGACTACGTTGTTCTTAGTAATTATATATTGACTAGTAATATTTTTTATAGTATTTTCTTAAATTAATTATTTTTCTTTATTCTTATTATCATGCATAAAAGAATACTTTATATATATATATATATATATATTTCATTGAGGTGTTTGGAGTCTTAAAATTATAACAATCGATAAAGTTTAACTATCCCAAAAAAGAAAAGGAAAAAAGAGCACTATTCTAGTTATAGTTCAACACTCAATCCGATCAGCAAAGAAACTTTAAACACTCGAGCACTAGTAGGAGGCTAAGCTTGTAAAAAAAAACATAAATAAAAACTAATAATAAGTTGTAGTATAGATAGAGGACCTGAGCGTTAAAAAATTAAATAAATAAACTTAAAAAAAAGCATTGTGTTAGAGTTTGATTAATATGTGACATGTTAGAATTGTAGGCAAAGAAACTAGAGATTTTTTTTTTTATGAATAAAAAAAAATTTCAACTTGGATTTGGAAGTTTTGGGGACATACTAATAGTAATATATACATTTATTTTTGGCAGAATATTTATATACAATATTAATTGAAATGAATATTGTCATTTGGCGTTATATCCAATGGGAAATAATATTATTGCCTACGTATATATAACTAGCACAAATTCACCGAAAAGGGACTTAATAATTAATTAAAAATTTGCCATATATATCCAACTCCCTTATTGAAGGTGAGTCAGCTGGCGAAGAGCTCACACGAATTTGCACCCTTCAAATTAAACCATTTATATTGTTTGCAATATTACATGTATAGTTTAGCTTTAGCTCAGCATTTGACTGTAAGTTTTAATTAGGTGCCACAGATTACCTTCACTTTTAATATTAAAACTATGTTAATTGATTCAAAAGAAACTTCACCAACTGGCCAACTTAAAGTTTTGGGTGTGTGTCCTGGGTGGCGTTATCCTTTATCTGTTCAATCATCCACTAACAACAACAGTTAAAAGACTTGTTTCATTAATTATTAGTTTCATAAACTAATAAAAATTTTAAAATTGAATCAAATACATGCAGTGCTAAATCTATTCTAAACTTGCTCAACAGTGTTAAAGAACTCATATATCCAATTCAGTGTCCTATATATAAATCACAGACCTGTTATGTTACAGCTATGTTATGGCAATGCCATAAGAAGGGTTAGGCGAGAAGAGGCTAAGCCACCCAACGCGTTTATAAGTGAGCGAGGCTTCCATCATTATGCTATGGTAATTCTTTGTTAATTAGTTTTAACTTTCAATATACAAATTTTTAGTTTAATTAGTAACTTTTTCAATATGTTTTTGGCCAATAGTGGTGGTTTTATGTGTTAATAGTATTTCATATTTACGTTTAAATATTTTGAAGTGTTATTAATATTTATCCAAGTTTTATGTATTATTAATATTTACATTTGAATATATTTTTTTTATCAAAATAAAGTTACAGGAAACTATATATGAAACAATCTTTTTACTACGAATTTTGAAGAGCATAATTTGTTTTATTTTTCTTTATTTTCTTTTGCTGAACATTAAATGAAAAATTGCACGAATGTAGGGCTGAATATTTTTACCTCATAACTCCTAAAATTGACCTGACCCTACCTGTTCAGAGTGGGTTGGGCGGTTTTTAAAATTATTAGATTTTAAAATTATAAAATTATCGGATCGGATCGGTTAGCAAGTTGTGGTAACAAACAGCACCGACTCAATTCGCAAAAATAAAAAAAAAAAAAACATGTTATTACAAATATTTTGAAGTTACTGGTTTAGGATTTATTTGCCTGAAAACTCTGAACTTCTGTCCTCTTTTTCGAAAATCCTTCTCACTGTCATTTGTCAACCTCTTTTTGGACCTCTCTCCGTCTAATTATCAGCCTCCTTTAACAACCGTCTATAATGGTCGAATTCCATTCATTTTCTTTGAATTAGTCAATCATAGGTTCATTCTCTATTCAAATAGGCTCATCGTCGCTCTGTTGTTCTCACGGGAATCGAAGTGCATCTGTTTCTTGGGATATTTTTTCTCTCTTTATAATTGCTTAGTGTTTAGTTGAAATAGGGGTTTGTGTATATGCTCCTACATATAGGGTTTGAAATGGGGGTTTATATTTTCGTTTAATTGGGTTTTGTATTTATGGAGTTTGAATCGTATGCATTGAGTTTTTTGTTTAATTAGTATTTTGTTATCACACGAGCCTAGTGTCGGAAAAAGCAGAGGAATTGTCTTTGTCCAAATTCCAAATGCAAAGAAAAGTGGGAGACCATGAAGTAGTAATTAAACCCAACTTGAAACTAACCAACCACACGTAGAAACAAAAAGTAAAAAATCCATTCAGAGCCAAGCCCTTGGTGCTTTTAAACTGGTATCACCATCAGCGCAGGCGGATCCGGCGGATCCGGGCAGGTGGGGCCCAAAAAATATTTAGTAAATATAATTATAAATAATAAAATAAAAATTTTAAATTAAATTTTTATTAAATGAAAGTACTTACAAAAAGTATGGCCTATATTATTATATGTTTTTCCAATTTCTTTTTAGTTTTAATCTTTTTTATTTTCATTGTTATGTTTGTTTATGTTTTTTTTATTTTTTTTTCTCTTTGTATATATATTTATTTTTCATATTTAATTTGTTATAATAAATTTTCTAATATATATTATCAGGTTGCTTCATAATTTTCTAAAACCATTTAGAGCCAATGGTTTTCCTATTTGGTATAAACATTTATCACCATCTACATCAGTTTATTTTGTTTATATAAATCATAAATGGTGTTTGATTGAATACAATCATAATTATACTAAGTAATAATAACATCTACTGCCGTGTCTCTCATCTCATGTCAACCAACAAAAACAAAGTGTAATCTCTTTCATTCTTGTCTTTTTTTATGAATAAAATAAATTCTAATATTAAAATCATCAGTTTATAATTTTATTACTGCTCCAACTTTATTAATTATAGAAATCTAAAATAGTAAATTTATTTTCTTAATAATTTTTTCTCCATCTAGCATTTAATATAACTAATTACATTTGATATCTTTGAACCGTAACTTTCACAACGTGACTGTATATTTTTCTAAAGGTGTGGGATTGTAAATAAAGTACCAAAAGAAAAGCTAAACATGTGGTACGCATGTTCTTTCCAATCCATATGATATACGCTTTACAAGTTCGTACATTTTTGGAAGAGGAAATTAAGGATTTATGTATACCCCTTGTATATATTTTTTAATACAACTATCTTTATTAGTTAAATGTCAACCAATTAGGATATTTTCTAAAATGACACTTTTAACCTTATTATTATTTTTATATAAAATACTTTATTTTATTTTAATCCAACAGCATTGTCAAATATATTTTAATCTTAGAATATTTTTATTATTTTTTTAAACTATTATACATCCGATTAAACTAGGGTAAATTAGTTAAATTTTAATACCTTTAATCATTTCTATATTAAATAGATTAAATTGAAACAAAAATTAAATATGTTAAGGTTCTATATTGCAACTTTCCAAATTAGGGGCTCTGCAAAAATGATAAAATGCAGGGGTTATTTTAAATTGACCATTTATATATAGAGAGAGAGTTACAGTTATAGTTATACTTTTTTTTTTTTTTTATGAATTACAGTTATAGTTATACTTGACCTAACATAATCCATCAAATCAAATCCCCACGTACACGTAAGACGTTACAGCATCAACTTTTCTCTCTTTTTTTTCTCTTTCTTTCTTTCCAATATATATATATATATATATATATATATATTTTTATGAAATAGTGATTTTTTAATCAATTATATAAATACAAAGACTCTCATACGTAGGGAAATACACTATATATAAATATATATATATATATATTGAGGTTTCCTTTACTAATTAATTGGCCTCATTAATTTATAAGTAAGTTATGGTGTTGATTATTGTCCAAGGCAATGCATAGGTTAGAAACTTAAAATGCTAAGCAAATTATATATGGCTGCAAAAAGCATGGAATTAGCGTCGAAACAGGTGCAGCCATATATAACAGGTGCCTTAATTTATTCGTATTAGTTTCAATATTCTGTAATGCTAGGGAAGATGTGAAATTTTATATGTTTATAAATTGTCGGATTAATGAATAAACACTAATAATATATCTATCACATATATGTGCGTGTGTGTATAAAATATTTTAAGAGAAATTTATTAAATTAAGAACTCCATTTAAACTTTTTGAAAAGGAGTCACATATATATATATATATGTAATTATTTAATTCTTATTCATCAAACTCCAACTCAAATTAATGGCTCTTATATAAGAAGTAAATCCAAGGTATAAATATTATAGGATTTTAAAATTAAAAGGTTTAAGATTGAAATTTAATTTAACGTTCCCTAATAATAAATTTCATGAAGCGTTCTCCATCCCCTCACACCCACTGACACACATGCATATATATATATATATATATATATGATAGACATGCATGCATATGATGCTGTTATATATATATAATTGTTGCAGGCCACGAACAATCCAAGCTTCGTGAGGAAATGCATTCAATTTTTTTAAATTTTTTGCTGGGTTGAAAATGCATTTTTATAATTGTTAGTTCAGTGCTAATCATAGCTTATAATATTTTATAACCAGCTTATAATATATATCATATTTTATTCCTAGCTCACATCACATCAAAGAAGCAGGAATAATAATAAGCTCGTTATAATAACAGGAAAGAAATTAATGTACCTCTAAATTATATTTGGGAAGAAAATCACAATAATATTCTCGTCACAGCTTAAGTACTTAACTTACTGCACTAAAGTTGTCTTGGATCTGAACTTTTTTAGCAAAGAAAAAAAAAAACTGGCTCACTTATTCAAAGTCGGTCAGTGATTAGCTCAGATTAATGGCTAAGAGCTTCACATCATTAATTTCTCAACCAAGTTATAATATACACATATACGGAATGAAAGAGAATTATATATATAGAAGAAAAAAATACAAAGATCATTAATGTTTATGAGAAAAAGTAAAATTAAGAAAAAATATGAAGATCATTGATGTTTATGAAAAAAAAAAGAGTAAAATTAAGAACATATATAAAAATCTATTGAAATTAAATAAAAATTTTCACTTTTTATTTTAAAAATTAATGAATATATTTGTTTTATTAAAAATATTATGCTCTTTGTTACTAAAAATATATTTTTTAAATTACAGAGAGTATGACTGAAAGAGCAAGGCTTTCATCACTGTGCTATAGTATTTTTTTTTTGAATTAGTTTTAATTTTCAATATATAAATGGCTGGAAGATTTTTTTATATATATATTGTTTAATTAGTAGCTTTTTCAACATGTCCAATTTGAGCTATTTTTGGCCAATGGTGGTATTTTATGTGCTAATAGTATTTCATATTTACGTTTAAATATTTTGAAGTGTTGTTAATATTTATCCATTGTAATCTTGACTATGATTGTATTTTGTAATTGTTATTTGCTGTCCCGGTATTATTTTTCATGGATTCATTTGAGATTTTTTTTTCTCCTTTTTAGTTGTTTTACTTCCGTTTATTACTTCTGCATAATTATGTATGCGTTGCTTCATTTCAGATTTTATATTTATTGTAACTATTATAACTTATAAACTTTTTATCTTAATAAAATTTTTACTTGTTTGGTATGGATTTGAAGGATATTAATCTAGTTGGGATGTCTCCGTCTGGTGTCTCCCCATCCGGCAAATACCTATTATGATTATTAATATTAATCCAAGTTTTATGTATTATTAATATTTACATTTGAATATTTTTTTTTATCGAAATAAAGTTACAAGAAATTACGTATGAACAATCTTTTTACTACGAATTTTGAAGAGCATAATTTGTTTTCTTTATTTTAGGGTATGCTTGTCTTTTAATTATTATTATTTTTATCATTATTTATACCCTCTCAGCATTTCCACTCCCGCTTTCCTTTCCACTCTCCCTCGCTTCGTTTCTTCGCCGGTGTACCTTCGTCTCCGCCGATTTTCATCCTCCTAGCTCAACGGCGTTAACTATTTTCTTTCAACCTTTTCTTTTTGTCTTTCCGTCTCTCTCTCTTCTCTCAGCTCTGTGCTGTGAGCTACCGCGACCAACTCTTCCCACTGACCCTGCTCTCTTCCAGGTGTGTTCGATTTGCTCTTCAATTTTGTGGAGTTTGTAAATGGATTGTCCTATATGTTTTATTGTCCATGATATTGGTGAGTTCTATATGTAGTATGGATGGGTGGCTTTCTTTTTGTTTGGGTTTAGATGTTGCTGGATACTATCTAGGCACCTCTGGGTTTTTTTGGGGTTTTGAATGTATGTGTTATATTACATTTTATGTTTCTCCTGCTTTTGTTTGTGCGGTTATGGTAATTCTTTTATAAATTGTTGTTTTATTTTAAAATAAAAACTTTTTAAGAACAAAAGTACTTGAGGATTTTGGAGTGTGTTTTCAAGTTTTGGTGTTTGAAATATTTCAAGTATTTTTGCTCGATTGAAATGCGTGGTGAATTTTTGAAGTATTGATCATATACCATCTTAATTTTTCTTCCCTTATAGTTTTTTGTTTTCTCTCTGTCTATTTGATGCTATTAGACTGAATAGTTAGTTTCACTAAGATTGTTTTGAGTAGATCTGAGAAGTTCTTGTTTTGAATTGTTTGTTTCTGGGTGTCAACTGTTATTGTTATGACATTACGGATTTCCTTCACTGTTTTTTCGGTGCTCTCCATTTTGTCTTTATAATCATTTTGAGTGGTTCGAATCATATTTTTCACTTGACTGTGTTAAATCTAGCAATAAAAAATAGTTCTTTTAAATACTGTGCAGTGGGTTATCCAAAAATTTCAACATTTTTTAACAGTCTCACAAAGACCAGTGTGTAGTAGTAGCTCGAATGGAATAGCAAAATTCTCCACACGCCTGTGTTTATTGGCCTCGAAGTTTTGTTTCTTTGGGTTTCAAGAAAAATAGAACAGAGATAACCATTGACTTTATCAGGACAGACCATATAGCTTAATCTAAGTGTGCTTATCAAAAAAGAAGCAACTAAAATCCAAATGATAATCAAAATGTTGTGTGGCATGCAGTTATTAAATGTAAGTTATTTTTTGTGGTCTGTCTGAGTATATTAAAACCACAAGTTTGGTAATGTGTTCTTAGTTTCACTCTTATTATTTTCCTTTCTTTGTATTTTTGTTTATGACATTTTGTGTAGGTGTAGGCCTATATTTGCTGTTAAGGGACAAGATTTTGGAACGATGCCTGGCCTCCTTTTTGATGATATTTTTACAGTTGAGAACCTTAACCCAAATGGTGAAAAATTTGATAAAGGTATGTTGAGGTATTGTTGCTTTCTCACTTGATAGATGCTTTCATACCTGTCATTTATCTTTGGTTCTTTTTTTTTTTTTCTCAAGTTTTTTATTGCCTTTTTTAGTTTTAAAAAGTCATGATATGCATGGGAAAGATATCTATCTTGTAGCTGGAAGCTTAGACATTATGTATTCCTGTTAAATCTGCTTGTAGTTAAGATGTATTCAAAAATATTTTTCGATGATCCCTTCTCTTGGTTGAGATGTTTCACTTGTGCCGTGTATATAAAAATTGTTTGTATATTATGTATCATCTTCTGATAGGGTCTTATGACTCACAAATGAGTATCTTACACTTTCTATAGCTTTAGTTGATTGAAGCATTTGCACAACATATGCACACATCCCTTGTTCTTTCTTCTACATAATGTTTCAATTTGGCATCACTCACTTAGGGGTTTTGCCTTCTGAGAAATTTTCATTTTATATTTTCATTTGTCCTTGTAGTTACTAGAATTGCAGCACAGAGTGAAAAACATGGGATATTGATGCATCTAGATGTAAATACTGAGATATATCCAATGAAGGAAAAAGAGAAATTCGTGATGGTACTGACACCCACACTCAATTGGAATGAAACAGTTGGAACGGGTGATGATATGCAGGTAATATTATACCTTATAAGTTAATAAGTTATAGTTCATAATCTTCTACTGAAAACTCGCAAAACCTATCACTCTTTTCTTAATTGTCTTTGCGAACATTGGTCTAGGAGTTCTTAATATTTGTTGAGAAAATTACTAATGACAGCTGTGATCAATAAGACTAGGAGGATAGGTTTTTGGTATTACGGTCGTTGTTTTACATTTTTTGCTTATCCACTGTATATTACCTTTTCCAGAACGAGCAGAAGTCTCTTGCTGACAAATTTGAATACATCATGCATGGATTGCTCTATAAAATTTCAGAAGATGGCTCAGGATCCGACGTCAAAGTGTATGTTACATATTTGTTCAAACATTCTCTGTTATGACCCACAACACACCCATACACATAGGCCAAATATCACTATTACAGTTTTTGCTCTTGAGTTTAGCTCTTTGCAAGTATGTTCCCCTGTCCATTGTAAAAGAAAATGAACTTGTCCTAGTTTGATGAATTTGTATTTATCCGATTTAACATGCATTTATTTATTTGTTATTATTCTTTTTTGTCCTTTTATTTGGCTTCAGGGGGGTATATGCTTCATTTGGTGGACTTCAGATGATGCTGAGGGTGGATCCTATTCATTGTACCAAGTTTAAAGTTGACCAGAAGTTGTTTCTGCTTATTAGGAAGTTGCCATGAAACTTTTATTAATGAAAAATATTGGCAATAGATTCTTTTATGTTTTCAGATTCCAAATTTTTAGTTCTGTTTGCTTATAAAGCTAATGATTGTGGTAGACTAGTGTTATGCAAGTCCCAACTTATTTCATGGTGGTTGTATGCT
Source organism: Rhamnella rubrinervis (assembly GCA_007844105.2). Taxonomy (NCBI): domain Eukaryota; kingdom Viridiplantae; phylum Streptophyta; class Magnoliopsida; order Rosales; family Rhamnaceae; genus Rhamnella; species Rhamnella rubrinervis. The sequence continues at coordinate 12,377,257 of CM017584.2, read as the reverse complement.
TATGGGGCACTCTTGTGTTTCAGAGCTAGACCACATTATTTAGGTGAAAGAGAGAGAACAAATCAATACCTTTGACGTCTGTCATGTTCTATTTGATTTTGTTTGTATTTTTACTACTTCTTAACTATTTTTTCAAACTCATTTGATATTATATTTTTAAATTTAATCTCATACCCGAATTACAATATTTCGTACCCAAACATACATAACAAAAACTGTGGTATATTTCTCACACTTTTAGGTTGTAAATTCGAGGTCCTCTTCTTATTTAAATTATAAATATTATAATTCTGACAAAAAAAAAAGAGTTTTCTTTAATATATATATATATTTAAGGTTTGATTCCAACCGGAACTCGTGGGTCTGCGCCGTGGCTAAAGTTATGAAATAAGAAATCATTATGAAATATATTGAGAAATAACAAAAAAGAAAAAAGGAGAAAAAATGTCTATTTGAATTTTTTTTTTTTTTGGGTGGAGTCAATTTGATTGTTTGGTAACATAATAAATCCCTATTTATTTACCAAATAAGACAAAAAAACATAATTGTGATTATATTATGTAATTTTTAATTTCATATATTATTACAAATATTATTAGTTTTCATTGTTTCCCAAATATAAATGAGGATTTTTTTAGGATTTTGCTTTTATGGGGGGCCTAGGCGAAGGCCGTACCCTTTAGCCGACCTTGGCCGCCGCGTAAGAACCAAGTTTAACCCGCCATTGCTGCCGAAACCTTCAAGAGCTAAAACAGCACACTATCAGAGTCCTTGATTTCTTTGTCACTGAAAGGGAAAAAATGGGTCACAACAAGCCCAGGCGATTCAAAAACCATCAATCCCATCGTGGGCAATCTAGCCGTAGCCATCGTCAAGACCCTCTGTAAGTATATTATCAGACCAGTTCCCTTTTTTAGTTACAGTCAATCGGTCTCACTCGTTTTCTGTACTTTTCCAGTGACGAAGAGTCCTTGCCATGCGAGCAAGGTGAGGATATTTTTCAGTGTACTTTAATTTTTGTTTGTTTTAGGTAAGATATTTGATATATTGCCGCTGTGGAGTTTACTTCCAGATTGATAGTCGGCTCTGTTGCCTAAACTTTTTATGTTTTTACACGTTTAAATCTAGGAGCTTTGACTATTAAAGCTGAGTTTGAAGATAAACGGAAAATGCTAATTGATAATCATGATTCTGAGTTTTGTTGAATTTTATACTTTATTCATGAATTAATTAGTGCCCGTTTGGTACCGTGTTTGTTTTTGGTTTTAAAATGTAAATTTCACCCATTTCATTCACTTAATTCTTGCTTACATAGCCCGTATATCTTTCTGTACTTAACTAAAACAATTCCATCACTCTTTGTTCTATTTGAGTTATATCTTTCATCTTTCCTTTATCCATTGTTTGTGTTTGTCTTAAATCAAGAATTTAATTGTCATAACATAAAATTTATTAGTTAAAGTGTCAATTGAGAAAAAAATTGTTCAGGAGATACGGCCGACAATAGGTATTTTCATTAATTTAGGTGTCACAATTTTTAATTGATGGACCAAAGTGTGTAAACTCAAAAGGGCAACATTGCCATTATAGTTTTAAATTTGGTGGCTGATTAGTTTCTTGCTCTGCAGAACCTGAGGAGGAGCCTGCAGGTCCCAAAATCCAGCTTGCAATGTGGGTATGCTTCCATATTTACCTAAAACTTTATGGTTTGGGTTATCTACTTTATGTTTTCTTTGTGTTGATTTAAAAAAGATGTAGTTGTGCTATTGAGCCTCGTCTTGTGTTTTCTATTAAAGTTTCTTTTGTTTTTTTTTTTTGGTAAATTCTATTAAAGTTTCTTGAAATGACACAAATGATTGAGCAACAATTACGTTGTAGAATTGTTATTTAGGTCTATATTTTATTTTGTATGACTGGTGTGATGGAACAATTTTAGTTTCTTTTAGTTGGTATGTCACTTTGATGTTATACAACTAAGTGGCTTATTTGCTCTTCCTCCTTCAGCCTTAGTAATAACATATGTTTTTTTTCCCCTCTTGAAAACCATGGCATGGAATTCATCTCTCTTTGTTAGAAGATTGTTCTCAACTTCAATGTCCTTTATAATATAAAATTCACAGTTGGTATTTTGTTGACTCAGGATTTTGGGCAATGTGATGCAAAAAGGTGTACAGGCCGCAAGCTTTCGAGATTTGGCCTGTTAAAAGAAAGTATCTGGTTCACTATTTCCCCCCGTTTCTCTTTTATATTTTAGGAATGATTCATTTATTTCCTCTAGTTATATTTTGTCTGCTGCACCTTTGCATGTAAATGTTGTCAAGATGATACATTTGTATATGTGTATAACATCCAAATTGTAAACAAATATCATCGTGTGGTCTTAGGTGACATCGCAACATTATGGTCTTAGGTGACATCGGAACAAATGTATCTTGAGTTAGATTATGATGGACCATTATGCTGTTAAATGAGCTAAAAGTTCTTTCTAGGTCGATGGAAGTGAGGTGACCAAGTGATAGTGATAGCAAGTACAAGGAGTCTGATAGCAATGTCAATAGTAGCGGATATGGAATTCCTTTATGAAAATGAAATTTCTGCCTTTTGATATTGAACATTGGAATCTGATGGAAGTCAAGTTCTCTTGCCCTGGAAAGATAGAAAGTCTCTCTGAGAACTTTTAAGAGATTTCTGGTGGCTCCATCTTATTGTGCAAGACTGTTGACCCTTAGATATTTCCTGCATAATTTGTAGGTACTCAGTCCTGTCTTGTCCTTGAACTAGAAAATGTTCCCCCATGTGGTGCCATTTGTACCATTACCATGAGTTTCTTCCTAAATTGATGCTTGGAGATATCTATAATGACCTTCTACATATTGTGTCACCAAGGACCGCATCTGATCGTAAATGTGCTGAAGTTATATATATATATATATATATATATATATATATATATATATACATATCCACAAGCTGATTTCTGATAATACTACCAGTTATGATTTCTTTCAAAATTGACACGAATAATTTGGTTCATGCTCTTTGGGATAATATCAAAATGCTTCTGTAGTGTGCAATTTTTTTTTACCTTGTATAAACTTATAAAGTTGACATCGGAGCAATCTTATGCAGGAGTTACGTGTGAATAATGGTTTTGGAGGCATTGTTTTAAGGTAATTAGGGAAAATTTCGCACTTGAGGTTTCTAATCCATAATGTTAACTTATTTTTCTTGAATATTAATGCTTTACTATGTTTTCAAGTGACTTTATGTTGTGAGCCAAACTCAAATAGTGAATGTTGTAAATTTGTATTTAGTTCTCTAGAAATTTGTACTTGGCTTCAGGCACCATTTTTTTCTTCTTGGAGCTGAAGTTTCATATTGCAGCATCTCTTTTGTCTTTTCCAAGGTAATATGAACCTTTGAATTTTCTATTAATTTTTCCTTAATCTTCTGTATCTTCCTTCCCAGTCCAGTTGGGGCTCATTGTGTTTCAAGGGAAGATCATAGCTTAGTGAAGCAAAGAGGCTTAGCTGTTGTGGATTGCTCATGGGCACGCTTAGATGATGTACCGTTTGTGAAGCTGCGTTGTACTGCTCCCCGACTCTGTATGAGCTTTGCTTCTTTTAGATATTTTTCTCAAGCATTTTATTAAACACGGAGCTTGATCATATGCTTACATTTAATGCATTGAATTTGAGTACATTTTCATTTATTATTTGTGTATCATTGAGTGTGTGTGTTTTGCACATTTACCCTTCCCCAGTACTGCATATCCAAGAGTATGCTATATTGTATGTGGAGTGATTTTTATATCCTAATATCTAATGACCTATGTTTCCTTCTAGTAAAATGTTGCCTATTGGTGGCTGTAAATCTATGATACTTTCAAGCAATGAGATCCCTGTTGAAGGCAGTGACACTTCCAGATCTCCAATTATTATCCTTCACTTAATGGTTGCAATGATATGTTGTTTTCTATCTTAAATATACCAAACTGATGCCAAAAAAATAGCAACTATATGTATAAGAAACAAAAGCAAAAATATATTGTGTTCGTGAATTCCATGTCTTGTCTGTTAGTATTTCCTTAATGAAGGACAACTGGAATATTTCACCTAAAGTTTCTCTTGCATAAGAAATGGATAATAAGTTAAAAATCATGTTCATTATCCTATATAAAATACATTGCAAATTAAAAATCCTGTTAATCATCCAAATTAAAATACACCTTCTTTTCCTGCTGGTTCTAATTGTTCAATTGTTATTCTCATATTTTCTTTTATTTCATTCTTGATTATTTTCTATCGCAACAGGTGTGAAAAGGAATCCAATGCACTTGTGAAATGTCACTGGTGTTTCTATGTGGTTTTTTGACTGGCCTTTATTTATACTCATGTTGGGCATGGAATGTTATGTTTACTGCTTTTGTTTTCTGTTTTCCTAAACTAAGCCAGCTCTGTAAAATGACGAAATCGCCTAATTTTGCAGTGCCATGGCTGGTAGCAGCAAATCCAGTAAATTATGGTCGACCATGTCAGCTCTCTTGTGTGGAGGCATTATCTGCAGCTTTGCTCATATGGTACCAAAATAGCGTACCCTTATTTAGCTGCATGAGAAACTTCTCTTTTGGCATTAATCCCATGGTTAAGCTTATAATCATCATTGAACTTTCTTTATCTTACATAGTGTATTCTCTCATTTTAGTTGACTATTTCAGTAATGGAATAGAGGAAACATAATACATTGTTTCTAGTCTACAATGGAATTCAATCTCTATAACATACTGGATGCATTTGCCAACTATTTTTCAGGTTTGGGCAAGCTTTCAAATGTGGGTTGAGCTATGTGTTAGTGTTACCATTTGTATGAGATTTTAGTTTTCTATTTTTTCTAATCAAGTTGCTGAATCCATTTTATTTCTTTATGTTTTTTCTTTTTTAAAAGAAAAAATAAGGGTCATTTATGGAACTGTTGTAAGAGTAAACCATAACTTAAGTACCTTAAATCTTGGTCTATTATGCTTTTTTTTCCCACAGCTACATTGTTTTACTTGTGTTTCTGTTTGGGCCAGAGTTGTATGTTTTAGCCATTAAAGACAAGATTGGAGTTGAGTTTTTACGTTTTTATTCTATTATGTGTAGTGGGGAAGAGGAAACTGCAAATTTGCTGCTTGGTAAGTTCAAATGGGGTCATGCTTTCCTGTCCCTCAACAGGTATATTTTGATTCTTTCATTTGTTTTATTTAATCTTTTTGATAAATGTAAATGTATATCTAAATTAAATTTTAAAAATGCTCAAGCTATGCTAGTTGAAACCTATGAAAGACAGGAAATATGATTAGTCCTCCAATTTTCATGATCATGTTTGAATGCACATTTACATATGTGGATGTAAATCTACATTCTTTGAGACAGGAAATTTTGTGTGATATGGTCAGGAAAAATACTATCCTTTGTAGAGCACAGTGAGTATTTGATTAGTACACACTTTAAGAGTTATAATAAATACTAAAAGTAGAGCAAGCCAACTCCAAAATGCTAGACAATACTATTACAAGATACCAGAAAATTGGGCCTTTAACCCAATGGATCTGACTAAAGTACTCCAAAACATTTGACACTCTAATGACGTCTGATTTAAATTTAATGAATGAGATGCTACTAGTCTGGTCAGCAAGAAGAGAAAAACTCTTTAACAATTTCATGAATCAGAAATTGCATTTTATGGGGTTTTTTAGTTGTTTTTTGTAGATGGTAATTTGGCATAGAGAGTTTGTGTTATGCGGTGTTGTATTTGTGAGAGCATCTCCACGTGCTTTAGATTTGGTGGTTTGAGATGAAGTTGGATGGATTTGAATTGCTGGACTATCTACCTGGAAAATGAAGACTATATTCTATAAAATGTTATTTTTGTATTAGGGCTTTATCCCAAGTAGTAATGTTTCCTTCTATATATTTACTCTATGCTTTTAGGTTTATATTTTATTCTTTCTTTGTTCTTTTAGTTTTGCACACAATTTTTGAGTTAGTTTCGCGGCCTCTGATGCTTTTCTCAATGAGTTTTACTACATATAAGAAAAACAATGGAACAATTTTTAACAAAGACAAAACAGATTTATCATCTAAAAAACATTGGAATTTTATTTTCTTCGGAGATTGATATTCCTCTCAATATACCGACTGTACATGGTTTCATTTCTATTGCACTGTTTAACCTCTATTTTTTATTTTTCACCAACGCAGGGAACTTCTGAAGGCATATTCTGAATGTCAAAATAGTGCTGATATTATTTCAGTCCAGAATGCTTGGCTTTCACAACAAAGTCAGGTTCTAAAGGCTCCTACAGAAGAACAAGGTACTGTTTGATTGGTGTGAAGAGACTGTCTCTTCTTTTACATTACAGGCAATATTTGATATCCAAAATTTATAATTATAACCAGTAATTATTTGATTGTCATTTGATTTAACTAATTAAAACCTTTTCCTATTCTGGTTGTATGGGTTTAACTTTTTCTAATTGTGCTGGTGGACTACATGGTTAAAATTTACCTGGTCAAGTTTCTTTCCTTCCTTTCAAATCCTTTACATTCTTCCAAAACAATCATTAACTTTTTTTTTTTCCCCTTTGAGTCATATCTAATTATTTTTGTGCTCCCCATCAATTTAAACATCCCTATGTTGATTGTGGTTTTGAATGAAAATATTCAAAACATGATGTTTCGTCTCTTATGGAAGCTTTTACAGGCCATTTTAATTTATTCCTTGTAAATAAATTAGTTCGTTGCAGTAACATTTTTATGGAAGAAATTTGTAATTTAATGTATACTCATGGAAGAATGTGTAGAGGTGTGTAATGAATATAAATTTGCTTTCTGCTGCTACAGTTGGAGAAGACACTTCATCTCTCAACGAAGAAGGAGAGGGCTCTTCTGATTCTGAAGATGGCCTTCCGCCGCTCGAAAAGAACATGAATCATTTGAACTTCCAGGAAACTGATGAAGAAAGTGAGTAGACAGAGTGTTGTATTTATGTTTTTCTATGATATAGAAATGCTCTTGAGAAGAAGATTAGTTGACAAGCTAGTTAGGCTTGTGATGTTGGCCGGTTTCCCATGTATTTTTCGTTGAATTTTTTATTTATTTATTTTGTTTATATTTGTAGTTGATTTCTTATTCGGATGGAAAAATGATTGTAACTTATGCAAGCAGCTGGAATCTTTGCTCTGTTAGTAAATGCTTACGTTTGTTTATTTGTTTTAAGGTTGAAACTTGAGTTTACACCAAAAACCAAAAAAAAAAGAGGTTGAAACTAGAGAAAATGAAGAGGTAGCAGTCCAATTTGGAGAGGCAAAGTTCTGTTCATTTTCATTCAGGATTTAATAATTATTATTTAATTTGGTAATACTATTTAGGTCAAAATTCGTTACTATTGTATAATCATTTAATAACTATTGTATAATCATTTAATGAGTTAATTGTTTGGGAAACAAATAGGATTGACTTCAAAACCAGTTCACATTCTTCTTCTTCTTCTTCTTCTTCATTATTGTTATTATTATTTTTTTGAATTCAAGTTCCAGTAGATTGGCTCAAGATCGACCTTGTGACAATGTTTTTTTTTTATATAATAATTACAGCATGCAATTAACATATTTTTGGAGAGTATCTAAAGGGGAAAAAAAATTCATTAACGTATTTTTAAGAATATTGAATCCAATTTACACTGTGATTTAATTATTTTATTATGCAAGTAAACTTTTTTAGCTTATTATTTTACCAAAACAAAAAAAACCTTTTAAACTTATTTGATACAAATCATGCTTTCTTAAATAAAAATAAAAAATATATATATATATATATTTTTATTTCACTTTTTTCCATATGTTGAATTTCTAATATTCAAAGCCCAATCCATAAACCTAAACTCAAACGTGGAGCTCCGGTCCATAAAGCCCAGTCCAACATAACTACTATGAAAAGGGTATTTTCGGAATATCAGGGAAAAAAATCTTTGGTATTTTAGGGAAAAAAAACCCCGTGGTCCATATCACCGTCTCTCATCTCTCTTCGATAACGAATGCGCAAATCTATGAAAAATAGCATATAAGGAACCCTAGATTACAATTTTCTTATTTCAACAAATTTTCCTGTGGGAAAGAAAAAAAAAATCCAAACCCTAAAACCTGTAGAAAATAAACGTTTTGGGTTTTAATTTTCCCGCTTTCATCTGTCTCTAGAATTTCTCTCTGTAGTTTGGTTTGCATTTTTGTCTCTGTTTTAGACATTTTTGTTTTCTGTATCTTCGTTTTCAGGAAACAGAAATCAACAGGTTTGAGGCAGAGTTTTTGTGAAGGTCTTTGATTATTGAAGGAGCTCAATATTTACGTGTCGTGTTTCGTTGTGGGTTTTGTTCCTCTTGATGATGATGATGATGTTATCTGTGTTATCTTCTCTAATAGTGGGTTTTGTGTTGTGAAATTAGGGTTTCACTTTTTCCGCTCATTTATTCTTTTTCCCCATAGAGGAAGTTTCGGCCGTTTCTTTGCTTCCGTTTGCTGCGAAGCTAGGCATCACTGTGAGTAATTTGCTCAAAATTTAATTTTTGTGTTTGATTCTTCCTGTGGCTACCGGTTTTGTTCTACTGGCATTTTGTTTTGTTCTCTCTCTCTCTCTCTTCTTTCTCTTCCTTTATTATTATTATTATTTTTGTACAATATTCCAAGTTGTAATGTGTTAATGTTTGGTGTATTTTAGGAGTTGTTAGTGGATGTTTTGAAGCCTAGAGGTATAATTATTGTGGTAATTTATTGTTCTGTGTTTTGTATTATTGGGGCTTTGCTGAATAATAAATTTTGGGAATTTCTTTTTTGTTTAGATAATGTGGAAATGGCTTATAAGAATTAATAAATGCCTTCCTCATTAAATTCCCGTTTAGTTTCTCATAGATTGTCCTTACGACGCTTTGGGAAAATTATTATTTCGTTTTCTCTGGCTTGAATGGAGATTGTTCTGTACCTTTATATATATGGAGATTGTTCTATACCTTTATATATTTTTCTTGATGGATATTTTTTACAAATGTAGTTCTATGCTCGGATGGTATTGTGTCTTCCTCTACGTGACCATGATTATAGGTTGATGCATGTGATTTTATTTACAACTGTGTTAATTTATTATTTTATATGAGTAAACTGGTCAATGGTTCATGTGTTCGTTACATTTGGTTCCCATAATGCATACAATGAGCATTTGATGCGAACTCGACTTGTGTCAACTGAAACATTAGATCTATGTTTAAGTTATGTAAATATATTCTATCGAATCTAATTCTACGGAAATTTTTTATTTTTATTTTTTTCTGTAACTAGAAACTAGTTCTTCAATGTTTCAGATTTCATGATTGAGCCTTCAACAAGAAGCATATGCTTGGAGAACATTTATAGACCTGTAGACCTATATATAATTATTTATTGTAGTTCTTAAGTTGCTATATATATATATATATATATATATTCTATAGGCGGCTTTTATGTTTTCACATTAAATGATATAATGTTGCATTTATATGATATGAGTATTTCTCTTGGTTGTACTTTGTATGATATCCTGTTTTTATGTGTTCAACCCCCCAACCGCCCCCTTTTTGGTTTCTTCTGTAGCTGAAAAATTTGTTAATATCCTTATGATTTTAAATAGGGTACGTGAATTTTTATTGGGAAGATGTCATCACCATATCAGATTCTTGAAAATCGACCACTTGATCAGTGGAAGGTTATAGAGTTGAAAGAAGAGCTAAAGAAGCGGAGGTTAACGACCAAGGGTTTGAAGGAGGATTTAGTAAAACGTCTGGATGAAGCAGTTCGTATTGAAAGAGCAAATGCTCAGAAGGATGCAGATAATGGTTTTAATTGTGATCCACAACCTGTAATTGCAGTGAAAAGTGTAGAGATACATTCAAGTCCTGTTAGTGGCATTGTGGATGATGGTGGTAAGAAGACTGAAAAGGTGGAAGTTCCTCCAGTTTATGTTGACATTAATGACGGTGCAGCAGCTTTGGTCCAAGGGAACATCCAGGAAGGGTATGTTCTGGTTGGTGAAGATTCTGCAATGGTGGAAGAGAAGCTGGTTGTTCATTCTACTACAGTGGAAACTGGGGTTACAGTTTATGAGAATGTGGTTTCTGATGTAACATTAAGTGGGCAAGATTTGCAGAAAATTGAAACTCATGAGGAGAATGTGGATCCAGGGCCCCAGCCGATAAATGAGGACTCAAAGACCCAGTCGGCCAGTGAGGAATCAAAGCCTCACTTGGCCAATGAGGAATCACAGCCCCACTCAGCCAATGAGGACTCAGAGCCCCTCTCAGCCAATGAGGACTCAAAATTATACTTGGCCAATGAGGACTCAAAGTCCCAGTCGGCAATTGAGGACTCAAAGCTGCAGCCAGAGTTTGCTGACTCAAAACCCCTGCTGGAGAGTGATGACACAAAGCCCCAGCTGGAGAATGTGTGCTCTGATTCTACAGCCGAGGATGTTATGCTCAACATTTCTGCTCCACACAACCAGGTATCTGAGGTCAGCCCTATTTTAGGGTCTCAAGTAAAATATGATTCTATTTCTACTGATTCTGTGTCAATTAATGAAAAGATTGAACTAAAGGATAATATAATTGCTGATCATGTCAAATTAGAATTAGATGTTATTAAGCCAGAGATGGTGGAACCATCATCCAGTACTGTTGTCCCAGTTGGTGGTGACTCACATCCAATGGATGTTGAAGAGCCACTTGGGAGCAAGGCATCTGTTGGAGAGAAAGATGACGACATTGGTAATAATGCAGATTTGAGCAAGAAAAATGATAGTGTAGATGTGGGATACTCTGAAAAGTTAAATTTAGACAGAAGTTCTGGTGATGATTCCATGGAAGAAGATGTGCTAGAGAGTAAACAGATTGATTCAAAGTATAATTCTGATGATGTGGGAGATAGGATTGAGAAAATTAAAGATTCTCTTGTGAAGGAGGAGGAAAGTCATGTTGATGTTGTGGGAGATGATTTTGCTACAGACAAAAAGGATGATCTAGTTGATAATAAGGATCGTTCAACTGCGCCTGCTGAGAAAAGGAAGCTTAATGGTGAGATTTGCAGCCAGGTTTTTCTAGTGTCTTTTCTTTTTTTTCTCTTTTTTTTTTTTAACTTTTTTCAAATTTATTGAATTTAATACATTTTCTAAACTTGATTTTTTTGAAGTTTTCTCTTCTTCAATATTCTTATATGCAGTTCTGCTTCATAAAATTTTTGCTTCTCATGCCTTAAAATATACATATCTTTTTCCCCTGACATTGGTACCTCCCAAATTTTTCTAATTAAGAAACTTCCTGCAACATGTATCGTCTTCCAATATCAGTTTGTTTTAATGAATGCAATCTTATATGATTTTGTTTAGTACCATACAGCTTATTTTATTCCACACTAACTATTATTTTTGGTTTTGGTGTTTATTAATTAATTCCATTTACTGCAATAGTTTTGTTGATTTGTGTCTTCTAAATTTTTCTCATGTTAACCAAAATACGTTGCATGCCTCAAACTATTGTAGATATTCCAATTTATTTCCCTTCCCTTCTCTTTTTCTCTGTGCGTTTGTTTGGTTCTGTTGCATCCATGACATTTTAGAGCTTTAATACTTATAGGCGATGATAAACAACTAGCAGTGTGCATTTTTATTTTTCCACAAGTATAATGGGTCTATATATTTAGGAATGCTTCTTGACTTTGGAATGCTCATCTTGTTTATATCTTTTGTCTATATAGTAAACTCTGATATCTTTGTTTTGCCTTAACATGGTCAACATTGTAGTCATTCACTTATTACATCTGTAATATGAAATGAGATGAAATATTTAGTTCTTTAATTGCTGATCAAATGATGTTTTCAGTAAACAAAACCTGTTATCCACGTTTGCACTTCTCTTATAACATTGCTATTTCAGATCAAACATTGGTGGGAAACAATGAGCCTCAAAAGAGGCAGCGCAGGTGGAACACTGAAAACCTTAAAATTCCAGAGCCACAAAGTTCAACACTTACACCTATCACACCCAAGGACAATTTTCTGTCTGGTGCTCCTAAGCGCAACTTCTCTAGATCTGACTCCACAGTCAGTGAGGATGCTAAAAAGAACGTGTTGGTGAGTTAGCATTCTTCCTTATGTTGGATTTGAGATATTCAGCAACATTTGATTTGATTTTCATATTTTAATTGTTTTACAGTTCCACCATCACCAAAGCCACCAACTAATTCCCTCAGAATTGATCGATTTCTCGCCCTTTACCCTGAAATCCGTACAAGAACTCTTAGGCAAAACTGGGAATGTTGCCAGTTTCTGGATGGATCACATTAAAACACATTGCTATGTTACAGTAAGATCTTTTTCTATATGTTGGTGCTTGTATTCATGCTTAATAAATTATGTGCCCTCCTAGGCCTGTTTTTAGAAAATTATACCTTCCTGCATTTAGTTTTATTAATCATAGAACCAATTGAAAAAATATCATTCAGTGATTGTGTTAATTACTGTGGTGATGCAGTATTCATCAGTGGAAGAGGCCATAAATACACGGAATGCTGTTTACAACTTACAGTGGCCTCCAAATGGTGGACGCCTTCTAGTAGCTGAGTTTGTTGATCCTCAGGAAGTAAAGACTAGGGTGGAGACTCCACAGACCCCGCAGACTCCCCAGACTCCAGCTGCATCTGCCAGTCCTGCTGTTGTTCCAATCCCACCAAACTTGCAGCAGCCCTCCCCTCGTCAACATAAGCCGCAGCAACAGCAGCTTCCTCCTCCATCTTCTTCTCTCCCTCCTCCGCCACCCTTGTCTAACCCTCCCCAAGCAAGAGAGCGGCTTCCTCTACCACCTCCTCCCCCATTGACCTTGACTGAGAAACATGATCCGCCCATTGTCACTCTGGATGACCTCTTCAGGAAAACCAAAGCGACTCCTCGGATCTACTACTTGCCACTGGCAGAAGAACAAGTGGAAGCAAAACTTGCAACGCAAGGGAAAAACAAAAAGCCGTAGTAGATAGGGTAAAAATGTTACAGATCATCTATTGCTTCTCGAGAATATTCTTATGGGTAGGTCAATATGTTAGATAATGGTAAGGAAGTGAGTATTAGTAATACTTGCAACTCCAAAAGGTCTGCATCTTTTTCTTGTTGGGAGGGGGACGACCCAGGCCTTGCCAAAGGCTCTTTTTCATTTATGGATTTTGGATTTCTGGAAAGTCTGCTTTTGGCTTGAAGTTAGGGTTTGTGGGTTGATGTGACATCTTTAGTTCTGTATGTGGATTTCATATTTGACACCAAGGTCCCAACCGTTTTTTTTTTCTTTTCTTTTTTCTTAGTGTTAGAATCTAATTTGTATTTTGAAGATATTTTACTAAATATTTGTCTGAACGTAGTAGGGATCTGTAGAACATGCTTTAGAGACATGAACACGAACGCCTTCTCTTGGTTACTTCTCAGCAATTATGCAATCTTTTATTGTTTCTGCCTGAATAAAAACAAACTTAGACGAAAATTAATAGAAGTTATGTTCTTTTGTTGTTTAGTTATTCATTTGTAAATAAGTTAGTAAAGATGTAGCATATAAGCTGAAAAACGAAAAATCTTGTTTGCAACTATGTTCAAACTCAAATGTAAGTTTTCTTACGTATAAAGATGTGACAATGAAAATAAAATTTTGTAGAGAGTTAATGCAAATTATTTAAAGTAAAAGTATATATAATTAAAGCATTCAAAAATAAATTGGTATGGTGTTTAATTTTTTTCCGAAAAATAAAAGGTCCCAAAATCACACGTGCCCGGCCCGTTCTAAAATTTAGTATTTAAGGCCTGCGAAAGGGTGCCTGGCCCGATGCGCATTTCGCTTAGCAGCAGCATTTTCTAGGGTTTCTCTTCGGGTCTCTGCTGCGAGCTTCAATTTCTGTTTTCTCTGATATTCTCATTGTTTGTTAATCTGTTAATACTAAATAACGAACATGGTTGTCAGCAAGAAAACGGTACAATCCTCTCAGCAATTTCTCTAACTTAAAGCTTTCACCTTGCTGATGTATGAGCTTTATTTTGTCTAAAATTTTTCTATTTTGGATTTTGTGTATATGCAGAAGAAGACTCATGAGAGCATCAACAACAGACTCGCTCTGGTGATGAAGAGCGGCAAGTTTACGCTCGGCTACAAAACCGTGCTTCGATCCCTTAGAAGCTCTAAAGGCAAAGAGTTCATTTTTTCTCTTTTCTCAGAAAGAGTAACTTTTTTTTTTTCAAATCAAATAAGTATAATGTATCTTAGTTTGTTACTGTGTGTTTATTTGTATTTGTTGATGTGGGTATTGGGGTTCATTGGTTATCGGCAGGAAAGTTGATTATTATATCGAACAATTGTCCACCACTGAGGAAATCCGAGATTGAATATTATGCAATGCTTGCCAAGATTGGAGTTCACCATTACAATGGAAGTAAGTGTTGAATTTTATGTTTTTGATGTTGTGCTCTAGCCATGCTCTGTCCATCTATGTTTTTCTTAATCTGGAGTTGGGCATTCATTAATTTGCACCAGAGTGATTACTGCTCCAGTTTTTGTATCTTTATGAAGTTATTGCTTTTATGTTTTAGGCGATGATTTTATGTTGTTGGTGTTTTTGTTAGAATTTAATGCCACTAGATGCAGAAAATGATTACAAATGCAAAGGCCTACCACTATGAAAGTGGCTAATGTTCTTACAAGTTCTAAATGAAAACACTAATTTATGACGGTGTTTCGATTATCAAAACTTCAAGAAATGTATTAATTTCATTATTGTTTAAAGGGATAAGGCTGATTTGGTGAATTCCAGTCTTAAAACTTATGCTTCGTTTGGTGATTTTTCAGACAATGTTGACTTGGGAACTGCCTGTGGCAAGTATTTCCGTGTTTCTTGCCTCAGCATTACTGACCCAGGTAATGCCAAATTTTTTATTTTCATTTTAAACCCTAATTATTTGGCTTTATTTGGCTGATGACTTGCAGTAATCACTGTTTTCCTTGTCCTGCAGGTGATTCTGATATCATTAAGACACTGCAGCCTGACCATTGAGCACAGATTGAGTTTATTCAATGCTCTTTGTTCGTTAGGAGAATTGTTACCTTATATTTTCATCTTTCCTCATTTTGGAATTTTTTTTCCAAGATACCTTGATGGCAGATTTTTAAAATTTGGGTTTTTTTCCCCTTTTTCGAATCTTGAATTGATTTTGGATGTTTATGTCTAGTTAATCGTATTCATACCTTGAAATTTATTTTAAGATTACTTTTATCTCAACTCAATTAGCTTCACTAATAATTTCCAATAAATTTATAGAATGAAGGCATGTATATGATACAGTGCCTATACTAATCATTCATTTATGGGAAAATGTTCTCTCTAAATACCATTAGAGAATGATGGAATGGTTCCAAAATTTTGTGATGTCATAATAACGATAATAATAATGATTCTTTGTCGTTGCCATTACAGGTGAAAAGCTTGTGTCAATCTGTGCAAAATCAGTTTTAAGCTGCGGTTTAAAATTAGTTTGTGTTATTATAAGCTTTGGTATGCAAACAAGGGCCCCTATGTTAGTGCTTGAGAAATCAATTTTGCCCCCTTTTTATTTAAATGAAATTGAAATGTTTATTTTGTATCTTAAGGGTTTGAGAATGTGTTTGGTGAGATTAATATCAAAAACGATTTTCTTTTTATTATTATTATTATTATTATTAGGAAGATGCTAGGTTATAATAATGAGATCTCAAATTCATCCCATTTAATAAGAGATTGCTGCTATGGCTACTTTATAGGAATGTCACATTATTTGAGAAAGATTTAACATCTTTAAGTTTGGGATCCAAGCATTTTCTTTTTAATCATTGTTTGTTTATCTTAAAATTGTATCCGAAACTTTAACACACAGTGGATCATTTTTCATTTTAATCATTATATGTTTATCCTATTTAAAACTTTTAACACATAGTTCTCAAAATCTGTGAAATGTATCACCTTGTTTTCTAAATTGTCAAAGAATGTTATAGTTGTAGTTAAACATTTCCTGGAAAGTAACAACCAGACACATTTTATGTAAATCTTTTATTTGTAAAATGGAAAATCTTATTGAACAGACTCTCAATGATTCAATTACAATAATTGTAGCACAAATGGTCCAAATTATAATTTGTTAAAGTTTGATTGTTTGGTCAAAGGGAACTGGGTGGAAAATTTGTTTTAGAACCCTTTCTCTCTATTTCATTTGTTTAGAGAGAGAGAGAGGTTTGGCAAATAAGGCCAATTCTATTTAGATAAAAAGAGAGAGCCCTCAAGTAAATTAGACCAAATTGTTTTCAGAGAGACTCAGAGAGAGAGAGAGAGAGAGAGAGGGTCTAAATGTTTTATCCAGGTGCTACACTTCGACCAAACGGTTAGAGTTGAGACCACTTGTGCATCAAATATTAAAGTTCATGGGGGTTATATTGCAAAAAAACAAAATTCAGAGGATAGCATGCAAAAATAGATAAAGTTCAGAGGCATCGACGCAAGAGATAAACAAGTAAAGTATAATTTTTTTTTTTTTATAACAATTACTAGATAAATTTTGAAATTGTAGAATATAATTTATCATTTTTATTTTACAAAAAAAATTTGTACATTTTTGTTTTTCAGACATTAAAAAAAAAAAGAAAAATTTTCGGTAAGAAAAAAGTCAATTTTTGTTTCGAGGATATGAAACTTTTGGGTACTATTATTTTCGCCGTCGTTTGGACACGACTCTCTGTTTCTCTCTCTCCCTCTCAGATTCTGTGGCTCGAAATTAGCTCCCAAAAACTATAATAAAAAAAAAAAAAAAAACCATTGCTTCTCTCTCTCTGCAACTCTCTCTCTCTACCTGTCTCTCTCTATCTGTTCCTAACCCTTTCTTCAGACAGTTTTCCATTTCTTTCTAAAGATTTCTCTTTCTGCCACTGTCTCCCAAGAGAAAACTGGAAACGTTTTTAGGGTTTCGCAAATTCAATTACTCCCGCTGCTCTCATCCATAATTAGAGAAACCCCTCTCTCTCTTTCTCTCTCTCCTCTCCCCCTCCGCAGTAGCCGTTAATTATGTAATTTGCGTGATTCGGCGTCGTTACAGTCGCCTTCCATAGTTCGTTGCAAAGCGGAAAAAGGGTTTCTTGCCTGCGGGTTTTCTGGTGCAATTCTGATCCTTTATGTTCATTTAATTGCCCTAATTTATTTGATATCTTTCACTGCCTTCGCCTATTCGTTTCTGGCCTACTGTTTTCTAGCTTTTGTTCAGATTCCTTTGAAGGGTTTTACTTTTCATTGATAAATTACGGTGTTTTAGGTGTTTTTTTTTTCCCCTTATTTTTTACGGTGATGCAACATTTCTGAGCTGGGATGAGTAGCGCATTCAGTGAGCAGATACTTGCAGACAAGCTTTCAAAGGTCAACAGCACCCAGCAGTGTATTGAAAGTATAATTCTAATTTTTTCCCTTCTTTCCATTTGTTTCTTTCCGTAAGTAGTTTTTTTTTTTTGGTTTCCTTTCTTTTTTTCCCATGGTATATGAGAAAGGCGCCACAAGGATTTGTATGCTACTTTATTGCCATACTGTGTTTGGTAACAATTAGAACTGAGACAGTCTTTCGCTACTTCATTGATTGGTTAATTGACACGTAAGAACAAATGGATGTATTTTATGGTGAGCAGGGGATAATATCATGTGATCTATATGTTTTAATTTCTAGTCTGATTTCTTTTAGCTTTCTATAAATTTTTACCCTCATTTATCGTCAATGATATACACTTCTGCTATTTTGGGTTTTCGAATGAAATCCCAATTCTCCATTTTCGGCCTTTTAATATTGAGATCCTTTCTTTGTTCGGATGTTACACTTTTTGTGAGCTGTACATGGTCTTTGGACAACTATCAGTTTTGTAGACAGCTTCCATGGTATTGTTGACACTTTTTGGTGCTACACTGGGTCTTTTTGGTACTGTTGGCTATTAGATCCTTTGGGTTCAGAAGGCATATTTCTTTCTGGAATAGTGTTCTTGTCATTCAAGATGGTTGATTTGGCACATTTATAAATTCAAAAACGTCAATGATTCCTCCTTATAAGCTACAAGAGTCTTTAGTGTGAGGTGAAAGAGTCTTTTAATGTAAGTTTGAATCTCTAAACTACTACTTACTCAAACTTTTAGGCTTTTAAACACATTTTTAACTAAACTTAGGCTATCAGCTGTGTCTGTGTGTTGAGATTCCTAAATGAAGTGTAATTTAAACACATTCTCCTTGTACATTGAGCAATAGCACAATTATTTCAAATTGATGTATTCTTAGTGCTCATTTTCCATGTTATCTAGGGTGTTAACTTGATCTTTTTATATAGGCTTGTCACATTGGTGTATAGTTCACCGGAGCAAAGCAGAATTGGTTGTTACAACATGGGATAAACAGTTCCATAATTCACAGATGGTTCAGAAAGTTCCCCTCTTGTATGTTGCAAATGACATCCTACAGAACAGCAAGCGCAAAGGAAATGAATTTGTTACTGAGTTTTGGAAGGTTCTTCCTGCAGCACTTAAAGATGTACGTGAGAAAGGTGATGATAATGGAAAGAAGGTGGTTTCCAGATTGGTAAGCTCCAAGCCCCTTCTTTGCGTGTTCTGTTTGAGTACAAGTCATCGTAGTTATGTTATTTTGTTTTGTTTTCTGAACCGATGTGCTATTTTATTTTATTTTTCTTGTAAATGAAAAATGGACAAGTAATTAATTTTATGGGGATTGTCAAATTGTTAGGTGAACATATGGGAGGAAAGAAAAGTATTTGGATCCCGTGCACAGAGCCTCAAAGAAGTAATGCTTGGAGAAGAAGTTCCTCCACCCTTGGAGCTCAGCAACAAAAAGCGCTCACGTTCTGTTAAAATTGTTAAAAAGGATTCACGTTCCACAAGAACGGTTAGCACAAAGGATTTCCTGCTAATTCTTATGTTTCAGATTATTTTTTTTTGTTTAATTACATTTATCACCTTTACAGTTTAGGAGATATGTCGATGTAGTCCATGCACTTTTAATTTATACAATCTAATCCTTACACTTTAGGAGGTATGTTAATGTAGTCCCTGCACTTTTAATTTAAACAATCTCATCCCTACACTTTTTAATATCAGCAAATAGGCCCTTCTGTTAAATTTTTTTGTCAAAAATAACAGACTATACCATGTCAAGATCCACAAAACATTTAGCCGATAATTAATATTGTATATATATATATTTTAAAAATCATTCAATCAACCCTAATTCTTTGACAGAAAAATTTGACAAAATGATTTATTTGACACACCCATTAAATTGTAGGTGTGAGTTTGTTTAAATTAAGAGTGCAGGAACTACATTGATACACTCCTTGAAGGGTAGGAGTGAGATTGTTTAAATTAAAAGTGCAAGGACTACATTGACACACCCCCTAAAGTGTAGGGGGGTGATAAATGTAATTAACCCTTTCTTTCTCTTTTTTTTTTTTTTTTGCTTAGCTTTTATTTTGTAGAAATGATTGTTGAACATTGGTTACATGTTCTTCTTAAATTCTTTTGGACATGTTTTTGATATGCTCATTTAATCACTAATATATTATTCATTTGCAAATCAGAAGCTTTCTTCAGGAGGTACAGCTGATAAGATCGTTTCAGCATTTCATGCAATGCTCAGTGAACATTCCAATGAAGATGCTGAAATGAGTAAATGCAAGTCTGCAGTTCAAAGTGTAAGGAAGTTGGAGAAAGAAGTCGACATTGTTTGTTCCAATGGTATGAACTACATCCACAATGGGAATTGTTTTCAGCTATTTCATTATCAATCTTTTTACTAGAAAGTCATTCAATTCTGCAAGGGTGCTTAACTCGTTACACTCTCTAATGCTTAGTTTCATTTGTTTTCAGTCAAGGATCCAAAACGAAAAATTTTAGCCAAGGAACTAGAGGAGGATGAAAATGTTTTGAAGCAATGTATTGAGAAACTTAAATCAATTGAAGCGAGTAGATTAGCTCTTGTATCACAGTTAAAAGAAGCTCTGAATGAACAGGTTGATTTTCTTAAATATTAATTTGATTTTTACTGATCTTACATCTGTTTGCTTACTTAATTTTTTTGCCCAGGAATCTGAACTGGAGAATTTTCGAACCCAAATGCAGGTAGAATCATATGCTATTCTTCATTTATTTCTTTTGGAGTTGTAGATGGCTGTGACTTTGTTGCTTTTGCATATTATACTGTTTTATGTTGAACAATGATCCAAATGTTTCACAATTTAGGATGCTGTGTGCCTCTTGTATAATTAGATGGTATACACTTCACCTTTAAAGACTTGTGGAAATAGTCTTCCTTATCAACTCTAAGGGAAAAAAAAATGGAAGGAAATTTATAGAAATTGTTTCTATATCTGTGAAACATACTATTTCTTCATAAAAGAAGTCAATAAGTCTTGAAAGCATTTAAAAATATGTTTAAGTTAGTGCTACAGATGAAGGATACATGCATAACAATCAAACACAGTTAACCACATTCATACTTTACAAGTATTATAGGAGTGTGAAAGTTTAAGACCTTTGTTTGCCAGTACATATCATCCTTGTGGAAAGGTTGCTACTGTGTTTTCTGGATAATATTTGCCTTAAATCGCTGCTTGGGTTTTATGGTTCCTGCTTTGTTGCAGTTGCTTAGATGAGAACTGAAGTCAATAGTTGCTAATCTTTGACAGTGAACGTTTTGGAATTACTCTATGCTTAATTCAGCAATAATTAAACTTTAGATGAGATTTTTGTTGTAGGACTTCTGTTTTGGGGGATGACGATGAGCTGATTACTTGCTTTGTGAATAGTATTGTGGTTAAATTTTTGTATCTCCTGCAATTCTATAAGTTGTTTACCCTTATGAACTAACCCTTTTAGAGTCCTGACTTGCTAGATTAATTGAATGAAATGGGAGAAAGATGTTCTGCCTTGTTAGTTAATAGTCTTAGTGCCCATTGGTGGCGTATATAGTTGCCAGGTCTTACGTATGCATGTTGAATTTTTTTTAGGCTAATTTAAGTTTGAGCCTCAACTCCAAGGGCTGTGGTCTTTGTCCCTTAGCTTTGGCTTTTACTGAAAGGACTTTGCATTGTTGAAATGAATAGTTTCTTTCTTGCTTGAATGTGATGAAAAGACAAAAATATATATGAATGATTTCTTTTAGCTTAGCTTGGCTTTACATATAAATAGTTTTGTAGTTTTTTTGGGGTAAAACTTATAGATTTTTAAGATGAAAATACTAGCGTCTTATAAATTCTCTCCAATAACATGCAGAATGTTATTTACATCAGCATATATCTGGAACAAACATATTATACAATTACTCTCATTGCAAATGTTTTCTGAACAAGTATCTGATTGCTATGTCGATGCATACATATGTATAGGTAGCACAGGCACAGGTGGAGGAAGCCAGCAGCATGCGGAAGCGGCTTGATGATGAGGAGTATGTAATAAAACCATCAACTGCATCCACTCCACCAATTGATGCTAATGTGAAAGCCGGACAAACACCAAAGAAGTCAGCTGCTGCCATTGCAGCCGAGGTTGCAGAGAAGCTTGCAGCTTCTAGCTCCTCACAGTTAATTATGTCTTCTGTTCTGTCTACATTTGCTGCTGAAGAGGCAAAGAGTGCTGGTTTAACAAAAGCCTTTACATCTGTGGCAATGAGTTTGGGCATGGATTCAATGTCTAAATCTGAAAAGTCACCACAAGTTTCGGATCCTAATGTTTTTATGTCAGGACAGCTGCTTACGGCACCAGCGCCTCTGCCACCGCCACCGCCACCACAAAACCATCCCTATCAGTCAGTTTTGTCTTCCCAGACAACAGTGCAGAACCAAGCCCCAAACACACAGGCTCAATATCACTTACTTTCTAACCCAACCTCCCAACAGTATTTGCAGCCATCTGGAGGGTCATGACCCCTTATGGTTATGGTAGCGTTCCAACCTTGCCACGGGACCACCCCAGCCCCACCACATATGGTGAATACGATGGTACCTTTAGCCCAACAGACTCAGCAACAACCTATGTCATTGGCTCAACAGTCGGCATCAATAACACAGCAATCCCCAGGAGCTCCTAGTTTGCGGCCGCTTCAGCCCCCTGGAATGGTGTACTATGGTAACCTTCATGCTTCTCAATGAAACTAAATTATCTAGGTTGACAGTAGAAGGAGTTTGTAACTTGTTTTGAGAAATCCGCTTCTGGCTAAATTAACTTTTTTGTTGGAACTGTTCTGTTAGAGTAATATATTTCAGAGGTTAGAGACACTATTCCTTGCATGATTGAATTTTAAATTAATTACACGTTTCATCTTTTGGGTTCATACAAAACCTTACTTCAGTGGTATCAGTTAGAATACTTATACAAAGGTGGTACATATACACATGGACGAAAACCGTAATGTGATTTATTGGATTAAAATGCAAAAGCGTAGTATGAAACATAAAACGTGACAAATAAAGCAACATTTATCGGTAGTTCAAAATTATATATTTATATATGTATATATATATATATATTTATAGCGAAATTTTTTGTGAGAAGTTACTTTTAACACCCTCTTTTCAACTGTAAGTTATTAGTTAGCAACTCTGTTAAAGTTTTTTTTAATAACTATTTTACCCTTATCTAATGTTAGCCAACGAATTTAATTTAATTTTTCATGGAAAAATCAAAATATGCGTTTGGACTTCGATTTTTCTTTCTCTAACGTAAACATTTTTATTTTTATTTTTTTTATAAAAATGTATAATAGTTACGATTGATTAATATGAAACTTTAATTAAACATTTCATTTCTATTTGTTTGACAAAAAAAAAGAAAATCATTTTAGCACGTTTAATACTTAAAAAAATTTTAATTTCATTTTAATATATATATATTTTGTTTAATAACATAGTTGTACAATTTGTTTAAAATTTGATTCCTAAGGCTATATACTAGTCTTTGTTAACATGGTCCGACACCATTAAACATCAAGGGTAGCTAGTGGAACAAAATGGTGGGGGTATTATTGTAATTTTATTATTAATTAGAACGCAGTGTCCTAAGCCCTACGGAATTACGAAGGAGCATAACATAGTAAAATCCAACGCACACAACTGCCCCTCTGTCGTGGCCGCTAATAGTTAAAGAGACAGAAGTGTGGCGCTTATTTCCGTTTTGTCCCTGACGGAACAGGTTGAGGTTCAGATTCGAGTGTGCGCCAAATGGCTCCAAATTAACTTCCAAAAACTAAAACGCAAATATAAACGCCCCTCTTCAACCGTCCTCTTCTTTCTCTCTCTCTGTTCTTGGCTCTTTCTTCCAACACCTTCTTCTCATTTCCTTCCGAAACGTTTCTCTTTCTGTTCTGCCACTGTCTTCCAATTGAAAAACGTTAACCGTTTCTAGGGTTTCATATTCAAATTACTCACCCTGCTTGCTCTTGTCCCAAAGGCCAAATTAATTACTCCCCCTCTGCTTCCATCTCTGGAAACCCCTCTAGCTCTCTCTCTCTCCTTCCCTCCCTCCCTCCCTCCCTAAGTAGCCGTTAGGTTTTGTAATTTTCGGGAAACGACGTCGTTGCAGTCGCCTCTCATATAGTTCGTTTCGGAGCGGGAAAAGGGTTTCTTTCTTGCCTGCTGGTTTTTGGTGCAATTCTGATAATTTATATACATGTAATTGCCCTAATTTTTATGCCACACCGCTGTTCTCTCACTTGCATCGCCATTTGGAGTTCGTTTTTGGCCTATTGTATTCTAGCTTTGTTCGGGTTTTAGTTTTGGATGGTAAAAGACTTTGCTTTGATATAATTACGGGTGTATTAGGGTTTTTTTTCATGGTGAAGCAGCATTACTGAGGTGGGATGAATAGTCTATTTAGTGAGCAGATACTCGCAGACAAGCTTTCCAAGCTCAACAGCACTCAGCAGTGTATTGAAAGTACGCTTTCATTTATCTCCTTTCCATTTCAATCTTTCAGTGTAATTTTGTTTGCTTTTTTCATAAATAGTTTGATAGGTAAGTCGTTCTCGTTATTTTTATTCATCTTCTCAATATATTATTTCGTGAGTTTAGCTGTGGAATTACACAATATATTGATAGCTGTAAATTAATTTATTGGAATGGGTTTCAGAATGGGTATACTTGAAGATATGAATTACTTAAGATTCTTATGTTTTCAGATTCTTATTTATGTTTATTTTAAAAGAAATAAAGGAGCAATATACATACATACATATATATATATATATTAATTAAGAGTTTTTCAAGATACACTGTTTCTTATTTGGGGTTTTAGAAGGAAATCTCATTTATCCATTTCGACCTTTAAATGTTTAAATCCTTTCTTGCTTGGACATGCTGTTATACTTTTTGGTACTATACTTGGTCATTTGATAAATATCAGTGTAGTAGAAAGATTCCACTTTTCATAGTATTGTTGGCTATTAAATTCTTTGGGTTCCTTGGGCATAGTTCTTTCAGATTTACTGTTCGTTTTTCAAGATACGTATTTGTTTTTTTTTTTGGAATGAGTTCATAAACATCTTGATTTTTCCTTTATAGAATACTAGAGTCTATTGCTGTAAATGTAAATATCTAAATTACTGTTTACACAATTACTTTTGGCTTTTTAAACCCAAATTTCATCTGAAAACTTGGGCTATCAGTTGTAGTGTGCCTGCATTTTACCAGTCCCAAATAAAGTCTAATTTAAGCACTTCTCCTTGTGCGTTGAGCTACAGCAGTTGTGTCAAATTGGTGTGTTCTTAGTGCTCTTTTTTTTGTATTATCTAGGGTGTTAACTTAACCTTTTTATATAGCTTTGTCACATTGGTGTATATTTCACCGGAGCAAAGCAGAACTGGTCGTTACAACATGGGATAAACAGTTCCACAATTCACAGATGGTTCAGAAAGTTCCCCTCTTGTATCTTGCGAATGACATCCTACAGAACAGCAAGCGCAAAGGAAATGAATTTGTTACTGAGTTTTGGAAGGTTCTTCCTGTAGCACTTAAAGATGTACATGAGAAAGGTGATGATCATGGAAGGAATGTGGTTTCCAGATTGGTAAGCCCCAAGGCCCTTCTTTGGTTGTTTTGTTTGAGTGTGAGGCATTTTGGTTTTTCCACTATTGAATTTAATGGTGTTTTCTGAACTGATGCGCTATGTTATTTTATTTTTCTTGTAAATGGAAAATGGACGAGTAATTAATTTATGTGGATTATATAATTGTTAGGTGGCCATATGGGAAGAAAGAAGAGTATTTGGGTCCCGTGCACGGAACCTCAAAGATGTAATGCTTGGGGAAGAAGTTCCTCCACCCTTGGAGTTCAGCAATAAAAAACGCTCTCGTTCAGTTAGAATTGTTAAAAGAGATTCACGTTCCATAAAAACGGTTAGCATGGAGGCTTTATTTCTATTTTCTCTCTTTCATCTCCTTTTCTTTGTTGGTCAGCTTCTTTTCTGTAGAAGTGATATTTTGTTCAACTTGGTGACATTCTTAAATTTTTCCGGATGTGTTTTAGATATGCTCACTTAATCACTAATAAATTATTCATTTGAAAATCAGAAACTTTCGATCGGAGGTACAGCTCAAAAGATTGTTTCAGCATTTCACACAATGCTCAATGAAAATTCCAATGAAGATGCGGAAATGAGTAAATGCAAGTCTGCAGTTCGCCGTGTAAGGAAGATGGAGAAAGACGTTGATGTTGTTTGTACCAATGGTGTGAATAAAATCCACAATGGAACTGGTTTTCAGCTATTTCATTATCAGATCTTTTTCCTATAGAGTTATTCAAGTCAGCTATAAATTTTGACACCTCTAAAGCTTAGTTTCATTTGTTTTCAGCTAAGGATCCAAAGCGAAAAATTTTAGCCAAGGAACTAGAGGAGGAAGAAAATATTTTGAAGCAGTGTATTGAGAAACTTAAATCCATTGAAACAAGTAGAGTAGCTCTTGTATCACAGTTAAGGGAAGCTTTGAATGAACAGGTGCAAGATTGTACCATTTTTTTGCTCTAACAATCAACCAATTTCTATTAATCTTGCATATGCGTTGACAAAGCATATGTTTGATATTGTATACATTTGCTGACTTTCTTAATTTTTTCCTAGGAATCTGAACTGGAAAATGTTCGAACACAGATGCAGGTAGAATGATATCTTATTCTTCATTTTTCTTTTAATGAGTTGGAGACAACTGAGGCATTTTTGCCTGTCTTACTGTTTTATGGTAAACATTGATTATATGTTTCACAATTTAGGATGTTTTATGCCTCTTTCTCAGTTACATGGTATCCACTTTGTCCTTTCAGTGAAAACAATCTTCCATCTTGCCCCTTTATCTTTTACTCGATAGACATTGTGGTGTTGAATCAAATAATTTCCATCTTGATTGAATGTTTAGAGATTAATAAACAGATGCTGGTGTCTTATAAATTCACTCCAGTAAATGCAGAATTCAGCAAATGTAATGCAAATATGTTGGTATTTTTGTGGAAAAAAACAATTTATGCAGTTACTTCTTTGGAACACATGTTGTATGTTACTTTCTCTCCCAAATGTTTTTGCTGAACAAGTATCTGATTGCCGTGCTGATGTATATGTATGTATAGGTTGCACAGGCACAAGCAGAGGAAGCGAGTAACATGAGGAAGCGGCTTGATGATGAGGATTACGTGACAAGACCATCAACTGTGACCATTTCACCCGTTGATGCAAATGTGAAAGCAGGACAAACTCCTAAGAAGTCAGCTGCAGCCATTGCTGCCGAGGTTGCAGACAAGCTTACAGCTTCTAGCTCCTCACAGTTAATAATGTCTTCTGTCCTCTCTACATTTGCTGCTGAAGAGGCAAAGAATGCTGGTCTAACAAAAGCCTGCACATCGTCAATGAGTTTGGGCATGGATTCCGTGTCTAAATCTGATAAGTCTCTATCTGTTTCAGATCCTAATGTTTTTATGTCAGCACAGACACCGCCACCACCGGCAAATCATTCCTACCAGCCAGTTTTGGTTCCCCAGCCAACAATACAGAACCAAGCCCCAACTTCACAGGCTCAATATCACATAGTTTCTAACCCAACCTCCCAACAGTATTTGCAGCCATCTGGAGGGGTGAATGCCCCATATGGTTATGGTAGCATTCCAACCTTGCCTCCGGGACTGCCCCAACCCCCACCACATATGGTGAGTCCAATGGCGCCGATGGGTCTACAGCCCTTGCAACCGACTCAACAACAACCTATGTCGTTGGCTCAACAGCCATCATCACTAACACAGCAGCGCCCAGCTGCTCCTAGTTTTCGACCACTTCAGCCCCCTGGAATGGTATATTATGGTAACCTTCATCCTTCTCAGTGATACTAAATTATTTAGGTTGACAGTAGAATGAGTTTGACCTTGTTTTGAGAAAGCAGCTCCTGGCGAAAATTCACATTTTTCCTCAAATTTATTTAATTGAGAAATATATTAATTAGTGGTTGTACAAGAATAGCGTACCCTCCTTTGATAGAATTATTCAATTACCCATTTCACCTTCTGGGTTTATGGATTGTTGGGAACATGAAATCTAATTTTTACCCAAAAAAGAAAAGAAAAAAGAAAAAGAAAATTTCTCATTTTCCCCATAATATCATTATGGTAATATTTTAATAATAGTTTAATTTCTAAATGTGTATGTATATATATTTGTATTATTGGTATCTTGTAGGAGCACGTTTTCTTATAGTTTACGTATTTATTTATTTTTATTTTATTGGATTTCTAATCTATTATTCTATTAGTCGTATTTTTTTTTTATAATTTCATGTTGATAGTATATATATTAATTTCTTGTGTTCACATTTCTACAAACCAATCACAAAAATAGTATGTTTAATAGTTTTGTTTGAATTAATTGGTTGTATTTAAATAATTAAAATTCAACAATGCAGGAAATATATAACACGACCTCACAGCATAGCGGTGAGTTTATAAGTTAATTTTGCGGGTGTAGAATCAGACACAGAGAAATCCATAATTGAGCTGTTCTAAGTTCTAACACAAATGAAATTTGTTTTAATCAATGAGCAGAAAGAACTTGATGTTACATTTATATAAAATAATGATAATAATAAATGCTCTCCGACTATATCCTCCTTTCTTTTGGTGAATAAAAAGGCCAACTATGTACTCCTTAGAATTACATGGGTGACAAAAATAAAAATAAAGGCTCTGCCCTTAACTTATGCATCTTCATGCTTGCATGAAATGATGATCCTGTCGAAATGGTAACTTTCTATAAAAATGATACAATGGTTTAGTGGTACAAATAGGTAGGGACGGAAAAGCTTCCACTCTAACATTTCATTGCCCTTTCATGACAAAATCCCTAATGAAAATTGGTAGATGATACATGATTGCCATAATGGTTGAGTAGTGGCCTGAAGAGAACCAAGCTGGTGGATTTTTCTTTAGAATTGCAGCCACCGTCTTCATCGCAAACTCGTCGGTCGGGGTTGACTTCGATCCTTGAGAAAAATTGGCTCTATCGTGAATAGCAGCTTCAAAACCCTTGTATAGTTTCCATTGAGGCATCTGATTGTAGCTGGCCAAGGCAGAATTTCCTATGTTTGACCTAATAGCTCCTGGGACAACGTTGATGACATCGATCCCAAATGGTCTAAGTTCCAACCTAATAGACATGAAAATGAGACAATTGGAAACAAAGATAATAATTTTGAAGATGAAAAATCTAACAAAAACATATAACAATGTTTGCACACCAAGTGTGAGAGTTACAAAAAGCCATTTTGCACTTCTTCATTCTAAAAGTAAAAACAGATGAAGATTAACAAAGGGTGTTACTCTATCATACGACTTGCTAATCAGTAATCAGTTTTTCGAACTGTCCATTCCTTTCATAAGTAGACTTTTGATCTGCTATATCTAAACCTAAAAACACAAATAAACTCACAACCTAATATGCAGTCAAGCACACAATCTAACTTTAAGTGGAATCGGAAGGTTAGCTGATGACTGACGTATCCTTCTTTGCCATTGTTGATTTAGCGGAGATATGAATAAGACTACTATAACTGGGTCAAACTTATTAAGCAAAGAGTGAGAGATAGGGATGACAAACCTTAAAGTATCAGTTAGCGAATGGAGAGCAGCTTTTGATGCAGTGTAAGCACCAGCCCATGGTCCAGGGGACAAAGCAGTAACACTTCCAACATTTACAATCTTTCCTTTTCTCCGTGACATCATGTGAGGAACAACAGCTTGAATCAACCTCATGGTACCTAAAAAATTTCACGACATGAAACACAACAAAAAGAATGTGAAAGGTCAGCCATCTGGTTTCTTGGTGGTTTTGAAAGAACCAGAGAAAAACGAGGGGCAGATAAATGGCATGAAAGTAATCTTGCGAAGATACTTTCTTGCTGTAGATGAATTGTTGAGCAAGATATCTTCATAAGAGGCTGTTCATGTATGTACTCCAGAGTATGGGAGGGAACATTTAAGTTCTGCACTCCAAGGTCAATAAGATAAAATCAGAAAAAGGGTGACCAATGTAAACACCAATATGCTCAATACATATTGAAAGCAGTGCCTAAATGTGTTCTACAATAGAGTTTGGCTCAAGAGTTACTGAGATGTGACAAAATTGGTGTGAGATTTTGGTTCCTTCAGCTTTTCGCTTAACTTTCTTAATGGCGTCGATTGAGCAAAGTCTACACCCAACAAAATGAGATTAGGCATCACAACACCACAGTCATACAAGCTCCAGTCTCTTTACACAGAGCAACAGATTTGACATGAGTTCCAGGCACAGGGTGTGAGGAATTTATAGGTTAACCATATAAAATGAGTGAAGTGGTGTGGCAATTGGGAAAAGATGGTATCAAATTTTAAAGGAGTGCCAAGCAAATTGATCTCTCCTTAAAACTCCAGAGAGTCAGCAGCTAGGTCTTTAAATGAATCAACTAAAAGCCTGCTGTATGTGAGAATAATCAAAATGATCCAAACTCTAAATGCTTTTACATGATCAAAGTGTTCTCTAATAGAAAGCTGAGACATGCATGAACATAAAACCTAATTTTCCAAAAGAGCAGCAGAAAAGAAGAATGACGTACCAGAAGAACAACTGTATTTATTAACTTGAGATTGAACTAGAGAAGAATCTAAATTATATATGTAAAGAGATAAAGAAGTAAAAGCATGGTATTATGTTATAATCAAGTAAATTGATTTTTATCTCCAGCTATACACCCACAATATGTTTTCAAGTTCAATCTACTTTATGATTGTGATCATAATCTGATACTGTATATATTCTTTTAAACACAAAAGGTACACATTTATGTTTGGAGTTGATGAGTCATTGAATTAAAAAATAAATTTGGCAGGACGATAATTTATATTATCTGACAACACAAAAACTAAGAAACATGTTTTAGCATGCAAACAAACAAGTCGGAATTTCTTTACATATATACATATTAAACCAAAAGATGACCAAAATAAATTGCTGCTAAAGAATAGAATTAGAGTGTTACCGAAGACATTGGTATTGAAAGTGTTTTGCAGCTGAGTGAGAGGGACCTCAGCAAGAGGAGCAATGCACTGAACCCCAGCATTGTTGACCAGCACATCCACCCGTCCGAATTTCTCAAACACGTGAGACAGCACGTGCTGAACGCTCTCCTCCGAGAGAACATCGAGCTCTTGCAGGAAGAACCTGTCGTCGTGCTGGAGATCGGCCATGGCGGTCAGAGATCTGCTCGTCGCCACCACCAGGCAGTCTTCGTCGGCGAAGGCGCGTGCCAAAGCGTGGCCTATGCCTCCCTGCGTACACCCTGTAATGAGTACCACCTGTTTGCCGTAGGAATCCATTACCGGACTTTCCGAGATCCCTCTGGCCTCTGATTCTGAATTTGGTTTTGGGTTTGCTAAGTCACTCCAACTGCTGGCGCTGGGTCTTCGTTCATTACAGAGCAGATGGTTTTCCATTTATATTATTTATGATTACTATTTTTTAATTGGGTCTAATTGCATTTTTAGACATAAGCAATTAACCATAAATACCAATTAATTGGGATTGAAAGCTCCATACACTGCTTGTATTTATTTATTTTTAATTGACTAGTTTACCCCTATATAGAAAAGGAGCTTTTGTTAATGATACACTTAGTGCATATTTGGCACTTGAAAAGTCAATTATTTTCTCATATAGCTATGCTATAGATCATCTCCTTGATCATTTTTGTCATTCTCACTTAAAAAAAAAAAAAGAACCATTAAATTATCACAATTTCATTCTCTTTTTTTTTTTGGGAAAAAATTATAATAAGAAAAAAAAAAGAGAAAAAACTGGCATTTTGTTCCCCTTTTCTTCATGAACAAATTTTTCAATACATGAGAATAACTTTCATTGAGTCTTAATTTTATATTTTGCAATTGGTTTATTACGTTGTGAACAAAAAAGAAAACCAAAGAAATTATTATGTCCATGACACACAATGGATTCACTTATTAAGGTTCTTCTTTTTTTGTGTCTAAAATAGTTTGAAGCTTTTGTTGGAGTGTCTACATCAGTATATCGCCTGCATTTCTTTATCTCTTAAATTGCTTAACAAAATTATAAAAATATACATATTTCTTGAATGTCTAATAAAATAAAATGGGGCAGGGTTTAATAAAACAAGATAGAAGGCTTTCCAATTATTTGCTCTATAGAACATATACATAGGCTTTGAAAAAAAAAAAATGAAGCTGTATTCTCAAACTCAAATTTCCAATGCTCTCTTCATGACGAAATCTCTAACAAAGATTGGTAGATGATACATGACTGACATGACGGTGGAGAAGCGGCCAGACGAAATCCATGGCGGTGGGTTCTTCTTCAGAACTGCAGCCACTGTCTTCTTTGCAAACTCTTCTGTAGGGGTTGAATTTGCTCTGTGAGAAAAACCGGCTCTATTACGAATAGCTGCTTCAAAACCCTTGTATAGTTTCAATGGAGGCATCTCATTGAAGCTTGCTAAGCTAGAATCACCTATGTTCGACCTAATAGCGCCCGGCACAACGTTAATGACATCGATCCCGAAAGGTCTAAGTTCCAACCTAATCTCACAAATATGCAGCCAAACACAAATGTACTTGTTCATCAATATTGTTGAGCTACTTGAGACATAAATATGGAAACTACGAAATTATTAAGCAAAGAGTGTGAGATGGGTGGCAATGACAAAAACCTTAACGTATCGGTAAGTGCATGGAGAGCAGCTTTTGATGCAGTGTAAACACCAGTCCACGGTCCGGGGGACAGAACAGCAACACTTCCAACATTTACAATCTTTCCCTTTCTCCGTGACACCATGTGAGGAACCGCACCCTGAATCAACCTCATGCTCCCTAATGACATGAATATGCACAGGAAAAAAAAATTACAATTTGATATCTAATATAATCGATCAGGCACAGTTCTAACAAAGAAAATGATATTAGGCACCACCAACCGCAGTTACACAAGCTCCAGACTCTTTTGAGTCCAACCGCACATTGAGAAATTTATATATAGTTTAATTTTTGTATTTATTAACAATTCACAACCAAGTTATTCAGATTTTTATCTCCTGCTACCTCCAAGGTTCAATCTAGTTTGTGATTGTTGATAATAATTCTTTTTTTAATTACATACATATACATATATATATATATATATATATATATATATATATATATACATACATTAGGTAAATAAAATAAAATGAAAAATGACCAAAGATTAATTGGCAATAGATTTAGAGAGAGAGTAGTTGGAACCAGGGTGTTACCGAAGACATTGGTATTGAAAGTGTCTTGCAGAGCAGAGAGAGGGACCTCAGCAAGAGGACCAACGCAAGGAACACCAGCATTGTTCACCAACACATCCACCTGTCCGTAATTCTCAAGCACGTGAGATAACACGTGCTGCACGCTCTTCTCCGACTGAACATCCAGCTCCTGGAGGAAGAACCTGGAGTCGTGCTTGAGATCAGCCATGGAGCTCATAGATCTGCTCGTCGCCACCACTTGGCAGTCTTCGTCAGCGAAGGCGCGTGCCAACGCGTGGCCTATGCCTCCCCGGGAACACCCAGTTATCAGTACCACTTCTTGTTCGCCGGACCAGTGCATCTTTGTCTTCCACACAAAATCTATCCACATTTTCGGTGTTTTTATTATTATTATTAATTTTTTGATGTAATTAATTAATATTTTAGATTGAAATGACCAAAAAGTTAAAAGGGTTATTTTCGAAATAGAAGGTTCGGAGTGGTTTTAACCACACAAAAAAGAAAAAAAGAAAAAAAAAAAAAGGGGGGGTTTAATTGAATTATTATATATTACGTACAAACATGTATATAAGAAAAATCAATGAGATATAAAAGATAAACAACAAATTAGCAATAGAAAAAAAATTAGTGGCACCAAAGAAAGATAAACAAATAAATGAGAAATTGATTGTTGAACTTATTTAAGAACCATTGAATTCCAATATACTTCCACTGTTACTTTTGTATACCTCGCCTGACGTCACATCAAAACGGTGAGAGTTTACTACAAAAATAATACATCAAAATGGTGAAAATAAAAACATGTCAAAATAATAATTTTCTGCAAGGTAATACAACGGCGGTACACACACAAATGGACGAAAAACGTAAAGTGGAACTTAACATTTCATTACTTTTTCATGACAAGATCTCTAATGAAAATTGGTAGATGATACAAGATTGCCATCATGGTGGAGTAGGTGCCAGAGGAGAACCAAGCTGGCGGATTCTTCTTCAGAATTACAGCCACCGTCTTCTTTGCAAACTCATCTGTCGGGGTGGACTTCGGTCCTTGTGAAAAATTGGCTCTATCACGAATAGCAGCTTCGAAACCCATGTACAGTTTTAGTGGAGGCATCTGATTGTAGCTGGCTAAGGCATTATTTCCTACGTTTGACCTAATGGCTCCTGGGACAACGTTGATGACATCTATCCCGAAAGGTCTAAGTTCCAATCTAATAAATCATGCAAATAAGATAGTTACATATAACATACAGAGGAAAATAATTTCCAAAAAGAAGACAAATCCAGCAAGCACATTTAGTGTTAGGGTACGGTACTTTATGGCTAGGTCCATGTAATGACTTGAATATGTGGGGATATAGGTGTATCTGATTATTCGGAGAATTTGGAGTTCTGTCAAATATCAGATGATACAAGCCTGCATCAATTCTCGATTGCAATAAACTATCAGTCCCGAATGTGATGGGCCTAATGGACAGTGGCATAGCCAAGGAGTTTCATCAATCAGAATGCAGAACTACAACTATGTTTGTACACCGAGTCCATTCCTTGCATTATTATCATTCAAAATATACAGATAAGAGACAACTAAGTGTGTTCCTATATAACATATGAGACAGTAATAATTTTTTGTTCAAACTGTCCATTCCTTTCATATGTACACTACTGATCTGCTACATCTGACCCTAAAAGCACAAATAACTAGTATGATGGAGTACAAAATTGGCATGCAAAGAAGAAGTGAGAGGGATGGCAGGCAAACCTTAAAGTATCGGTTAGCGAATGAAGAGCAGCTTTTGATGCAATGTAAGCACCAACCCATGGTCCAGGGGACAAAACAGTAACACTCCCAACATTTACAATCTTTCCCTTCCTTTGTGACATCATGTGAGGAACAACAGCTTGAATCAACCTCATGCTACCTATAAAAGTTTACGACATGATTGACACAAGAAATGAATCAGGAAGGTACGTAAGCCATCTGGTTTGTCGGTGCTTTTCAAACAACACAAAGAATCAGAGAAAGGCTGTGAAAGAGACAATCGAAATGCGTGTTACAGCTTTCATGAATGCAGGAATAGTTTAAAGATAAATGACATGAAAGTATACTGGGTAATATATAAAAATTATAAATAAAAATACGAAAATGTCTTGAGCATGCAAACAAACATATTGGAATTTCTTTAAATAGAAAAAAACTAGAAAAAAAAATAATTGACCAAAATAAATTTGGTAATAGAGGGTAAAATTAGTGTTACCATAAAGGTTGGTATTGAAAGTGTTTTTCAGCTGTGTGAGTGGGACCTCAGCGAGAGGACCAACTCACAGAACCCCAGCATTGTTGACCAACACATCCACCCGTCCGTACTTCTCAAGCACTTGAGACAGCACGTGCTGAACGTTCTCCTCCGACTGAACATCGAGCTCTTGGAGGAAGAACCTGGAGTCGTTCTCGAGATCGGCCATGGCGCTCAGAGATCTGCTCGTCGCCACCACCAGGCAGTCTTCGTCGGCGAAGGCGCGTGCCAACGAGTGGCCTATGCCTCCCCGCGAGCACCCCGTTATCAGTACCACTTGTTGGCCGTACCACTCCATTTTCGGACCTATCCAAGATCTCTCTGATTCTTAATTTTATAATTTTCTTTTCTTCTTCTTTTTTTGCGGCAATTTATTTTATTTTTTGTCAGATGACCAAAAAGTTGAAGTGGGTCCTCCTCAATTTAGCTACAACTAACAAAAGAACAATAATTCGCCAATAATTCATATCACATTCCATCTTATTACAAATATGATATTATTATTTGGGTTTAATTGAATTATTATAGATTATACATCTACAAGAAATCAATGCAGATAAAGAGAAACAACAAATTAACAATAAGAAAAACTTATTGAACTAATGATAAACAAAGAATTGAGAAATTATTGAAATAATTATGAGAAATAACAATTTGTTGGAATATAATGTTCTTTGAGAAAATGATTTATATATCTATTACAATTTTATTTTATTTAGATTTTCCAATTATAATTTAATTAATGTAAGACAGATTATTTTTTTTTAATCATTTTATGTAACATGTTAGTTTTAATGACCTCTCTCTCTTGTCATCTACTCAACATTACTAATGACTACAATTTAGGATATCTTCATAATTGATATCACATTAAACCTTAATTTTCCCTTATTTTACACACATTTATCCATGCAAAATAATTTAGAGATTAATTACTTAATTAATATAAGAATTTGTCTCTGTTACAATTACTAGGTATACATTGCTTAAATTTTCAAAAAAAAAAGGTACATTGCTTAAATTGAGAATTAATATAATATGGCGAAAGTTATCAAGGGATAATTTACATTACAAAAATCATAGAGAAAAAATTGAAAGAAATACGTGGAAACTATTTTTACGACTTAATAATAATTAGTAACAAATTTAACAAATTCATAGACGCCAAAATAACGAAAGAGATGTTGTAGACTCTGATGTTATATACAGTTAAATTTTTAATATCATCGTATTATCAATAAAAAAAAAAAATAAGTCGTTTAACAGAGAAATCTAAATGAACGATTGAAATAATCGCATATGCAATTACCTTTTTGAATTAGATGTCAAACATTGTTCATTTAATTTGCCACATCCACTAATAAATATAGTTGAAAAACTATATTAGAATGATGGAAAATTAATTGGTTATTTGTTTTATACCTTTAGGTTATAATAAAGAAATGCATGAAAAAAGACTATCTTCAAACTTTATAACCAAATATTCAAATGTAAAAATAATAAATGGACATTCAACAAATTATCTAATACATTTATCTCACTTGGTCAATATTTTTCTTTTACGCATTTAAAGTGTTTGAAGTAAATATTACCAAATATTATGCCTATAGCAAGAACTGAGATTTTATATATCTTATTGTTTTGGTTATAATTAATAGCTCTAAACTTTTTTTTTAATTATTAGTTTTTTTTTTCTGGTTTTGTGATGACTAACATTTTGTTTTGCCTTTGTGAGCATGAATTGACGACCAAAAACCCTAATTTGAGCAGGTGATTTTGTGACTATCATGTCAACCTCAAGGTCATCGACTAACAACATCCATGGAAGTTTCGCCGAGCTATTCAGTTTCGAATGTGCAGCATTGGTGCTGATGGATTACGACAAAGAAGGAACGTTGAGATTTCTTCATATTGGGGAGTTCATGATCAACCTCATCATGCACGGCTGCTTGCTGATGATGATGAATGGACATGATTCTGGTGATCATCTTGATCAGACGGCCGTTATGATGTGTGTTTGCATGGTGGGTGTTCTTCAATGGCCATTAGCAAAGGACTACCCTATCATACGTGTTGGCCAACAGACTTCGTATTTTCCATGCCAGCCCGCTTGTACGGCCTCCAGTACCCTCCAAGTTGCAAATCTCACTTAATTAGCCCTCTTTATCAAGTTTTGGTCACTAAATAGACCTTAATCAGAATGGATTATCTGGTAATTAATTAAGTAATTTATTTATTTATTTATTTTACTTTAATTTATTTGTCAGTGCGCACCGCTTAATTTTTATATTTGTAGCTTTAAATCTTCTTCTAGTTATATATCTCTCACTTGCCTTTATATATTATTCATAATACAGTACACTATTACTAACCTGCCATACATATATTTTTATATGAATATTTATTGTGGTATTAGGCTATGAGGTCAAAAGTTGAACAAATAGCTCATGCAACTCTATCCCAATTGGGCCACATCC
Organism: Rhamnella rubrinervis; assembly: GCA_007844105.2. NCBI lineage: Eukaryota > Viridiplantae > Streptophyta > Magnoliopsida > Rosales > Rhamnaceae > Rhamnella > Rhamnella rubrinervis. The sequence goes on along the minus strand of CM017584.2, from coordinate 12,339,524 downwards.
CAGGAAGATCGCCTTTCTCTGTGGCCAACCAAAATTCAGGCATGTTAAAGGTGATTCGCATGTCTACTACGTCGAAAATTATCGGCAACATCATTCTTTCAAGTAGCCTAAAAGCCATTCGCGTCCACATTCAAGACACAATAGGCACAGCAAGACCTAAACCGGCCGAGGGAAGCAAGAACAGCTTCGCACACTGTGATCACCAGCCTGCTGCTTATTCTTCCATATCTGTGTTTACTGATCTTGTTGAAGCTGTGGAGATAGCGTGGGCTGTGGCGGCCGGACACAGTCATCTTTTGAAGGAGAAAACTCCGGCTGCGATGTCAGCTGCGTCATCGTCGCCGAGAGGGTTCAAAGCTTGGAGGTTGAACAGATGAGATGAAAATGAATGATAGTTCCGAGACACAAGGATGATATATATGTTTGTATGAGTTTAACCAAATAGATTAATCTTTGTGTTTTTTGTTTAATTAACAGTTTTTGTTTTATGTAGCTAGGTTTTCGTGTGTGTACATGTATATGTGTTTGCAAATATTGTGCAACATAATAACCAATAGAGGAAAATTTGAAAAAAGCAATTAGATGATAATAATTAATTAACACAGACGAAATTATAAACTTTGTGGAGACAATTAAATTAGTAGAATAATACCACACTAAATAAGATTATATTTAAGTAAAAAATTGAAACAAGAAAGAACATTATTAAAGACTTTTCTTAGTTTTATATAATTTACACCACTTGTCTCATTGCATGTCTCTTTGTGATGACATCTCTACCACTGTTTTACTTAATTGCATGCTCAGATAGTGTGTCAAAGGAAGGGTAATAAAACAAGTTACCCTTTTTGCTTCCACTTCCATGTATTTCTCAATATAGGTTTACAAATGTGCTGATGATATTTCTGTTAATTTATCTAATTAAAGACTAAGTTACCTAATAATTATCTTAGGGGCACTTATTTTTTGTTTATGGTTTTATTTTATTTTTATTTTAAATTTGTGTGCAATTTGCTTATGAGTTAGTATTAATTTTAAAGTTGGTTAGAATTCCAATCTTATTTATAAATATGAATGACAAATAAAAACAGAAACACCAAATTAAAAACAATGCGAATTGTTTTGAATTTGCTATTTCCTTTTTGTTCACATTTATAGTTAATTTAAAAAATCCTTAGAAATGCTTCTGATATTGGATCTTGATTGATTTTGAAATGTTTCCGATTATTTTGATACTGCAGTTGGAGAGCAGCTCTGTTAGATGAATACTGCACTCATTGGGCCACCATAACTAGCTCATGTACAGAGAACTTAATCAAGCAGACATATATATATATATATATATATATATAAAAGCCCAAGCGTTTTTTCTTTTTTTTTGGTAATAACAAAAATCCATTAATATTTCATTGTAAAGGACCTTTTAATTTTTCATAAAACAATGGTCCAAATGAATAAGTATTTGAAATAATTTTGTAATTATCAGTATTATTTATCTATTTACTTTTATTTTGAATTGGACATAAATAAGCGTGGATGTAGAAGATTGTAGAAGAAAAGGGTGGAAAAACACATAGATTTGTAAAAGCAATACAGCCCCAAGTAATTAGCAGCCCACGATTTCATCACCGAAACAATACTACTGTGGGCGTACATAGTTTACCAACTACTTCAAGCTGACTTTTTTTTCTTTTTTTTTGTTGAATACCAAGGTTCTTTAGCTAAATCAAAGGTTATTACTTAACGAAAATGGCTTTTATTTTTTTAATAAATAAAAAATAATAAGTAAAACCCAAGAATTAAAAGTGGAAATAAATTGAAGAACCAGTTCCATATATATATATATATATATATGAGTTTTTGGAATAATGGAATTAATGAAATTCCTCATCCAAATTATATAATCGGAGGTTGTTTTTTTATACAAGAGAAACAATTTTTTACTTCATTACCCTCAACATCAACAACTTCTATTAAAAAATAGTAGAAATAACTATTATTATTATTAGTATTAGTATTGTGGGCAGTTTTGTGTGAACCATCTAATTAGTTTCACAGTTAGCCCAAGCAAGACGTTTATTTATTTGTTTTTGGTTAATTAGTACGTAGAAAAATATCCTTCTTTCATTTGGACAATCTAGCCATTGTTGTAGTAAAAAAAAAAATTCTCAGTTGTACTTCAAGAGCATATATAATTGAATGTTTAACAAACTTACAAGGAATTAAAAAAAAAAAAAAAAAAGTGTTCAATTTGGTATATAAAACACCACTAAATCTTTTGCATAAATATACACAAAACGAAAGTGCAAAAAACTACAAACTTTTCACAAGGCAAACCTGCTTGATAAACATAAACAAACATTCAAACTATGCACTTTTTTTTCTTTTCTTTTTTTGTTTTCTTCTTTTGACAACTTTAATTCCAGCAAACATTTATAACTATGATTTCCACAACACCATTGATATACCCACATTATTAAAAGCCTAACATTATTATTAGTAGTATTATTGTTTCCCAGCAGAATCTTTTCCAGGAAAGTTACCAGGAAAGACCTTGTTGGTCCTCCCAACTTTAACGTTTTGATCATGATGATTCGCATGACTTGCTTCTCCTGATTTGGTTGCTCTTTCTTCCTCCTCCTTCCTCTCCATTTTCTCCTTCTGGCGTTTCTGCATCACATAAACTCCTGCATAACTTGCTCCAATGGAAGACATATTGGATTATATATATATATATATATATATAAGAACAACTAAGAAAACCTAGCTAGGAAAGAAGTTTGAGATTGTTTTAATGGTGAGATAGGTAGGCTTCCCAAAGAGGGTATTTATAGGAGGGAATTGGGAGATGTGGGTGCTAGCTAGTGAGCAAGCCATATATTAAATGTTGATACTGTCCCTAGTCTCACATGCAACTATACCAATTTTGGTATTTTCTTAACTAGACTCAACCACCCCCTAATTAAATTGGTATTATTTTAATCTCAGAGAAGATGGTTTAGCTATAGAATAGAGAGAGAGAGAGAGAGAGAGAGAGAGAGAGATGGAATAGTGGTGGCCTCGTGAGCTAACCATACTTTTTTCTCAAGTAGAAAAACACAAGAGGGAAAGAGAAGTGGGTATTATAAATAAAGCCTGGTTATTTTATTTATTTTTATTTTTTCTATCAGAAGTGGCACACTCTACAACCACATCAGATGTGGTTATTGGAGGGTTGAAAATGGAGGTTGCCTAGGTGGACATTATTGGGTCAATTAGCTAGAACCTTATCTGTCAACCGCCAAGGGGTCCTATTAAGTTATTACAAAATTTAACTCGGTTTATCCCAACTGCATATAAAGTAAAACTTTTAATGGTGAGAACCAATTGGGGCATGAATCGTACAGGGATCAGCAACCACCGAAAGAAATAAATCTTTTAGAATTGGTACTGTTGACGTGATGATCAGTTTATATCAGTTGAGTTTTCTTAGCCATGTAAGAATTAAAATTTTAGTTTTTTGGGTTCTTTTCATAATTGTCTTTGGTTCCTCTACAGTAGTGAATTTTACAGTTTGAAATTTGCATGCATTTTCTAAATTAGTGTTTGGTTTTATTTAAAAATCCATACATGATGCACAAAAATAGCAACAAAAAATGAGAAATTCAAAAATTTCAAACTTCAATGAAGTATTTTTTAAGTAACTGGACCTGGAACTTCGGTGGAACGTTAGTGGCATTTCAGTTGAAAATCTATAGAAATTCTAAAATTCAAAATTTCATCAAAAATATTTTTCTTTTGTATTTTAACACATTTTAATGGATTTTTTTAATTAAAAATTAATATTTTAATTTGAAAATGCATATAAATAATAAATTTGTGAGATTGTGGAAGATTCAAAGGAAGAAAATAGAAAAATGGAAGAGGAACCAAATTAAAAGTATTTTATAATTTTTCATAACTACGAACAGTTTAAGAAAGAACCTAAAAAACCAGTTACAATGTTAACATAAAAAATTTGCTAAATTTTTTTAAATGTGATTGAGTCTGACCATATAGGTTCTGAAATTCTATATATATATATATAACGTTAATTATTGATCTTAAATTTTGAATTCTAAATCTTTTTTTAATGACATGACAAGTATTATGTTTGCTACTTCATCATATGGGTTTTTAATTTTGAAAAATGCTTAACAATTATGAATTCTAGGCTACCTAATTCAATTCCAAATTACCATAAAAAAGTGTTAGCTATGAGTTCTACGTCCATCATAAGTTTTATATTAGTTTTAACAATATATCATGACTCGTTTAGAAAGAATTTGTGAAACTCAAAATTTAAAATGAATAGGTGCCAACTCTTTTACCAACAAAGATGTGAAGTGATTCTATTTATTTACAAAATAATAAAAATTAAAAAGACAGATATGTGAACTTTTATCAATCAAATATCATAACTCGTCACTTTAGGAGTTAATTTATATTACAAAATAATAAAAACTAAAAAGACAGATATGTGAACTTTCATCAATCAAATATTATAACTCATCACTTTAAGAGTTAATTTATATTATCTATTTCTATTGTTATCGAATACTCATTTATCAACTTATTTACGAATCGATAATGTGGGGTTGCGTTATTAATTAATAAAATAATAAATTTAAAAAAGGTAAACTCCACACAAAAGCTATCCAATCCAGCACTATCACGTCTTCAGTTGGTACATATAGCATTATTCAATTTGAAATTTGTAGCTTCCTTTTTAACTTTGGAAGAAATGAGTCAGTAAGCCAAAAATGTGAGCATGTAGCATCTTCTTATATAAAAGTATAAGAGCTTCATAGTGGGGCTAAACTATTCACCCCTACTTAGTGCTCAGGGGGGTGTCTAATATAAAGATGAGTGAAAAAGATAATAGTACATATATAATTAGTTGCGCCAACACTCAATTTAAGGACTTTTTACCAAAAAAACACACTCAATTTAAGGACTTGATTGATGTTGGCATGAATGGCTACCAAAAAGACTCAACAACAATTAGTTGTTAAATTGCACTTAATTAGTTTCCTTCAATATTATATTGGCAACTTTAGAAAGTTGATTAGTACTATATACTACTCTTATAAATGTTTTGGAAGACGTACATAAGTTATTATTAGCAGTTTTATTAATATTATTATTCATATAGTTGTCATCTAAATGTTGTCTATTTTCTAAACCCATTTCTCTTATGCTATATTTAGAGACTTGCTTTAATGTTTGAGTTGAAGAATGTGTTACAGATAAAGTTAATTTTTTTTTTTAATGCATGCATGGGATGGGACCACATAATATAGTATATAGTAAGTATAAGTAGTCTAACATATAAATATGATAGTATATAATTCATTTGGGTGTGTTACAAGATATTGTAATTTAGTTAACCAGTACGACAATATGACAATTTATATATGGCTGTTATAAAAGAAAGTATTACAGTAATTTAATATTGTGTTATATCTTTTAATTATGGACAAGGCTAGCCGTCAGGTTAGTTAATTAGTAATAGGGCCACTTTGCGCCGCCCACCTTCAAAAAAATAAAAAGAAACATTCGCATTGCATCATAATCTATTGCATGTTTTCGTGTTACTTTGCACAATTTTGGCAAAATTTTCTAATAAATTTGATAAAATTATATATACATATTGCAGAATAATAAAATAATTAATAAATAAGTATCTATATGAAATATGTATTGATTTTTAATTTTATCAAATCTATCTATCCTTAATTAGAAATATTTATAGAAAAGCCATTTCTTAACAACTATACGTGATAAAGAAATCCTCTAATAAAATCAATATTTTTTTCCACGTTTGTCTATAACTATATATATTATTCTATTCTATAAACAATAATAATAATAATTGTTATTATTATTATTATAATTTTCTTATTATTATGCTTTTTCTCCCCAACTACCTGTATGTCAATTAGGAAACAAAAAATATACATGTGCATATATAGAGAGTCTTTCTATAGTGAGGAATTCCACATTTAATTAAATTAGAGATTGTTTAAATAATATTTTTTAAGCGTTGCAATATGAACTTAATGGGTTCAATAATAGACATAGTATAGATCTTTACTAAAATTCTATTTGAAAAAAATTAAATTTTAAAAAACTAATACCAATTAAATTTCTCTCCGTACCAGAGTCCATTGGTGCTTATGTATCAACACTAACATTTATATGGCCACACTTATAAAATGTCATTAATAATTTTTCATTCAACTAAATAAGAAATTCATCGCCGAAGAATTCTTATATATATAGATACATATATTGGAAAGAAACTTAGGTTCACTAGGGTGCAATGAATACTGGCTAGTCCCACTTTGTCACTCACTCCTACAATGAGCTCATGAAAAGAGTAGCAGATAAGTGTCAGACTGTTGAGAATGCTTTTTAGATCCACAAAACTTGCAAAGGATAGTGTTTGGTTGTAACTTTCATAAGTAGACCCTACCTTGTTCGGTTGTTCCAATTATAAGGGAAAATTCATCATATTAAATCCCCGAACATAATCTTTACAATGAGTACCTTCATTTGCGACATGAGCTACAATAATTAAAATTGTTTCACTATAACATTATGTAATTTGAGTAACCAACCACCTTTGCGTTTGATATATTCTTATGTGTGTGTGTGAAATAGAATTCCATTAAACAGAGATAACGATACCTTCATGATTTTCACACACGCACACATACATACACATATATAAATGCAACTGAAATTTAAAAGGACAAATAATTAATCACGCGAGCTATCAAAAAATTTGACCTTAATTATTAACCCAGTGGAGCAAATATATATAAGGATAAAAAAGAAACAATGAAATTAAAGCAAATATAATGGATATGGGACCCAATAGGAAAGTCAGTGGTGGACATTAGCTTTAACAGGTAAGTTGCTTTTATGATGACATCTTCAACTTCAAGCACAAGACATTTGCATTGACATCAATAATGCTTAACTTTCAGATTCAAAGAGTAGTAGTATTAGTTCATTTCCATAGAGCTGGAGCTATATAAATATTCTACGAATAAAGTTATAACGTCCAATAATCCTTGCCTATTTGCTTATTAAAAAATCTAATCCTAAACCTAGAGGCATCCACATAGGCTAGATTATATATATGTATATATGAATTAGTGCATTACAAGACTTAACATATAAATTCATAACTCAAACTCCATCTGGGATAATTCATGAAGAGAAAAAATGACAGATATCTTTGGTTCACGTTTTCAAAAGTGTTTTTGTTTTTTTGGTTTTTAATCTGCAAACACAATTTACAATATTACACACACTCTCTCTCTCTCTCTCTCTCTCTCACAGCATATGATATGTTATATGTATATATATTTATATAAGTTTAAACTATATATCTTCCAAATTACAATAATTATATGTAATTGTTTTATTGAATTGAGTCTCCTAATTAGTAAGTCTTAGAATTAGATATCACAATAACTCAACTTCATGCACCCACACGGCACATATGCCACTAAAAACATATTTGTTACTTTAATATATACAAATACTTGATTGATTTCACTATCATATATTATCTACAATTTAAAACCAATGAATATCATTTATATATAAATATTTCTGTACGTATACTCTGTCATTTTCTAATTTTCTATAATGTCATGATGAAAAAGCTAGTTACCCCTAGCTAATTATCAAATATCAACCACATACATATATATATTAGTTCCCGCGTGGAGCATGATCGGATTGCATTTGTTGCAAAATTCTTGCTCTACAAATTAATAAATCTATTTTAAGTACGAACATAATTGGTACTCCACTGTAAAACTTGACAATTTTGATTTTCCTTTTTTGTTTATTATTAGTATAAACAAAGCATATGTTGACATAAAATAATGAAAGAATTAATGCAATCACATAAGTCATGAGGTCAGTATGCATGAAATTGGCAGTCTTTTTTTCCCTATCACGCATGACACACGCAGTTTGTTTTTTGTTTTGTTTTGTTTAATTTGTTTATTTTTGTCTTGTATAACATTGTTTTAAGGATTTCTTCATGAAGAAAGCATGATTTTGATCCTCAACAACTATATAAATATATACCAAGTTAACAAAGCAATAATTTTTCCACAAAATATCAACAGGAATATGATCAAAACTCGCATATTCTTCGCACACAATGCGATAATTTGATTAATTAGAATATATAGCATACGCACACGACATAGAGCAAATAATTAGAATATTTAATTGACAGTGTGACCACACTTTTTGTGACCTCTCCTTGATCACTCTTGCTTAAGATGCAATAGAAGTAGACTAATTAATTTTTATTGATTAACATTACCCCAAAAAAATAAAAAATAAAATCATGCTATTAAATATTGCTCCTTTTTCCCAAAGGACAGCCCAGGTGGCATAGCCTTTGTTTTTCCAAGTTCGAACACCTCAAATTTGAAAAAAAAAAAAAAAAAAAAAGAAGAAAAAGAAAAAAGGAAAACAACCTATGGGTTGCTTAAAAGTAATTTTATAGAACATGGGTTATAAGGTATGTTGTCTTTTAGGAACTTTAGGCCCAAACAGAGTTCCAATATGAGATGGGTCGAGCACAAGTAAGCCCACGTTTGGTTTCATTTGAGTCCAGCCCAATAGAAGTTTCTTCTAACAAGGAAATTAAACAAATTAAAGACTCAAAAACAAAAAGAAAAAACATGTTAGGTTGCTATTTTTTCAAGAATAGTGTTAAACATAGTAGACACAATTTAAAAAATGTTTGATAATTTTGGAAATGAGTAGAGACACATACTCAAATTTTGAAATAATAAATAAAATACAATTCCTCATTTCTTTTTTTCAAAATGAATTTAGTAAAGATTTAATTTATTAAATACTATCAAATTAATATGTCTTTATCAATCACAAACAGATAGAGAGCTTAATAAGTGATGAAACCATGATTTTTTTCAATGAATGATACTGAATTTGAATCTCTTATTTCAAGATCGTAGAAAAAAAAAATATTAAACAAAGCTAACTTCATCCTCATTTTAGCCAAAAAAAAAAATGGTTAAAAAATATATAAAAGATGGAAGTTGGATTTTATTAAGAAGGTCAGTAGATCGGACGGTTGAAAAGCCAACAGCTGTCCAGCTAATCACGTCCTTATCATTTTTATTTTTATGAAAAAATGAAAGAAAAGAAAAGAAAACAATAAGGCTGAGCTCGTGTTGGGCACCACTCGACAAGCATAGTTGACAAGCTGACGTTGGAGAACATTACGGGACAAGTTATGTTATGTACACGTGATGTACACGTGCCTGTCACTTTCGCTTACCGTACGAACCAATCACATCTCGCCAACGAAACAATGTCGAAAGGGACTTGACCTTTTAGTTCACGAAGGTTAACGTTACGCATTCTGGTACGAATTTGGAATCTGTTATCAAATTTTTTTATTTTGCATATCAAAGCTGTAAGATTCTCATATCTATTTATTATTATTGAGGGTTAGAATTTAAATCTTAGTATGTTTATAGTGTCTCTCCTCAAATTTAATCTGTCCAGACTAGGTGATGAAGAATTATAGAACACGTAAAATTAAAAAAAAAAATTACTGATTCGTACTAGTTATACTATATTTTATTCTTCCACCAGAAATGAAAAGAAATAATAATAATAATAATAATAAGACCCTTACATTAGGACAAAGACCCACACTCAAATTCTATGACTTGGGGTTCACAATTCCTACCCAAAGTATTCAATTTTTTTAAAATGTAGGGTGGAGAAAAATTATTAAAATTGTCTATGGATTCACACAGAATTATAATATCAAATACACCTTATATTGTCTCTAATTAATTTTTGAATTAACAATTCTCATGAGCTTCTTTTTATTTACTAAAAAATTCTCATCTTTTTTTTTTTTTAAATAGAAGAAAGAAAATAAAATGTTAAATTTTAATTAAAGAACAAAGACATAGATGATTTAGATTCCACTCACTGATGAAACGGTCACTTTGATCTTCCATGAAACCATTTTGCCTTATTTCCATCGCTTGATGAGGTAGGGCCAACAACGAAAGATAAAATAATTATAAAATATTTAGTTTATATAAACATTTTTTGCAAATTGAATTTTTTAAACTTTTATTTAATTAATTTTGTTTTGGCAGGCTATGAATTTTCTGACCTGATTCAATGTCATGGATTTTAATAAAAAATTCAAAGACTAAATCAATTTTAACTTGAACAAGTAATTAATGGATCCAATTGCTATTCTAAAAGGGAAAAAAACACCCAAAAAAAAAATCCCAACATTTTCATTTTCCCAATGAATTGTATTTTTATTTTGTTCTCAACCCCACGTGGTTAAACTCACTGTTAATTAATGACATTATTAGAGTAATTAATTTATTAAATTATCGATCAATAATAATAAACCATCACAATTTGACACCGGTAGCAGTACTCAATTATGACTTACTATACCAAGAATCTGACCCATTAATTGTCTTTTGTTAAATAAAACATTATTATCCAATTCCAATGGTATTGACATTCTTAATAATCACATTAAACATGTTGATTTAAATAGACGATCAATTTTCATTCATAAGTGCACAACTCTATTCTTTTTTTGAATATTCAAATCGTTTATGTGCGAGAAAGCTTTTTTAAATTAAAACAGTAAAAAAAATTTATTCAATTATAAAATTCTAAACTGACCAGCTTTAAAGCTATTTTTTCTTTTCTATTCATCCGAATAAAAAAAAAGTCAGCCGTCACTAGCCCACCAACTTATGGTGCTTTGGTTGAGTGAGTTATACGTTCAACAAAGTCAGCCAAGTAACTGGTTAGTGATTATGCAACTTGTCTTTTGCCACCCTTTGTACCCTTTTTCTTTTCCCAGCGAATGGATGAAGACTGATCGTGATGTACAGCAACCATTACAAAAATAATAATAATAACAATAATAATTATAAAAAAATAAAACCAGGCAATAGAATATTATTACACCCACATGTCACCATTTCACATGGGTAACACCAAAATTCCATAACCCAAATATCCCCAAATAGTAGATTATAAATATATACCAAACACGGCCTCTACAAAACTATCCGCATTTTTGGATTCCATTGTAAAACTCTCTAAATTATCATTTTTATTTTTTCACTATCTCTCTGTTAGTCATCATCTTCTTCATCAGCAGCGGTCATGGCAGCTCTGTCCAAGTTCTTCTCAACCTCTACAGCATGTCCACGGTGTTCTTCACTCTCCTCCTCCTCGAGGTCGTAATCCTAATCAGGTCTTTCACCGGAGCGAAACCCAGTTCAGACAAATGCGTAATAACCACAACCCAGTACCTGAAAATCATCGAGGACATGAACCCGACGAGTTTTTCACGGAGAAGTTGAGGTCGGAGCTGCCGGAGTGTAGGGTTTGTTTGTCGGAGTTTGAGGAAGGAGAGAAGATAAGGAAGCTTCAATGCAACCACACATTCCACAGGGACTGTCTAGACAAGTGGCTTCAACAGTGTTGGGCCACGTGTCCTCTTTGCCGGACCAAGGTCTTGCCGGAAGAAGTCGTCGCCGGTTACCACCGGATGAGGAACCAGGTAGAGTACGATGGGAGTGACGAGGAGATGATTTTCTTCTTGTCTGCATTACACGGGAATAGCTTGCACAGATATTTTTAGAATTTAATATAATTAATTACCATATATATATTTTTAGGTTTAAATTAATTAATTTTTATTTTAAGTTACTATATTATATATAGAAGTTCCTGTATTATTCTTTCTTTTCTTTTTCTTTTTACTTTTTGGGAATTTTTCTTTAGTTAGATGTCTTTTCAAAAAAAAAACCTAATATAGATTTCTAATGAAAAATATTAATGTATATATATAATATTTTTGTATATTTGATTGAAATTAAAATTTCTTAACTGCAGGAAAATTAATGCAGTGAATTTATTTTCAAAACATATATATTATTATTCATGCTCTAAAGACTCTCAAAGAGAGAAAAAGCAAATGCAGTGTGTATAACTTAAGAGAAAAAAAATAAAGGTAAATGACAAATTATATACTTGCTCTTTTTTTGGTAATAATTATATACTTGCTCTGCTGTAACATTATATGGAACAAAAATAAATAAAATATAAATATAAATTTTGAATTTTTTTTAAAAGGAAAACAAAACCAGACCAGTACAGGTTCAACATGCTCTTTGATTTATTATTATTATTTTTCATTTTTTCCCTCTGCATTACTCTGCTCAGCATTGATTCGTCAATAATTCATCAACTACTAGTTGAAGACGCTTTCTTTCTTTTGGTAGATTAGTTGAAGACGTTAATAAGAATGCTAGGAAGTTTTGTTTTGTTTCCTGAAGAAAAAAATTGCAAAATATATATGATTGAGACCAAGATAAATTTCTAGGGTAGTTATAGTTTTGGTGATCTTTATGAATATTTGTAAAAACTTTTTGAAGATAAAGACATAATATGTGTGTGTGTGTGTGTGTGTGTGTGTGTGTATATGTCAGTGATAACCTACCAGAAGTTATAGTGGCTGAAGGGGCTTTAGTTATAAAGTTCAAAATTATTCCTTACTGGTAGGTAGAGAGGGTAGAGATATTGATGCACTCTAACCTAATAAAGCTATTGCAATTTATACACTATATAATTGATGTGGCCTAGCTAATGTGATGTCTTTAATTAGAAAAAAAAAAATATATTGTACTCATATTCTGCAAAGTGTTTGTTTAGGGAACCTTCGAAGTAACAAACTAGTACATAACTTTCATAGAGTAGCTTAACATACATATAAATAGAACCATTTTCCCTAAGAAGCTTGTCTCTTTGAAATTATCAAAGAAAAAAAAAGGCTAGTCTCTTTGAAGTTTGGAACTTTAATTATTAATAGCATTTGGAGTTTAATAGATATAAGATCCACTATTTTTCCTCTGTACAAATCTGCAACTAATATATATTTTATTATTATTATTTTTGTTTAAAATGCCAAAAAAGGACAAGAAGATCAAGTACTGAATGCATGTGGGGGCACATGAAATGTACAATAGATGATACGTTTTTTTTTTTAATTCAATGCAAAATGGGAGAGGTAGATGGGAAATTCAATTCAATATTGATAAATATTCATTGACAAGTACCGAAACCTTGAGGGAAAAAGAAAGAAAGAATAAAAGCAAGTAAATTAGTGATGCAAAAGAGCCACAAGTTGAAAAAGTTGTAAAGGATATGAAACTTTAAGGGTGGGTATACCCACATTAATTTTTTTTATCGACCCACATTAATTTATTTGCCAATATGATCTATGACCCGTCATAATTCAGTAAAAATCTTAAGTGGTCCGCTTGGACTATGAATGATATTTTATTTATTTTTATATAAATATTAATATGAAGGTTCGTTTTGTATTTTAGATTTAGTTAGCAAATAGGAAACCCAAATTGATGTGACAATGAAAAGGGATCACTAAGATAGATGATGGATATAGATAACACACTTAGTCTCTTAATGCATAATAGGGTCAAATGCATTTGTTTTTCCCCATTCGTTTCGCGATCAGAAAATGGACATGATCAACAACCTCAGAGCTAATTCTTGGTCTTTCTTTGTTTGGTGCCATTTTGTTTTATTCATAATTAGTTTCCTAAAGGACATAGATCGGTCATATCCATGCTACTCTTTTATTTCTCAGAAAAAAGAAAAAAAATATTAATACATGTAATCAAATTCAGACATAATTATGGGTCATATGCATACACTTTACAAGTGATTTAGACAAATTATTTAACGAAATGAAAAATTGAATTGATTTTAGACAAAGTATAAATAAATTTATTATTAATTTTTTTATATTTGACTTAGAAGAAAAAGCTGCTGGATTGTCCCCTCTTGTGGCAAAATTGATTAGTGGTTTGGTTTGTAAGTGCAAGATATTTTGGATTTTTAGGGGAAATTTGGTTCACAAAAGTAATGGAAAGAGATATTTTGGATTTTCATTATGATTGTAAGGGATTTTCGTCAACTAATAAGAAAAAAAAAATCATTTTTATGAGAACTACTCAACTGAACTGCAAAGAAGCTAATATATACTTTTTGAATTTTTTGCTCACTTAGTATATGTATTTTTCACTTAAAAAATAAAATAAGTGACTGCTCATCTATAATCTAGCATATAAAATAACAGGATGATTTGGACATCCAGAAAAAAGGGTTGGTTTTTCAATTCATAAAAAGCAAACGCTTCAAATGAAAAATCATACTCTAAGCTAGTTGTACTAGTCAAATAAATAAAATGTGGAAGAGGGTGATTAAATTTAGGGATTTATTTCCGGATTAAATTTTGAAAAGCAACCCTTTTATTGACCTTTTCATTTGAAAAAAACCCTTATTATATTAAGCTTGTATATTTATATATTCAAGTAATTAAAAATTAATTTTGAAACAAAACTTTGAGGTAGAGAAGGAGAGTGAGAGAGAGAGCATAATATTTCTAGAGGTGGTATATAATATATAATTTTAGTCAAGAGTGCTGAATATATATGAGTCATAATTCTCTACCTTTTTCTTTTATTGTATATATATAAATAGAAAAAAAAGAATTTGTAGATAAGTATCCTTCCATACTTTATATTCTCAAGCAATATGTCATCACTCATATGTCTTAATGTTGATCAAATAAATACTTTAGTGCTATATATAGAAAGTAGGCTAAACGAGTACTAAACGGATCAAGTAGTTATATAATATATATATATATATAGAAACTACATATAAGGCAATTATGTAATTTTATTTATTTATTTTTAATTTAAAAGAAATCTCAATTTGGAAATTATAATCAATTAGAATATAAAATTTATTTAATATTCTGTCTGTATAATTCTGTAATAGTTTAATATAGTATATTTGTACTCTACCGATTTCTTCTTTATTTATCATTTAATAAAATTGAATATAATAAAATATTATACAAAACATATCTAAATTTAAATTTCAACTCCTACTATCGGTTTTCCTCCGCTGTACATTATCTTCACGTGAATGTAATTGTTTTTGCTTGATAGTAAAATACGAGGAAAATTAAAACTGCCGTTGGCTAGCCACCTTAAAAAAAAGCTGGGTGACTCCGAATTCACTTTGTGGCCATAATGTCAACCAAACATTCGGACCATTACTGCATTAACCTGTATGCTTCCAAGTTCCTTTCAATATTTAGTCTGCAACAACAACGACACTTTGTGATGGGTTCTCAGTCATAACATGGCAGTGACTAATGACTATTCTAGTAGTAGTGCCGTGGGTAACTAATACTTGATTACTGAAATACGGAATCTATTTTATTATAAATAAAAACACAAAATAAATAAATTGAGTGTTTTTCTTGGTGAAATAAATAAATTAAGTGTTGTTAATTATAGAGGTGGACAACAATTGTTTTGGAACTCTGTTATGCATCACGAGGCTGAGAGTTTTTCGTCTTATTTAATTATGTACTTGCTTTAAATTTGTTGCACATACAGCGATCATATATATGAATCTAATAAATATAGGAGATGTATATTTGAATTGTGAAATTTTAGAACTTATAATTAATGAAAAAAATCTTATTTGGCTTCCTTTTCGTTGATAAAGTTCAGGGTATGTACATCTTTGGATTCACACATCAAAAGAGAATAAAATAATAATCTAAGAAACTAGTTAATAATGTATTGTCATATCATAGGTTAGTATAATAATTTAGTAACTCTAGCTTTACTCTAGTCCATAGAGCCACAAATGCATAAAAGAATGATGTTGTCCCCACAAAAGAAATAAAAAAGAAAGAAAAAAATATGGTTTTTATATATATGCAATTACTGAGTGCACAACAAGAAATCTGAATCTTCAAAATGAGAATTCATACTTTAGTTGGACGAGTTATAAACAAAGAAAGCGTGGAAGAGGAGGTATGGGTATGGATTTCCATTAATGTTTAGCACTAAAAGTAAAGCAATAGTGTTAAGGTAAGCTGAACTAACTCCTTCTTGGTAAACAAATGTGTGTTTGAGAAGCATATGGGGTGTGACCTAACAGAACAGAAAGAAAACTGACTATTTCATCACACTTTTGAATCTTAATAATTCATTATCGCTTATGCTCTGATTTTTAAAGTGTCGTGGAAGGAAATCATTTTGAACCAACTATTTTAGACTCCAATATAGTTGTAAAAGTGGAATAACAAAAAAAATTTATCCACTAACAGAATTATAAACGTTTTTGTCAGGTGGAGGGGAATCTGACCAATTATTTTAGACTCCAATATGATTATAAAAGTGGAATAACAAAAAAGATTTATCCACTAACAGAATTATAAACGGATGAAATTCACATCAAAGTCATTTTTATTTTATTAAAAAAAATTGTGTATTTGAGAAATATTGTATATGTCTCATTAATCAAGACCTATTGAGCTCGTACATATGCATGGGATTTTCTATACATGGAAAATGAAAATGCTGATGGACCTAAAATCATATCTGATGAATATATATGACACGAGCTGTTGTATACTTTTCAACTACTTAAATAAATTTGGAACAAACAAACTCTGAGACGGAGACAAAAATATTGTGCTGGCCGCCCTCCTAGAGGTTGGTGGTTATTTATGAATTTAGTCAGGTTAAGAGTGTTTTTTTTTTATGAATTGTCAGGTTAAGAGTGTTGAATGATACAGGTCTAAGACAATATCAGTCGCAATTCTCAAGCTAGGAAAATGAATAGTTTAAATAATTAATTAATTAAAAAAAAAAAAAGTACTCCCTTTTACTCATATTCGTCAGTGTTTGATGAAATGCAACAGCCTCAGTCAACAAAGATACAAGTACACAGAACTGTGACAAGTCTAGCAGAGCAAGAGAGACGTCAGTTAAGGATTGGTTTTAGATAAAGAAGATGTTATCTTCACAAGCATGGGGCCGATTCACTGACCAATTTGTTCGCTAGCGCTTTTACCAACGACTGACAATTTGAGGACTGGTCGCATCCAATATCCATAAGGTGGATATATATCCAATCCGTGTTATTTCAGCTGCAGTCCATGTGCCAAACATGGCCTCATCAAGTGGTTCTTTGACAATCATAAAGTACAATTTGCGCCAATAAAAATGCACTATCCATGGTGCTAAAATAATGACGTGGCGCAATTTAAAATTGGATTAAAAAGCAGTTTATATGTAATTAAGCCATTGATATATAATACAATAATTATTATTATCAATACATATATATATATAATACATATAATTACATGTATTATAATCACTCTTAATTTTATATTTATATTTCATAGAATATATAAGTGGGAGGAAGCAATCACAAATTCCAAACAAGATAAATTTCACGCCTAAAAAATATGGAGATATCTGTGAAAAAAAAAGCAGAATTAGCATTGATTCAAATTCGGATTATTGATTGTTGTATTTGTAGGCAGACGCATGAAGAAACAAGCACAAGACATAAGAGTGGATTTGTCTTTAGAACATTGCATACTGTAAGCCTTAATCATTTTTATAATTGGTATCTTTATATTCTCATCTCTATAATTTTATGACCATATATTTGTAGTCTTGTACACGTATTACATATTAGAACAGTCGATAAAAACGAATTAAAAATAAAAGTTAATATAATAAAGTACAAAACCAAATTAAAAAATCGAATATACGATTCTTCAAAGAATGATGCCACATTCAAAAGCCAAGCACCAATTGCATGGAGGGTAACACTCCATCAAGTTTATAAGTTAGTTTTTTACACAAAAAAACTGAGGAACTATACAAATTAAACCAAGACAAGCTTGCCATATTTATCAATCACTCGTATAATTAGTCGCTTTGTTAACATTTGTGAGCATCTCTGATCAATTGAAACAACTATAAACATCCCAGCAACTTGTACAAATTCGATGCGTTTTTCGCTTTTGTTGTATTGCTTCCATTCACTGGTTTGCTTATTTCTTAGTAAAGACTTTCCTACCAACCAAACACAGATAAAGAACGTCGACAAAATATCCAATGACTCCATCCCACTTCACAAATCACGATCACCTTTCCAACATCCACCACCGCACATTTATTCTATGTCTTTGTTTTTTTTTGTTTGGGCGATGATGAACACCTTTCAGGTGAGGAGTCATGCCGAGACATGGACTTATCGTGGCAGATGAGCAGTCACGGTCGGGTTCTGAAACTACTAGGTTGCTGCATATGAAGACGCAGAGAGAATGGGCCTCTCTGCAATGCAAGCTTTTTTTTCTTTTTTTTTGGTGAATTCTACAAAGCAAGCCTTGATTTCTTCTCCGTCTTCCTGAATCGGTTTCGTAAAATCTCTCGTTATTTAGGGCCATAATTTTCGTCTCTTTTCATAGCCTGAGCCCAATACTTGGGCCCGTTGAAAAAGATGGTAATGGGCTGAGATGTATCGCAGGAATATTAGCCATGTTGGTCACTGTGCTGTGCCGTATATCTTCATAGGTCCAAATTTAGCCCTCAATTTAAAAAACTTTTTATTGAAAATATTTATTATTTTAATTTTTATCTGCTTGAAAATAAATATTTTTAAAAATAAATCTATTAGATATAAATATATATATATATATATACACTGTATTTTGGGGGATGTGCATGTATATGGGGTGAGGTGGAGGCGTCCGGTGGAGTTTGCTCATTTATTTTGAGTATTTTTTAAACTGTTGAAGAACATATAAGTCATTTCATATTATTACAATTATATTTAAAAGTAAAATAAATATTTTATTGGTCAAATAATTATAGGGCGAAGTTTAACATTGTTAAGGGTAGAATTTGCATACTGCTAAGTGTTTGTTTAGTTACCCCTAACATTTGAGTAGTTTTACATATTTACCCTAAAGTGGTATATTAAATTAATTCATTTATCAAATTCTGAAATCCACCTGTTAACAATTTGATACATAAATTATATAGACTTCATCAAATATGCTTTTATTCAAAAAAAATTTTGTTTAAAATTCAATTTTATAATAACAGTGTATTATAATTGAAGAAAAGATTCAAACAATAGAACAAAACAACGACAATAATAATAAAAGTGGAAATTTGGAAAACCAAGGCACTTCAATATATTTCTGGAAATTTTGGACAATTCTTTTGGGTGCTTAACTCAGAAAGATGATCTGTATGTACAAATCAAAGCCAAAATAAGGAAAGTAAATGACAAAATATACACACAAAAAAATAAAAAAGGAAAAAGGAAAAAGAGGTTCTAAGCAGAGAAAAAGCCACTGTAAGCAGCAAGGCTAATCTGGGTTTTGGGCTCTCTGGTCCATTTGACAAAGAAATCCAAATTTTGCTGAGCAATCTTCTTCTTCAGCGTCTGAGCCATAGCTGAAACACTTGAAAACAAGTCCATTTCTTGCTCTGCTTCACTGCTCCTCCCAACCTTCCTTAAATCACTCACCCTCCTCTCAAACTCCTCTGCTACCAAAATTGCAATGTCTGTCATCTCTCTCTCTCTCTCTCTCTCTCTCTCTCTCTCTCTCTGAAACTTGAAGAGCAACAAATTCAAATGCCTCTCTTGAAAAAGTGAAAACTTTGATGGGCAAGAACGACATGTGAAGGGCTTATTTATAGGATGGTAATTCAAATGCAGAGGTGGGTCCGGTAATCAATGGAATTGGATAAGGATTAGAACTGGTGGGACTGTTCTTTCTCCCACTGATTTTTTTATCTTTTTGGGTATTATTTTATAGCGTCGGTGGGATTAGTGTTGGTTTTCAGAGACATGGGTTTTTAAAAATTGATTAGGCCGTGGTTTTCTGTGGGGAATGCATGCAATCCACGTTTCATTTCATTGGTTATGTCATTTTATTATGCTAAACGTGTGGCTTTCACGTTTCAATCTGACAGCTTTAGAATAATAAAATAATAAATACAAAAATGAAAAACACGCTCTAAAAATATTTATAAAACTAGTGTAGACTGGATTTTGGGTCAATAATGTAATTGACTTAAAGTCTTTGATTTTTTAACAGATATTTTGTGAATGTAGTCCTATGGAAGAAATTTCTGTGGGTTTGAGACTTAAAGACCAACACGTTATACGAAGCACGTAGGATTTTAAGGATGTTGTGGATGATCATTGATTACTGTAATGTAAGAAAAAAGCGTGATCGGGAAAATAGTCAAAGTAGTAAGGGCATTTTCGGCATATAATATAAAGTATTGGCAGTGGGTGATAAAAGCAAGCGAATGAAATGCGGATAACGCATATAGTTTCGTTTTTGAAACCCCCGTAATGTTGTTTCTGATTATAATATGAAATTAAAATTTGGAGAAAATTACGAATACACCCCCCCAAACTTTTATTCCAGTTTCAATCAACCGCCTCAATTTTTTTTTTTTTGAAAAATAAACTCCATCAGCTTTGCTGTTGTGTCAGTTGGAAGCTTCCTTCGGTTAAAATGGATGGAAACATGTCACGTGACTCGCACATGCTTATAGAACCGCTATAACCATTTTTCTCTCTCATTCTGCAATCTCTCGTTCTCTTTCCCTCTGCATATCATATCCACGGAAAGTTTCTTCGATCGGAGCCGGTTATCGGTGTTTTCATGCGAAAGCTGGTTTCCATGGGGAATACCAGCAACATTAGAGACGACATGATTCCAGGGGCTTCTTCCAGAAAAGCACAGAACCCAATAACCAATTGGTCTTGTTTGATTCCGAGCGACCAATCTCGTACTCTAAAACTCTAGGTGGGTGACAATCTCAGAGCCAAAAGGCTTGGTCTTCTTTTGGAAGCTCGAATCTTTTCACCGGGAAGAGACAAAAGTTTTGAAAAGGCAAGAGTTTGAGACTAATGGACTGGTTCTGGTACAGATTACGACTGAGTTCAAGTGACGTGGTAAGTCATGTCACAAGCTCATGATTTTTATC
Source organism: Rhamnella rubrinervis (assembly GCA_007844105.2). Lineage (NCBI taxonomy): Eukaryota > Viridiplantae > Streptophyta > Magnoliopsida > Rosales > Rhamnaceae > Rhamnella > Rhamnella rubrinervis. Next base: position 12,318,504 of record CM017584.2, on the reverse strand, counting down.
CGTCTAGTTTAACGGATAGAGTTAACGGAGCTGTTATTTTTTGGTAATTTGACGCAATATCAAAGTGGAGGTTGTTATTATTTAAGTTGATGAAAGTAGGCCAATTTTGGCCCTAATCCATTGCACCCCATCCAAGTTTGTTTGGTTGCATGGACAATGGTCGGTGGATTTTCAAATATAATAATACATACATACTAAGATACTGCCAATCACAGTGTACCTGATTGATTACACAGGTCCCATAAAAGTAAACGTTGATGGAAAAATAATCCCATTTTTCTACTTCCACTTTCGTCTTAGAAACTTATTCCACATTGCACATGACAACCTATCAATCATATTATTAAAATTGTTTTGAATTCTTATACATGTGAAGAGTTATAATAAAACCTACGCTTTAATATGTTTAATCATGTGACAATAAAACATAGTGTAAGGCTTAAATACATTTACTCCTCAACTTTGACACTTTGCTCTATGGATTTTCAATTTCAATACTAATGAGCCAAATAGAATATTTTATATGTCTAGCACATGACTCATAGGGTGGTCATTTGAGAATAAAAAAAATTAAGGCTTTGAGAATATTTTGTTTGAATTTTGAATGAAAGTTATCCATCTAGACAAACTGACAAAGAAATGAAAGTTAAAGATACAAAGTGTCGAAATTAAAAGTTGATGGGGGCACAATATTAAAATTGAAAATTCATGGGTAAATAAATTTAACCCTTTAAAAAAATGCGTGGAGAGTAATTTTCTCATTTTTTTTATGGATGAAATGCTGGAGAGCTTTTGAAGAAAATGAGTTCAATAAACTTTCTTACAGTTTTAATAGTGAGATAAACATCAAATATAAAAAGCAAAAAAATTAATATGATTATATAGTATTTTACATGATGGAGTTATTTGTTAGGGTGGAGATCTATATATGAATATTTTTATTATTTTTTCAAAAGAGATAAATGTGTAAGTAATTACTAAAAAATGCTAATATTCTTTTTTGTAATTCCACATGATAAAGAGAATTAAATAGTTTTCTTCCTGAGACAATTTTGATCTTGTCTAAAAGTTCACAGATTGATTAATTGTGGGGGCACAATAGTGAAAATACAAACATGTATATATAAACAATCCTCTATATATATATAAATTTTAAAGATTAGCATGGGGCCCATTGGCCCCGCTAAATCCACCCGTGGGAATGACCTACCGTATAGAGGGAGCCAGACGCATGTATCTACATCATGTTGTTCTGAGTGATTTTATGAATATTGAAATGCCTCCTTTCCAATTTAACTATAAGAGACCAAGTGTTTTCAACTGTTGAACATGTTCAGGTGGGAGAGGTGGGGAGACCAATCAGATCCCGTTATTTCACCGTCCACATCTTCAACGACGTACTCCTAAAAGAAGAAAAATAAACCAAGGTCATAACCAACTTCCAGCATCATAAACATACACAACTTTACTCGACAAAACTTAATAAATTCGGTACATACACGCACATAAAATTCTTTACCCATCCAATCCTGTCTAGTGTAATATGACACAAGTCTATGCGTTCATCAAATGGGGTTGGAGTACATACCCTACACTTTAATACTAATGAGCTGAAAAGGCATGCATGTTTCCATGTATTTCTCAAACCTAACAAAGATATAATATTTTGAAGAGGTTGAGATGTCTCGTAATGTTCCTTTCAAAGTGCTCTAAGGTGATTTTCAGCCTGCAGTCCCCACCAATAACAAAACATGACTTCTAATTCTAACACCTGTAGCACTAAAATTAATATCACTGCAGCGTAAAAACAATGAAAAGAAAGTTCACCCTGACTCACTTTTGTTAGCATCCTTTTGCTAGTATGTGATAGTGTCGCTGCCATATCCGTTGTCCAACCATGGTAGCCACCAAAACACTATAGAATATGCCAATCAAAGTAAAAGTCCCAGCACAACCAAAGCCATTATAAAAGTAATGGTAGCCCTGCTTCACCAGCTCCTCCTAAGCAACCACATTCACCTGCCATACTAGCACAACTTTCAAAGCATGTGGTACAGTCGGTCCACATACAAAGAGTGCCAGGTAAATGACATTCAGTACAGACACTGCAAGAATTAACAAAAAATGGAGTTACCAACTCTGATTTAGATTAAAACTCTTAATAGCCAAAAGACCTATTAGAACATGAGAAAGTTCTTCCCAAGAATAAGAACAATCTACATAATTACAGATCAAAATGTCAATTTTATCTGCGGAGGTCAAGCACAGTCTATCCTATGTGTATGCCTGGCCAAGATTTCATAAAAGAATCATAGATATAACATAAAATGCATATATTCTGCACAGGTAACAATAGCCAAGATGTCACAAAGAGCTCCCAGCTAAAATTTCAGCTTGATTTCATCAAATCCAAACTTCTTCAAGAGAGGTCATATGAAATAATCCAGTTTAGAGAATAAAAAGGAAAACAATAATATCATGTTCCATGGTCCACAAAAATACAGTTTTCAACTTCCAGATAGGCAGAAATGGAATATAACTCTATGAAGGATACCGAAAGTGCCTACAACTACAAAGAGCTCTCCCTGACCTCACTGTTCAATTTGAACCACACTTCCGTTACAGTTTCCACTATGCTGTGCCTTTGTAATGGAAATTACACATTTCCTCTCTTAACCAACGAATAACATTTAAAATTACTTCTTTGCAAAAAAATTCCATCCCAAAAACTGAAGAAAAAAAATGTGGTCAGTATTGGGGTTGTTCAATAGAGTGATGATTATGATGAAACTTTGATAGATGGACCTAAATCAAATGATGTTATTTAAAACTTTTAAAATTAATACAGCAGAAAAATACCCAGGCTGGCAGCAACAAAGACATAATTCTCTGCAAGGCTGAGCCAAATCGTTGCGCACTCTTTGATCATAACAAGTAATGAAGCATCCAGATAACCCAAGCAAAGCGAAAAACAATAGAGCTCCTGTATTACATCACAATGTAAATTACCATAAACAAGAACAGCAATATAGCAGAGGTAAGGAGTGAGTTTATACATGTATCACGCTCATAGTGCTACATTTCTAAACAAAAATATAAAGATAAGTCAGTGACCATAGGTCTAATGTATATAGATAAATGACAAAAATAAGAAACACACACTGTTAGAAGAAACATATTTTGATGAGCATTGTCCACTATAAGCATGCATTGCAAGAATGTTAATGATTATTACTTCAGGACTTGAGAATTCAGATATTACCACATATGTAGTAGAAACTAATCTCGCTATCAAAACGCCAAGCATGACGTATCCAAGATTGCTGGTAACCATCTATTAAATACACCAAATATGCCAGTGAAGCAATCACCTGCACACAAGGAACAAAAATACAGGAATTTAAACATTTCAGAGTTACTCAACAAAGGCCCTAGGGATGAACATCAAGAAGTAGAGAACCGATGACCTACAAGCTGAACAGCCAAAAATATAGAAATTATATCCCTTGTCACAAAGAATCGGAATTTCAAGGTTCGCCATTTTCTATCAGCAGCAACATGAACTCTCAGATGATAAGGGGCCTTACAGGTCGTGCAATGAGCAAATGCAAACCCTTCCTGAAAAAAGTAAAGCTGGATAAGCAGATCTATCTAGTAAACAAATAAATTTGCATAAACACCTATGAAGATCCGTCAATGTTAGAAATACCAATGAATAATGATCAATAATATTTTAATATATCTTAATCTTCTAAATCCAACATCTTTTGCAAATAACATCAAAAGCATATCTTCAAATTCATTAAAGATGATCCTAGGCAGAGCTATGAATAAATTAAGGCATAGCTATGATTTAGACAAAAAAATTAATCTTCTAAAACGTACGAATAAGTTTAATATTTCATGATACTATCTTTAATAAATTTGTAACTTAGCCATTTAACGAGAACAAAACAGAGCTACAACAAATAAAGGCAGGTTCCATGGCCAATGAGAATCCTTCTACTGTCACACTTGTGAGTTGACTATTGATTTAAGTTCAATTGACAAGAGGCAAGACTGTTGAGGGGATTCCAGTTAACGGCCTTTTCACATATCCGCATGCAGGCACTATAAGCCCATGAGCAAAACCATTATTGTGATTTGTGACTTTTATTTTCTGGGCTTTCCTTGTACGTGTATGCTGTTAACTTTTCAAAACTAGACGCCAGGCATATGAATTACACAATCAAATGATTATAATATTATATTAACTGTTTTTAATACAAGAAAAAGAAGAAAAATGGAGGCTTTATCCATACCCTTACAGCTCGCCAATGATCCAAACATTCTCTGTGCACATACTTTGATGTGCCTTTGCACTACAAGGAGCTATGAAATCCCTACCTGGGCATTTACAAAGAAGAAGAAGGTGTCATACACACTGATGAATCTATTTTTTGGTGAATACACTGATGAATCTAATTACTCCACTCAAAAAGTCAAAATTTACAACTATTTATATGACCCAGTTCACTCCTCTCGTCAGCTAATCCAAATACCACTACTTTAGCTCAGTTCACTTCAACTCTTCTTTGGCATTTCCAAAAATATAAAAAAAAAAGAAAAAGCAGACGACTTATAGCCCAAAATTACAGTGTTCAGTCTTCCGAGGCCGTTTACTCAGACTCAAATTTTCCAATCAAGCAAAAGAAAGAAATGCACAATGTATACCCTAATTTTAATAAAACAATTGAAAAGAACTCGAAAACTAAGTACATACCATCAGTTTCTAGACAAATTCGGCACTGGATTTGTTCACCGGGGCCGGCTTCGAGATCGATCTCGTTGGTCTCGGTAATCGGCGACGGAGCGATGAGAGGCGAAGCATCTGAATGGTCCGCCATTGAAGTTTGCGAGATAAGAAAACCGGTGGAGGAATTGAGAGAGAAAAATGGGTTTAGGAAACTTGAATTTACATTAAAACAAAGAAAATAAGAAAGACCCAATTCCCAATTCTCTCTCTCAGTATCGCTGTCCGATCGTCCCGAAAGGAATTGGGACAAACCAACGTCAAGTTTCCGAACACACCCTCTGTCGGAAAAAAGAGGAAAGGAAATTCATTACATAAAAGTCGTACTATTTACATTGGAATTATAGAAATTCTGAAATGGTGGTATTGCTTTTGTCAACTTCTCTATGACGACGACGTTTCAGCCGTATTATAATAAGAATAGTTCTATTTGTTAATTCGTCTTTAATTTGACTTTCTCCAAAAATTAGTCTTGTTTACTTCAACTTGTTTGTGACGTTGAATTGGTATCAAATTTGTTCTAACATCGCTAATGATGCCTTAAAATTGTCCACTATATATATATATATATATTGGATGAATTTAAAATGAATAGTCTCCTTAATTATATCAAATAATGTTTAATAATAAGTAAATAAATTATTATTTCATTTTATTTAAATTAAATTTTACAGTCATGTAATAATTTTGTTTTCAAAACCATGTTTTCTTTTTAAAAGAATGTCTGTTCATATTAAAAATAAATAAAATCTTACTAATCAATTTTAAATTGCCATATAAAAATTGCCATCTAAACGAATAATGCGGTCGGTGTTAATTATTAATAATGACAAATTTTAATTAAAATAATCATATTTATTACCTTCAACATACAAATAATGTTACTTCTTTTGTTATCATAAAGTTTTCAATGGCTTCATAATCCATATATTTTAGTTAAAAATACATTATGGGACAGCTTGGTACCAACTACCAAGTATACGCATGTGAGCGTAATTAATTTCCAGAGTATATATCACGGAAAAATGTTAATTTGGTGGGCTATGATTTGAATGTAAAATGGAACATCAAGCACCGATCTAATTTAATCAAATTCTTTAAACGCATAGAACCTTATTTTGTCATTATGAGTAACGTTGTAAAAATGTAAGAATTTGCATACTAAACATGCAATGATATTTATTTATTTAGTAAACATTCAATGACATTTGTTTCAAATTAATAATGCTTTCATTGTAAAATTTCACAAGCCACATGACGTGACTCCGTGTATCAGGAGCCCACCCACTAAACAAGGCCCCTTACATTGTAATTCACTCATCTACTAATATAATGCCATATGTGGATTGTAAATTTTACAAGTTGTGAATGACTATTTGAATCTACAAATGGAAAAATCAAGAACCAAACTAATTGGAGGATGATCAAATTCTTTTAACCTTGTCACTATGAGTAATAATACCGAAAATGTAATCTTATCTCATTTTAAAACATAAAAGGAAGTTTATATCCTTTTAATGTTTGTAATAATATGCTTTCAAACTAAGAAATGAAATTGAGATCTTTGAAGGCTATAAATATGATAGTAAGAAATGAAATTGAGATCTTTGAAGGCTATAAATATGATAGTTTATATGAGTGGGAAAATAAACAAAAATATTGATAGGCTTAATTTCCACAACTTTCAGAAATGAAGATCGAGGTATTTCACAGAGAAACAATCCAACCATCTTCCCCAACACCTCACCATCTTAGATCCTTCAAGCTTTGTCTCATGGATCAACATGCTGGAGTTATGTACACCTCCATAGTTCTCTTCTACCCCAATAGTAATGTTGATGGCAATGTCAATCTTGCTGCAGAAAGGTCACAGCTTCTGAAGAAAACTTTGTCAGAAACGCTCACTCACTTCTACCCACTAGCAGGAAGAATCAGAAGCAATCTCTACGTAGAATGCAACGACGAGGGAGCTGAATTCGTGGAAGCCAGAATCAACTGTTCCATATCGAAGATTCTCGAAAACCCAGATGTAGAAAGGCTAAAAGAATTCCTTCCAATTGATATTGCAAGTAAAGAAGCAGAGACAGGACCTTTGCTTCGTGTCCAAGCAACCTCGTTCGAATGTGGCGGAATGGCGATCGGGGTGAGCATGTCGCACAAGGTCAGTGACGCAGCCTCATTATGCACGTTCATCAAAAGCTGGTCCTCAATAGCACTCGGTGGTTCCAACGACCTACTTTACCTTCCTGAATTTGTTGGTGCTTCATTAATATTCCCACCAAGAGAACATTTGGGGAACTCATCAGAATCAAAGTCTGGTGCCACCTTCAAATTGGTTAGAAACAAGTGTTCAACAAGGAGGTTCGTGTTTGACGCTCCCATGATTGCAGCTCTGCAGAGAAAAGCAGCAAGTGAGAGTGTGAAGAAGCCGACTCGAGTTGAAGCAGTGTCCGCACTCATTTGGAAATGTGCAATGGAGGCATCAAGCGCAACCAAGGGTCCGACAAGGCCTTCTACCTTAATGCAATGCGTCAACATCCGCTCAAGCGTGTTACCCGCCTTGCCTGAAAGTTTTCTTGGGAATCTAATAGATTTCTTTGCAGTGAAGGTAGAAGGAAGTGGATTTGATAAAAAAGATAACCTTCAAGAATTGGTTGCTTTGTTGAGGAAAGGGATACAAGGTTTTAAAGAAGAGTACGATAAAGGAGGTGAAATGGATGAGGTAATTGCGAAAAAACTAGTGGGGTTTGTGAAGCTGCCTAGAACTGAAGGATTAGACAATTATAACTTCACCAGTCTATGTAGGTTTCCACTATACAAGGCAGATTTTGGATGGGGAAAGCCAAGATGGGTGAGTTATGCTAGTGTGGAGATTAAGAATGTTATATTATTAATAAGCACAAGAGATGAAACTGGAATAGAAGCTTGGTTGATCTTGGAAGAAGAAGACATGGCCTTAGTTGAAAAAAATCAGGAGTTGCTTGCTTTTGCTACTCTGAATCCAAGTGCCATGTAGTACAACTCCTTTTTGGAACTTTGAACAACACACACACAACATTCTATTATTTTAATTAATTTACTGCTTTTAAATTAGTACTGAAATAAACTTTGGGACTTTGGCATGCCCCAAAGTTTTATCAAGTTGATAATAAAATGTAAGCCCTGGTCTCTCATTTTATATATGTTTTTATCTTCTTGTTGAAAAATATATTAAAAATTTAGTTTTAAATTTTTATTTTGCCTCGCCTGTACTAGCAGTGTGTCTTTCTATATAAAGTACCATTTGAAATTAATATAATGTGGGGCAAGATTCAGACTTAAAAAGACAAAAACAAAATAAAATAAAAAAATAAGTAAATAAATAAATAAACAAAAAAACTTAAGCGGTCGTGTGTAACACCAACCAAGTGCCACTATTCATGATCATCATTGTTCATGGCCAATTTTGTACAAACAATGAGCAAAATAATTCATCAACTCTCTTGAACCTCAAAAATTAACTAACCTAATACCTATATGTCAAAGCAAAAGACTGGCTTGCTTTTAAATCAAGCTCCTTCTTCTTTTCTTTTCCTTTTTTTCCCCATTATCAAAGTAAGGCTCAAGATTACACTTATTTTTCTCTCTTAATTCCCTTTTTTTTTTACTTGATTCGTTTTTGTAACACATTCAATGCACCAATAATTTCTTGGAGGCCAAAACAGTGAAAAACTTTATATATATATATATGTGTGTGTGTGTTTTTTTAATAAGAAAATTGATATATAACATTTTGAATCTTTTTTTAATATGTTTTTCTCAAGCTAAGTAGCTTGGGCTTTTAAGGCCAGTAATGTTTGGGGTTGGTTTCCTTGGGAGCTTTTCCACACACTTATTAAGAGATAAAGTCCAAAAAAAGGGAAAAGAAAAAGATTAAGTCAGAAGGGACCCAAAATGAAATGAAAACAAATCAATGGACTAATTATAAAGTTCCAATCCAACTCTATCATAGTCTAGTTCAAGCTGTCAATTTCAATACTGTAATTCGATATACATGCATGTGAAAGCGTGTGGGTATTTGACATTAAATTGTCAAAAATCTTATTTAGAATATGAATTATACACTTTTTATTTCTTAAATTTGAAATGGATGATAATATTTCTATAGTGAAATGTATATTGCTTGATTATGCCATTAATTAACAATAATAATATTCTTCTTTCGTTAATTAACAATAATAATTTCAATGTACTTTGCACAATCATCTTTCAAGTACTGCTCTTACTCATGACAGAATCAACAACCCCAATTCTCATATTCTTTGTTTCTACAATTTTTTGTCTTACTAAAATTAGATATGGTGTGTACTAGTGCCAATAGGATAGGATACGCATACGTTATATGCGGATCTGTTCTATTTTTACATTACTAAAATGGATTTCCAAATATAAAGTTATTTTGATTATTGAGTTGAATATTAATTAATATATATATAGTGTTAACTACTTTAGCTCGTTTTGTTTATGATATATCTATCAGACAATTGGATAAGCACTTCATGCATTTTTAAAAGCTTCAAAAAGTTGCTTTGTTTTTAATTTTTTTTCTTTATTCTTTTTTTTAATCTCTATCTTTCTCCTTTTATACTTCTTTGGATAAGAAGGATTTAATTAATTATTAATAATCCAGCTTAGCTAGCAAAGATTACCCATTTTTGCATTAAGAAAACTTTATATACACACAGAATCGTTTAAAGTGGCAAGTTCTATAAGAGTAATTACCAAATGATCGTTCTATTTAATGTGAAATTAAGGAATTATATGAATGAATATTGAGAATTAATTATGAAGAACTGTTGGATTTATTTATTTATCTTTTTGATTGCTGATGAATATTGAATGAAATTGGATGTCGTCTATGCATGCATGATAATTTTTATTATTAACATAAGTTTATAAATTAGAATTGAATCTGATCATTAAGATCTTCTCAAAAGGTAAATCCATGACTCTCTTTATGTCCAAATGTCTTGCTAATAAACCAAAAATGATTAATTATGCTGCGTGATGTGATCGATGACTTAAAAAATTAACAAAGTCAAGAATCAAATATATGAATTATATCTCCTATCATATTATATATATATATATATATATATATATATATATATATATAAATAGACAGCCGACATCAAATCGTTTTGCTTGAAATTGTATCCAGCTCACACTCGTCTACTGGAAATGGAATTGGAAAAAAGGAAAAGAAAAGAAAGAAAGAAAGAAAGAAATAACTGACTTTTTATTACTATTATTTAAATTAAAAAAAACACATGTATGCGTAAAGCATATTCCACAATTTCAAGTGAACGCTTATGCATGTGAAAGGAACAGCAAACAACAAACATAATTTCAACAATGGAGTAGTGGAGTTTCTGGTCTGAGGGTTCTACACTCGTAGAGCGTCCATTATTTCTTGACCATCGGCTTTAAATTATATATATATGCCATCTACGAAACTAGGTTAAAGGGTAATAACATTTTTATTATAATTTACGCTGAAATATAAATAATGTAATAATTTTAATTAGTCAAAATAATACTCGTTGAAGATCGTAACTCAACCAGCCCGAGGGAGTCCTTCTATTTGGTTTCTAAAGACCCTCGAGAAAGGGTGAGTCTCCGGTAAGTCAAGCCCTTCATAATTCTCATATTTAATTGTCACTCCTGCAACCCCTAAAGAAGAAAAAGAAATACAAAAGTAGGAGAAAAAAATATTTTGGCAAACAGAAATGGGCAATACAAAAATGGGAAAGAGAATCTAAAATGCAATGATTTTTGTATGAACAATTTGAATCTCTAACATTGGTGATGCCAAACTGGCCATTCTTAGTGGCAAGCCACTTTAGAAATGCACTTGAGAATAACACCACAAATAGGATAAAGCAAAGTGTGTATGTGACATTTCTTTTCATTTTTTACTTTGTTTAATTTATTTAAAACAAATGCATACAAAGATGAAGAATATTAAAAGAAAAATCACTAAGGAATCCTCCAACCATCCCCAAGGCACCCCCACCACCATCATTGTGAACTTTACACACATCATTGCCCACCATGACCTAATTATTTATTGTTTTCTAAACTTATCCTATATGTTTTTTCTATTAAACACTCTTGTCCTACGTAGAGGATCCACATATATATTTTAATTAATTATGATTCAAGTTTTGGTATAAATTTTACAATTTCAAGAACATAAAGGCCATTAAAAAACATGAAGAAGAAGAAGACATAAAGCCTAAAGGATATATATATATATATATATATATATATATATATATAAGTTTTGGTATAAATTTTACAATTTCAAGGACATAAAGGACATTAAAAAAACATGAAGAAGAAGAAGACATAAAGCCTAAAGGATATATATATATATATATATATAGTAGCAAGTACAAAGGTTCACTAATTATGTTATGACCAAGACCAATGATTCCTCTGACCCTATTTAATTTTTTCCGTTCATTTGAAAAAGTCACCAAAACCCCCAAAAAATGAGAGAAAAAAAAAACAAAACTAAGAGCCATAGAGGGTTCAAAGATTTTATCCTTATCATATGAACATCTATTTATAATTATGTGCTCTATATATTGTGAAGTAAATAAAATTAGTGTACTCACATCTTTCAGTGTGATATTATTATAATGCTGAGAACTATGTTGTATTATAGCATCATCAAAAGGGTCTTACATTTTCATAATAATTTCCTCCAAGCTCAACAATGGGGACGCATGAAATGCCATGGAGGACCTACATATATATATATAGGTGTAATTCGTTGGTATGGACATCAGCAAAAAGTGATGTACTATATATATAGTGAGATTTCTATTCTAAAGCATATATGTGAAAAAGTAGGGTTTGTTGAAAAGTTAGTGATATACAAAGGCGAGTACTACAGTACAATAAATATCATATAAAAATCAATATGTAGTACTAAATATATATATATATATATATGTAAATAGAGGATGGCAAATCTTAAATCGAAATATGCATGCATGGTACATTAATAAAGCTTACAACATTTGTCTTCCCATCATTTTAGTACCTTTCTTATCTGAATGATATGCAAAGGAAAAGAAAACTAAGCACAATACTTGTACTATATAATCAACCTATTTTTCAAAACCTATTGTGCTGAAAGTCTACTTTTGATTTAATCTTCAACCTCTTTGTTTTTCCAAGACTACCTGGGTCATAATATTTAAAACCTAGCAAACTCTTGGACTAATATTCTGTATATAAAGCCATACTAAATATATCTAGAGGTTGTAATTCATTGAGGGTGTCTTATTAATGATATTACATTAACGTCCGTCAATTCGTTCTTTTTTTTTTTGGGAGTGGGGGTGGTTTGATTACACATCCAAATTTCATAGTAAGTCTTCTACAGACAAATTTTTCTTAATTTAATTATGCCTTAGCTTAGAAAGTAGAAGAAATTAATAAAGAGTGGATATCCTTAACCTTATACTAAAATAAAATAAAATAAAAAAGTACTGTCGGAACCCGATGAAGTTCCAGCGCAGGTCAATATCGGATAACGCTGCCAATGGCGGTCAACACTTTCAAACAGTAGTAAATGACGATCAACAACGGTCAACGGTGATAAACGTTCTTCTAATGGGATTAATTTAGCCCCACGTAAAGCGTAAAATTTTCAGTTCAAAACCTCTGTCCTACAAGTTGGATTTTTTAGTCCTGTCCATTTTTTCACTAAGGATTTTGGGTCTTAAATAACAATGATTCTAAGGTTCAAAAAAGAGGAAAAAAAAGAGAGTACAAAATCATAATTATTTGCCGAAAATAAAATAAATTAAGAGAAAAATGATTGAATGATACACCGTAATTTGTTCTCTTTTATATTTTAAGAATATAATTAAGCTCTTTATTTTAGAGAAGATGTCCTTATTTTAGGATAGTAGAATGAACGTGGTAGAATCTAGCTACCATTAGGCACTATTGGTGATGCTCTTAATTAAGATTTAAGTTACCAATTGAATGAATGTGAGAGAAGCCTTTCTTGTGAGCTGTAACTGAGAGAATTTAACATTAGCAGCAATTTGGTTATTTGCTTGGAGCTAGAATATTATCATAGTCAATTATGTTTGATTCTTTCAACTTTTCTTGAGTACGTATTCATTGATTAGCTCTCCTAAGACTCTTTTCACGTTTTTTATTAATTTCCGAGACATGGAGCTTACATGATGAAGCTATAAGTTATGGGCAGCCTTGTTGTTTGTTTGTGATAAATCAGTAATGTTTTTACCTATGGAAAACAAAACCAGTAATGTGGTTGCTTATGCGTACACAATCTAATTTGATATATATATATATATGAAAAATTAATGATATATGAGTATTTTTAATTTAGATTATATTGGTGGGTATTTTCATCAATTATCCTATATATATTTTATTATTATGTAAAGGAAGACCCGCCAGCCATATAATTTGATTCCAAAGGTTAAAGTAAATTAGGTACCACATTATTTATCTAAATTTAACTTTCATGCAAGTTGAAATGAATTGCATATAAAATTATTAGATGTAAGAATACAGATTTTATCTAATTAATATTAAAGTACGTTTTAAATTGTTTAATCATATCTTTGATACTATGCATTACACATATAGTGATCAATATTGTCAGAAATATATTATATAACACAAAAGTAAAATCAGCCAATTCACACTTGTATAAGTGTAAAGACATGAAATAATCAATTATAATTAATCATACTGTCTTTTTTTACTTCTATTTAATATTCGGTCAAGTTTGCATTATGTAATATATATTATTAGCAAGTTGCTCATTAATCATTTATATATATATATATAATGGCACTGATATTTAATTATACCGGTAAGCCTAGAAGACGATGTAAAAGGATTTTTTTTAATACTAAAGACCTATATAAGAAAAGTGAACGCTATGCCAAAAATATTTACTCCAAGTTAATACTGAGTCCACTTATCGTTGCATTTTTAAACGAACTTAACAATATGCGACACATAACATCTACAACGCATGTCTTCCACTTTTGTGGTGGGAGATGGTTCCCACCAAATCATTAATATATATATATATATATATATATATTGCAATTTCAATCCAAAGCAAAAACAGGAAAAAGTTCTAAAAATTACCAAATATTCTCTTGTGTTTTTTAGAATAAACAGGACTGTTTTCTTTTCTGCACCAAATATGAAAATCCTTGTCATGATGCAATCAAAAACTTAGCTTTAAAGCATGCACTCGGTAGATTCCGAACCCACCATAACCTTAATTACTTTCGGACTATATTTTTACCACAGAATAAATGCTTTGACTTATAATCCATCAAAATATTCTTCTGATTTAACTTTATATATATGTCCCATACGGATAGCTCATGGTTAAACGCCACTATTCCCTCCTAAAAAATCTGAATTAGAATCCCCTACCTTTAATATATCAAAAACTTTTTATATATATTTTTTATTTTTGTATATCTAAATTTTTTTCACAATACTGTTGAAATAAATAAAAAATAGACTGAATAATAAATTATAATATGCAAACAACGACTAGATCAACGTATTGAAGTCACACTTGTCCCATTAATTATAATATGCAAACAGCAACTAGATTAAAGGTATTGAAGTCACACTTGTCCCTGTAGGATTCCAAGGGTCAATTGGCCAATGCATGTGTACAAAAGTAGTTTAGGTGTATATGTACCAATCATACTTTATAAATAAATATATGGTAAATAAAGTGAGGGATACAAAAAATAATGGTTTATATTAAATCTTTCCTAGAATTAAAAGTACTTACATTGGTGAGACCAGTATTGGGTTCCTACCTGATTTAGTTGGTACGCGTGAAACCATCAACAAAATGAATATATAAGAAAGCTACAAGAAAAAAGTAAAAGAAAAAGCAATTGATCTTTAATTAACCTAATTATCGAAAGCACACGTTTGAAGGAAAAAGGAATATCTATTTTTATTTTTATTTTTAAAAAATTTCATATATATCAATTAGATATTTCATATGTATATACTTTTATTCCCTAGCTAATCCATTGAAATTTTGTAAATTCATTTTAAATGTTAGGTACAGATTTACCCTTATAAATTAATGTCTGTCTATCGTGGTTACATAATCAGATTCCAACCAATGCCTTTTTCTATATTTAATTCTAAATTTTTATAGAAGTGCAAAATAAACAAACTATTGCAAACGCTCATTTTTTTTTTTTTTTTTTGTAATTTAGATAATTAATAGTGTAAGCTTAAAACATCTCCAAAGCATTCTATGAACTGCTATTTAGGTGGTCTGCAAGTTCAAATGGTTGTTATATATATGGCATTGATGTCTAATGAATTGATAGTTAGTCTCCAATGGACTCTATCTCCAATTGCTTACTTTTATTTTTAATAAATAATCAAATTGTCTATTTATTTATTTATATTTTGGTAAAGATTATACATATCTATCTTGTTTTAGTCGAATGGAAAGATTATACGTACATTTTGGCTATCCCATCATCCATTTCGCTCCGGATTCGAGCCTACTTTAAGTTATTTAAGTTCAATTTAAACATAACATTAAGCACACCTAAATTTAATTATAAAATATATTTAAGGTGATAATAAATAGGATTACAACTTAATACATGAGTTGCAATTTATATCTCAACTGGATAGTTTGATATTTTGTTGAGTCAAATACTGAAAATTTTCATAAAGTAACAATAATAATAAATAAATAAACAAAAATTGAGTTTAATATACTTTAATATTCTCTAATTTTGATTAAATTTAGATTAGGGTCTTAAATTTTTTTTAATTTCAATTAAGGTCTTTTAGGCCTCTTCCTAAATTTCTCCAAATGTCACAAAATTACTAAATAGCAAACATAATTGAATTGTTGAAAACAACAATGCTTTTTTCTTATTAATTTGGATAACTCAGTTGTCTTCTTTTTTTTTGTTAGGCATTTGAGAAAATTTTATAAAAAGATGAAAAAGGAAAGAGTTCTAGTTGAATAAAATTGAAAACTAAAAGGTCCTAATTTAAAAAAAATACAAAAAGGCCATAATTAAAATCTGGTTAAATTAAAGAGTAGAACACGTAAAATTTTGAAAAATAGCTAAGATGGGCCCAGTTCGGCACTTTTGGACCCCAGCATGCAACCGAAGCAGAATGAGAATGAAAAAGGGAAAATTGCAAGATACGCACACAATTTTAGACCTATTCAGTGTTAAGCCCCTCAAGATTCTAAAATCCCAAAGAGGATCTAATTCGAATAGCCGTTACTGTTCCCACTAAAATTTGGAAAACCCCAATTAGGAATTTCGACCCCACACCCAACCCATCGCGCGTGTCCCCGCGCTCTATAACTGCCCTATTTCATTTCCCGCGACGATCAACTCCACAGTCCCGCACTTTCATTATCACCATCTCCATCCACGCGCCTCTTCCACGCGTGAATTCCAAATCCGCTCCAAAACCAAAGCCCTCGCCTCCACTCCTTCCGTTATCCTCTCCAGGTTCCGACGGAGCGTCGAAAACCGGCCGAAGAGCTCGCCGGAATTTGACGTCAGCGGAACATTCTCGGAGAGAGGGAGGTTCGCGGGTTAAACGGGTCGTGGTAAACCAATCCACCTGGTGTGCATATTAGCGTGCTAGTGGAAAGATGACGACCACGGGGCTAAGCTTTGACTCTCTGCGTCCCTCTACATAGCACCACTTTCAGACAAACACTCTTTGAAAAGAAACTTATAATTTTTTTTTTTAAAAAAATAATGAACAATAATTGTGGAAAATATTAATAATAATAATAAATATTTTAAAGGGAAAGATTAAAATATGATTAATAGTTTGGAGGTCATTTTTAAGCTGTCGTGTTCCCATCCGATTCTTCTGCGAGATGATGGGACTTAGGGTTTTGGTTTTGCTGAGAGAGATAGCATTTCGATTGGGACTACGTGCTTGTTGGAGAAGCTGAGTATTTAGAGCCGGAACCAAAAAAAAGAAAAATTGGTTCCTTAGACTGGGTTTTAAAAGGTTCGAATTTCTTGGTTTATCTGTTTCATTCTTTTTTTTTTCTTTTTTTTTCTGTTTGTTTCCCGAAAGCTGCAGAACGGAAAACGAGCTGGAATTTTGCTGCTTTTTTTTTTTAAAAAAAAAATCCAATAATTTCAGCTTCGCTTTTTTTCTGAAACAGAAAAGAAGTACACAAAAGTTATACATGCGTACATACATACATAAATATGTATCTAGAGATATATTTACATATTTATTTATATTTATATTTATATATAAATATATATATTTATTGGTAATCTCTCAGTATTCTTCTATTTGATTTGGCTCTGTTTTCTGATAACAAAAGTCCGCTTTTTTATGGTCTATGGAGTGGTTATTTGGTTTACAACTTTCTTCTTCGAAACTTTCATGTTCAATTTTTCTTGCACTTTTCTACTATTTTGATGCCTTTCCAAGGGAAGAGAGAGAGAATAAGGAGGAAGAGAAACAGACTGGGTGTTGTGAAAAATTTGTTTTGTTTGCTTAAACATAATTTGGGATTGTTATACTTCAAAAGTAAAAACAAAGGTGTGAAAGGTCAGCTTCCTCTGTTTTATTGGTTCTGGGACGTTGAAATTTTTCGCTTGTGGTGGTGCTGAATTTCTCCTTCTCCTTCTTCTTTTCTCTTTCTTTTTTGCTCGTTTTGTCTGATGATATAAGAAGATGTTTCATGTTTGATATTTCCTGATGCTTATTTTTCTGTGCTTCTCTCTCTGTTATGTTGACCTTTTGTTGCTTTGGTTTGGTTTATTTGTTGGTGTTTATAACCTTTCTCTTTGTTTTATTTCGCCTTTTATGCTGTTTAACATTTTCTACTATTTTGATAGGACTTGTGTATTTTCCATTATGGAATTCAGAGAGGTCTGGTTTTCAGCTGGAAGTTAGAGAGTTAATTATATATTCTGTTGAATTAGTAGTGTGTTTACTAATGTTTCCTTGTTCCTCTGGTTTTTCTTGTTTCGTCTTTGTTTAATTTCGTATAGTGCATGATAAACTTTGATAATAGATTGGTATTGTTAAGGCATCACATATTTGGTTCTCTTCTGGATTTTTGTTTGAAGTTGTGTCAAGTTTTGTACCGATGAATATTGGACACTTTTCCCTGCTATTTGCTTATGGTGAAGCGAAATTTAATACCTAATCTTTCGAGGAATTACATTGTTTTAGGATGGAACAATCTATAGTTCAGTTTTATACATTTTACTTTGATTGTATTTTTATTTCCTGTGCTTAACTTTTTATTGGTTACTGATTTAGCTCAGTATGTTTTCTTTTTAAGAGTAGTATTGTTATGCCAAAAACTAATTGAGCTGCCCTCCATTCTCAGTTAAATGAACATGAACTCTACATCCACCCAGTTTGTTACCTCAAGGAGGATGGGTGCATATGAGCCTATCCACCAGATTAGCATGTGGGGAGAAAACTATAAAAGTAATGGTAATTTAAATGCATCAGCATCCATACTCGTGGAGGCGGACACAAAACTAAGTAGCCAGGTGCACATTTTCTAAATTTAAGTTCTATGGTTCTTGGTATATGTGCCATGTTGAGCTAACTTCATGAGATTTTTTAATTTTTTTAGTCGGAGGATGCTTCACATGGAATGCTGGGACCTTCCAACAAGTATGACCAAGAAGCAACAAAACCTACAGATAAGGTAAAAGAGATTAGGCTTCTGCCTCAATGCATGGTGATGTTTTCTCCCTTTAAAAATACACACTGATCTGGCTTAGGTTGCAATTCAAAATTATTTGTGGGATGGAGACGCTTATAGAGTCAACTTTGGAGTTTCTTCTTACAATTGTTTGATTGTATATTTATTCTGCAGAACCCTTTGAATTTATCTGCTTATATTTCAACTTGTTTTTTCAACGTTGATTTTTATTGTATTCTTGCAGCTTTATTTCATTTTATCCTCTCAGTCCAGTCAATTAGTATGCTTACACAGTTGAGCCATTCAACTAATGAGCAGGCTACTTTTTTCTATAGTGCTTTTACTTTTGAAGGTTTATACTGAACTTCTAACATCGGCAAGTTATTGCTCAAAATTGCAGGTACAGAGACGACTTGCTCAAAATCGGGAGGCTGCTCGTAAGAGCCGTTTGAGGAAGAAGGTAGGAAACAGATACACACTGGAAAAAATTCTAAAAACGCAATGTTTTGGCCAACTATTTTCCTTTGACTTCTGCTTTACAGGCATATGTTCAACAATTGGAAACAAGTCGTTTGAAACTGATTCAATTAGAGCAAGAGCTTGAGCGAACCAGGCAACAAGTAAACATTAAATAAGATTAGCTTCATTTGTAGCTACTTCAAAGCATTACCAGATTTTCATCAAACATTAATAACTTTTTTTTTTTTGATAAAATCTTATTAAAGCTATCCACTTTTATTACAGGACATGTATGTAAGTGGAGGATTAGATGCTAGTCATCTGGGGTTCTCTGGAACTATGAATTCAGGTTTGGCTGTTTATTATTGATACTCTGCCTGCTACATCTTTAGTTTGATCTCCTATTTTGCTAATGTCAATACTACGGGTGGTTTTACCTCTCAAGCACTCTGTCTTTACATGCAGGTGGGAGACACCTTTGCACACTGTAACATAAATGCCTTGTCATAGAACCTTTCAATAGATTTCAATTTTGTCATTGTACTTTCATTTAAAATTTTCAAATGGACTATAGAGCTTCATATATAACTTTGTGGTGTTGCTTAGTATGATATATCTGCTCTGATTTGCTGGATCATTCATTCTTGTAAATTACTTTCTTAAGCTCAGGTTATTAGGATGTGAGTTCGACTATGTATTTTAAGTTAGCACAACAGATTTATACACACACACACACACACACACATATATATATATAGAGAGAGAGCGAGAGAGAGAACAGTTTCATTTTCTTGTGTTTAAAACTTGCCATACTATGGATTCTACAGGTGTAGCTGCATTTGAGATGGAGTACAAACGTTGGGTAGAAGAACAAAATAGACAGATTTGTGAACTGAGGAATGCTTTGAATGCTCATATAAGTGATGTAGAGCTTCGCATGCTTGTGGATGGTGGTATGAGCCATTATTTCGATCTTTTCCGCATGAAAGCAACTGCTGCAAAAGCTGATGTTTTCTACATGATGTATGGGATGTGGAAAACATCAGCTGAACGGTTTTTCTTGTGGATTGGTGGTTTTCGCCCTTCAGAGCTGCTTAAGGTGATGTATAATTCAATTTATAAATCTTTAAAGAAAATAATGCATCTCTTGGCTCTGGCTCATAGGATTCTCAATGGATTGAGAGTACGCTGTGTGCGATTAAAGCAGACATAACAATACATATAGGAGATAACTAAAACCTTGGAGATTAGTATCTATAGCACATAATTCCTCGCATATATATACATGGGAACGCTTGTACTGGTTCAAATATTTTACTGTTTTTTGTCTTTTAACCAAAATGCTAGTTCATAAGTTAATGTTGATTACAGGTCCTTGTGCCCCAACTTGATCCCTTGACAGAACAACAACTTTTTGATGTTTGTAACCTCAAACAATCATGTCAACAAGCTGAAGATGCTCTTTCACAAGGTATGGAGAAACTCCAGCAGACATTGGCTGAAACTGTAGCAGCTGGTCAACTGGGTGAGGGAAGCTATGCCCCACAGATGGGCACTACTGCAATGGAGAGGTTGGAAGCTCTGGTGACCTTTGTTACCCAGGTAACGTGATCTTATTCTCATTTTGCTCCTGGCATGGTTTTCTTGTAAAAGCATATTTTGGATAACTATACCCCCTATAGGGACTGGTAGATCTTGTACCATTGTGGTGACGACGGAGTGTACAACTTGGGTTCAAAACTTCAAATCTGTTTTCAACTACAAAGAAAATTTCAAATTCAAAATCATTTTGGTCTGGACACCTGACACCTCCACACTTTGAGTTCTTTTGTTGGAATAGAGGCTCTTAAAAGGGGATGCCATACCAATATCAATAAGCTACTCACTCACTCTCTACCCTCAGTCTCTATTGTTCTCTCTTTAATAGAAGCTGAAAGCATGAATTCTTGTTATTTGGAAGTCGGTGATTTTAGTATTATTTGGAAGTCAAAAGATTATAGACTCCATAAAAAATATTTGAGTTGTTTTTGGTGGTTCCGTGAAAGGTTCTCTTAGGGTCTTATTATAGTGGTTGCAATGCATTTCAGAAGTCCTTTCTTTACATCTGCAAAAACAGAGAACTCCACAGTGAAAATCCAAGACGACACTTAATAAAAAGTGCCAAGTGAATGCTCAGTGATATATGATATGCTAGTTATTTCTATAGTATTAAAAAATGCAGCTAGCTCTGTTTCCATAGCATCTCGCTGAGATGCTTTGCTAATTGAGCTCTTGTCCGAACAGGCTGATCATCTCCGGCAGGAAACCCTGCAGCAGATGTCGCGTATCTTGACGACCCGCCAGGCAGCAAGAGGTCTGCTTGCTTTAGGTGAGTACTTCCAACGTCTTCGAGCTTTGAGCTCGCTTTGGGCTACTCGTCCTCGTGAGCCCGCCTAGTATTTGCAATGGAAAGAGCACACGAGCTAAGCTTGACTTCTCAGCAAGATATCACCACCAGGGCCATGCCTCCCGAAAAGAGGTGTGTCTCCAATGCCGTCTCAGACTCACTCATAAAGTATACGTAAAATCCAAGCGGCTTGCATTTTTCAAGCAGTCTGTCTCCCTTGATCTGAGGAAAGTTGTAGATATGAATAGCCAGTGTTCCCAAGTTCTAGAGAGGTGGGTGATTTATAAATTATAAGTGAAATGAATTTTAATGCTTCGTGTACATTATATTATATTATATTATATATATATATATATATATGGGGTAAATTTGTAGGATTCTCATTTTCAGTCATTTTAGAGATGAAATCTATGTGATATAGATATTCATTTGATGGGCTATGTATTATGAATGCATCATCGCATACGTTATTGTGCATATTGTGAAGTGGTATCTTTGTGCTTCTAAATGATGAGATTGCTTTTGTTCTGGGAAAATATTGAATTGAATTATAATTAAGGGCACGTAGGATAGTTTACGAGATAAATGACTTCTAGTATTTTTTTTTTCCATGCTATAATTTTGGAGAAAAATACAATTTCACATGGTGTAATTGGAGTTTTGTTTTGTTTTTTTTTTTTTTTCAATGCTTTAATTTTGGAGAAAAATACAATTTCACATGGTACAATTGGAGTTTTGTTTTGTTTTTTTTTTTTTTTTTTGGGCTGAGAGAAAATGACTTATGATATTTGTGTAATCGTCACAGCTTTTACGTACATACAGTATAGTCCGTAGCATCTACATGAAAATCTGCAGACAAACAAATAAAATGTAAGTACATATTAAAAATTGCACTAACAAACATACAAATAAATGTGATCTAATAGATGGCACAGTTAAACTGTTCTTTTTCAGCTTTCATTATCTCATCCTAATCGTCTTCGGTAAAACACATTGTGGGCTTTACTGAAAATGATTTTTTTATTAAATAATAATAAATAATTGTAAATGTATAGAAGCAACATATATACACACTCACACACACACACACACACACACACTTATATATTGCATCATAAAGGGAAAAAGACAGATTAAAAAAGTATATAAGCCATGACTCTACTGAAAAAGCAAGAATAGCCAAACACAGAGTACAATCCCACACGTAACAAACCTTCTTCGCCAACGTCAGACGCTCATAAAAAAAAATTAAAATAATAACAAAAAAAAGTTTCCAAGATAATACTGGTTAGGCATGAGTATGACAAGCTCTCTATTCACAGCTGAGCAATTCAACCAATGAGCACTCTGCCTTTTTAACTTTACTACTACACTTTCGAACTCATTTAGAATTTAACATCAGCAAGTGTTATTGCATAGTTATTGACAAACAAACAAAAAGAAAAAAAAAATTGCTTATAGTTCCTACTTTATGTTCTATAAATTTGCAGGTACATACAAAGACGACTTGGTCAAAATAAGGAGGCATTTCAGAAGGAGGTGATTCAATTAGGCAAGAGCTGGAGCAAACCAGGCGACAAGTACTATTAATAAGATTAGATTCACTAAAAACCTACTTCAAACCCATTAACACATTTTCATTAAACATTAAGTAAATTTTTTTTTCCTGATAGTCTTATTAAAGCTATGGATTTTTATTATTATTACAGGGCATGTATGTAGGTGGTGGATTAGATGCTAATCATCTGGGGTTCTCTGGAACTATGAGTTCATGTTGTTTGTTTGTTTTATATGCAGGCTGACAATGTAACATAAAATGTATTGTAATTTCATAAAAGCTTTGATTGCAATCGTATCATTGTGCTAAGGTTTTGTAAATGGAATAGGAAGCTTCATATATGAATTTGTGGTGGTGGTGCTGCTTGGAATGTTGTTTCTGCTTTGATTTGCTAGACCTTTTATTCTTGTAAACCACTTTCTTAAAGCTCAAGTTGTTAGGAAGCGAGCCCTACTATGCGTATCAAATTAGCACATGTTTTGTTGTGGGTTGGTGGGTTTCGTCCTTAAGACTGCTTAAGGTGACGTATAATTCAATTTACAAATCATTGTGTTTAACTAATGCATCCCATTGGCTGATGGACCCTTGACGGCTTCTTGTAGTAATTTAATGCCTCGTCATCAACAACCTCTAGTTGACTTGGTTTCAAAAATTTTCATTCCTTTGTGTAGTTAATAAAGGACTCTGACTAATAATAACCAACTTTAACCAACATTTGGAATTTAAGACAAAAACTAAAAAAACAAAGGGCCCTTAGTTTCACACCAAGATAGCACCGCCAGGGCTGTGCGTGCTTACAACTACAAGAGGTTCATCTCCAATACGCAGTTTGACTCATCATGTAGACATGAAATCCTAGCGGCTTGGCGTTTTGCAAGCAGTCTCATTTACCTAAAATAAAGTTGTAAATATGAAATAGCCAGCGCTTTCACAGTTCCAGAGAGGTGGGTGGTCTATAAGAAAATTAAATTTTAAGGCTTCTTGTAGATTATAATATAAATGGTAATTTTGTGGGATTCAAAATTTTCGGTGTCTATGTCACATATGTTGTCGCGTATATTGTGAAGTGGTTTCTTCGTGCTTCAAAATGAAGAGATTACTCTTATTCTGGAAAGCAATATGCATTGCTCTTCAAGGACTCTGCACTCAGGTGCCCTATTTCAGTGACAACATGATGAACATACAATGCCGCCATTTTATCTCACATGGTATAATGGGAGTTTGTTTTTTCCTTTTTTCTTCTGAGAGAGAAGTACTTTACAAAGCACAATATTGTGTAATCCTCACAACTTCGTCATAGCATAGTCCATAGCATCCACAAGAAAATCTGCAGACAAATAAGTCAGACGCAAGTACATGTTCAAAAATGCATAAAAAAAAGCATATAAACACAGGTAATCTAAGTACAAGAAGAATACCTGCGTCGTCTTTGGTAAAGCACATTGGTGGCTTTACTCTGAAAACATTTCCATGTAGTCCTCCTTTCCCAACCAGAATTCCGAGCTCTTCAATCACGAACCAATTGATGATTAATATGTTAGTAGAGGATGCTTGAAGGTGAAAAATGTACCTCAAAATGTAATAGCTTTTCTTAATTCAAGTTTTGGGTGGGGAAGAATATGTGCAGGTACCTCTCAGTTTCTCAAATAAAACTGCAGTTTCTGCCTTGGCTGGTGTCTTTTCTTTTCGATCAGTCACAAGTTCTATGCCCACCATTAAGCCTCGGCCTCTTACATCTCCTATGACTGGAAAAAAAAGAGATAATAGGAAACGTAAATAAGCCATATCACACCTTGGCTTATAATGCAGCATATTACATCATAAAGGGAAAAGACAGATTGAAAATACATAAGCCATGGGCATGCTGAAAGAGCAGAGAGTAGTGACAGAGACAAAATTCAAGTTAGAACGTAATAAATCAATACCAATATCAGAGGCTCGTAATAAAAAATATCTACAATTAATTCAAACAATTCCCCGACGTAAGAAATATCCATCACCACTAATACTAAAGATATTGAGGTTTGCTCACATTCAAACAACTAAAAGATGGCTCAGCTGATTGCAAATCAATAAAGGGAAAAAAGAGTCAAATAAGCACAGGGCAACTTGATTTATAATTAATGCAGATATCCGGGTAATAAAGAAATCTTTTAGAATTGCATGTTCGAGAATAATTTACTTTCATGTCTTTGTTGAAGGGCTCTCAAACGCTCAAGCAAGTGAGAACCAACATCACTACAATGAGCTTGACGCTTCTCCTTATCAAGAACTTTCAGCACTGCTAGTCCTCCGGCAGAACAGACAGGGTTCCCGCCAAAAGTATTGAATTGAATTTTCTGGGCTAGCACGCTTGCTATTTCTGGTGTTGTCACCACTGCTCCCAATGGTAAACCATTTCCAATACCCTGTATTTGTTAATAAAGAATTTTAAGAAATTCAAAGTGCTTTATTCGGGTGAAGCAAAGGAGGCTGGTAAGACAAGCACTATGTTAAATCACATTATTTATATGTCAAACCTTCAGGAATAAACAGTAACTACGATATAAAGTTTAAAAACCTTTGCCATGGTAACTATATCAGGGATGGCACCCTGTGTCTCAAAACCCCAGTAATGGCTTCCTGTGCGACCAAACCCAGTTTGTACTTCATCAGCAATGCAGACACCACCAGCCTTGCGAACAATGTCATACACTAGTTTCAAATATCCAGGGGCCAATTCAACTGCTCCTCCAACTCCCTGAAGTTTAAAAAATGAGACGATATTTAGAATCGTCAGTGGCCAATCACAAGGCTCAGGATCCTCTCCTGATCTGAGCCTTTTTTAAGGCATGGGAGGTTTGAAATTATATAAGAAAACTAAATTTCAATTAAATTATAACCATCAATTTCAAAAAGTGCCACATATCCTAAAATTTGTGCAACTCAGGTAAAGCTCAGGTCAGGAGAGGATCCAAATCCCAATCACAGTGGTCATGATTATCAATTTTAGACCTCATCGAAAAACAAACTCACTGCCAACCTGAATTGTTTCCGCTATAAATCCAGCAATTTTTCCTGAAGTACCATAATCTATATGATCTTGAACATCTTTTGCATAAAGCCTGGCATCAGATCCGAAGATTCCACGGTATGGATCTGGATTTACAACATGATGAATTTCACCCTGCATATTGTCACAGCAATTTTTTAGGAAGATAAATCAGAATATCTGGCTTGTCTGGTTAGTCATTCCCACATAAAACCAGTGTCAGATTTTACAGCGGCTATATCTATAGCTCAGCAAGGAATGAAGGTGCTGAAAGCATGTGAATTTCCACTTGTGCACTGCATATGCATGCTTTTATGTTGAGAATGTGTTACATATGTCCTCATGATGAGATTTAACTATTTTCTTGATGAAAGGTACCACAATGTATTGTGACCGTTCTACCAATATGGCAATATCAGAACATTAAAAGAAAAAATGAAGACAGAAAGACATAGTGCTCATGATTCAATTAGATCACCATATGATTTTAGACGAAATTTGAACCTGGGTGTAATTGACCAGGTAAAATTTTATTTTTAAATGATTAGCTAGCACAAACAAAATAGACTCTGACATACCTTATGAGTACATCAGGGGACAAGGTTGGACAACATATAAGCATCTCATTGGTAAAACTGATGATGATCCCATTAATTCACATCCAAGTATGCAATCAAATATCTCATAAAGAAAAGCACGCAATCAAATTATAATTTAACAAAACAGGATACCAGTAGGAGATGTAAGACAAAGTGATTATCTGAGGCACCCATAAAATTTCAACTTATCACATGTTTTCCGTATAACTTTCACCCTCTAATGTCAAAATATGTTTTCACAATAGAGTGATGGAAGGTATTTCTGAATCTATACAGTGTATACAAATTACAAACCTCTGGAATTGGGTACTTCCAAGTGTTCAGAGCCGTCAATGCAATCGTATTAGAACTTCCTCCATGATATGCATTTCTTAACGAGATCATGCCAAGACTACCAGTGTACAGACGGGCCATCAGCATCGCTAATTCATTTGCTTCTGTCCCAGAGTTTACAAAATACACAACCTGCATTTAAAATGGTCTCGCTGAACTTACAATTCTAAATAAAGTTTGATCCAGATGCCCGTACAAATGTATATATTTCATTCATATTATTGGAGAAATGTCAGACAATGAAATCAAATCACAAGAAAGTACAAGGTATGCCATTTCCTCAATAACAAATTACGAAAGGGACATCTTATTTAGGGAATACAAACACAATTCTAAACCCATTCTTAATAATAGCACTGTTTTATATAAATATACGACATTTGAAAGCAAATTATGAAGGTCCAGATCGAAAAACATGAACCTTTAGGTTTCCAGGCATTTTTGAAGCTAATGCCTCAGCAAAATCAGCTATTGCATGGTGTAAGTAAATGGTTGTGGCATGCTGCAGAAGCTTGCTCTGCTCCATGATAGCATTTAAGACATCGGGATGGCAATGTCCACAAGAAACAGTAACTATACCAGCAAAAGCATCAAGATAGCGCCTTCCATTCTCGTCAAATAAATATTGCATTTTCCCCTCAACAATATTTAGCTGTGTACATAATGGAAAGTTAGTATAAGAAATTTGTTTATGAATAAAGTCCTCCTGTTGATGTGACAGTGGTTACAGAAAATTCTGGAAAAGAAAACAAAGACTTGTAACAACTAGCAATAGCGCGAAGCTGCCTAATCTGTCCAGTATGCCATAAAGCTAAACCTTTTATACTGATTATTTGCCTTCAAAAATCTGTTCATCCATACTTGTTCATTAAATTAATATAGTATCAAATGTTGAAACTTACTTCACATCAACGTGTGCAGAAGAAGGTCGCAAGCATGATCCTAAAGCATAAATGTACTATAGAAGGCAACAGCAACAATGCAAGAATAATCCAAATCTGAGATACCTAATGGCAATACAGCTTAATAACCACTACTGATTATTTGCTTCAGAAAAATATGTAAGGCCTTACCACCTTGCTCATTTAACATACTCATGTCATGCTGGGCAACTCAATAACCATCATACTAATAATTTTCCATCTGCTTGGCATTACTGCTTCGTTCATTTAAAAGGGACCAAATATTGAAATTTATTTAACAATTTACTTCATATTGATTAATGTAAAAGTTCAAACAAATAAACATCTTTGAAAATGATCAGAAAATTTTCATCAACAGACTAACTTTTTTGAAGGCTGATAATATCACAGGAGAGCTTGAAACATATGGCAAAATGTTTCTGAGCTGTCATGGTAGATCAAATTCTGGAGTTGCCAACACCACAAGAACACAGAAAACATACAACTTTAATGTATAAATCTTAGAACTTAACAACTACTTAACTCTAACTCGGACTCAGCAAGAAACTGTCAATTAGATTAAAGAGCTAGTCTTCATAATCAATACACCAATCTAAGCTTCGATTTGATTAATATCAGCCCAAAGATCAACGTAAACATTTTTGCAGTTGAACTAAACCAATGCAGTCGAGAACAAAGAATTATGATCAGTCAAGGCTCTCAAAGTCCTGATACTTGAAAACAATTTCAATTGAAAAAATGAAACTTGAAGTAATTATTTTCAAAACTTTTTTCTTAGTTTCATGAAATTATTGAGTTAGAAATTTGATAACTTTCACATATGGGTTAGTTCATTTTTATTTTCTTCATCGTCGAAAGGAGCAAAAGAAAGAGCAAGGTTTCATTCATCCAAAAGGACCAAATAAGTAAACTGCATTAACCCATCAACAATAATAAAATAATAATAATAATAGTAATAGTAAAAATACTAAATTTCCAAATGATGAAGAAATTCGGTGCATGCCCAGCATAGAGAAACTTACAGGTTTCTGATAATAGTGAAAGAGGGAAGGACCCAGAAACTTTTCTCTCTTCTCGAAGACTTCATCAGCCAGAGGCCCATTGTACGGCTTCGGCTTGTAATCAAACGGTGGCAACTCAGGTGGAGCTTCAGCATCAGTCGCAGAATCAGCAGGAGCAGAAGAAGAAGAAGAAGAAGAAACCGTAGAGAAAGAACTGAGGCGAGACGAGTGGCAGATAAACTTAAACCTGGGGTTAGCTTCACCGAGGGCTTTCTTCAAGAAATGCCTCTGAAACGCCATGGCTGATGAGATTCAGTTTTTTTTTTTGGTATAACTGATAGAGATTCAGCAGGAGAGTTCGACAGAGAGAAGAGTGAGAGTTTGGAATCTTTTGGGTCTATTGTTTTGGCCTTTTATGCAAATTATGAGAAATTAGGGGATGCATCTGGCGTGGATTTCCATTTATTTAATTAAAGCTTATCTCTGGGTTCTGGTGAGATTCCTCCATTTCCTCCCACCGACGTACCTTGCCGAATCTGTTACCAAAATTATAAACACATATGGAGTATTAATGTATTTAATCAAATCAAACCAAATCATATGGAGATTTTAACCAAAGCTTATGTCTAGTCTATTGTCGTTACCCTTACCAATCTCATGTCCAAATCCACACAAATAATGAAGGGTCCATGTCACTTACCATAATCGCACAAAAAACAAACAAAACCACGCTATTCATCCAAAAAAAAACAAAACCACGCTGACCGTAAAGCCAATCAAACATTTGTCAAAACTAATCCTCTGCAATAACTGCAAGTTTTTATTTGGCGTGCAGTATTATTAGTTCGGATGTTTACGTTGGAATTCAACGTCTTACGAGTAATATGGTACAGCCTAAGATTTTTTTAATAAAAAATAGTCACAATATGATCATGAGAATTAATTAATATATAAATTTATTTGTTATTTCGTCCATATAAATTTAGAGTCTATTTAATTTGATTATGCGAGAATTTAAAATAATAAATTTACATCCTTAATAATTATCTAATCACCTGATACTTAGTAAAGTACACTTAATACGATCATATGCGCCACACCATCATATGCGATGTACAGATTTTCTCCTATGGGACTTAGTTGAGCACTAGCTGGTATATGTCTAACCATAAAAATTGAGTTTGTTTTTCTACTTATACTATACAGTATAACTTTTTTACAGTGATATTTTATATAAGAATAACCTTTACGTAGTAATAAAAAATTTTAGTTTCAATTTAAATAAGTTAAAAATAAAAATAAACTCTACATTGTAATAAATTATAAAATTTTTAGAATCCATTTTTAAAAATTTATCTCTATATAATAATAATTATATATATTACAAAAATATATACTTTATTACATTAAAGGTTTAAAAATAATATATTTATCTAAAATTATTTGAGATAATAATTTATATTTTATAATTGCTATTATATCTTTTAATTTGTGGGTACATAATAACTCATCAATATGAATACCTTTTCGTTAATGTCAAAATATTTTTAAATTCTAGAGTATTTTTAGAGCTTTTTGGTATGAAATTTTTTATATTTCCATATTATAATTACAAGTAAAAAAAATAATAATTATATCTATATTGAGTTGTAACCTCTTTATAATAATAAAATTTATTTGGTCCAATAGTATATAGAGGTTTTACTGTAATTGAGTTTTTATTTTTCATGTACATAGAGAATTCTTATGAGGATGTGAGAAATTCTAGGAAAGAAATCGTTAATTTAGTATTTATAAATTATTATCAGATTTATAATCAACTGCTGCTCTCTATAATATTAAATATATATATATATATATATATATTTAAAAAAAAAAAAAAAAGAGACGTGGCTCTCTGCTCGTTGCAACCGATTGTAAAATGACGTATTTTATTCAATTTTATAATCGATTGCTTCTTGCTAGCAATAATTAGGCTAAAATTCACGTGTTTTTTTTTTTGGAAAACAAAAAAGCCTAATTTTTATTTATTTATTTTAAAATAAATTCCAAATCCTTTAGTTTTGCAATTTCCTTTATGACCAAGCTCTTGAACACGACAAGAACTCTGCTTTCTAAGAGCTGAACTTGAGCCCCATATGGTAGACTATCAACCAATTTAAACTTTGAATTATATGGTTGAACATATCCACTGAATTACTTTGTTACTACCATATTTGATAGTTCATAAACACAATTACACAAGTTATTATCACAATCAAAGATAAAAGTAAATATTGGGTGAAAGTGAAACATAATCTAAGCCTCAAAAGAAAAATGAAGGGAAAATACACACACAAAACCATGACAAACAGTCAAATTATTTTATATGATAATAGTTTTGCACTTCAAACCACTTTGTAGGATGCAAAAAATAATTGTACCATAAAAAGGAATGAAAGAGATGTATGACAAGGAAGCTCTGAGGCAAAGAAGAAGAAGAAAAATGTTCTTCTTCTTCTTTATTTTTATTTTTATTTTTTTTTCCTTTTTTTGGTGGAAAGAAGAAAAATGGTTTGAGTAGCCATAAGATTCACCAATTTCAATAACCAGAAGGAATACCACCTTTTCTTGGATCACTGACTGCTACTAGCTTTCCAACATCTCCATTTTCCTTTGATGTCTCTGCATCACCAAGTGCAATAAACTGGCAAATAGTTCCACCAGCAAGTGCCTCTAGCACATGGCCCTTCTTTTGAAGGTCTTCTCTGATATGTGCAGGAACTTCAAAATGGTCACCGATCACCGTCGTCCAATTCTCATAATAGACCTTGTTAGGTAGCAACTGGTTCCACAAGGAGATTGTATCAGATTATATGTTTTAATTACTATTCAAGAAAATTTAGTAAATTTTAAGAGGTAACTTCTTTATATTAATCTTAAGGAACAGTGAAACAAAAGCTCAAAATTAATGACAAGATGGTTAAAACTTTGGCGTCAGCCTCAGAAAAATATGCTCAGTCAGCTTATATATATATATATATATATATATATATATATATATATATATATATATATATATATATATGATCTCCTAAGCAGTGTCGCTAAAACTAGGGTCTCACATTAGCATTGCTCAGCATAAACTTAGCAACATTTCTTATGAGATCATTTCTCTATATATATACATATAGATAGATAGATAGGTAGGTAGATAGATAGATAGATAGATAGATAGATAGATAGATAGATAGAGAGAGAGAGAGAGAGAGTGAGAGAGACAGAGAGTGTTTGCAGGATGGTTTTTTCAAAGGAAACCTGATGATAGACCCTCGGGGCCATGACAGAGGAGAGAGGATTCATTCCCCTGGCAAAATGATTTAAGAGAACCTCTGCAGTTCCAGCAATGATCATGGATCCTCCACTTGCACCTACTACACCTTTCAGTTGCTTGTCCTGTACGATCATGTAAAGAAGACACATCGTGGTTATTGTACATGAGTTCTCTGTATTGAGAATGTAGAATATAAGATACATATGCCATAGACAAAACAAGCACTTATTGTATCTGGTAAGTTGAAATGAGATTAGTGCCAATATAACCAGAGAAATCACCGAGGAGTGTACCTTCAGGACTATTGTAGGTGACATGGATGATAACGGCCTTTTTCCTGGGCTGATAAAGTTAGCTGGCGCTGGTGGTGGAAGTCCTGCAGAACCATTCCCAGGCATGGAAAAATCATCCATTTCATTGTTTAAAACGATACCTGTACTCGGTGACAGCATCTGTGAACCAAAATATGAATTCACAGTAGTAGTCATGGAGATGGCATTTCGTTCTCGATCTACAATGGACAAATGACTGGTACCATGATCATTGATCTGATTCCACCTGTTTTAAAAGGATTCTCATTCAAGTATTTAACATTTTAAATTTTGAGGATATAAATAGTAGTGCACAATGACCGCTAAAGTGATAAATGAAACTAGCACATACATACATGTATATATCAACAAATATGGGACTGCAGAATTCAAAATTTCAGATAAATTAGGGGAAATGAAGTAACTAGAGGATGAACGTCGACAAGTAATTTGTCATCACAATCTTGCAGAAGGAACAAGTTCCCGGTCAAGTAAACAGCTTACCTGCCACCATAGTGGCCGGGATCAAAAGTCATGTTGTCATATATGGTTTTCTTTAATTCTTTTGCAAACTTAGGTGAGAGCATATCGGAGAGAACTTTAGACACGTCAACAAAATCAGGATCACCAAGATTCATCTTCACAGCAAATGCATGTTTCAGAGCTTCAATTTCTCGATGGATTCCAAGGGAGCCGGAAAGTCCAGAAGGAATTCCATATTGTGAAAGAATGTTTAGCATCTGTGGTAATGAAATTAAAGAAGATAATTCCTTCATAAACCTTTTGATAAAATTAGAAAACAATAACAAAACATAATGTAAATCAATGGAAGAAAGAGAGATACTTACAAGTATCATTGGAGGACCCCCAGAAGGGGGAGGAACAGTAAGTAATTCAAGGCCAAGAGTGTTTGCAGAGATTGGCTTTCTTAGTTTAACTTTATATCTCTGCAAGTCCTTCATTGTTATTATACCTCCAGCCTTACGAATATCTCTAACCAAGTTGAAGCCAACTGATCCATTATAGAAGTCCTGTATTCCAAAATCTGAAATCCTTTTGAATGTCTCTGCTAGTTTCTTGTTATAGCAGATATCACCTGGAAGCAAGAGACTCCCATTTGAAGTAAATATCTCCCGGAGACCTTTATCTGCAAAGATTCCCGATTTTGTTTTCTCCATCTGCATGTGGAGGTACGGAGATATCTTAAATCCCAACTGAGCAAGTTTCTCAGCGGGTTTTATGAGCCTTTCCCATGGAAGCCTCCCATACTGTTTCCAAGCTTTGTGAAGGCCCGCAAGTTCACCTGGAACTCCTATGGAGAGAGCACCTTTAGCTTTGAGAGTGGCATTGCCAGCATACATATTCTGAAAACAAAGTTTTGATGCATATGGATGTCAACAATAAGACAAGGCCTGTGGGTATCATTCTAATCAATCTTACTTACATAAGCAATTTTTAAGTAGAAAAACTTCAATATACTTGGAAAATTGATTCAAACCTGCATAGGATGCTAAACTATATGTATCCTAACCTTTTAGGTAGAATCAGTACAATTAATATGCCAGTTACCTTATTCTTTGGGAGGATTTCTTTTGGAGAAAGATGCACAAGTAGTTAATGTAAATCAACCTCCTAATCAAATGGCTTTAGCGGATTGGAAAATAATTCTTATAGATATAAAGGAAATGGTGGTAAGTTATTAAAACATTAAGATGGTCAGCATCTATTCAGGCAGACAAAAGGGCTGGATCTTCTTGTAATGTTTTATTGACCGAAATTTCTGGTATCGGGAAAGCAGACAACAGGGATGTTCCGAAGAAGAAATATGTGAGGCACAGAAGAAAAAATTTCTTGACAGGGTGACATAGAAGTACGACATGTTTTCGTTTTATTTATTTGTAATAAATATTAATCTGGTATAGATGCACATTCAGGTGTAGACCAATCAAAAGAGAAGAAATTGTGTTTACCAATTTGGATTACCTTAGAAGCAAGAATGGGGGCGGTTTCTCTCATATCAAAGACTTGTGCCTCCCCATTGTTTTGCCTAATAAGCATGAAGGCTCCACCACCAAGGCCACTTGAAGCTGGACTCACAACCCCTAAGCAAAGACTAGCGGCTACTAATGCATCAACAGCATGACCTCCTTCACGAAGAACATTCATCCCAATTCTAGAACATCTACCATCATCGGTGGCAACAGCACCATGGCGTGCCACAATTTCTTCATGCCTATGCCCTTTGGGACCATCACTTGTAGCAGCATTAAGGCTTGAAGCTGGAAGCAACAGCGAGATGAAGAAAAGTGCAGTGGTAGCCCAAAACAACTTAGGAGCTGCAACCCAAGGAAATCATTAGTTTTGACAAGAAACGAAAATACAGAAAAAAAAAACACGAGTAGATTGATAAATTAATAAAAAGGGAAAGATTGAAACACTTTTAATTAAATATCACCACATAAACATAAAATCCTGAATGTTTATCACCATCGGTGACAAACAGCTCTCTTTTCTCTGTCAAGGGCATCATCTCAAGTCACTCATTCACATACACCCAACCCACGTACTTCCTATACAGAATTCTTGCACTTTGAAATGGCCTAGACCATATAATACCATAAGTTATAGTATCATGTCTCTGAGCCTTGCTACCTTATGTGCTTTTCAGCTTTGTTCTTAGCTTCACTGTTGGTTGGTGACAACATAGGCATGAAATCCATTACCATTAGAAAAGCAAACAAATAAAGGAAAACAGAGACAATTTAGCTGTTCAAGATCTCAACCAATCACTTGAAGACCAACAAAAATAATTTTCTAAGCTCCCATTATATCATAAAGTAAAAGAATGAGAAGTTGGATTACTTACTTGTTGACATTCTCAAATTCTAGAAAAAGTTTATTAGATTTTCTTCCAATACAAGCCAGAAAAATATTGCTTTCGTCCTCACACAACAAGACCACTTGGAAAATAGGATTATTTGAAAATTAGGAATCAGACTGGTGCCTTATATTTATGTAGTCTGAAAACGCTTTCCCATTAGAGTCTAAATACCAAGTTAAAAGAAATTAATGTTTTACTTTAAATCTCTTCTTTGAAACTAAACACCTAATTAAAGACACATGACTAGTGTGAACAGAATTTAACCAAGTTAGATAACCCTTCAACTAGTTAATGTTTTCCTTTAAGTCTCTTTTCATTAACTTGCATGCAATAATTAACTAACACATAAGTAAAGACACATGACTAGTGTGAAGTGTGAACATAATTTAACCAAGTTAAATAACCCTTCACTATGCGGCTGCCAATTAGCACCCACTTCCATGTATGGTGTATCAAGCTCAAATAGACTTTCCATATAAGCATCATAACCACCAATACCATAACAATAAGCTAATCAATGATCTAATCCACTAACACCACCATATCCTGAAATACCTAACTCTAAGCCCTTATGAAATTTATGATTTCCAAACCAGCATTTATATCAGATATTCATAAAATAGTCCATTCATATATATTCTAAACCCAAATTCAAAAAAAGCCCACCAATATATCTTTCTTATGATTTTTTTTTTAATCAAAATGGCCTTTTCAAGCAAGTAAAATAGTTTTTACCAAAAAAAGCAAGTAAAATAGTTGCACATTTTATTATGTGCTTAAACTGTTGGAAGCTACATAACCCACTAAAAACAACAGGAACAAAAAAAAAAATTTGTCAGGATTCAATCACTCACATGGTGCCATATTTGCTCTGCACAACTCAGCTTTTACCTTTCCTTTCACTCCACCTTCACTCACATGGTGCCATATTTCACTCACATGGTGCCAGCTTTTATCTGGCTATCATTTTGTCTGTGCTGCTACTGAATTTATAGCGGATAGAAAACAAAGTAGAACAGTAGCAACTATACCCACTGGAAAAAGGAAACCATTATGATTGGAAGTGGTCAAATAATAGCACCTACACGTTGACTTAGTAGGAAAAACCTCTAGTACTCCCGGAATACCTTGTTTTCGAAATCGGACTCTTCCATGGCCACGATTAATTCTTCACTATGGGGTTGAGGCCACTGAGATGGAAGCAGAAAGGACGTCGGAACTGTCGTCATCGACCATGGGTACTGCGTCGTGGTGGCCACCGGTGGGTTCATGAGTTTGACAGTGAAAGAGACGACGTTTTGGTGCGCTTTTAAAATTATTGGTTGAACATACGACGCGGGTAACTGTACACTTGGCATTTAACGGTTGGCGGTACTATTAAAATCACACTGTACTCCGGGAGTACTAGATTTTTTTCTTCGTCTCAGCTTCTGTCTTTAGTACCAGTCAGGCGGAGGTTTTCCAAGAAGAAAATGGATTCTGTGGCCCCGAAAGCAGAATTAAATATAATTATTATTATTATTATTGTTTTATTTTTTAAATCTAAATAATAATAATTTTTTACTCTTCCTCTACTCGACGGAAACTACAAACTATGCTATTATAAAGATCACTGACATTGATATATAAAATAATAAAAAATGAAAAAAAACAAATGAACAATATAATTCCAATCATTCGTGACATTGAAATATAAAATAAAAAAATGACAAAAACAAATGAATAATACAATTCCAATTATATCTATCCACGTGTCGTGCTACCCAGTCACATTTTACTTTGCCGTCCCATTTTCTGGCTTTCTGTGAAATTCCCATTTTGACCCTCCAGAGTCGGATCAGATCCGTACCCGAAGTTTTGGATAAACACACATTTGAAATATATCTCCCTCTCTCTCCCCCAAATTCAAACGGCAAAATAGAACGCGAATCCACAAAAAAGTTGCAGGCTTTTTGGCAGCAAAATAGAGCAACCGACGACGACGACGACGAACAAATCGCTGTGCTCCTTCGTTTCCAAAGTAAGATTCTCCCTCTTCTTCCCCAAATGAAAACCTTAATTATTTTCTATCGTTCGTAGAAATTTTTGGTTTTGTGTTTTCGTTCTTCTTTGATTTTGTTGTTGTACTCTCTGTATATTTCTTGTATTCTGTATTTTGAATCTAAAAACTAGATTGTATAGTAGGTTGATAATTCAATTCAACACTATCGAACCAGGGAAATTCACAAAAAAGACATTTTTCCTTTTCTTTTTTCTCTGAAAATTTGGAAACATGGTGGTTTTTAAGTGAACTGACGATGCCCATTTCGTTCTCACTTTACTTTGCTCTTATTTCTCTGCGTCATACTATTCAATGCCTTCTTTAGTTTCATTACTTTGTTTTTTTTTTTTTTTTTTTTCTGGTTATTATAAAAATTCTCTGATGTGTGCCAGACGTGGAGATTTACCTCAATAGGAGACTACATTCATCTTATTTTTAATCATTAATCTTGTTAATATGAATCAATAGGAAATTGCATATTTTATTCTCAGTTGAGTTTAGTGTATATAATTTACAGTTGTTGGAATAAATATTTACCAAATCATGTTAATCAAATTACTTTTCACATGTTTTATGTTTTGAAAACATGATTGTCAAAACGTTTGATAATTAGATCCAAAAAATATAACCAGTTTCTTACATGAACCAGAATAACCTGAAAGTTTTTTTTTTTTTCAAGTATTTTATTATTCTTTTGTTAGGAATAGGTAAAAATTTTGATTTTATCCTTCTGTTTGGGAGACTCATATGTTGATCTACATTATCGATATGACTGTTGCAGCAAACCTAAATACTGTCAGTTTATATGGGAAGGCGAAGAGTTAAGAAAACTGTAAAACAAGCTGCCTCATCAACTGGGGATGATTTGAATGGTGTGGAAGCACAGGAGCCCCAAATCAAGAAGCAAGGTGCTCAATCTGCAGACCCGGATGGTACGAGTTTACTTTGCCACGCCTGCTGTGATTGTCGTATTATCTATTTACAGAATTATTAATTGTATGTATACCCATTCAAAACTCCCTTTTTCCTTAGAATTTTCATTCATTTTGTTGCTTTTATAGCTGAAAGAAATTGGGACCAAGGCTTTGTTGAGTTTTTTGTAGGAACCTCAGCTAGAGGTAGATCCCATGAACATGAACGGGCTTTTCTATCTGCCCCTTTGTTCATCCATACCAGGAGATGCATACTTTTTCCCCTTTTTTAATGTGTTATGGATCAAGGCTATCTTCCATTGAAGGAGTTGGTGACCTGATTGGGTCAAATTTCTTCGAAGCATGATCTTACTTTAAGTATGAGAAAGAAGCAAGGGCATGCATGCTTTTAGAGAGAGTACTATAGGAGACAAGTGAGGAAAGCTACAAACAAGTGCCCATAGTATGTCATATCTGATACTTACTCTTTCTATAGCCCATTGAGTTAGGCATTGGAGGGTCCTTTTCTTGCATTACATAAATGCGCTCATGGTGATCATTTTCTACCTAGGCTAATAAGCAAGGCAGAACTGGTTTTCAATTGCTATATTTGTCATTCAGCAAACAGCATCTTAACATGATATTGCAACTCTCCAAATGTTTCCCACTTTCTTATTACTATCATATTATTGTTTTCTTCTTTTATCAGTTGAGCGACAAATTGCTGCCATTAGGGCTATTCGTGATGTAGAGATTGAACATCTGCTGACTGAATTGCATTTGCTTCGCTCACATTTCAACAAGGAGCAGCTGCAGACGCCTGTATTGCAACATTTCAGTGAAAATCTTCCAAACCTATCAGTAGTCAGGAAGGGACAAAATGGACAGATTGAGGTGCAATGGAACTCTAAAGAGAGAAAAAAATTAACAATTGAAAACAGAGAAGTACACGCATCCCTTCTGCACCAATTATCCATGGCATATTCCAACTGTTCTGCTGCAATCCCATCTATGGATGGCCTTGAATTTTCTAGTAAAATAGGTACTG
Source organism: Rhamnella rubrinervis (assembly GCA_007844105.2). Taxonomy (NCBI): domain Eukaryota; kingdom Viridiplantae; phylum Streptophyta; class Magnoliopsida; order Rosales; family Rhamnaceae; genus Rhamnella; species Rhamnella rubrinervis. The sequence goes on along the minus strand of CM017584.2, from coordinate 12,279,140 downwards.
GAAAATTCTGTTTTTGTGATGCATAGAACTGAAATTAAATTTCTTGCATTCATTGCGTCTTACACAAATTTGTTCATTGGTGGCAGGGAAAACAAGGCTTCTAGGTGCCGATAATCTGCAGATCAAAGACTTTGTATGTTCTCTTGCGATGTTCATCTAAAACTGCTTTCTCTGCATGCTGACTCCTAACTAGAAAATGGGAAGATGGATTTTTGTTTTTTCGTTCAAATTTGTTTAACCATGTTTTTATGTTGCATTTTATGCAATGCAACTTATTACAGCATGTTAGAGAGCACCATCCATTGACCCTTTTGAAAAAATAATCTAACTTTATTCTATAAATATTTTGTTAATGAAATTTCAGTGTTGTAGGTTCTGGAGGAGCCATCTGATACACAGATGTTAGGGATGCAAGATGCTTTCCAAACTCCTGGGGTTTGTAAATTTCGCAACTTGCATCTTTCTTTTTCATTGCTTCAGTCTTATTGCATTTGAAACATCACATGGTTTCCTTGATAAGTTTTTGGTTTGGAACCACCTTGTCTATTTGTGTAACAGTTAGAAGGTTCAAAGTTTATTAAAGGGCGTCCTAGAGTGCTGCAGTTGAAACTAAAATCTAATTTGATAGGAGCAAAGTTTATCATATTAATCAAGTAATGACTGTAAATGTCTGACACAAACAAGTCATTAGGAAAGCTAGCCAGCTTTGACTTATAACAACACATAAGAAAATGTATCAATTTAGTTCTCTTGATTGTGACATACAATAAGGAAGGCCTTGCTTGCTACCCACTGGAGGCGTTACTAATACTTTAAACTATAATTTAAAGTATAAGATGCTCATGTTTAATTTAAACTATCTAATTTTTATGTTCCTATAAGATGCTCATGTTTATTAAACTAACTATAATTTATGCTCTGCAGGTGTGTATCCAAAGGCTGTCTGTTGGGGTAACACCTAAAACCCTAAGGCTTCCAAAGCCTGGGGAGATGCTTTTATCTGTTCATGGCTCACCCCTTGGTGTTTACAAGGAAGAAAACATGGAAGCTATACATGGTAGGAGTTCCTCTCTCCTTTTTATCAAGAATTATTTTCGGAGGTTTTGAAAGGGCCAAGTCATCTTTTTTTACTCCTGAATATTATTATTATTATTATTATTATTATGGCACATATATTTAGTGTCCAAATATGGATTCAATTGACTAATATTATATACATGAGTGAATAATGTTTTCCCAAAACTGGGGTTTTCTCATAGTTTTCATAATGATATTTGATTTGATGTGCAGAATCAGAAGAGGGTTGACAGGAAAATTCTCTAGCAGTCAATACGACTTGAAGATTATGCACTTCTCCAACTCAAGGCATTTGAAGGTACATCCACCATTGTACCCATGATTATTGTAATACCAGAGATTGTCTACTCTCACATTTCATACCTTTTTTACCTTTTTTTTTGTGACAAAGACAGTCTAGCATATTAAGAAATACAATTTTTTTCTTGTAAATTTTATTCATTTCTATCTTCAAATTAGCTAACTTCAGATGCATGAATATGGTTGAGTTTGGATATGAAGTTAATCCTATTTCATGCCTAGAATTCTTTCACCTGAAATCAGGGCTCAAAAGCAATTAGACATACAAAACCTGCAAAGCATAATGAAAAAATTTGTCAAACTATTCAATATATGGATAAATTAAATTGAAAAGGTTAGATAATACAATCAACAATTAATTTTATTCAAAATCTACAGTATATAATAAACACAAGGCAGCACCTTAGGTGTGCCACCGCTAATAATTAGATTGTTCAGAGCAAAAAGCTAAAAAGTTAATTACATAGCAACACACTTCTGGAGAAAGTTCTCTTTTCTCCACAAAAAAAGCTTCAAAGAAATTAGCTTCGGTCCTAATACAATTCTCCTGTTGGTGGCTCAGAATTTCTTTGGACTTTTATCAAAGCTGATACATAAATGTAAAGATCTGTTACATACTAATAATAACCAAATAAAAACAAACAAACCAGCATTCCTCTCCGATTCTTTCTGAGGCAAGTGCTTCATTCAGTCTTCCATAGTCGTTATAGCTTAAATAACCAATTAAACTAATTATAATGTCTGGATTATTTTCACTGTTAATAATCTAAGAAACGTAGGATAAAGGCTAAGCGATTTAACTTGTTACCTTATAAGTTCATAACAATACAAGTAATTCATTTGCTGGAAAGAGCACAAGCTGATTTCCAGAATGAACTACTGATTTATATTGGAGAGGCTACATCATCACTTACACATAAATGAAGATGAATCAGAGCATGATGGCAACCGGATTTCAAGAATATGTGACTTTACATGTCTTCATTATTCAGAACAACCTTGGTCATCTTGGAAAGCATAGAATGAAAAGAAGCAGAGGTTCGTTTGATACAGGCTAAATACTTGCTGAGTTAATTTAACTGTGAAACAGTAAAAAAAATTATTAAAAAAAAGGAAATAAAACCAAGAAAGACAGCAGGGCTACATCATGGATGAAGGGCGGCACAACCATCTGTCTTCCCATTTTTGAAATTTTGTTATTTACTCTACAACAGTTCAATACATATTAGCATTGCCATTTATTCATCAGGAATATCTAACTCTTTACTGGATATATTGGTCTAGTTATGAAAATGCCATGCATTTTAAGTGCAATGTAGCTGAAAATATAGCACCATATCGAAAACGAGAACAAAAAATTGTACCAAATGCCAGTTAAAAGTTACGTCTTTTACTTGAGAGTAGAGACCAAGTTTAGTCCAATAAGAAATGAAAAAACTCAAGTTGAGTGGATTGATAAGTTGATCCATTGATAAATCAAATTTGGCCCTAGAAACAGAAATAAATGAGAGAATGTTATCATACACGACTAGGAAAATAATTCTTATGCAAGTCCTACCTATTAAGTCTTTTCAATTGCACTCGTAATCCACCTTAATCTTACATGCTTACATAATTATAAACTTTTGAACAAGTTGAAAGAGTTTCAGAATAGTGTGAGCTTTTCGATTTGATCTTTTCTCTGTTTAAAATTCTGTTGTTGGCTCTGCTAAATCAGTTCCATATCTTTGTGGCAACCTTACTTTTTTACTGTATTTATTTTTTCAATTACTTGTTAGAGTTCAAATCATATGCAGCATTAACTATTATTGAATTAAGCAACACATCTTTAAACTATTTTTTATTTCTGAATACTGAATTAGTCAGAGATTATTGAATAACAGGTATACATGATAAAGCCACAAAATAAGACTACTACAAAATAAAACAATATTATGGAAGCCCCATGTGCAGGAAGATTAATATATATTTCAAGTCACAAAAGATTTATCATCACAACCTCTCAAAGAGTAAATACTGAGACCAAAATGTTATAAGAACAATCAATAGCACTTGCTAAACTTAAAAAAGTGAGCAGGCAATACAAATCTAATGGAAAGTAGAGAAATTTACATAGCATATTTTTTGGGCATCAAGGTAAACCAGTTTTCCCGTCCTTTCCATCATCCCTTTGAATGCAGAATTTGCTTCAATCTGAGCATAAGTTAAGAATCTTATAAAGAATAAATAAATCAGGTTATTATCTATCTCCACCTAAGTTTTTGTTCTATCCTTTGGACTTTTTTTATGTGAAGTATCCTTTGGCTTTTTCAACCCAGGTGTTTTACTTGCAGACCCTGGGCTTGCTGGTGGTGAAGACAAAATTGCTCCCAGAGCTTCCAGAAAGAACCACTTATTAGGGACGATACCTGCTCCGTCCATATGCTTCAACAGTTTCCTTAAAAGCTCCTTCATGTTGGCTTTAGTGTAAGCCTTGTAAAGAAGTTTATATGTCGAGGAATCTGGGATGACCCCTATACTATTTGCACTCTCAAAAAGTTCATTGGCTTCCATGGGCAAACCATTCATGCAATAAACATCAAGCATTGCATTAAATGTTGAAACTTTTAGCTCCTTCCCAGACTCAACCCACCTGTCAAATATATCCCGAGCCCTGGAAATACAATCACAGAACCCATACATCATTATAAGACTCTCGTACGTGATGAAACTTGGTGCATATCCCATGTCAGTCATCTTTTTGAATACACGTTCTGCTTTCTCCATAAGCCGTGCCTTCCCATAATTTATGATCATTGAATTAAATGTAGGTAATGTTGGTCTCTCCTTGGAGTGAAGTAAGCTCTTAAAGACCTGCTCCATCTTATCAAATTCCTGCCTCTTCCCATATGAATCAATCAACAAATTAAAGGTGATAATATCAGGTTTGCATTGGTTACTCTTCATACTAGAAAGCACAGATTCCATTTCTCTGATCATCCCATTCTTCCCATATGCATCCATAACACCATTATACGTATAGATATCAGGGCTAACGATGCTCTCATCAAGATCTTTAAACAAAATATTAACTTGCTCTACATTTCGAGCTTGAGCAAAAGCTCTCAACAAAATGTTGTATGTCACAATGTTGGGTTTACACCGTTCAATTCCCTTCATCTTGTCAAAGTACCCAAGAGCTTTGGACAAAGCTTTCCTTTTGTCCTTGGAGTGGAGGTGGGCTGTAATGAGTGCATTGTAAACGGAAGGATCAGGCCGACACCCACTACTACGCATCTCAGAGAAGAGCCACATGGCCATCCTGGTTTGACCTTGCTTTCCCATAACTGATATCAATTTTGAGTAAATGCCATTATCAGCAATATACCAACGCTGTTTCTGCATCCATCTGAACACCTGAATGTGGTATGATTTAGTGAAGCAATTGCCCTTGCATCATAAATCTCTGCTACAAAACTGAAGTCTTCGTCCTAATTGATTATTTTCTTTCAAAATTCAATGGAACCTGACTATATTAATTAGACATTTTTTTTTTCTTTGTACAAACATGAACACATTGTGCATATAACATAATAAGAAAATAAATAACCATTTTTTCTTCCTTTTTAACGACAATTTACATTTTTAATTATGATATCAAGATTAAAATGACTCTTATTATACTTAATACACGAAGTGAGCTCAATGGTAAAGCATGTGATGACTAAAAGTGACACAAGAATTCAACCATTTTTCAGAGACCCACAAGCTAAATATGGTAAAACATTCAATAGAGACTGACCTCAAGGCACTGAAGCCACTTATCCCCCTTTCCAAGCTCTTCAAAAAGAAGAAAACAGTGCTGGGTCCTCACAATCCTAACATACTTGTTCAGCGTCTTCAACAAAGGCTCTTTGTCGCTGAAACTTCTCATGATTATGCGAACCAGCTCTTCAGCCTCCGAAGACCTCTCGGTATTAGCGCTGGATTTTCTTTTGGGTCGTATAGTAGAAACACATGAAATTCGGGTAACGGGTCTCGCCCAAAGATGGCTGCTTGGAAGCCATGGCTTAGCAAAGTTGTAATTCTGTGAGGAAGGTTGGGTGAATAAGAATGTGGAGGATTGGAGAAAATGGGAGGACGAGTATAAGGGCATTTCTAGCTTTTAGTTTAATGGGTAGTCACCGAATTAGAGGTGGGGTGGGTTTCGAGGGAGATATACATTTGTGGGTCACTGGCTGGTTCCGGTGGGTTTGGATTTGGTAGATTCATAGGGGATTTGAGGGCCAGGAGGAAAACTATAAGATATGGATAAATGTGAATTATAAGATGTTTGGGTACCGAAAATGAGAAGAATATGAATTACGAGGTGCAATTACGAATTATTCATAATTTGGGGTCGTTGATTTTGAAATAAAAAAATGGGGATTTGAACCCGACGTGAATCGAACACGCAACCTTCTGATCTGGAGTCAGACGCGCTACCATTGCGCCACGGATCCACTTGAAAGGTGATGTACAACATATTTTATATTAATCTAAAATAAAATGTCGGGTGCTTTGGCACTTTTATTTCCGAATCATTTACTCATAGGTAGTTCATTTATTTTATTTTCCAATTATTTTTACTTTATTTAATCAAAATCCAAAAACACCTCAAAATAAATAAATAAGAAAAATGGTACTACTCACAACTCAGTCTACTTCGTTAATCCCACTTGGCTACTTGTATACTTCAAAGCAAGATTCATCGTTGTGATGTGACTTGGCTATTGCAAAAAGAATACACTTAGGAACAGCTAATTACTCACTAATCTAAACCATCTAGTTAAGAGCTGCCAAAGTATAAAGAAATTGGTTTCTCAGCTAGGCAGCATCTTAGGGTTTTTTTTTCTAATAACTTTCTTTTTTCCTTTTATCTAAGAAGCTTCTTGCGCCTTTCTGGGTATCTTGTAGCAACTAAAAAGTAAAAAACACAGAAAAATAATTATAAGATTAAAGTGTCCCAATCCTTGTTATTTTTTATTTGGGGGTGGGTTTTCGTACTTGTAGCTGCCGATCATAGTCATTGCCGGCACAAAAGTCTTTTTAAATCTTATATATCATCATCACCACGTCGCAAATAGAACTTATACAAAGATATTAATGTATTTAACTAATTAAACTTTGTATCAATTTGTCTTAGCTTCACCACTTTGGTGCATAAATATCACCAATTATTGTTGCATTAGGAGCTCACAATCATGGACTGGATTTGGACTACCATAGTAGCACTGTTCGTCTTTGTTTATCTCATACAATCTCAGCCATGGAAATCAACCAAGAAGAAGATCAAATTACCACCTGGTCCTAGAGGGTTTCCCATTTTCGGAAGCCTCCATTTGTTAGGAGAATTTCCACACAGAGATCTTCAAAAACTGGCAAAAAAATACGGTCCTATCATGCACATCAGATTCGGTCTCATAACCACCATTGTTGTCTCTACTCCTCAAGCTGCCGAGCTTTTCCTCAAGACCCACGACCTGATTTTCGCAACCAGACCTTCCCATGAAGCCTCAAAGCACATCTCTACTGGCGAAACGTTCGAAAGATGTGCACCCTCGAACTTCTGAGCAGCAGGAAGATCGACTCCTTCAGAGCCATGAGGAAACAAGAGACCGACTTGTTGATAAGCTTCATTAGAGAAGCTGCTGGTGATCATGCCGCTGTGGATTTGACTGCTAAGGTTTCGTCTCTGAGTGCGGACATGAGTTGTAGGATGATCATGGGGAAGAAGTTCGAGGTCAGTGAGTTCGACGAGAGAGGGTTTAGTGCTGTAATACAAGATGCTATGAAATTGGCGGCGACTCCTAACTTGGGGGATTATATTCCTCAGATTGCTAGGTTTGATTTTCAGGGATTGACGAAGAAGATGAAGAAGGTTGGTACAGTGTTTGATAATTTCCTTGAGAAGATAGTGGAAGAGCATATTCAGTGTAGTAGGAATGATAATAATGAGGAAGAAGATAAAGCCAAGGACTTTGTTGATGTTATGTTGGGTTTCTTGGATTCTGAAGAATCTGAGTATCGTATTGAGAGGCCAAACATCAAAGCAATTATTTTGGTAATATATATAACCATCTTCCATCTATACTCTTTTCACCAAAAAAAAAAAAATCTTCCATGTATACCCTGCTTTTATTTTGTTTGTTTTATTAATTGCTATAGTTTTATTATTATTATTATTATTATTCATGTATATTAGGTATTCTCTTGATGTGATTAGCACTGTTGGCCCTTAAGTTTTGCCTGATTAATTTAACTGTTTAATATATGCTGCTAAATAGATTGTTAAAATAGTCATCATCCCAATTAACAACTGTCAAACTACCTATTAATTGATAACCTTTTGTGAACTAAATAAATTACACAAAAGTTAAAAAGAAGGAAGACTAAAAATAAAAAATTTAAAAACAAAAATGTCAGAAACAAACATTTATTCATTTTGCTTTTCTTAATTGCATTTCCATTCCATATATTTATCCAAAAATGAATTTTAAATTATTTCTTCACATGCATGTTTTCTCATCAGGACATGCTCTCAGCCTCCATAGACACTACATCAACAACTATCGATTGGGCACTCGCCGAACTCATCAGGAATCCAGACATATTGAAAAAAGTACAAAAAGAGTTGGAAACCAAAGTTGGCGTGGAAAGAATGGTGGAAGAATCAGACCTAGAAAGCTTAGACTATTTAAACATGGTTGTCAAAGAAACCCTAAGGCTACATCCAGCTGGACCATTGATGCTTCCCCATAAAGCTAGGGAAGACTGCACCATCAATGGCTTCCACATTCCTCAGAACGCAAGCGTCATCATAAATGCATGGGCCATTGGAAGAGACCCTCATGCATGGACGGAACCAAATAAGTTTTTCCCAGAGAGGTTCGTCAAAAGTGATATCGACTTCCGTGGACATGACTTTCAGTTGATTCCTTTTGGGTCTGGCCGCCGAAGTTGCCCTGGGATACAATTAGGGCTAACTGTCGTTCGGCTTGTCTTGGCACAACTGGTGCATTGTTTCGATTGGGAACTGCCCAATGGAATGTTGCCTGGGGAGTTGGATATGACGGAGGTGTTTGGTTTGTCGGTGCCGAGAGCTAAGCATCTACTTGCTATTCCTACTTGTCGACTTGTTCATAAATGATTGTAATTAATGGTGTACCCAGCTTGGTCTAGAATGTTGGATTAATTCCTTGCAATGTCTTTAATTTTAAATTAGAAGATTTTAAAGATTTTAAATTTTGGGATCTAACAAGCACAATATCATAAAATATAAAAACAAAATATATATTTGAATAGATTTGGATTTATCTTACTAATCTTATTTAGGAAAATTAAACTCAAAAAACTAACGCTAATAAATTTTTTATGTCATATTCGAATCCACTAGAGATGTAATATATATATATATATATATATATATATATATATATATATATATATTTGATTAAGTGAGTTACGCTAATAACATGACAATTGAGTGCCATTTGAATTGTATTTGAGATTTTAAAATTTAAAATCTCGAACATTTTTCTTTTAAATTTTAGGGTTTTCTTTAAGTTTGTATTCTTGGAAACTATTGGAAAAAAAAAAATCTTGATCATATAATTAATTAATGGCTAGAAGCAATTTATTGAAATTCTTATAAGCAAAGAATAGGAGAGAGAAGGGAAAATTACAATAACACCAATTATATTTTCAATTTTGTTATACTAGCTACCCTTATGCTAATGGTATTAAAAAAAATTAACTTCCAAATGATTAATATGCCCTTAAAAATTAAATTTTAAAACAACTTTTATAATTATTATATTAAATAGAAATTTTTTAATAAAACAAAATAATGTAAAATCCATTGTGAATTGTTTTAAGTGTTAAATGTGTGAAAGAAAAAAAGTTATTTAAAAAAGAGAATTAAAATACACAGTTAATAAAAAAATGAAGTTTAAGTAGTAAAAGCATATAATATTTTTTCCTTAAAAATTAAATTATTATTGTTTAATTAGTTAAACATGATACAATAGTAAAGTCGTCATTAATAAGACATACTAACTTGACTAACCGAAAACTAAGAGCTGGGTAACAGGAAGGGTGTTAGTTCACCAAACATAAAAATAAAAATAAAGGGGATGTTAATGTAATTTATCAAAACATAGTTGTCTTTCTCAAAACAAATATTAAAATAGAGGTAGTGATAATATATTTTTCCCAGAGAGAAACCAATTCTTAAAGGGTAATTTGGATAACTTACCACTTTTAATTTTTCCTGAGAGGAAAATTAACAGGTGAATGTGGTGCAAGTCTTTAACTCCTAATTATACCTGCAGCCAAATATTGGAACCTAAAAATATCCGTCCGGTAACATCTTCTATCTATAACTGTTTTTAATTTTACATATTCAAAAAACACATGCTCGGTAGCTATTTTTTAAGATAGTTTTAAAAGCATCTAGCTTGAGCTGCCAAAGTAGAGAAATTGGTTTCTCAGCTACAGCTTCCTAGGGTTTTTTTTTACTTTTTTTAATTACTTTGTTTTTTCTTTTTGGCTAAGACGCTTCTCGCTTTCATAAAAGAGTCACAATTTTTATTTCTTGTTTATTTCGAAGGTGTGTTTTGACTCTTATTACTTGTAGCTAATCATTCACTGCCGGCCCAAATTACCTTTTTAAATCTAGTAAATAAGAATAATTAATGTTCTATGTTAATTTCGTTGTCTAATAAACAATCTTAAGAATAATTAATGTTCTATGTTAATTTCGTTGTCTAATAAACAATCTTAGATATCATCATCACCACGTCATAAATAGAACTTCTATGTAGACGTTAATATATTTAACTAAAACTAAACTTTATACATTTGACTTTACTTCACGACTTTCGTGCATTAATATTGTACATTATCTCTATATTTCACTACTTTTTGGGCATAAATATTCACTTATTACTTGCCAGCCATTTCAAGACCAAATTAAACAATGGCTTGGATTTGGACCACCATGTTTGCACTGTTCATCTTTGTTTATCTCCTACAAACCCAGCCATGAAAATCGAAGAAAAAGAACAGACTACCTCCAGGTCCAAGGGGGTTACCGATTTTCGGCAGCCTCCATATGTTAGGAGAATTTCCACATAGAGATCTTCACAAACTCGCTAAACAGCACGGTCCAATCATGCACATCCGCTTAGGCCTCGTACCCACCATTGTTGTCTCTTCACCTCAAGCTGCTGAGCTCTTCCTCAAGACTCATGACCTCGTTTTCGCATCCAGACCCCCGCAAGAAGCCGCAAAACACATATCTTACAACCAGGCCGGCATGGCCTTCTCCGAGTACGGCTCTTACTGGCGCAACGTTCGAAAGATGTGCACCCTAGAACTGCTCAGCAACTTGAAGGTCAACTCCTTTAGGGCTATGAGAAAAGAAGAGATAGGCCTGTTCATCGACTTCATTCGAGAGGCGGCTCGTGATGGTGTTGCTGTCGATCTGAGTGCCAAGGTTTCGTCTCTGAACGCGGATATGACTTGCAGGATGGTGTTCGGGAAGAAATTCGAGGACAGCGAGTTTGACGAGAGAGGCTTCAGGGATGTGATACAAGAGGTTTTCAAATTGTCGTCGACTCCGAACTTGGGGAATTACATTCCCCAGATTGCTAAGTTTGATTTACAAGGATTAACAAAGAAGATGAAGAAGGCGTCCAAAGTGTTTGATAATTTCTTTGAGAAGATCATAGATGCGCATATTCAGTGCAGGGACAGTAACAATAGTGAAGGAAGAACCAAGGACTTTGTTGATGTTATGTTGAGTTTCATGGGATCCCAAGAATCTGAGTATCGTATTGAAAGGTCTAATATTAAAGCGATCATTCTGGTACCTTCTAAACTCTGTCTTATAATGTAAATTTTTGGATTGTTGGAATCCTAGGCACTTGTGGTGTGAATGTGTGTACATATATACATATATATATATATATATATATATATATATATATATTTGCTGAACCTGCTTATTAATTTTTTTTTTCTAATGAATAAAAACTGCATCGAGTACAAAAGGGCATCTAAAGGCTTACAATAGAAGACTAGCTCCTACTTGGTCTTGCCTTATTAATAAACTTAGATCAATTATAAGAATATAATAAAATCCAATTAACAAAAATTATTATGAAATTAAAATATAAGTGCATATATAAATGTTATATCAAAGTTTCGGTAAACTAATTCAATGTGCATATATATATATATAAGTGCATAATTTTACACAAAAAATATTAATGGGTTAGTTATGAAACGTACAAGTAAAAGAGTATGAAGGGATATTTGAGTGAAAATAGAAAATTTAATCTAGATTTAATTTTTTCTTTTTCTTTTCTTTTATTTAGGTGACTTTGATTAATAAAAGACGACGTGTAACAAGAATTGAAGTAATTGTACGTACTTATATGTCATCTTCATTATTAATGCACATGCATTACAAATTGCTCATCATAATCATCATCAGGACATGCTCTCAGCCTCCATAGACTCTGCATCAACAACTGTAGATTGGGCACTTGCGGAACTCATAAAGAACCCAAACATAATGGAAAAGGTACAAAAAGAGTTAGAAACCAAAGTTGGTATTGAAAGAATGGTGGAAGAATCAGACCTAGAAAGCTTGGACTACTTAAACATGGTTGTCAAAGAAACTCTAAGGCTACATCCAGCTGGACCATTGTTGATCCCCCATGCATCCATGGGAGATTGCATCATCAATGACTTCCACATTCCAAAAAATGCTCACATCATCATAAACGCATGGGCCATTGGTAGAGACCCGCATGCCTGGACGGAACCAGAGAAGTTTATCCCTGAGAGGTTCATAGGAAGTGATGTGGACGTCCGTGGACGTGACTTTCAACTGCTTCCTTTTGGATCTGGACGGCGGGGTTGTCCAGGTATACAATTAGGGTTAACTGTGGTTCGGCTGGTGTTGGCACAGCTGGTGCATTCTTTCGATTGGGAACTTCCGAACGGAATGCTGCCGGCAGATTTAGACATGACAGAGGAGTTTGGTTTGACGGTCCCGAGGGCTAAGCATCTATTGGCTATTCCTACGTATCGACTTGTTCATAAATGGTGATGGTGTGCTAGCTTTCCCTTTAGAATGTAGGACTATATAGTCTCGTACTATAATTCCTTGGATGGAATGTCTTTGATTAGTTTTCTAGTTCTTCTTTTCCTTTGTATTTTTCGTTCTTAGGTGAAAATATAAAACTATATGATTGATATGTACGAATGTCTACTAAACTACTTGAAGGAAGTATGATTTATATCTATTACCCAAAATTCACATTTTTAATATTGTGCCCGGCTAGCCTTTAGAATGTCGAATTATAGTCGTTGTAATTCCTTGCAATGTCTCTGATTTTAAATTTTAGGGTTCTCTTTAAGTTTGTATTATTGGAAATTAAAAAAAAATAAAAAAAATTTGTCATATAATTAAGTATCTAAGATTGTTTTTTGGATCTTTGTTCCTACCTCGTCTTTCTATCGTCATTAACATTATGTATCTCTTTTACGAAAAAACTCTTTGGGACTTCCTTTTTCCCTTTGAGCTGTATACCTATGTGATATATAATAATAATTATATTATGATAAGAGGTACATCTTTTGTATATTTTACTATTGTACTTGTTCTATGAATATTTATGCATGTGAACGAGAATAAAATATAGGTTTATTTTCCACAAATGTATACCACTTATATAAACACACACACACAAAATAAATATTGATCATTATTTGTAATTAGATCAATGATCATGAATTGTGTTCTATACGTACATTTATAAAATATATATATATATAAATATATATATATATATATTAATTAATTCCATCGTTAATGACTCGGGAATTAACATTTTTCATTTTCCAATCATTAATATATATATATATATATATTTATAAAAATTTGTTATTTCTAACTCGAATCTAAAATAAAACATATATATGCTATTGACAAAGGAAGTGTTAAAAACATAAAAATAAAAAATATACTATTACTGAATAAAACAAAGCTAATATATCTACTTCGTTGATCTCATCTCACTCTTAATTTTGTACAAGATATATATCAGCGTAGCAAAGTTCACCGTTATGATTAAAAAACCCTACTAATAAGAATTGCTCAACTCACAAAGCTGTAGCTGCCAAAATAGAGAAATTGGTATCTCAGGCGCTTAGGTACTTTTTTTTAGTTTTATATTTTATTAATCTAAGGAGCTTCTTAGGTATATTGTAGTTAACAAGACGACACCGAACAATAGTTATAAGATAAGAAACGCTATCTTCATTTCTTGATAATTTCGTGGTGTGTTTGTAGGCATTCCATTTATCCAAACCCAAAGTAACAAAACACTTTCATACACCTTATATTATAATATATCAATGAAGATTCACGCTGGCTCAAATCCCTTTCTTAGTAATATAAAGTCTTTAATCTTATACGATATCATGATCAGTACGTAGCTAGCATAGTATATGGATCTCTTCCAACTTATAAATCATAAAATAAAAACAAAACTATACATATATATATATATATATACGTAGATATTCACACATAGTTTGCATAGACATTGTACTTAACTAATTAACCTTTACACTTGTCTTTTTTTCACTACTTTTGTGCATAAATATTCACTTACTTGTTAGCCATTTCAAGATCAAATTAAAATGGCTTGGATCTGGACCACCATACTTGCACTGTTCGTCTTTGTTTATCTCCTACAAACCCAGCCATGGAAATCAACCAGCAAGAAGAAGAAGAAGATGAAATTACCTCCAGGTCCAAGCGGGTTTCCGATTTTTGGCAGCCTCCATATGTTAGGAGAATTTCCACACAGAGATCTTCACGAACTCGCTAAACAGCACGGTCCAATCATGCACATCCGCTTAGGCCTCGTACCCACCATTGTTGTCTCTTCACCTCAAGCTGCTGAGCTCTTCCTCAAGACTCACGACCTCGTTTTCGCATCCAGACCCCCGCACGAAGCCGCAAAACACATATCTTACAACCAGGCCGGCATGGCCTTCTCCGAGTACGGCTCTTACTGGCGCAACGTTCGAAAGATGTGCACCTTAGAACTGCTCAGCAACTTGAAGGTCAACTCCTTTAGAGCCATGAGAAAGGAAGAGATGGACCTGTTCATCGACTTCATTCGAGAGGCGGCTCGTGATGGTGTTGCTGTCGATCTGAGTGCCAAGGTTTCGTCTCTGAGTGCGGATATGACTTGCAGGATGGTGTTCGGGAAGAAATTCGAGGACAGCGAGTTTGACGAGAGAGGGTTCAAGGCTTTGATACAAGAAGGTTTCAAATTGTCGTCGACTCCGAACTTGGGGAATTACATTCCCCAGATTGCTAAGTTTGATTTACAAGGATTGACAAAGAAGATGAAGAAGGTGTCCAAAGTGTTTGATAATTTCCTTGAGAAGATCATAGATGAGCATATTCAGTGCGGGGATATTAACAATAGTGAAGGAAAAACCAAGGACTTTGTTGATGTTATGTTGGGTTTCATGGGATCCCAAGAATCTGAGTATCGTATTGAAAGGTCTAATATTAAAGCGATCATTCTGGTACCTTCTAAACTCTATCTTGTGAATATTATTATTATTGTTGTTGTTGTTGTTGATCAATTACATAGTCGACATAATAAAATCCAAGTAACAAAAACTATCATGAAATTAAAATATAAGTGCATATGTAAATGTTATATCAAAAGTTTTGGTAAACTAATTCAATGTGCATATGTATTAGTGTATAATTTGCTACAAAAAAATATAGATGGGTTATGAAAACATATAAGTAAAAGAGTATGATGACTGAAAATAGAAAATTTAATCTAGATTTAACTATTTTCTTTTTCTTTTCTTTTATTTAGGTGACTGATTAATAAAAGAGGGTGTGTAACAAGAATTAAAGTAATTGTACATCCTTACATTTCATCTTCATTATTATTATTAGTGCACATGCATTACAATTTGCTCATCATATTAATCATCATCAGGACATGCTATCAGCCTCCATAGACACTGCATCAACAACTGTAGATTGGGCACTTGCGGAACTCATCAAGAACCCAAACATAATGAAAAAGGTACAAAAAGAGTTAGAAATCAAAGTGGGCATGGAAAGAATAGTGGAAGAATCAGACCTAGAAAGCTTGGACTACTTAAACATGGTTGTCAAAGAAACCCTAAGGCTACATCCAGCTGCACCATTGCTGATCCCCCATGCATCCATGGAAGATTGCACCATCAATGACTTCGACATTCCAAAAAATGCTCATATTGTCATAAACGCATGGGCCATTGGTAGAGACCCGCATGCCTGGTCGGAACCGGAGAAGTTTATCCCGGAGAGGTTCATAGGAAGTGATGTGGACGTCCGCGGACGTGACTTTCAGCTGATTCCGTTTGGGTCTGGTCGGCGGGGTTGTCCAGGGATACAATTAGGGTTAACTGTGGTTAAGCTGGTGTTGGCACAGCTGGTGCATTGTTTCGATTGGAAACCTCCGAACGGGATGTTGCCGGCGGAGATAGACATGACGGAGGAGTTTGGTTTGACGGTGCCGAGGGCTAAGCATCTACTGGCTATTCCTACGTACCGACTTGTTCAAAAATGATGATGGTGTGCTAGCTAGCTTGGCTCTTAGAATATTGTAGGACCATATATAGTCCTGTACTAGTTCCTTGGATGGAATGTCTTTGATTAGCTTTTTGGTTGTGATCTTTTCCTTTGTACGTAATTTTAGTTTTTACGTGAAAATAATAAAGAGTACAAATCTTCACCAAAACTTTCTTGATGGGGCACCAATTTATTAATCTCTCTAAACTAGCCGTCAAAAGTGCCGTATGATAGGCCAAATCCGGACCCACTAAACCCAGCTGCTGAAAAAACCCGAGCTTTTGGCCTCTGGATGTTGTTAATGTCACCAAATAGTTTCTGGGGCGTGCCACTAACTGCGAATCGAATCTGGGTTTCCGAGATTCCGTGTTGCCAAGAAAAATTGATCACCTATTGTGGTTTTTCCATCTAGATTGAAAGGGCTTTAGTCTCAGAAAACTAAGAGAGAATTGGTGGGGAAATTGAAAAGGGCGTGTTTGGATTGAGGGTTTTGGCGGGAGGAAGACAAGAAAATACTGATTGGTTTAGAGGGAACAAGTTGGAAACTGGAAGACCAATGAAAGAAGCAAAGACCAGGAGAGTTGCCATTTTCATCTTCATCGACAGAGCCTCTATGAGAGAGAATAATAATAAGATGAAATAGAATAAGATGAAACTTGAAACTCAATTGTGCAATTTATGACATTGATGGGGGCATTATAGAAAACTAAGAAGAAACAATAATAGTAGTTTTCTTTTTCCTCTTTTTTTTTTTTTTTGGTAAATTAAAAAAAAAATAGTAGTCAGTTTTTCTAAATTATGTATGCAGTATGCTACAAATACAAGATTGCCTTCTTTTTTTCTTTTTCTTTTTTTTTTTTTCTGAACAAGATTTCAAAGCTTATAGTGTCTTGTAATTCTCTGTTACAGCTTTTCTTTGCATCTAAACTAGCAAAATTGTTTCCATCACACAATATAAATAAAACTGTTAAGAATCAAAGTAATTGGGTATTGGAAAATTTCATTATTCACGTACTTCAAAAGTATACAAAGTAGAACGAGAACATAAAAAATAACAATCATTTTCAATTTAATACCAAACTCAAAACAGTGTCAAATAATCAATTGATAGGCGGTCCCTTTACATGAAAAAAAAAATAAAAAAAAAGAAGCAAAAAAAAATGATAATTAGTAGCCAAATCAGAAGGTTTCATTGAAACCAATTAAGGAGGGAGAAGAAACTAAGGGGGGAAAATTGGGTCAAGGAACCAATAAAAAAAAAAGAAAGAAAAGAAGCTAATTCCAAGACACATGTACAAAAATTTCAAGCAGATATGGAACAAATATCCTCAAAGACTTGTCTGATGTTAGGCCTCTCATTTACAGGCAGAATACACCTGAGTGAAACTGCAAGCAATTCATCCATTGCTTTGGAGGGTTCTTCCCCACCGGCAATATCTCTGTCAATACAATCCATTCCTCGTCCTTCTTGATCACAAAGCCGAACCCAATCTGTAAGATCAACGGCCCCAGATTGCCCTGATATAATGTCACCAGCGCTTCTTCTGGTTAACAATTCCATCAGGATCACCCCAAAAGCATATACGTCAGCTTTGAAAGTCGGGATTGGTTTTACTGAAGAGGCGAGTTCTGGAGCTCGGTATCCAAGAGCTCCCATATTGAGTATCTGTTCTGCTATACCAGCAGGTGTCATTAAACGATGAAGACTGTAATCAGTAAGACGAGCACCGTATTCTGCGCCTACTAGAAGTATATTAGTTGGCTTTAAATTTCCATGGGGCAAGCCTCTATCATGAAGGTACAATAGACACCGAGCGACATCCACTGCAACTTTTAGTCTTTGATTGAATGATAATGGAGTGTGTCTCCGAGGTGTGGTCTCTGCACAACATAATATTGAGGAAATACTCAGAACTCGTTGCATGTACAAGCTTATAGATTAAGGAAATATTCAGACAAAAAATCACTGCATAACATCATCAATAAGCATTTTCTTTTTACTTTTCACTATCCATATGTTCATAATACCTCTAGTTTTCTCTCATATTACTGCCAAATCTTTTTATGCAACATCTTAACTACAGTGTCATCCCAAGCTGTTTCAAAGCATCTTATTAAAATTAGTGACAGATATAAAGAAATCTATTTTCATGTAGACCCAAACTCTGAAACCACATTAGGCATCTCCCTTGGAAAATGCATATCATAATATGCATATAAGGAGAACCAGTTTTTTTTCTTCTTATATATCCCATCGTAATATTTTCCATCTATCCTGTGCAATCTCACTGCCTGCAACAAGTTCCATAAACCTATCACTTGGCAATTTAGTAACAGTATAAAGTTTCAAAAGTGATTAGCCAATGTCATACAAGCCTGAAGATTTTGAAATTCAGAGGGTGCAGGTATGTTGGCGAGTATTTGAGATATAGCAATAGATCATGAACCTAGCACTGTTTTAGGTAATTCACTTCCATAAAACTATTTAACAGTATCTTCTTATCAACAATTGTAGTAGCCAACAACAAAAAGAAAGATCAGGATTCGAACTTTTACTATAAAGTTTTAATTTTGGATTTTTAAGTCCTAATATCTTTATAGTGATGCTTACGATGAATGTTAGAACTACTAACACCTAAGGCATTCTATACCTATACCTTGAAGGCAATCTTAAAGAGAGGGCAGAATCACTCAGACCTAAGCATCAAACCCGCTCCCACACCCCATTTCATTCCTGAACTACCACTGAAAAGCAAGCATGGCTATAAATGATTCTAGCGTCTCTAGCCAAACCTCAAAGGCTGATCCTGATTATGCATGTGATCATAGAAACCTCCAGATTCAAGGGGAACTCTAACCTTCCAGACATTTGGGTCAACTGTTTGTCAACTAATTAGAAAAGGCCATTTAAAAACAAGAAATTCAATAAAAAAGAAACATTTTCCGAATCAGATCACTGTCTCTTAATCCCCTAAAGATTGACCTGAGAAACCTAATATGGATGGTATTCCATAGTTGCAAACCACTATAATCCAGATATGGCGAAGTACACAGACAAGTAGCAAATGCCTATATGTGATTTCTAACAAGATTTAGCGAATTTCCATAAGGGAACTTTTAAAATAAATTAACATTTCCAAGTATGCACCAGAAGCCGCAGAAAGTTCAAATACACCAGTACATGTAACGTTCTTGACACTAGTATTTTATATTCAATGATGATAATATGTACTAAACCAAAAAGTCGGACATGTAGAAAAGTGAAATATATAATTTGTGCATGTGGATTTCTTTTTTTCATAAGATACTTTGACATGTGGATGGTAATGTACTAACAGATCACAACCAAATGTGGCACAGAAATATCAAGGTTAGGTGGTTAGCAATAAGAAAATTAATACAATGCATTCAAGCTACAATAATAAAATGACAACAAGAAGAATAAGAATGATAGAAAAAACAGTCATGATAATAATAAAGAAAAATTAAAAACATCAATAATATAATAAATATTAGGTTTATAGAGTCCTACCATAAAGATGAAGGGCCAAGCTATCCCCCTGAAAATAGTCTGCTAAAAGAAGCCTCTCTTGTTCTCTAGGTCCCCAGTAGTATGCCCTTAATGGAACAATGTTGGGATGCCTTATAGAGCCAATCCTTTTAACTTCCTTGGAAAATTCTTTCTTGTGTTTAACCAGTCCTACCCGTAGCCATTTCACTGTTAACATATGTCCACCATCAAGAGTAGCTTTGTACAGAGTTCCATGGCTGCTTCTGCCAAGAACTTCTGCTGGAGCTCGTGACAGTTCCTCAGCAGTGAATGCCAGTGAACCATCTAGGAAGAACAATTCTCCAGCCAACCGATCTGGTGAGTATACATCCAACATCACAGGTTGTTCAGATGCTTCGATAAAACGAGGAGAGGAAGATAGCGGGGAACCCGGAGAGGATTTCCTTCCAGAAGTGACAGGATGATTATCTGGAGGATTCATAGAAGATGAAGTTGTTGCCATTTCACCTGGCAAAACATGGTCAGCAATTTCAGTTACAAACTCCGTCTGCCCAGATAACGACCTTGATTTTGAAGTTAACAAGTGGTCATTTGAAAAACTCATTGACGTTGCTGGGGGTTGGTCATTTGTGTGGAACTTGAATAGTGAAGGCCGTGGAAATCTTCCTAACTTCACATCCCTCCCTGCACTCTCACCTCCAAAGCCACTTCTTCCATGGAATTCTTTAAGCTGTGAACGATGATAAGCCAGTAAAACAAAAACTATCATGATAGCAGCTCCAACTGAACCCACAATGATTGCTACTCTAATATTTCCCTTTGAACTCTGATTTTTACCCTGATCATGAATACGACCTGGAACAGAAGTTGCAGGTGGCAAACCACTTGGTAAGCTTAGCAAGTTATTTCCAGGACGAAATGAAGTCTCCGGGAACTTTCTCAAATTTACAGGAACAGAACCCGAAAGATCATTATAGGACACATTAAATACAGTTAAGCTGGATGGAAGATTATCAGGGATTTGACCACTAAATTTGTTGTCAGATAAATCAAGACAATCCAACTTACTAAGTTTACTTAATTCACTAGGTAGCTGTCCCGAAAAGTTGTTCTTTGCAAGATTCAGCAATTTGAGACTCGCCATGTTCCCTACGTCTGGAGGCAGGGCACCTAACAAAGAATTACTAGAGAGATCCAGATATTCAATCAGTGGATCTGAAGGTAGAGATAATAATTCACTTACACGTGCACCTTGGAGGGAAATTGATCCAGTAAAATGATTTCTTGAAAGATTGAGTCTTGTCAAGGTCCCTGAAGTGAAGAAACTACCAGGAATAGGCCCATTAAGTTCATTTGAACTGAGATCAACTGTAGCCAAGCTAGGACAGGTCTCCAGTAAAGAAGGTAAAGTACCTTCTAGTGAATTATTTCTTAGATTAAGTGTCATTAATCTCACAAACTGTGAAGTCAAGTTTGGAAAGGTTCCTGACAAATTGTTTGAACTCATATCAAGAATCTCTAAAGTGGCAGCTTCCCAGTTCAGTATAGTGGACACATCATCAGAAATCCTATTTCTACTCAAATCCATCACTACACAACTCCTTAGAATTGTGGGCAATGAGCCAGACAAACCGTTTGATGAAAGGTTCAAAGAACTTAAACTTGTAGAGTTAATTCCAGGAATTGCACCTGTACAATTATAAACAAAAAAAATTAGATACTTGATACATAGCATTGAGTTTTAGTTACACAAAAAAAAATTTCAGATCCGTAGTTATTTCCTAACAATATGAAATGATAGGTATCTAGCCAACAAAAAAAAAATTGAGGAGACTTCATAGTATAGATACACATGAAACCACAAGATTGGGAAAAATTAAAGTCAAAACATGACTAGTTCAATAATATATATATGCAAGTAGTATGTGTGTGTGCCAGTATCAAACTATGAACCACATCGAAAGACCCAACAACACAAAATTATCGAACAGCATACCCAATAAAAAATAATGAGGAATTCAGAAAAACACTTATACAGAATAATAAACAGTAAAACATACAAAACACTATAAACGTATAATAAAATGACCTTAACAAAACATACAGAAGTATGACTTTTGACAATGACTCTTCAATATATGATTTCAATTAGTGGATCATGCTTTAAAGCAAGTATAACATGATTTGCAAGAATGGAAACTCCAGTATGGAACGGTAAACAAACAAATGCTTGAGATTACGAGACCCTTCCGTACAACCAAAAAAATAAAATGGAAAATGGATAATCTAGTGAAAATACAAAGGACATCAGTTTGTATAAGGCATATGTGTTTGATCAAGGAAAACATTCAATATTCTAGACTTATCAGAAGAAGTTTTACTTTCCTCTTCTCTGTCCGTATTATTATCTCCCAGAAAAACTTATTTTCTTAAGCACGTAGACAAAGAGAGGAGAGAGGAATCCCTACCAAAAATAAATGTCACCGTTCAGAATCATGAAAAACCATTCAAGGGATCTAATCAAGTTACTAACTCAATATGGTAGCTAAAGAGGAGCCAATTTTAGTATTACCACTGACACGTCCATTTAATATTAAGGACTTTTTGGTTGTCCAGCAAGGAACCTAGGTTGAAAGGCTAATCTCTCAAAAGCAATTTGCACTTTCAGAAAAAGCATTGAGCCTTAAAAGGAAAAGGACGGTTGTAAAGAAAAGTGACAGGCATATATAGTAATTCTCTTTGAATCAATGGAGGGGCTAAACAAGTCATATCCTCTATATAATCAACTTAATAGACCATCTTGTTCTTTAAGGAAGGTAGGGATTGAAGTTATTGTATTTTGTAGATCCAAGATTACCTATCTTCATACAGATATGACTGAAGCATACAGAAAAAAAGGAGATTCTGTATGTGTTCTGAAGATTCTACACCTAGTATCAGGTATATGTCGAATCTGAATCACCTCTAAACTTTCAAGTATTAAATCAACATTAACCCCATGGATACATATAAGCCATATATCTATTACAAGACCCCAAAAGCGGATTTTTTTTCAATTACTCACGCCTATAGCAATACTTCCAGTAATAAGGACGTAAATATGGCTGCAGTGCCGTTAAGGTAGACATAAAATTCTGGGTTCATTGCTAGTCAAGCTTAATGTTATTTTCAGGAAAAGAAATATATCAAACAAGGAAAAAGTTAAAGAGTTTAGCATCATCTTCTATGTAAAAAAACTTTCTATCCCAAGCTTAAATATAATAATTTTTAATGTGAAAAGAAGTTTGAAATTCAACCTGTGAATCCATTGTTGCTAAGATCCAATTCTAGCAATTGTAAAGAACTCTCCAACAACTCCTCCGGTATGTTCCCGAACAACTGATTGTTTCCAAGCCGCAAAACCCGCAAATTTGGCAACAACCCAAATGAAGGGAGCTTCCCAGTTACCTGATTATCACCCAAATCCAAAACTTCCAAGTTGCGAAAAAATTCAATAGCATCCCCTTTAAAGAATCCTCCACCCAATTTATTATGACTCAAGTTCAAATAATGCAGAGTGTTTGCCAAGCTTGAAATCTTCTCAAAAGCAACCGAGAGCCCTCCGAAAAACCCATTGTAGCTCAAATCAACATGCTCCACATTGCGCAGCTCCGACAGCAAGTCAACAATGTCACCACTGAAGTTGTTTGAGTGCAAATCCAACACTTTCAGCTGCTGAAGATTCAGGAATACACTCGGAAACCCACCTGTAAACCCGTTTCTCGACAAATTGAGATACTTCATATCCCACAAGCCTGTGATCCGCTCCGGGATCGGACCGTAGAAGCTATTCGAAGACAGATCCAAATGCTCCAACGAAGCCATTGTGCCCAATGCCGGTGCGACCCGACCCGTGAAATTGTTCCCGGAAAGGCTCAGATTCCTCAGCGCCCCAAGTCCAACCAGAGTGTGCAACTTCAACTCGCCACCAAGACCGAGCCTGTCGAGGACAATAGCGGTGACATTGTCGTTCTCGTCGCAGTACACGCCGGTCCAACGAAGACAAGCTCTTGGGTCTTCGCGGTAACTCCATGAGTCCAAGACCTTCCGAAGCGGGTCGGTCTGGATCCCTTTCTTGAATTCGAGTAAGGATCGGAGCTCCGAGTGGGAAGCGGAGAAGACCGAGACGAAGAATATAGATAGAAAGTACAAAATGGGAATGAGATTCATTGGATTTCACAAAAAAAGAAAAAAACCCTAATGATTCATTTCACTGATTGAAAAAATATATATATATATATATATGACAGAGAGATACACAGAGAGAGCGTTCTCGGAAGCCTAAGATTGAAACACAGTGAACACGGAAGAAAAAAAAAACCAGACAGAAGAATTAGGGTTTTATATATACTGGGGAAGGAGCTGAATGAAATAAGTCCTAGAGAGAGAAAAAGGAATGTGTGGGAAGAGAGAGAAAGAAATCCGTTAAAAATGGCGGTTTGGGTCAGGTGGAGTGTTTTGGTTTGGTGAGGGTGAGTAACTACAGTCTGTAAAAGGACGATGCAATTTCTCTATCTTTCACTCACAAATTGTCAGCCCCACTCACATGCTGATTTAACGCCTACTTAACGCCGTTAATTGATATTATAGTATATGCTAGAGACAGGTCAACTTTGTTCTTTTTTTCTTTTTCTTTTTTTGGATAAAATGGTCAACTTTGTGTTTTGGTTACTAGCAAGCGGTAAATACTAAATGGTTTGCTTATGGGCAAACTGGTAAAAGGAAAATATATATATATATATATATATATATGGTAAATAATTTGGTTGTTTTATATAGATAATTAATAAATTGGGGATATACATAAATATGCACAAATCATGGTACCAAAGATAGGAATATGGATGGGTTTTTTGCAATTATTATTATTATTATTATTAAAAAAACTATATTATTCTTAGCTGTCTTTT
Organism: Rhamnella rubrinervis; assembly: GCA_007844105.2. Lineage (NCBI taxonomy): Eukaryota > Viridiplantae > Streptophyta > Magnoliopsida > Rosales > Rhamnaceae > Rhamnella > Rhamnella rubrinervis. The sequence continues at coordinate 12,254,611 of CM017584.2, read as the reverse complement.
GAAGGACAAGTATGGAATTTTCTTATAGAGGGAAAATTAAGAAAGAAAATGGTAATATATTATTTTGTCACACAATTGATGGGTGGTTTTAGAGTTATTGGTATCATTGGATTAATAAAGAATGTGTGTGTGTGTGTGTGATGCTTTAGAATATTATTAATTTCAAGCCTAATTGATATATGCTTCAACAAAAATGGTAAAATTATTATTTTGAGAAATAGAATGTAAATATGCGAATTCTTGGGAATTAGATTTCTAAGGGATAAAGGGATTTTTATATTCAAAAGGAAAAAAAAAATGGAGATGAATTTGAAACTATTTAATTGATATATACATATATATATATATATACACTATCACTATCAGTATGAATATGATTCAAAAAAAAAAAATTAGAAAAACTCTCAAATATATAATCCCAATATCTTAAATTAGTGCCTATACGTTTTTTTTCTCTACAAACTCATAGAAATCATTCAAATTTTAGCAGATCTAACAATTCACCAAACATGATATTTTGAGGTCCAATCTCTTTTGTTATTCCATTCTATCTTTTTTTTTTTTTTCCAAAATATGGAATTAAACTGGCATGATTGAAAAATCATTATAATTGAATCCCAATCACAAAATAGCACCAAAGACCCTGTCTAATCATTTGATTAGAAAGGAGGAACATTTATCTTCTTTTTTTTTCTCCTTTTTTTTTTCTTTCTAAAAGTAGAATAACTCGTACCAAGTACTCAACTACTATAGTTCAAAGAAAAAAAAATTCCAAATTATAAGCATCAAGCATGTCATCCACATAAAATGATAAAAATAATATATATATATATATAATACACAAAATAAAAATAAAACAAAAAAAGATACAAGCTTAAACAATATGATTAAGATATTCACTCCTTCAAAATGGTAAAAAAATAAAAATTCATTGGTGGGTGTTTGAAGGTTCCCACAAGGACTTACTGGGTTATTGCTCTGATGGATTGGAGGCATTCCGGTACTAATTTGTCTGAGAGAAGCATTTGTTTTGTTTTGGACGGCTATGATGTGAAGTAGAATGTCAAAGATAGAAGATTTGAGGGTCAATGTATTGTAGGTGACCACAAAATGGTCGCCGTTGCATTCAAATCATGATTTTTATTTTTTTGGCAGAGAAGATCCTTTTAAATCTTACTTTCCAGCAAAGATAACATGGGTTTGCTGACGCTCTGGTTGGTGTCAAAATCCCAAATTTATGCACTCGTCTCTGTCCATCACTGTGTCCTTATTTTCCTTTAAACCAAACACTTTGTCACATTTTTTTTTTTTTTTACTATAACCCTTTAGATAACTTAAACAATTAAAACAAACCCATTAAGCAATTGCGTTTAGTTTACATTAAATTAAAGCTCAATTATTTTGTGTCTGAGAGACTCTGTGCTAGTTTGATGCATTACGTATCACTAGCCAGCTAGTTTTGGAAGTAAATAGCTCGACTCCTAGAGTCAGTTTGTATCATTGTAAAAGCAAATGTGATAGAGACTCCTAATTGATTTGTTTTTGTATGCAATGAATATCAGGCTCTTATGCGACTTCCATACCCCATACATGTTTACAATTTCAACTTTTTCAAAATAATGTATGTATGTCTGTAATAATCAAAAGCAGCACGAAGACTTTGAAGTTGAAAGATGATCTCAAATAACATGATATTGGTTTAGCCTCTATCATTTAGGGAGCAAATATTTTGACCAATAGAATGAATTATGGGTCATTTTCCATGATTAAAATGACACAGACATTTGTCCTATCCATCATGATAGGTGTTAGGATTGGGACAGCTAAAACACTGCAATTAGAATCCATATGCATTGTCTTACACTAGAAGAAAACGAAAATCAAATCCATCTATGACATGCCTTTTGTTCTTTTTTGTTTTTTTTATTATTAAACCACAAAACTACACCATGAAGCAGTACTCTCCAGGCCATCAAGTCTGAGAATCTTTAACCCCAAAAGAAAATTCATCAAACATGAAATCACAGCCAAAAGAAAGGGATTTCTTAGCTAACAACTTGTCCGCTCTATTAGTCTCCCTGGTCGGTCGACCATTCGAACCTCCATGAAAGACCCAAGCTCCTCCATTGGATATCAACAAAGAAGTTCCTTCTTTATTTCCTTAGTCAAGTCTAATGAAGTAAAAGTTACGTATGCCTGACAAAGAAAAAAAGTGACGTATGCACGAATTTGAAAGTTTCTCCATAGTTGATGTTCCTTCCTAGTCTATACAAATAGGGACTGTAATAAAGCTTCTTGTATATATATATATTTTCTAAAATTGTTTCTCATAAACTTCTCTTTTTTTTATGAAATGTTTCTCATAAACTTGCTCAATATGTTTTATAACTTCCATATCCTGTAATTTATTTGGAAGAAAACTCATCATGGGTTTCTAAACCTAACAATGAATAAGCTTAGGATATATATATATATATATATATATATATATATATATATATATATTATGACAATAATATATATAGAGACTTAAGATATTAAGCTTTATCTAGTCACTGGTCCTATCCCTATCAGCCCCACAAATTTCAAACGTTTGGTTTATGTTCATGCAGACCACCTGTATGATTACAGCATTGACTCGTAGAAAAAATGAAAATAGCTTTCTACTTTTGGATATTGCCTTCTGGTAAAGGTAGTCTAATAAATTGGGTTTGGAACAAGCTTTACTTGGAAAGCTAAATAAAAAAAAATAAAAGGATTATATATATATATATATATATATATATATATATCATATGCATCATCGACCGCTGATCTATTGCATTGTCCAATTCCACTTTATAAACTAAATCCTAGAAACCTTACTTAAAGTAATGTATTTGGTGCACATACGTACATAGCTTACATTTATTAGTACTATAGTTAGGATTATCTTAGCATTTTCTTCGTGTATTACATAAATTGTCACGTAAAGAATTTCATAGTAATTAAATCTCAATCTTGCAGTTTATAGCACCAAATGCCATGACTCCAAACTCAAGAACCGCTTTGATTTTAATTTTATTGACGAAATTTAGTTAATAGTGGATCAAATCATAGATATATAAATAATCTTGATCAGAGCATGATACATTACATGATATAATTTTATTATAATTAAACAATTCAAGCATTGGATACTGTCAAATTAGAATTTTTTTCCATTGGTGGGAGCAAAGAGTTGGTGAGAGTAGTAGTGCTACTGCTTAAAGGGGTTGGAAACTCATAAATAGATGAAGGCTTAGAAGTCAAATGTAAGCTTCATCTCAGTGAACCAATACGGGTAGTTTTACCAAAGTAGAAACCCATCAAACTGTGCAACATACAGAATTACCTTTCTATGCAGATCCAGTTCTGAGAATGTCAATCAAAATTGAACCACTGTCTTACTGAAATGACAGTACTGATGGTGATAGATATAGAGAAGCTCTAAAATGGGAAAAAAAAAACAAAAAACAAAAACAAAAAGGAGCAGCCAAAGCACTATGGATAACAGTGGAGGGTAATTCTATAGCTGAGACTAGTGCTCGGACACACCAAAAACAGAAAAAACCTCTTTGCCTCTTCTCCCTGTAATAGTGCATATTTAAGTAAGTAAAATACAAAGACAAGGCAACCAATGCTCTAGACGGTCGAGCCTGTTGCTGAGGAATCAGGAGACAAAGGTCAGTAATAAGATAAACATTCAAAACCACATATATATATATATATATATATATATATATATTTACATCAACACCGCTAAATTATGTACAGTTATAAATTATTCTTTAATTTATGAAATTGTGATTAATATATTTTTAATTTTAAAAATAGTTGTAAATTGCACATAACTCATAGACAAAATATATTTTACTTTAACACAATATTTATTTTAACTGTTCAAAAATATTTTTTTATTCAAACTAATTTATTTTTCATATATTGCCACTTACCTCAACCTTTAACATAAAAAATTAAATATGAACAATTAAAAATATACACATTTATGAATGAATGAGTAATTTGTAAATATTTATAAAATTCATATGTATATATATATATATATATATATATATATTAGTGTCAATTTCATAATTTAAAAATTAATTTATAACTTTATGCATAGTTATGGAGCATTGGTGTAAAAATAAATAAAGAGAGAAAAAGCATACCAGTTATTGGTATTAATTAAAGAATGTATATGAAGTATCAATTAGCTTATTATAAGGTCTAGTCGGTGCTTCTCTCTCTATCTTCTTTCCCTTTTTATATATAAATAAATATATATATATGTATGTATATAGTGGTGGTGTGTATATATACATATATATGTATGTATGTATATAGTGGTGGTACTATTTTGCTTTCTATTTCTTGGGCATCTTCCATCTGCAGGAGAACGAGAAGGTTTTTAAACAAAGTACAAATATGAGATCTTCATCAAAACTAGCGGTACTACTTCTCTCTGTGATTTTCTTCTTTCACATGGTGTTTGTTGTGCCTGGTAAAGTGGAAGAAACTGAAGAACTAGTTGTGGCCTCTGCTAACGTCTCTTCCATTGTGGTTAGTACCTCGCTCTCTCTCTGTTTCTCACACACACAGTTTTGAGTTCTTAGGTGTATATGAACAAATTAAAACAAATAATGGTTTTCACATATAAGATGATGACGCAGCGAAAAGAAGAGTGTAGAAAGGAAGAAGCTGAGTGCAAAAAAGGAAATGGTGGGTCAGAAGAAGAAAATGTGTTTGAGAACGAGGACTACATCTACACCAACTCTCTCCCTTAACTCATATATTTACTTTTGTTTTCTTTAATGGTTTTTAATGTATAAATCTGCTCTATATGTTAAAGTGGATTAATTAGGCTTGTTGTGGCCCTTGTGGGTGCTCTTGTAAATTAATGTCGTCTATGATGGCTAGCTATAATTGAGTATGGGAATGTGAGAATGTTTTAAAGTGTATTGCAAACTCACAAGTTACAGTTGATTCTATAATAGTTGATATAATTGCTCAACTCCAAAACACTTATATTTTTCGGCTATGAAATTGATTTTTTTTTTTTTTTGTGCATTTGAAGAAATTATATTCAAGAAGAAAAAAAAAACTAAAAGTACTAAGTGCATGAGAAACTGAAGAAAAAGACAATATTTTGGTGATATAGTTAAACAAATAAAGAAAAAGAAAGAAAGAGGCCAACAATTATTCAAAAATCTTGTACAAATGAGTGACAATTGACAAAACAGTTTTGCTTGCATGAAACAGCCTAAACAAATAAGAAAACAACTGCTCAGTAGTTGCCAGTTTGTGGACACGCACCAATAAGCTTTGTAGAAGTTGAGAAAAAAAAAAAACTATTTTCTATGTCTTTAATCTTATTTAATAATGTCTATATGTCAATTTTAGTGGATCCTAGACTGGAAATTTCCCCAACAGTTGAATGTTGACTTCTATTGTAGTCAGTGTAGCCTGTTCCTTTGACCCAGACATTTTTTTTTTTTTTTGGTAATATCCTTTGACCAAAGACATGCACTCCCCAAATGGGTCATATTATATGTTATATATATTTATATATACTATGTATGTATGCGCTACAAAGGATGAGACTAAAAAATAAAAAATAGGGTTATCTGAGTGAGTAGTCCGACATACTCCTTGGACGGTGAGAATTTTAAGAAATTTAATTGAAGTGTTCGTTGTCTTGTTAACTGGGGTTCTGCTTAGCTGGCTTCTATCACTATGACAATGACCAAGTCAAAATAGAGTTACTGCCTTGTAAGGTTCACTGGGAGATGGAGAGAGAATAAGAACATGACAGTCTGGGGAATCTATGGACAAATACTCTTTTCTTTTTGTCTTTAACATATTCTTTCTAATTTAGTTCAGCAAAATAATAATAATAATAATAATAATTTTTACTGTTTAATCACATTATCAATTAAACTAATGTCAAATTAGAAGACCAACCCACTTCTTTTTTCAAATTCCACATCAGTGGTATGCAGTGCATGTGTCCCAACTCTCATCCACTATTATATTTATAGTAACACCTCCAAGAAAATATATTAATATATGTGAGTTAGGAATTCTAAAACTTATATTAACTTTCAGCATGGAGGGGGGAAAGGAATTAATTACTTACTAATTTGTTTCTGTTTCTATAAGCTTTAGCATATACCTAGAGGAAAAAAAATAAAATAACAACAAATTCCCACGCTCTTTTCCCAACTAAGAGAAGAGGAGCATAAATTGCGATTTCAGGCAAAAGGCACTTTGCACCAACCCTTCAACATCATGTGGTGGTGAAGAAAGAATATGAATCAACCTTGAAAATGCACCAGAGTCCCTGAATAAAAGTGAATAAATAAATAGACAAAAAACCAAAATGGAACAAACACAATGGATCACAATGAATAAGGTGGTGACTGGAGGGCAGTGAAACATGCTCATGCGTAATTAATATAAGGACAAACAGCATAATACATTACCGATGTGGACGCCGACTCCTACAGTTTACAGCTGTGTTTCAAGAAATGACCCTACAAGGGTACAAAGTATTAAAGAAGAATAAAACTTACAGGCACCACATGCTCCATTTTCTGCTGGAAGATCAGGTCAACATAATTTATAGCCATAAAGAGTATTTTGAATCTCCTACATTAACAGGCCCAATCATTTAAATTTCAGAGAGATGAAATATCAAAATAGCTATGCTTTACTCCTCCATCTTGTTATAGCAAGAATGAGGAGAACACAAGCATACTCACGAGTATAGTTGCAAAATTGAACATAAAATGGTATTCACATGTATGGTTGCAAATAGAATACATAATGAAACATAATACAATGTACAAACTCACAAATAATAACTGTTTATTACCAACTAAATAAACCGCGCAGTTAAATAAATATGAATGAGCAAGCTTCCTCAACTTTTTGGAGAGAATTGGACAAAATGAAACTCTGATGCATCATAATTTTTTCTTATTCTTTTTTAGAAGACACCCCATCTATAAAGATGCACATCAGTCAATGGAAAAGACTGAGGAGGCTGTTTTGAGTGGTTTTAAAAATTTATCATCCAACAAGAAGCTTATCAGTCCTCAAATTTTCATATTACAAAGTTAGAGAGCAAGGCAACGCATTTCCACCCAACCAAAGACACCATCAAAATGCCTCCAAATTGTAAAACTAGTTTTTCATATATTTACTCAAACCAGATAACTTGACATTCTACAGAGGGTCTTTCCAACAAAAAGTCACCACCCTCAGCCATCCCCTTTATCTTTTACTATATACCAGCTATTTATTCTATGAATTCAGTTAAAGTGAAAAATCCTTACCATATGCACAAATTTTAAACCAGTGAATTACCAATTGCAGTCAGACATTCCTTCTTTCTCATTATCTTTTCCTCCTTACTCAATGGCTTCTTAAAGCCCAGTTCCCTCTCTCTTCTTTGAACAGCAAGACGCTCCTCGAAACTGCAAAAGTTAGTTTATGAATTTCATAATCAGGAAAAAAAATTTAGACAAAGTAAAAATATAATCATAGATGTCAGTACATTCTTCTTTTTCAATTAAACTCAAATGAGTTGCAAATAAAATAAAAAATAGAAACTTCAGTGTAATTCAGCTTGGACCCAGCAGAAAGTGAACTATACCTATGGTTAGCCATTCTCAGCCCCCATCCACCCAAAGGTGTATAGGACAATATATGGATGATTACCTTAATTTCTTTTTTCCTTATTTTAGTACAAGAGTTAGGATGAAACAAAATATTTCAGTTTAATAGAAGTACAATAATCATGTGCAATTCTGAGCCAAAAATTTGGCTTTAGAAGTATAAAATTGAGGTAAACAGCAAGAATCACAATGAATGGTATGTGTAGTGATTTATTAGTGCTATATAAGTTATATCAGAGCCATGTAACAAGGCTTCTGCCTCAAAGATGTGAGCACAATCGCCTTAAACATTTTCAGACAGGTAGCCCTTAGACTTTCACATTATAAGTCTTTAAGATAAGTGCATATGCATATTTATTATGCTGATGTGCTAGCACAATAAGTTTTAGTTCTCAAATTGAAATTCATAGAAGTTACCAAATTTGACATCCTAAACATTACCCATATATTAAAAGTAAGAACAAGAACTCACAGGGTTAGCATGAAAAAAACCATGAGACAAGATTTGTTCCAAATAGGATTCAACAGCATAGCAGCCCAACCTGCAGAACATAAGACCATCTTAAGAGCCAGGAGGACTGATAGGAAATAAATCATCTCTTTGAACTGAGAAGTATGGTTGAAGAACACATGTGAAAACAATTTCAGAAAGAGAAGTGGCAGCAGAAAGATAAGCCAGGTTTCAAAAGAAGTTTTAGGTGCCAAAGATTAAAAGAGAGAGTATATACCTTCACATAAAAGGACTACGTTCAGTGATTCATGGAAACTTCACCATCCAGCCAACATAAAGTTTTGAGAGTGTCTTTTATCTGTTCAATCCTTGAATGAGAGTAATCCCCCACCGTGAATTTCTTAAAACTTCCATTCACTTCAATCAGACTATAGCCAGGCTCCTTCCTTAATCCACTACCCTTCAACATCTTCCTTGCCTCAGCAGCACCATCCCAAAACTCATCTGAAGCATACAAGTTAGACAATAAAACATAAGGTGATGTAGTGACAGGCTGAAGTTCTAGAAGACATCTGGCCAATCGTTCCCCAATCACAACATCCCCATGAAGCCGACATGCTGAAAGCAAGCTTCCTAGAACAACTGGATCATGGCCAAAAGGAAATCTTCTCATGTATTCCTCTGCCTCAGTTAATCTTCCAGCCCGACCCAACATATCAATAAAACATGAGAAATGCTCCAAATCAGGAGCAATTCCATATGTTTTCTCCATAGAATTAAAGTAAGATATACCTTTGTCTACCAGCCCTGCATGATTGCAAGCCATTAAAACTCCAACAAATGTAACAGAATCTGGTTTTACCCCCAAAGCCTTCATCTGCTCAAACAGTTCTAGGGCTCTCACTCCAAGTCCATGATTTCCAAATCCAGAAATGATTGTGTTCCATGAAACAAGGTTGTGATGAAGCATTTTGTTAAATACGATATATGCATATCCAAAGGACCCGCATTTAGCATACATACTCACTAGGGCATTATTAACTCCCACATCTTGGAACAGCCTAGTTCTGGTTAAATAAGCATGAATCTCCTTCCCATGGCGAATTGAAGAAATCCCAGCACAGGCAGCAAGGACGCTTGCAAACGTGAAGTCATCAGGCTTTACACTATATTTGTTTGTCATCTCTTCATAAATTCTCAAGCTCTTTGCATGAGCATTGCAATGTGAACAAGCAGTCATAAAGGTGTTCCATGAAATCACATCTTTCTCTTGAATCAATCTAAAGACTTTCTCAGCTTCTTCAATCAGACTGAACTTAGAGTACATTGTCACAATCAAATTTCCAACAAAACGGGTAGAGGCAAGTGTATACTTGATTGCTAGGCCATGCAATACCATTCCTGTCCGAAATTTATTTGAATTAGTGCAAATCCCCAGCACTCCAACAAAAGAAAAACGATCCGGCACAAGACCTTGCTGTTGCATAACTGTGAAAACTTCAAGACCTTTTTCTGGTTTACCGTTTTCTAAAAATCCACCAATAAGAGCATTATAAGAGACAGAGTTTCTCTCTAAGGCACTAGCATGGACAGATAAGGCATCATCACAGTGACCACATTTCATATACATTGATACAAGTGAGTTAGATACAAACGAAATGGATGCATAGCCAAACTTCAATGATTGAGCATGAATCTGTCGACCCTGTGACAATGCAACAGGGTTGGCACACGCACTTATAGCACTGGCAAATATGAACTCATTAGGCACAAGCCGGATTTTAGAAAATAGGTCTACTGCCATTGAATGCTCTCCAGACTGGACATAGCCAGATATCATTGCTGACCAAGAAACAATATTTCTTTCAAACATCTCATCAAACACTTGACGGGCAGATTTAACGTTGCCACACTTGGCATACATATTGATGATATGGTTTGAGATGAAAATTCCAGATTGCAAGCCTTTCTTCAGGACAGAAGCATGAAGAGAAAGGCCATGCCGCAATTCCTTGACTATGGAGCAATGGTGCAAAAGTGAGCCGATGGTTTCTGGTACCATCGGCATAAACATGGTGTCTAACACAAATTACAAATGATTGATACTAAACCTCGTTGGTAACGTCCTACGTGGCAACAACAGGAATAAGCAGTACGAGTTTCAATTGACTAAAGGAGGAAGAGAGAGATGGAGATTATAAATAATAATAAAAACTATATTTTAATGCCACGTGGAAAAACCCTAGCCTCCTGGACTCCCCACCCACTCAGTACAACTTCTATTATTTTAATGCCATGTGGAAAAGTTTTCCACGTCACAAAAAAAGACTTTCTTTCCTTCTCTCCTCTCTCTCTTCGGTCTCTCTCTCCACCGTCTCTCTCCCTCTCTCTCTCCAGCTTCCTTCTATCTTAAACATTCCCTCTCAGACTCTTCAGACAAGCATACCAGGAGCAGTAAGTACCTGAAATCCCTCAATTTTTTGTGTTGTAGAGTGGAGGCAGATATTGAGACCCTGTTCCCAGAAAAGTTTGAGCTTGTTATTCCATTACTTAGATTTCCATGACAGACATTAAATTAATTTAACTTTATCAAAGAAATTGTAATTATCCAGACCCAAAGAAAAAGAAAAAGAAGATAAATTCAAGGCTTTAAAGCTGTTCCTTCTCGAAAGAGTATCATTCTTATGCCAAGAAGCATCCAAAAGAATAATTGGGTTTTGTTTGCAAATTGTGTCCAAGAAAATTTCAGAGCAAACAAAATTGATAGAAACATTGAGGGTTTCGAGGCAAAAAATTTAAGCGATTGCAGAGAGCCAGTCCTCGAGGAGCTCTCGTTCTTTAGAGGACAAACCGAATACGGAGAGAGAACTCTGGCGTCGTACATGGAGACCCCAAAAATGCGATGCTCCTAAAGAAGGTAACAGAGACAGATGGCCTTCGAATCCCAATGCTAGACCAACAAGAGGGAGAGGGTGGAAAGTGCTATCGAAGGCTGGAGAGAGAGAGAGAGAGAGACCGACGAGAGAGAGGAGAGGGGGAATGAAATAATCTGACGTGGGTTAAAAATTCCACATGGCATTAAAATAGTGAAAGTTGTACTGAGTGGGGACCACATTTATAAATTTTAAATAATAAATACAAATTTATTGAAAATTTGTTCTTATACAATAAAATTTTTAATAAATTTTAGTCAATTATTTTATTAAATAAGGGTTTAAAATTTTCATAATAATTTCTCAACATATAGTGGGTAATTTGTAAAATGTATAAAAAATACAGTAGAGCCATTTTGAAATCTTCCGTATTAAAAGACGTAAAATTATTATAATGAAATGGAATATCTATTTTAACCTTTCATACCATTCTTCATGCACGTGAACAGATTAATTAAACATTAAACAAACTATAAGCATTGATGATTTAAATCTCAGATTGAGATCGAGATGACGTGGAGGAATTCTCTTTTCCTTCTTTTAGGGTTTATATCCCTTTGCCTCCAATTTATTGCATATATTTTCTTTTTTCACTTTGTCCCCATACTATGAAAATCATAACTTTGCCCTCTAGTATTTTTTTTTATGCCACTTTAGTCCAATTTTAAATTTGGACATGCAAATATAATAAAATTAACACTACATATTTCATGTAACCTTATCTAAATATTTTGATTTAATGTCTTATTTTATTATAATTAACAGTACATATTTCATGTATCCTTAAGGGTAAAGTGAGAAACAAATAATAAGTAGAAAAAGCTGTACCTTTCACTCGCAAGCATATGTTAAAGGAACACATGTGAGATCCACCTTCAAACGAGTAAAGAATATGATAATTCTTATAGCCAAGACTTTTTTATTATTATTATTTTGCATAAACCTTGAAAATGCACCTAAGACCCCGAATAAAAGTGAAAAAAAAAAAAAAAGACGAAAAAAACAAAAATAACAAGCACAATGGATCACAATCGTAAGGTGGTGACCGGAGGGCAATGAAACATGCTCATGCTTAATTGTCAGCATAGGGTGTCTACAAGTGAACATTAGGACAAACTGCATCGTATATCATCAACGTGGACGCTGACTCCTACAACTTACAGTTGTGTTTCAAGAAATGACCCTACAAGAGTACAAAGTAGTAAAGAAGAATAAAACTTACTGGGCACCACATGCTCCATTTGCTGCTGAAAGATAAGGCAAACCAAATAATTTCTCAGTTTTACATCCGTCGAACCACCTTCTTGAAGGAGAATGCGGGAACGAATTCGATGTGCCAGATAGAAAATATGGAGGAACGTCACAGCAGACTTCACCATCATCTGCAGAGAATTGACTTCTCAACCAAAAGTTATTATGCAAAAGGACAAAGAAAAGGTGCTCAGTCAATAGTACTTGTATGCATTATGCAACCTTCGGTGGACCTACAAAGATTGAAAGAAATATGATAGTATGATGTTGTACTGAAAAGATAAACCGCAAGTGACAATTCAATTTTATATCTATTGATTACTTACATAATTTTTTTGATTAAGGGAATTCTATATGTAGCAACATTTTACAAGGATAGTGCATCCCACCCCGCCAAATTAGATGGGAAGACACATGATGCCAATCTCAACTACATAAAAATTTAAAAAAATAACTCTACAAAGAGCCTACAAGCTGCCACATGTATGTACACAGCCTGTAAAAGGGTACATTTGGGGAAATTATTTGGGGAAGTTACAACAAAATGGCATTGCCTAATCTAACCTAACCTAATGACAAGGTAACCTTTTCACCAAAGTCCGAAGTAAGCTTCGAAAGAACAGCCCAAGTTTTCAGCCTTACACATCTTCTTCGTGAATTGGTGAGGTGCAAGTAATTTATAGCCATAAAAGAGTATTTCAAATATCCTCCATTGTTTCAACGGTCAATGATTGACTCGTAATTTTAACTTGAATATCCACTCGTAATCTGCAACAGGCCCAACCATTTAAACTTCAGAAAGATGAAATATAAAAAAAATAGCTATGCTTTATTACTCCACGTCGTTGTAACAAGAATGAAGAGGACATATTTACCAAAAAAGAATGAAGAGGACACAAACATACAAGTATAGTTGCAAAATTGAACATAAAATGGCATTCACATGTATGGCTGCAAATAGAATACAAAATGATATATAATTCAATGTACAAACTCACAAATAATAACTGTTATTACCAGCTAAATAAACCAAACAGTAAAACAAGAAGTATTACAAGAGGAATATGTAAATCTGTAATTAGTTCACGGCTTCATTTACTGTACTAAATGACATCGAACTTGGTTTCTTTTAATATTTACCAGTATGTCACTAAAGGCGCTATCTTTAATTATCTGAATTTATGACGCCTGTGAAAAGACAAAGACAAAGAGTGGTAATCATCTTGAAAACTTAAAGTAGCTACTCATTAAGTTTACTCAATCTTCATCTCTCAGAAAATGTTAAGACGGTGAGAAAAATGTGAATAAGTAGATGCGTACACAAACACACACACACACACAAATGAGAACAGTGCCCTACTATTTCTCAACCGTTTAAGAATTAGCAGAGGACCTATCAAGTCACTAAGACCAACTAGTGCTAATTTGTCCCATGGAAAACTTCATGAAGAAATTTTCAAGTACTATAGTTTAATATCAAGTCCCATCCTTTATTGCACAGATATATATTTCTATTGCCAATACGCAGACAGAGGAACATAGAAAAGCCCTGACAAGGAAGCTGATTGTTTCCCTCGCCACTCTCCTATGCATTTATCTGTACAGATTATTATCAGAGGTCAAAGACACACAGTCACATTACGATATTGGTCAAACTCCTATAATTTTGGAATTTATTATTTTAATTTTCTTACAATATTGACAATTATACATACTTGCATGAAGAGGAACAGCTAAATTAGTAATCAGGATCCATATACAGATAAGAAAATGCATATTATGTTTAGATATCAGTTTGGATAGAGGCCGTGTTAAAGAGCTCAAACCTCTGGTCAATTTGATTAAAAATTTTACATCATAAAGTCTACTTATTACCTTAAAAATGAAGGAAAAAACAAACTATGTTTTCATTAACTTCAATGGAAGACGTCAACTTACAAATTGTTCATGCAGTTCCTGTTATTAATCTTTCACGCTCATCTAATTTTTTGACCCTTATAATGCCAAAGAGAACTTGAAAACCAAAAAATGAACAGAAGACATAAGCTGCAATGGCAGGCACCTGAAAAAAATAAAACAATAATGTTTAAGAGCAACATCTTTTGAAAAGAAAGAGAGTCATCACAGGAATAAATGAATAGCTTACACGAATGGAATTGATATACAAAATTGTTGCAAGGTTTACTAGGCTTCCAGCAGCAACTGCCTGTTATTTAATAAAAAGGAGATAAACAAAGAAATAAATATTAGATCCATAAAATTCTTCATAAATTTTTACCATACTTAGGTCATTCTTACCCGATACTTATTCTCTATGCTTCTAAATCATTCGCCAATCAACCAAATATTGAGATACAAGAAATAGATAATCAAACTAACAGCTTACATGCATAAGGTTCACAGCTTTTCCTTTTAATATAAGGATTAAGAAATGTTTAATGAGAGATTATAATATTAATTGAGCAAAGCCCACATGGCCTCTAAGTATACTGTATATCAAACTCTTTTCTCACATATTAAGTAGAAATGCAAATAAAAAGACAGAGAAACTAATTTTATTTCTCATGATGTCGTCCATGGAACCTATTCCTCAAAATAAGAAAAGTAACTAGTTCCACAATGTTAGGCAGGGCAACTCACACTCCCTATTGTCTTCTGGACAGCTGCAACACGTTGGAATGCCCTCTCAGATTCCAAAGCTCGCACTCTGAGCTTCAAATCACCTTGCTCCTGAAAAATCGATTAAATCCAATAAGAGACATCTATTTACAATTAAAAAATTAATTGAACACAGGAAGTATTTGAAGCCAATAGAAAGAATCTCTAATCAAACACTATAAAAGAAGAAAAAAATAATCCACAATCATTACCAATCTTTGGATAATTTGAGCAAGCTTTTCAACTCTATCAGCCTGCCTAAATAAGTTGTAGAATGCTTGAGACTGTCTGTCCCATCTCTTTCTTACATCCTATAACATGTATAAGGTGAAGATAAATATCAGAATTAAATTATAATATTTTATGAGATAACACTAGAGGAAGGCAGTTTAAGTTTGCCTTTAAAATAACTTCAAGTCCAGCTTCACGAAACTTAAGCAATTCCATAGCATAGCTACACAGTAAAGCAATCAAGACTCGTCAGTTAGCCAACACTTTATCTTGCCGAAAGTCAGATGCTACTAAAAATAGAACAAATATGGAAACGAATTTATAAAGCTAAAGCCAAACTCACGGTTTAGCAATCTCAGTAATATCAAATCGAGGATCAAGACCTTTCCCAATGCCGTCCAATACTGTAGAGAAGGATAAAATCATTTGCACTTTGAGGATAACGTTTGCATATACGGTATAAATGAAGCCAACTTATTTCTGTTATATTACCTGAAAATGCTCTAACAACAAATGTGAATGTAGCCGGAAAACGGAATGGTTGATCTGCTGCAATGGCTAATAAATCTTCCCCTGTTAATATAATTTAACAGCTATGAGTAGGAAGCATCTCAAGTTCACAAGAAACACATGAAACAACCTATAGCTCGCATCATCTTATTTATAGTAGAAAATTTGAACAATCAATTAATAAGAGATTATGAAGTACCAACATTAGAAAGCTTTTAATAGTGACTGCTAGTCTCAATCTTATACTGGAGCAAATAAAAATTAGAATTCAAAACAATTCTTCCTACTAGAAAGACAAATTGGAGAGTAAACAATCTTATTGGATATATCTTATTCGAACTCTCGGGTGAATGGTTATCCACCTATTGTTCACTTTCATGGGTGACTACCTAAGAACCTCAATAGCTCGTTCCATAACTTCATAGCCATAAGGTGTTTACTTTTACAGGTCAAAACCAAAAGTTAGACTACAATAGTGCTAGCCCATCTCTTCACTAAAACTCCCCGCTGCTCTTGGCAGGGTCTAAACCCGGAACTTCAAAGAACTTCTTGCATTTTGCAATGAGACTTGTGCCACTAGGCAAGAAGGCCATTGGATACACATTCTTCTTTGACTTAAATTTAAAAACATGCCAGAATTCAATTATTTACAAATAAATAAATATGAATTAGTAAGTTTCTTCAACTTTTTGGAGAGGAATTGACTAATTATGTCTCAAGTTTGACACAATGAAACTCTGTTGCATCATAATTTTTTTTAATTCTTTTTTAGAACGCACCCCATCTGTAAAGATACACATCAATGAATGGAAAAGACTGAGGCTGTTTTGATTTTTTTGAAAACCTATTATCCAATAAGAACCTGACCGATCCTCAAATTTTCATATTACGAAGCTAGAGAGTAATACAAAGCATTTCCACCCAACCAGAGACTCCCAGCAAAATGCCTCCAAATTGTAAAACAAACTTTTCATATATTTTACTCAAACCAGATAACTAGACATTCTACAGAGGGTCTTTTCAACAAAAAGTCACCAACCTCAGCCATCCCCTTAATCTTTCACTATATACCAGCAACTTATTCTATGAAGAATTCAGTTAAAAGTGAAAAATCTTTACCACATGCACAAATTTTAAACCAGTGAATTACCAATTGCAGCCAGACGTTCCTTCTTTTTCATTATCTTTTCCTCCTTACTCAATGGCTTCTTAAAACCCAGTTCTGTTGTTGCCATTTCCCTCTCTCTTCTTTGTGCAGCAAGACGCTCCTCAAAACTGCAAAAGTTAGTTTATGAATTTCATAATCAAGAAAAAAAAAAAAGGTTGTATAAAGCAAAATTATAAGCATAGATGTCATTACATTCTTCTTTTTCAATTAAACTCAAATATATTTCTTCCTAAATATAGGATTACTGATCATAGTAAATAAACAATGTAAGCATAACAAAGAACCATAGTCTATACACAGATAGTCCACCATATAATTAGAATCAATACAAATAATATATTACCATATAGATAATTGGAAACAAGACCTATTACAGTATCATTCATGATTAATGAAACAATGTAATATACGAAAGTAAATTAAAATTCTATAAACAAAGAAAAGCTAAAAACCTGTTCTCTATTAGCACTATCATAATAAAAATTTTAAAAAAAAATTTTAAAAAAAATGAAAGAAAATTGATGGCAGTAAATGCTTCAATTAGTAAGCTCCGTTTCAACAAAAAATGAAATATAAAAAATTGAGAACTAACCTGACGTTTGAGGCACTATTCCCAACGAAAGTTCTTGAGTCGCCCAATTTTAGCAATATAATAGCATATAAAACGTATTTGAAACAGGAAAAAGGACCAAATAATACAAGAAGGAAGAGGGAGCCTATATGCACCTGTTAAGGAAGAACTGTGCTGTTCTTTTGACAGCTGTCATATCTCCAGTAGGCACAAGAACACCCATTTGAACCATTGACTGTAGGACCTGCATGATTGAAAGCATTTTCCTTGATGAGTAGATTACAATAAAAGTGGGAACCAGATAACATTGATATTAGATGACAACATCTATAGAATTGGGCATGACTACAGACTAACGTTATTGAACAAAGATTACCTTATCTGGATCCTTCTCATAAATTCCATAGAACGCTTCAAGTAGACCTTCTCTGATGTTTGAACTTATACTGCAAAGGTAATTAGACAAAGTGCACATTTAAAGAAAGGCACCACAGAAAATGAAGAATGGTTGTTAGTAGTTTATATTTTAGACTGCTCACACAGGGCAGTGAAATACCTCCCCATCATTCCAAAATCATAAAAGATCAACCTTCCACCATTGACATCATCAACAGCAATATTTCCAGGATGCTGCATAAAGGAATTATTAAGAAAATATGGTCAAACAATGGTGGAACGCATTAGTAGCCATGAATTCTGAACTATTAATCTGGAAACATGAGAACCACAGCTTCCTTGCTTTGCATTATATAGTGATCCTTATAAATTTGACAAAAGCGGTATAGAGGAAAAGCTCACCATGAACTACCCACTTTTTTTAATGGAAACCATGATCTACGCCACAGTTGCAAGTGTCATCAAGGAAACTAAGCAAGTGGTGTTCATTTACACCATCACATATTACATGTTTTCTTATTTAATAACTTTATATCGCAGACATGAAACTTAAAATTCCACATTTAAGACAGCAAAACAAGGGTCATTGTTTCGAATTCTTTTTCCAGAACACAATTGAAAGTACAATAGTGATGCAATTTCAATGTTCTGCAAGCCAACATGTCCTATTCCTATACCAATTTTTTTCCTACTTCCTAATCAGAGGAAAAC
The DNA here is from genome assembly GCA_007844105.2 of Rhamnella rubrinervis. Classification (NCBI taxonomy): domain Eukaryota; kingdom Viridiplantae; phylum Streptophyta; class Magnoliopsida; order Rosales; family Rhamnaceae; genus Rhamnella; species Rhamnella rubrinervis. Next base: position 12,236,028 of record CM017584.2, on the reverse strand, counting down.
AAAACTGAAGAATCTATCAAGTGAAAATTGCTTTCTCCTTGAAGCACTAGAAACATATTAATCATCAAAGAGGGCACTGCAACATACACAATCACTATTTCAGTCAAAGACAATTAAGATGCCGTCATTACTACACAATATTCAACACCACTATGGACACTCCAACGCTAGCTCTCACATAAAATCATTAACCTGGAAATTCCTCACCATTCATTTCCAAAATCAATGCCACAAACACTGTCACTTCTACCAAATCCCTTCTACCCCGACCTTCTAGCTGATGCTACCACCATTAAAACCTAACCACAAAACAGAAATCATGTCTTTGTTCGCTCAAGTAGTATATGCTTCATTAAATCCTACAGGCCTTTACATGAATTCTTGTTTAGGGTATGACTGTGCCTTTCCTTTCAGAAATCATTACTTTATTCAAATGTCGCTTCTATTTCATTCCCAAGGTGGGTGCTTTGCAGGTCTTCAAATAAAAATTATACCCTTCACTTTTCATAAAAGAAGATGTTAAACCTTAGGTTTGTCAAGCATCTTCTCACAACCTGCTTTTAGAAACACAAACTGCATTTTACCAAACATTTCATCTGACCTCAGACTTGCCACAGCAATTGAAACAAATACTTTAACCTCTTATTTTGTACAACCAAACCTTGCCATTAAATAAGTCAGATGAAAATAAAACAAAAAATAGAAACTTCATTGTAATTCAGCTTGGACCCAGCAGAAGGTAAACTTTACTTATGGTTAGCCATTCTCAGTCCCCTTCCACCCAAAGGTGTATAGGACAATATATGGATGATTACCTTAATCTCCTTTTCCTCATTTTAAGTACAAGAGTTAGAATGAAACAAAACAAATTTAGGAACAAGACAAAACATTTAAGTTTAATATAAATACAATATTCATGTGTCAATTCTGAACAATAAATTTGGCTTTAGAAGTTTAAAAATGAGGTAAACAGCAAGAATCACAATGCATGGCTCAAGATGTGTAGTGACTTATTAGTGCCTTATTAGTTATATCAGAGCCATGTAACGAAGCTTCTGCCACAAAGATGAAAGCGCAATCTCCTTAAAACATTTCAGACAGGAAGCCCTAGACTTTCACATTATATGTCTTCAAGATAAGCACACATGCATATTTATTATGCTGATGTGCTAGCACAATAAGTTTTAGTTTTCAAATTCAAATCCATAGAAGCTACCAAATTTGACATCCTAAACATGACCCATATATTAAAAAGTAAGAACAAGAACTCACAGGATCAGCATGGAAAAAACCATGGGACAAGATTTGTTCCAAATAAGATTCAACAGCATAGCGGCCCAACCTGCGGAACATAAGACCATCTTAAGAGTCAGGAGTGATAGGAAATAAACCATCTCTTTGTACTGAGAAGTATAGGGGTTGAAGAACGCAGGTGAAAACAGTTTCAGAAAGATAAGAAGCAGCAGATTATTGACCTTTTCCTATCAACACCCAATTGGTCTAATGCTTGAATCTTATTTATTTTGATCCCTGGGACATACTCCATTGTCAGAACCTACATGGGAGATCAGTTTAATTACATAACACAGTGATTAAATTGAAAAAAAGAAAACATAATTTTCACAATTTTTGAAATTTTAAACCTGTGGTGTACTGTATTCCCAGAATATTCTTGGGACTTTTACATAATCCATGTTCTTAAAGTTCTTCGCAAATAGTTCTGCATTGGCAGCTTCCTTGGTGTAATCAATCTCCTGAAATGAGAAAATATTGTGAGCAATATTTTACATAAAAACACTTATGAAGATAATAATGTTTCTTTTTTTTCTGAAAAAGGATCTGGTTATCAATTATCAAACAAAAGTTTGAATGTAAATTGCAGAAAATGAGTAACAAAATTATATTAAACTTCATGTCCTTTCTAATAAATTGGAGTGAAAAACAAAGCCTGAGTATTCACTGGATAGGCTAGATCATAAACAAGCTGACACAATATCCTTCCTAGCAACCTTCTTGTTTTCTTTATAAGTAAAAGTTTCATTGAAAACACCAAGGGTTTGAAGCTCATGTACAAGTTAAAGAGAGAAAAATAAATGAAAACTTTGACCATAGTATTTAACATGATGATGTGATATCCCTCGGTAATTTAACGGAAAAAAAATGAAAACTTAACAATCAAATTTCACAGTCAACAGATTCAAATTATGCACCACAACCTTTGAGGCAATGGTTTTACCCAACAGGATAAAAGAAGAGAAACAACCCAGAAGACTAGTTTTAAATAAGTGATATTGATTAGCCTCCTGTGACTTCCATGGTAACCTTATTAAAATATAATTTCAATAGAATATAACAATCATTAAATAGGAGATATAATATAGTGAACCAAACTTTTTTTTACAAGAATAATGCACCTAGCTCAATAAAGCTTTATCCTAATTGTCATGATCAGCCGTGCAAGTTCTGATTGTCATCACTATTTTATTAGTCTTATATACCATGTCAAATGATACATTATTATTGTACTCAGTCCTTACTCATAAACCCAACTCACATTCTTCTGTCTTCCCCTAGTATTGGTTGTATGATTGAAGCATTTCAAACAAGACCACGATCTTAAATGTTCTGTTATCATGAATATTTACACCCCCCAAATTGTATCGTTACCTACTTAATAATCTACCATTTCTTGCCTCCCCACCAACAATCAGACATCCAACTTCAAGGTTGACCTAATATTATGTATAAGCATGATCAGCCATATTGTAATCTTATGTTCCTCAGTTCTAAAGACAGCATGCATTTGACCTATGAAATTGAAAAAGGAGTCAAGTGCTTCTTGGCTAAATCTCCAATGTTAGAAGACTAAAGCTATTATGAGGCATATTACTACCTGGTACAAGACAGTAGCACATTCATCATATATAGCAACCCAGTCCCTCTTTGCACCATCCGATTTAGGGTCAATCTTTTGAAGGTATTCTGCAATTACCTGGTAAAAATCAAAAAATTTGTTGGGACGCATTAAAATTGCAATAGGGTATAACTTTTGAAATCTATATGCAAGCAAGACATGTGTAAACATTCAATTTGTAGACAAGACACAACATAGTTAGAGTAACATAGAAGGGAAGATGTCATGTAAAAATTATTAATAGCATAGCAATGCTAAATTATTTTAGAGAGAAAATAATGTCTAAAAGAAATTCCTAAGTTTTGCAAGTCACTGGAAGCTGACATTACAAGGAAAATTTAGAAGGAACAAAAGAAACAAATTGTGATTGATGAACCTATAACGATCTCGTCATCAACCAAGCAGTCCAAAAGTTAGAAAATAATTCAACAAAATGTAAGAACTAACCCTCAGGTTTTTGAGATCTATATCAAAAAGATCCTTGAGACCAGGCCTTTGTACTTTAATAACAACTTCCTCTCCTTGCAATCTTGCACGATGGACCTGACCTGCAAAAAGCAAGATAAATTATTTTGCATATTTTTTTCCCCTTGAGTGTACGACACACAAAAGACACCTAAAAATTTATTTTACCTTTTACATGCAGAAGAAGAAAAAATTTGTTCATTGGACAAATTTTACAAGAACAATGCATCAAAAGTGAATTCAAGCTTACCAAGACTAGCAGCGGCTATCGGTTCATAGTCAAACCAATCAAAGATTTCATTTAACGGAGCTCCAAGCTCTTCTTCAACAATATATGCCGCTGTTTCCGATGGGAAAGGAGGAACTTGATCCTGAATGAAAAATGGCAATTAATAATGGTGTAAAGAGTTGTCAATTTTCTGAAAACATAGATAAACCATCACAGCAAGTGAGCATTGTTTAAGAAAGATGGTAAGGAAAACCAAACCTTTCTTTGCTTTCATAAAGTTAATGGCAAACAAATAGTAAATGTTGAAAAAACAAATTAAAAAAAAAAAGGAAAAGAAAAGAAGATGATTCATGATTCAAAAAATGCTACACTACACTTTTTTTAGAAGAAAAAAAATCAAATATATCACCATGCTTTTGTTTATTCTATTTGTCCTGAGTTAAAAAGTGTATAAGGTTTATGCATTTAAGTAAGCTTCTCATAATCTGAGTCAAGAATCTATATGGACACATATAGTTAGAAACAATGTAGCATCTACTTAGAGAATCTCCAACAAAGTCTTCATATGCCTTCAGCTCTTTATTGAGGAAGCCAATGCTTAAGACAACTCCAACATACACTTTGTAAAATAGAGAGGTCTTAGACTCATTGGCTCTCCAAGGGAGAGAAGCCAAAGTTACTCTCTATTTGAATATTTTAATAATAGACATATATATATATATATATATAATAAAAAAGTAATTTGTATTTAATTCTCAACAAGCATCCACAACAATCTTCATTTAAATTTGAACAATATCCCAAATAACAGAGCAACGAAAAGAGAACTACCAGAGTTTCCTATAAAAGTTATTATTTATTTTAAAAATATGCACTCTCCTTTCTAAAGATGCTCCCTAAAATTGAAAGCACAGTCAGAAATGTTATGATCTAAAACCCATCTAAAAATATTTGATTTCCAACCTGAAGTTCAGACAACTGATCAACATATTCTTGAGCTAGAATGTCCACCCTAGTGGAAAACTGCTGGCCGATTTTGATGAAAGTTGGACCTAATCTTAGAATGCTTTCCTTTAGCCACTTCGCAAGGGCCTTCCGCCTCAAGACTTTCTTCTCCTCTGTCATTCCTCCTGCATATTTATTTTAAATCATCAACCATGTATCTCAAAAATCTATAATAGACATTTGGATACTAAAATAATCAGCAGCAGCAATAGTGTTGAAATATACCAGAATAAGTTAACTTATAAGTTGAATATGATGCTACTAACAACTCCAGCTTAAAAGATCAATAACCAATCAACAACTTCACATTTCCAACTTAACCAGTGAGATGCATTCAAAGTTCAAAGTTATAAATTGGTTTCCAATTTCATATTCATAGATGGCCGAAGTCCAAAAGGAAATGATCGACTTTACAATCAACTTTATCTACAAGTGTGTAGTGACTGACCTCGATAACTGAATTTCTGATTGTTCAGCCAAGCCTTAAAGATGAATGCGAAAACAAAACCCCATATTTCCAAGGTCCTCTGGATTGTTGAGTAAGTTTTGAATCTACTCCAACGTCCACCAGGTGCTACAGAAACCTGCAGAAACCAGAATTTCCATAATACTACACTCTATAGAAGACACACAATATCCTACGATGAACTCATATCTACAAATAAATCAATCCAGTTTCTACAAAATATGACATGAAGACACTAAATATGACCTCTCTCAGAGTACACAGAGTAAATTTTACCTCCGCAAGAAAAAATTTACAACACTGTTTGCAGTAGACTGATATAGCATATCATTATCATGATAAAAGTGAATTCAAAACATTCTAAAAGATTTTATTATTAAATGTTTACAATCTTGTATCAATAAACCATCAAGTATAATCTCTTCTTCATCTAACATTCCTCCATCCAGACAACTACTCTGGCATTAAAGCAACACTTAGCATTGTTGTTCCCTAATGTATATCATCAAGGGAAGACAACATTAAATTTGTTCAAATAAATATCTAAGCTATAGTGCCACAAGCCCCACCACTGTAGTTTGCTCAAATTTTATTCTCCATCAGTTTACCTATCTTAAAAGCTTTGTCGCATCATCTACAAGTGATTCATTGAGAGAATGTAAGTTCAAATTTCTAATCTCTCACTCTTCACCTGCACTTATCTAAGGTCCAAATTTTGAATGGAAAAGAAAAGTATTAAATAGCTAAATCCTAACTACTGACTACCAAAACATGATTCATTAAATTCTTCAACTATTTTCTCTTAAATAACAATACTACTTTGATGCATGCATGGCCTCAATTTTACTACCATCCAAATCATACTACTCTAGTAGGATAAAGCATAGTTAAAATTCAGAATTCAGTTAAAATTCCATCAACCCTCATGCAACCAAACTTCAAAACGAAAAAAGACCAATTGAAAATTACTCGACATTAGATAACCACACCTCAAACTCTTGTCGCCCACTTTGCTTAAACCAAGCCTCCTCTTTACCAATTTCCTCAATCCTCTTCTTCCTCCCTTCTTCCTTGGACCCTGAATCCTGAACGTCTTCCACCACTTCCGACGCCACACCATTTCCATTTACATACTTCGCCAAGCTCCCATTACTTTCCCCCTTCTTCACACTGTCAACCTCACTTACACTTCCATTTTCATAGTACCCCAAATCACTGTCAAAAGTTCTTGCAGCAGCAGCTCCATTACCATTCAACACCGAACCATTCAATCCCTTAATCAACTCGCTCTCCTTGTCTTCAACAACGACACCACCTTCTTCTTTAGCAGTTCTGATTCTTGTACGAAAAGCAAAATTGTACCTTGAACTTCTAGACAAAGAGAACTTAGAGAGAGAATTTCTTCTGAAGACAGGAAGACGGCGTTTTGGCGTGGCTTGTGGAGGTAGAAAAGGGAGTTTCAGTACGTGCAGAGAAGAAGCCATTGACGAAGAAAACAAAAAGTCACTTGGAATTCGATTAAGCCCTAACTTTTCATGCTCTGTAAGAGAGAGAGTGAACGGTTACGGTGTCTGAACAAAGTGAGTGGAGGGGAGAGAAGAAGAAGCCAAAGAGCGTGTTTGAGCAACTCATTAGTTTCCTGAAAATTTTATTGTTTTTATTATTATTTTCCTTTTATATTTTTTCGTAAAGAAAATAGGAAGAGAAAAATTGGGAGGGAAAGGGTGGCTGTGGGAAGAACACGTGGACAGTGGTAAAGATGAGTGTTTGGGGGAAATGGGGGATTATGATTGGTCACGGAGAGTCTCGTGGATTGTCCTCCTTACGTGGCAGCCCACATGGAATGCCAATTCACTAATGTTAATATATATATATATATATATATATATATATATATATATATATATATATATATTCTTACAAACGTCTGATTTTAGCCGTTTATTTCTCTTATCCAACGGTAAACAAAAGCTCATCAATATTTAAAATGTTATCAACACTGAATGGTGAAAAAAGGTTACGACTCGTTAAAATTAAAAACAATTATACACCATTAGATCGATCGATCTAACAGTTAAAATAACTTGTGAAAAACCTTTGTCCATAGAACACACTCCATTTATAGTATTCCAAAAAATAAAAGAAACAGGTATTGTTGTAAATTTGTCCACTATAAGCAAGTTACATTGAAATGCTGTCTTCCTGTAAGGTACCAAGTTGAGCAATTTAGAAACACAAGCATCAACAATTTGCCTCAAGCTCTCATAAAGTTAAATATCTTAATAAAATTTGCAACAAAATGAATCTGAATTAAATTAAACAAATTGGAACCTCAAGTTTGAAACTTGTACAAAGTAAAAATAAAATAAAATAAAATTACTTGTTCCCAAAGTTCTAACACTAATTAATAATTACATAAGGTGGCGTTACATGGGTGATATAGATTACACAACGATTGTGCTAGTACATTATTTAGTTGTAGGTTGCCATTTAAAATTCTATTTGAACATGGAAATAGGAAAAACTGAGGTATGTCTACCTTGCTTTTAATCAATCACCTGGAAGCAACCATAAAAAAAAAAGTAAAATTATTACATGGAAAACTACAAAGTCATGAAGCCTAACAAACCCTATAATGTTGTTCATTCTAATTCATATTACTTAGTAGCAGCCTTTCCTATTCTACATCGTATGAAATGGTTGCTGCCCAATCTCTCAATAATAGGATCTACATACTGCATGTAACAAGATGAGCATTATACTCTCAATGGTATGTTGTTACCAAGATATGCAATGCTTGCTGTTCAATCTCTCAATAAAAGGATATATGCATTGCATGTGTCAGGATAAGCATTTTACTGTCAATGGTATAATGTTAACAAAGTTTATTATGATAATACATGTAACCTTCAGGAAAAACCATTTATGTAATTCATTTATATTAATTAAACAGTCTAGTAAACTCCATGTTCTTGTAGAGAAATTAAATGGATTTGTATACCAACAAACCAAATTTGCAATAGGTAGACAAGGTTTTCGTTTCATTAACCAGCTCAGTGTCAAACGTACAATGCAACTTTAAGAATTACCCTACACAGATAACACAAATTCATAAAGCTATGTGCCCATGCCAAAAATACTAAAAGAATAACACTCATTTAATCCTTAAGCACACATGAATTAATAATTAAAAGCTGGAAGCTAATAAAATTTATTATGATAATATATGTAACTTTCAGGAAAAAGTAAGGAGTTCTGATGGTAGAAGATCACTGTAATCCAAAACCAAAATAACTACAAGTATTTGATCATTGGATTCACGCAACCATCTGATAAAAAAGCTGGTTAGTGCGACTGAAGACCAATTGATTACACTCATATCGAAAGTAAAAAACAAAAGACTACCCAAATCAAGCTCTACTCTCTCCCTATCCCATGTGAGTTCCTTTAATCTCTATTGTAAAGAAGGCAAGTAATGCTACTGGAGGTACATACATCCTTATGAATATGTGAGTTAATAGCAGAATCATTTTCCAATATATTGATTTCTCACACTAAGCAAGCCAAAAAACCAAATTAAGTTCAAGTTAATGTCAGAAATGCATAGACACCTGTTTGAGAAATCCAGCACCAAAAGCTCGAGGGAGCTTCAATGAACGTTTCTAATGTTTATTTTATTTCTTATGTTTATTTTATCACTTCAGTTCTAGCTTAAGCTAATAAAAATTAACTACAAGAAAACCAAACCTATAACCTGTAAAACGTCATACGAAAAGGGAAAAAAGCTTCCACAATACAATGCATTCATCAAATAGGTATTGAATAACTGTTACTCTTGGAAACCCTACATAAAGACCAAAAGATTCTATAAACTCAAGTATCTTCATTATAATTTAAAAAAATATGTGACAAAAATTTAGGCTATCTAACAAAAAATAGTCACAAAATCCGCACAACAACTTTGTTCTTCTTGCCAGCAGATAAAAGTAGAACTTTACCATCCACAATATCTTCCTCTTCAACTTTCTTACTTTCACTATCAACTCTAGAGTTGTTCAAGTAAAGGCCTCCTTGCTTCAACAAACGACGGGCAGCCGATTTACTCTCAAGCAAACCAGCTGAAACCGAAAGATCAACAAGGGATAGATTAAGAACCTGATCATAAGCCAATGAGCAGGAAGGCACATCCTCTGCAATACCCTCAATGGTCTTCCAATCCAATGTGGTCTCAGCACCAGGCCTTAATGCTTCAGTAGCCTTAAGAGCCTCAACTAGACCATCCTCACCATGGACAAAACGGGTAACTTCTTCTGCAAGCTTTCGTTGAGCCGTGTTGGGTACATAGCCTGGCTTCTTCATGTCCCTTTCCAAATCACTTATCTCCTCCATATCCAGGAAAGTTAAAATCTTGAGGAACCTCACCACATCAGCATCTGGGACAGAGATGAAATACTGATAGAACTTGTAGGGAGACAACATTGATGGTGAAAGCCAAACTGCACCATCCTCGGACTTGCCAAATTTGGTACCATCACTCTTCAAAAGAAGCGGGAATGTCAAGCCGTACGCTCCCTCTACTTGAAGAATTTTCCGAATAAGATCGGTTCCAGCAGTTATATTCCCCCATTGATCACTACCACCAATCTGAACATTAACACCCTCATTTTCAAACAGGTGAAGAAAATCATACCCCTGCAACAACTGGTAAGTGAACTCAGTGAAGCTCATTCCTTGTTCAGATTCCAGCCTCTTCTTCACACTCTCCTTGGACATCATAGTACCCACTCTCGCAAACCGGCCCACTTGCTTAAGAAAATCCAAAACCCGAAACTCTTTCCACCAATCATAATTATTCAAAATCACAAGAGAATTCAAATCCCCAGAAAAATTAGGGGATTTGGAACGATGATTACCTAGAACTTTAGCTATTGTATCGGTAATCCCAAATGTGTTATTGACCAGAGTTTCTGAGTCGAGCTCTGGCCTCTCCAAGCTCTTACCTGAAGGGTCTCCCACTCTGGCCGTGGCACCACCAATCAAAGCAACGGCTCGGTGACCGCACCTCTGGAACCATGAGAGGACGATGATGCCGAGAAGGTTGCCCAAATGTAAGGACTGTGCAGTTGGGTCGAATCCACAGTAGACCCTGAGAGGAGGGACAGTTGGGTCGGAGCAAGCTTTTCGGAGATTGTCGTTGGTCAGGGATTCAAGCAAGCCCCTTTCTTCGAGAATTTCAACGACATTGGGACGGCGGTGAGCTTCTGAGATTGTGTGATTAGAGTTGATGGAACAGACGTCGACGGAGAAACGATTCCTCCTCCTGAAAATGCTGTTGAAGTTGGCGAGGTTTCCGAGGCCGAGAAGTGAAGAAGCTCCATGAGATTGCAGTGAGCTTCTGATGGGGAAGAAGTGGAAATGGCTGAAGTGGTGATGGAAAACCCTAGACGTTGCTGCGGAGGAAGCCACAGCGGCCATTCCCAAACCCAATCCGAGCGCCGCAGTCATTCACAGAGGGTTGGAGAAAATTTACACGTTCTACTGCTGGCCAATTATAAGCTGCCCTGACATATAAATTTTGTCTTTTTAAAAAAAAATTGTGACATCATTTCGTAATATTTTTTACGTCATTAACGAGGTGCATAAAGAGTTAGTTGGAGGTGCAAAAAGAACAATCCAGTGGACCATTACGATAGGATGCTACATGGGCCTTCTACAATGGCATTGTGCGGCCTATAGTATAGCAGCCCGTTTTCTTTTTTCTTTTCTTGTTTTCCTTCAAAAAAAAAAAAAAGGTTGAATTAGTATTGATTTCATGACCAATCAGAGTTTTCTTCACTTTGTTATTAAAATTTATACAACATCTTACTTCAAAGCCACACCATAAGTACCAACGATGAAAATATTTTCATTTCGGTTGTTAATTTTTTCTTCTTTCTTTTATTTTTTTTTTCAAAACAATACCACCTTTGAATTTTATTAACTAACTCCTCACCAAAATTAATTTGATAAATTTCACCATGTAGCTCAAAAGCATATATTTTAATAATATATATATTATATAATTTTACTTTTTAAAAAAGTTAACTTGAAATTTACAACATATATTTATTGAATGGTGAAATTTACAATTAATTTTTTATTATTATTATTAGTTGTTTTTTCAAGACTTCATTTTATTAGGAGTGACAATGGGCGGGTCGGGCTGGGGTGCCCCTCTTCGTGGGAAATTTTTTTCATCCAAACGAGTTCGGAACAGGGATAATACTCTCTGTCCTTGTCACGGAACAATTAATTTTGCATTATCCTCACCCCACCACCCTGATCAACTCAATGGAGCACGTCGGGGATAAGTTTTTTTGCCAACCCTATATTGTACATAATTCATGTGTCTTGGTCCAATTCTTTGCTAACACAATCTGAAAATAAAAGGTACTTAAAATTAACCAAAGACTAAAGTATGAGCTGATATTTAAAAAAAAAAACATAAATATAAATAAAAACTAAGCTTAAGCTACTGAAAATTAAAAAGCAAAATGATGTTGATTTGAATATATATATACACACACACAATTGAGTTTTAAGCAATCCATTTTAGCCGGCACACTTATTAAATTATTGGAGGTTAGCTCTAAATGTATAGGCATGGTAGTTTACCTAGAAATGACTCAAATAATTATAATTGGAACAACAATTTGAAATGCCCCACTAGTTTAGTATTATATATAATTAATAAAAAATCAATCCCATACTTTATTAGATGTTGGTGAGAGTTAGAGAAATTGATGTTAATATATATAAATATACATATCAAATAGATTTTAGCAAGTTAGCCGCATGAAGTCAACGGGCTGGCAACCGTCAACAAATGTCAATGGTTGCACGATGAGAGGTTGTGGGGTGAAGGTTAGGATCCGTTCCGACGAGATTCGGACCCATTTCTGTCCGGTCAAAATATGATCCGAGAAAATCTGAAATCATTCCTATGAGGTTAGGATTATTCGAGGTTAACTATTATTTACTTAGGGCTTGTTTGATAACACAACTGTTTTTTGTTTTTGTTTTTAGTTTTTTCCTCTTGAATTATGTGTAATTTGGTTGATTTAGAGGTTAGTTAGAGTTTGTTAAATGTTAGTTGGACTAAAAATGTGAAGGAAAATATAAAAACAAAAACAGAAAATAAAAACACTTTGAAGGTGTTTTCATTTTCTGTTTTTGTTTTTACATTTTTACTTAATAAAGTAGTCTAACTAACTTTCAACAAACTTCAACTAACCTATAAACTAACCAAATTACATATAATTTAAGAGGAAAAAACTAAAACTAAAACTAAAAATAAAAAACAGTTGTGTTATCAAAGACAACCTTAGGTAAAAGATTTTATTTTAAAACAAATTTTTTTCTTTTTATAACTACTAAAAGGGGTTTAATTTTATTTTTTTTTATCAATTTTCCTTATTAATAATTATGATTCTTAAAATTTACAATCATGAAATATCAATAAATAAATAAATAAATAAAAATATTACAAGCATGATGTGAGAGAAATTTTATTAAATAATATAAATAGAAAATGTCGTGTGAGACACTACAAAACATATGCTTATTGACAATGTTGCTGACTAATCTTAACCAATTTCCCAGCGTCTCATGTAAATTGAAATAACAAGAAAACGTGTATTACTAACTATATGACAGTGATTTGAGGACAATCCCTATTATTTTCTATAACATTTCTTAATTAATTAAATCACTTGATGGTTATATAATCAATTGCAGGGTCATGATTCATTATTGTTTTAGAATTAGTCATGATCTAATTAGTAAACTCATTTTGAAATCAACTCTAGAATTCTTCATATATTCTTCGCAGTAATTCTTATTAGATCATGATATTAATTTTGAGTTTATACTCAAAACATCATATCTTGTCAAATATATATTTTTTTTTTGAAAAAAAAAAAAAACCTTCAATATAAAAATCATCGCAAGAAGTCCACCTGGCATTGAGCATACATTAATCACAGCTGTATCTCAATCTTAAAAAATTAGCTAGTAAAATCTAAAGATGAAAATTCATCAATTTTAGAGATCAAATCAATAAATTAATTACAATATATATTTATATATATATGTGTGTGTGTATTATGTGTACGTAAGTGTATGTAATTGATATCTTTTGCTTGGAGTCTTCGTTAACTTCAAATATATTCAGACAGTCCTAAGCTTTTTCAAGCACTAATACTTTAATGTGCTGGATGAGCGTACCTTTTGCAGGCAAATACTATACCAATTAATTATTAAAGAGATTACTACTACTAATATAATCTGCAGGATATTTTACCCAAAAATTCTATAAAAAGCTTTTGGGACATATATTTTAATTCAGTATGCATGCGAATCTGACTAAATTAGGAAAACCTAACAAGGAACTTATATATTTATAATCTTATATTTGAAAACCAACTACTAATTAATAATTCGTCAAGGGAACAGCAAGGCCTAAATGTGTTTCAAATTGTTTAATACACAAAATGGTGGAACAGGTGAAGGCAATTGCTATAGGAAAGCCATTTGTCACAAGCTTGTTGTACTAGGGTTTTTATATGTATGTGTATTATGTGTATAGTTTAATTAGGTTTTTGAAAACGTAGGTTGGTTATATTAAATCTAATGTGTTTGAATATTATTTACGTAGTGGGAAAAAGAGATCCACCAACTGAATGACTAAGCAAAATCATGTACATTTCATTCGTAAAATTTGAAAACAACACGAAAGAGACAAGAAAAAAAATTGCAAATCAAGTAGGACTCAGTTTTTCTTCTACTTCTTCTTCGAAGTTGTTAATTTAGAAAATTGAAGTCCTAAATTAGCATACTCTAGGTACAAACCATTGACCTATTATTGTGCATTATTTGTACGTCACCGTTAATATAATATTGATTGATATGATCAAAACGACAGAAAAGGTAGGGATAGAAAAAATAAATTAATAAATTGACTAACTACACATGACAATTTGTTATTGACCCCAAATATGATTCAGTACTTATTTCTTATTAAATTATATTAATCTATAAACTAACAATGTATGTAATGCCACATAGTTGGAAAACTTATCTTTGTGCAGGTAGTGTGTATTAGTTTTCTACTATATATAAATGTGACAAATAAGTATACCTAGATTAACTTTAAAACTATGCTTAGAGTGCATGAAATATAAGAGGAATTATATGGTGCTGATCTTTATAAACATGGATGTGAAAGAGAGAATCTTGAAGACAAAAGAAGCACAAAAAGATAGAGCAAAGTGAAGCATATTATAAGTGAGTGCATGCCTTTCCTTTTACTATCCCTTCTTTTTTTTCTTCCAAGCTGTACAAAGATACCATGTCCAATGGTGAGGGTTGAAGTCTAAGATATACTACTCCTCATCAAAATCTCTCTAAGAATCACCACCTACTTACACACGAAGAAACTATATATCTGCATGAGGATCACTGGGTAGCTTAATTGGCTTCCATTGAATGTCCAAATCTAGTATTATTATTGAGTTTTTTTTTTTTTTTTGTTCTTTTACTCTATTTTATAGGGCCTGCACCCTTTTCAACCATTCTCATTACCATCTTAATTAAATTGTTAAACAAAAAACCAAACGTGAAACTAACAAGATTAAACAACAAAAATGAAAAAATAAAATAAAAAAGAAGAGGAAAATTGTGACGGAGAGCTGAATATAGCTTTTGCTATGATTTACAATTGAGTGTTCATGAATTCTGAAAGAATTCAATTTTTTTCTCCCATTTCTTTCTCTTCCGCTACACGATTATTTTCCACATGGATAGTGAAGTACACAGAGGGGATTAGTCTAACTTGGACATCTTCAACTGCTTAACCAAAAAAAAAAAAGGTACAATGATTAAAATTATATGTTTTAATTAACATAGTATATGCTATAAAACAGTAATGACAAAGAAAGAGATAGATAATGATTAACTTTAATAACATAGGTCATGGTTGCTTGAAAGTACCTCAATGAATCTCTGCTAAAATATTTTTTAGAGATTGAAAAATCGTACTAATTCCATGACTAGTGGCTTACATACATGGATCTTATTAGAGAGTGAACAAGGGAATATGCAAATTACAAAAGATAGAAGACCATCCATGGTGAGTCATATGTATGTGTGTGTGTGTATATATATATATATATATATATATATATATATATGTATGTATGTATGCATATAACACAAGAAAAACAAAATTTGAAAAGGAGGTTCTATAAAAAAAAATTTCTTTTTTTTTAATGTCCCACCCCAAACTATAGTGACTCTTTCACCTCTCTTGGTCCCATGGAAATTCCACAAGACCAAAAGGTCACCATATCATTAATTTCTCATTCATAATTCAGTAGTTTTCTCTCTTTTTCCATATTCAACATGCCCACAATTCATATAATTTTTTTTTCTTTTTCACCTTCAAAGATTCCGCACTTCCTCCACACCATTCTTTGCAATTGTTAAATTCTAAAATTCACTCGGAGTTTTCACTTTTCTTTAATTTCTGTCCACATCAAACTGCCTTTCCACTTTATTATTATTATTTTCTTTCTCTTCCTTCTTCTTAAGCTTTAAAAACCCTGTACTCCCTCTCCCTTAACATCCACAGCACCCCCAAACTTTAATTTTCTTAGTACTTTCCCTCTGATTTTCTCTCTCACTTTCCATGACTGGAAAAAGGAACCACACAAGCCCTGTTGGAAGTCCCCTGTCCGGGAACATCTCGGACAGCTCTTCCAAAGAGCAAGACAGGTTCCTCCCAATTGCAAACGTTAGCAGAATCATGAAGAAATCGCTCCCTGCAAATGCCAAAATCTCCAAAGAAGCCAAAGAGACCGTCCAAGAATGTGTCTCGGAGTTCATCAGCTTCATCACCGGCGAAGCTTCGGACAAGTGTCAGAGAGAGAAGAGGAAGACAATCAACGGTGATGATCTCTTGTGGGCCATGACGACGCTTGGTTTCGAGAACTACGTGAATCCCTTGAAGGTTTATCTGAACAAGTACAGAGAAATAGAGGGAGAGAAAAACTCCATGGCTCGGCAAGAAGATCAAGTACTTCACCGTGATGATCATGTCCATGTTCATGATCATCATCAGCACCAAAGCAGCAGAGATGGTAACAATAATAGTAATAGTAATAATTATTCTATGTCCAACAATAGCAACAACTTGGATTTTCAGGGTTTGAATAGTGACAATAATGGAGGGTTTTATTCGCTTGGTGCGCAAGTAACTGCAGCAAAAGGGTATGAAGATGGTAGTGGAAGATCATCAATGATCGGCTATGGAGATAATTTCATGGCTAGTAATGGTGGAGCTGGGGGTTATAATATGAATAGGCTGGTTCATGAGAATGGAGACGTAAATGCTAACAGATCGGCCATGGCGGCTCAGCTTCATCATGGAGTTGGGTGGTAAAGAGTTACTTAGCAAAAAAATAATATTATAGGGTATCTACTATTGTTTTTTCTAAGTTTGAATTTAATTTCTTTGTTGAATTTCACTTACATATATGATCTACATATATAACAGAAAGCTGTAGTGAGTACTAAATGTATGAAGAGCAGAAATAGCTTTAGAAAGAAAAAAAGAAAAACTTCCATGGAATCCTTTGGTGATTTGCTAATATATAAATCTAGTTCTATTCTCTCATTTGAAGTTTTGAACAACTAGGCTTATCTTTGTTAATTAGTAGTAAACATTTCCCACAGCGAAATTTGGAGTTTTCAACACACACGTATATTTACATATATATATATATATATATATATACCATGCTTGAAAGTTAAAATTATTACTAGTTGTAATTTGGAATCATTGTGAAAATTGCTTGGTTTTGAAAGCCTCTGCTTGTTGATGTTCAGTAAAAGCCTCTGCCATCTACAGCAATTGGGAGACAAAACGTAAATATAAAGAGAAAGAGGAAGAAAAATAAAAAGAAGAAGAAGAAGAAAAGGGTAAAGTAAAGAACAGAATAAAATAAAACATAAATATAAAATTATTTAATTAATAAATTATTTTTTAATTATCTCATCCATATATTTTTTGTATAAATTAGATTTTTTTTTCCCTTATTGAATGTTTTATTTATATTTAATGATAAAAAATTATTAATTAAAATTTAATTTTCAAAAGAGTAAAATGGACATTTTAACAATCAATTATGTCAACATACAATATTTTAGATGTTCTTTCGCCATTTAATAATGCTGAAAGATCATTTATGTGTCGCAAACCCTTGAGAACACCTGGGGGTGTGGCCTAGCGAAAAGGAAGCTGACCGTTTCATCATACTCGCTTACGAGAGTTGTGGTTCGAGTCTTGGCAGTTCTCGTTATCGCCTCAGCTTCTTGAATCGCAGTGGAGGAATCTGTTAGAGTATCACCTTGCTTGAATCGCCGAGGAATCTGTTAGAGTCTTGGTAAATTTCTATACTTTTACTGAGCTTGCAAAGTTGAGCGAAAAAATCTTTACCCACTAATGTAATCCCGGATAAGATCACATCGGCGCTTTTTCTTTACAAAAAGGGCAAACCCTTGAGAGTTTTAATAATATGTGTCCAAAAGAAATTAAAAATGGCCTTCAAAATTAGAAAAAAAAAAAAACCCTTAATTTATTAGCTATTAATATTAATTATATTACCAATATATAATTAAAAAAATTAAAAATTTCATTTAAAAAAAGAGCAAAAAGGAAAAAGCCATTGTGACCCTTTGCCCAAGTTTAGTGCCTCAATTATTGTGTACTAATTTTCTGTGATCCTTCCTTGGATCTTCCCAATCAGATCAATAGTTATGTAATTTTCAAAAATCAAACCCTTCCCACCTTCATTCTCCATGGGAGGCCCTTCTTTGCCTTCTTCCGAACCCAACGGATCCAGTGCTTGCTTCTGTAACGAAGAAACCAACAATGCCGAGAATGAGGAAGCCGCCGCCACCGTCGGTTCCTCCACCGGTTGTTTAAATCCTACGGTACAAAACCCTCTGCCATCCTCAGAACCTTCCGACGAAAACCCAGAAAAGCTCGTCAATAGAAATAAGAAAAAGGTCAAGAAAAGACCGATGAAGGATGTCTCTGCATCCCAATCGCCTTCCTCTTCCTCGTCTTTGGGTTCATTGCATAGAGGTACGCGCGTGGCGTCCAAACGCCGGAACGCCCGGATTGTTTTTGGAGCGTTGCGACGGAACCCTGTTTCCGATGCGATTTCGTTTCGTTTGGGAATGTCAATCGCAGCATTTGTTGCCCAGGTCTGATTTTTTTATCCCTTTTTCTTTTGCCTAAAACTAAATATTAGGTTTGATGATTGAATCTTGTTCTTTTGTTGATACTTCTGAAGTTGAATTTCGTATTTTGTTGTTGTTTTTGTTAAAAAGTTTTGATTTTTAGTATCAGCTGTATGAGATTCTCGTTCTTATACATTGTTTGTTTATTTCTTCGGTTTAGTGTTTGATATTATGAAAGAGGGTTGCCATATATTTTGATTTCAAGAGCACTTTAAAGTTTTTAATTCAATGTGATTGAAGTTTATGTTTAATAAGGTATATCTGGAGAACGTCGAGATGGTTATATTTTGAACTGAGGGATGTTTATGTAGAAACAATGTAATTTGAGGACTTGATGGTAATTATAAAGTGCATTGCCGTTGATGTAAATTATAGACTGTCTGTCTATCTAGTTCTGGATATAAATTAACTCGTTCTTGGCAACTATTGGGTTGTTAATAGACCTGAAAATTGCTGGCACAGAATTACATATAAGAAATTACTCAAGTTTCACTCTCGGAGATTTTCAATGTTTTTTTATTTTTATCTGCAAAGAGAATGATGGAACTTTTGAATTGGTTTTCGACTGCCTATTGAGCAAGCTTACTAATTTTGCTTCTTAATCTCAGAAAAAAATTATTTGTTGTTTTGCAAAGAATGGATTGTAAATAGTTATTTGCGTAATCCTCTTCAACAATATGCTTGCTCTTAAGAATTTTAATATCATACTTATAAGAATGGTAAGAATGTGGCTTTATATATATATATATATATATATATATATATATATTTAGAAGGTAGGTGTTGTAGAGTTTATATTATCCATATTTAATGCTTTTTTCAAGAACACTTGAATTCTTGTAGTTGACAGTATTAAAGATTTGGTCTCCAAGTGGTTATTTTTCATATTAGGACCTCTGTTATTATGGTTCTCTTTGTGTTTCACACTCCTCTTCAGAAGTATGATAATTAGGGTAGTTTTCCCAATAATGCTGTATTGGATGTATTTTGACCCTTAACCAATGAGAACGATTAAGTAGTATCGGTCCATCAGAAAAGAAACTGGCTCCAAGGTCCAAGTACCCAGGAAGTGAACATAAAAACTATAAACCCTCAAGTAGGGTTCAAGGTCCTAGTCTCAGAGAGTGTTTATTCGGTTTCTTTTCAATGGTAACAATATGCTATTAGTATAATGATGGGAGCTCTGTCAGTATCACCGAGTGTGAGTTTAATTTCTGACAAGTTGAATGTTTGTGTTACTATTTTAGATTACCCTCTAATTTCTTTTGCTTAATGCCATCTTGTTAAATCTAAGGTGTTCATTTCACCCAATAAAATCATATTTTGACTATGGCACTTTTCTGAATGCTGCTCTGCCAGCAAGGAGTGCCACATGCAATCAAAGCGACATGAAAGCAATTCGTATATTTTGTGCCTAACCTATTTTAAATCTTTGTGTTGAAAGTTTTATTGTAAAAGATAATTCTAGTGCTCTTGTTCACGTTATGGAATCCATATTATTATTTCTCTTTGATTTAATGGACAATGTTTTTTGATTTTAGGTTCTGGATAAGAAAGATGTGCGAGGTGAAGGGATGTCCGCTGACCATCTTGCAATGGTATTTATTTTGCCCCATTTAGATCTCCAACACGAATATCAATTCTCATTTTCCAAATGTGCCTTTCCAGTCATTGACCACTTTTTTTCTTTTCTTTTCTTTTCTTTTCAAATAAGTACTTTTTATTTGCTTTACTATGTCAGAATGTGCTAACTGATCATTGAATATAACTCATTTGCTATCATCAAGATGTGGGTAATTAAGAGGTGAAGAGGCCAACCTCTTTTGGTGTGGGTTGTAGCCTTATATACTTTCTCTGTCTGAATTGTTAAAATTATTGGAATATAGAATATTCCATTCACTGATATACATTAATGCACTCTCTTGTAGATTTGTGCTTCAGCTGTCAGAGAATCTTTAGCCAATGTAAGCCAGACCTTAACTGCTGACTCATCCGTTGCCTGTGGTTTTACACGTAAAGTTTCCTCTTGTAGTTGATGTCAACATTACACAAGTTTAAGATACTAAAGTGGTATCCACATTCCTTTTTGTTCCATTACCTTTGTGGCTACAGGACTTTGGGGATACATTTGATAGTTTTGTAAAGAACTTTGAAAAATCATTTGGGAGCACTTTAAGGACTCTTAAATTGATCAAGGAGTCATCTGTAAATAAGGAAAACCATCATCGTGGTCAACCAAATTTGGAAGGTTTTACTTCAGATGTGTCTTACAACAAGGCAGATTGTATTTGTAGACGAGGTTGTACGAGCAGTCCTGACAGTGACAATCATCACTCAGAAGCAGTCTTCCACACTAATGTGGCTCAAGATGGATTAAATCATAGTGAAGCAATAGAACTGAATGAGGTAACAGATTCCATTAATCTAGACCTTGCCCTCCACGGGCAAACAAACCAGGTGATTTGTTTCTCTCCAAACCCATTTAGATCTACAACCAACCAGTCCATGCTTAGCACTATTGAGAAGTCTGTCATAGAGCAAGCCCGTTCTAATGATCTTAAGTCAGTGGAGCTTGGTCTTACAATGAGAAGATTGAAGATGAAAGAGACGCAGCTAGCTCTCAATTTTGATTCTAATCATCTGGAGAGATCAAAATTGGCTATGAATATATCCAAGGCATCCTTTAAAGCTGAAAAGTTCAAGAGTCAACTAGAGGACGATAGATATTGTGAGCTTCTCAGAAAGTTTATAGACTGTCTTGTTGCTGGTTTGTTTCTCATGGTATCATCTCTTTTATATGGGACTTATGTTTTTTCATACAAAAGAATTATTGAAGCTACTGCATCCTGTACACCTTCACCAAAGGCAAGTACCTTCTCTTCCTGCTAGTTCAACTGTTTTGGTATTGCCTTTTAGTTTCTCTTTGTTATTTGTATATTTATTGTTTGGCATCTCAGTAGAGAATGTCTCTGCAATCACTTACAGGGGTTTACTGTTCTTTTATATAAGAAGATACAAGATTAAATATGAAATGCTACAGGAATTTCTTTACTAAATTCTATTGGCAGAGTTACAAAATAACATTTTATTCTTGTGTAGGAAATATTTTATTTATTTTTTCAGTTTCCTTCTCTGTTTCAGGAGTCCCGTTCTTGGTGGATACCAAATCCAATGTCATCTTTCAATTCAGGGCTGCACATTCTCATGTGTCAAGTTCAAGTTGTGAGCAGAATGCTCTTTGGCATCTTAGTGATTATTGTAATTGCCTATTTGCTTCTCCAGCGGTCAACAACTTCAAGACAGACAATGCCAGTTACATTTATACTCTTGCTTTTAGGGGTCGCCTGCGGTTTTGCAGGGAAACTTTGCATAGACACATTGGGAGGTAGTGGATATCTTTGGCTCATGTATTGGGAGACTTTTTGCCTGGTTCACTTCTTCTGTAATGTGTACACATCCACTCTATTCTTTATCCTATATGGTCCGGTCACAATCTCTCAAGGAACAAAATGCTATGCGATACTTCCCTACTGGATCCGCCGATGCACGTTTTATGGTGTTCTGCTCTTGTTTCTACCATTATTTTGCGGTCTTCTACCTTTTGCAAGCTTTGGTGAATGGAAAGATCATTTTTGGCTGCTGCTCACTGATTATTTCTCTGTTGGTGGTGATTGAAGCTGGATTTTGGATCTTCTAAATTAGCTTAAGTGACTCATTTTCTTTTAGCATAACCTAGCTTGTACAATACCGTTCTGTCATTGTTGTATCTTTAGCTTTCCTAAGTAACTCTGCCTTGTAGTTGGGTATTTTTATATCAAGCATCAATAATTTGGGGAGCCCTTTATTTTTCTTTAGAAGAGGGTTGCAGTTTGAGTGCTTGATGTCTAATGTAATGTATTTTGGGTTGCGGTTTGAGTGCTTGATGTCTAATGTAATGTATTTTCAAGCTCTTGTATTTGAACAATATAAGTTTATTGGTCTGGATTGTGAAAATGAATGTGTATTCTGTGTATTGACCAGTTAATTCGTTGTACTTTACCAGTTAAAAAATCGTTATTATTGCATATGTGACACTCACTTAATAAATGCTCTACAAACGATCATTAAAAATAATTATTTTTTGCTACTAATTAATCAAGTGTAATATCTCATTATCATTTTATTACCATACACCAAAACATTCTAAAAACAACGTAGTTTTATTAATAAGTACATAATTAATGAGATTTTATGGCAATTTACGTGATAGAGTTATTTTTTTAGGGTGAAGGTGGAGATCTATGTGCAATTTTTTTTTATTTTTTTTCGAAACGAGAGAAGAAATTTGTAAATAATTACTAAGAATTGCTAAGATTCTTTTTGTAATTCTATATGAGAAGAGAATTATACAGTTTTCTTCCTATGATATTTTTTTCCTTATTTAAAAGCTCAAAAATTGATTAATTGTGGGGGAAAAAATATTGAACATTCGAAAGTTTATGTGAATGTATATGTGTATGTGTATGTATATGTACATATATATAATCCACCCCTTCTTCAGCTTGAACACAGAGACACAGTGCACAAAAAGTGAAAAGAAAAAGTGCAAGAGCTACTAAGTTTTATGCTGCAAAGAAAATGAAAAAGACAAAAACTTTAAAGAGTGGAGTGATTAAGAAGAGCAGATTTAGTTGGAAGAATAGAAGAATGTTTTGTATTAATTGATATTTGAAAAGAAAATTCTTTACAATAAGTTGACCACCCTAGCTAAGCTAATACATAACTACTTCAACAAAAGTAAAGTTGAATTAGATCCTGCTAACTTAGATTATTGCTGTGAAAGATTGACAAGAGCGAAGCAGAGAGCGGTGTTGATTCTGAAGGACCACAATTGGACAGTCATTTTGAGCTTCAGGTTGTTCTTGTCTGCAACATTGTTCCAGTTCTTGATGAGGACGTAAGAGCTGCTGGAATTGAAATCCCACTTCTTCAAGCAAAGGGCAGACAGGTCAAGGCAAGGCTCTATCACTGGAACATCCATGCCTTGATGATGTTTCCCGTCGCTTTGCATTGTTCTCAGAGCCATCTTCTCCTCTTGGCTGAGAAACTCATTCTTGATTTGTGAGCAGGGAATGGAGAGGCGGTTGTGGCCTTTGTCCAGATCAGTCTTGAAAAGGTTTTTCTCGATCACCAACATCACCTTCGATCCACCCATCGCCTGGATTCGATTCACGAAACGTGTTGGAAGGTTTGGATACTCCAAATGAAACCGGAACTGGGGTGATAGAGGAAGATTTAGACCAGAAGTGGAACTGGGAGTGGAGGGTGCTTCCTCTTGCTGTGAAGTGGCAGAGGGAGTGGCAGTGATGTTCTGGTTCCGTATCTTCTTCCCCAAGTTACCTTCCCCATCGAATTTACTTCCACCACTCAAACTAAAAGTAATTCTCTGTGTCTTCTTCCCTTTGTTACCAACCCCACAAACCCAATTTCCATGGCCATCAACACCACCACCGCTACTACTCGAAGCAAAATCAGTACTGTCAGTGACTATTTTCTTACTCTTCCTTGTGTAATCAACCCCACAAACCTCATTGCCATGGCCATTCAAAGCACTACTGCTAGTCGAAGCAAAATCACTACTGTCAGTGACTATTTGCTTATTCTTCCTTGTGTAATCAACCCCACGAACCTCATTGCCATGGCCATCCAAATCAATACTACTAGTCGAAGCAAAAGAAGAAAAAGTGTAGGTAACCATTTGCTTCTTACCATTGTAATCAAGCCCACTGCCATGGCTATCCACACCAACACTACTACTGCACGAAGCAAAAGGGGCAAAATTTCTGGCAGTGACTATCTGCTTCTTATTCTCCATGTTATCATCCCCATTGACATGACTAGTGCCACTCAAAGTAAAGGAATGACCATCTACATCACCACCACTACTACTTGAAGCAAAAGAATCTGTAGTGGCTGTGACCGTCTGCTTCTTGTTCCCTTTGTAACCAACCCCACAAGCCCCACTGGCAGAGCCACCATCCCCAATTTTGTCACCTATATGGCCATTATCAAGTTGAAAATAGCACCTTTTCCCAAGAAGAGTTGGCGAAATCTTCAATTTGAGACGACGGCCCTTAGGGGAGTCTGTCTCGTTCTTGATCAAAAGCAAACTAGACCTTTTCTTCTTGGGGAATTTCACAGGAACAAGAGCGGACGACAAAGCCCTTTGTTCTTGAGCACAAACCTCCGCTAACAAATGTAACCCACTCCAATCCTCCATTAAAACCAACAAGAAAACCCAAAGAAAATCAGAGAGAAACTACACCACGAGTTTGCAGCGAGAGATCAAAAATAGGAAATATGGAAGAAGTGAATGACTTGACCTCCAAGCTAAGCTAAGTAAGTTACCGTTACTCCCAAATTTGGGCCGGTTTAAAGAGCCTTTGCCTGGGGTTTGTTGCGGTGTATAAAGTTTATTTGGATTGTTAAAAGAAGCTGACTGCGAACAGAGGATAAATATGGGCTTTCGTTCTTTTCAATTTCGGGCTTCAACCAAAAACTATTAATTTTTTATACAAAAATGAAAAGTAGAAAAATATTATTTCAATTGTTGAACAAATCTGAAATTAAAAAAAAAATATATATATATATATATATATATGTGTGTGTATATATATATATATATATGGGTTAAGTCGTGAGTGAAAGATTAGCAGAGAGCTCGCAGTACTGACGCTCGTATCCTTCGAAAACCTCACTCATCTCTGAAATCGCTCTTCGTGCACTTTCTATTTGTTCTCTGCACGCTAACAGTTCGTCTTCGTCGTCGATCTTAGAGAAGCTTGAAGGCTGTTTCTTTGGCGTTTTGGGTGGTTTGCAGGTCAGAAACTGTACGTGGATGTAAATTGAAAGAACCGTACAGCAATCAAACAGCGGAAATTTACGTCCTGTTCGGATAGCTATATTCTCTCCGTCCACTGTGTGGACACGTCACACTGACACATTAAATTATTTTTTTTTATTATTCTTTTAAGTTTTCTTTTTCTTAAAAAAAAAATTGATGTTAATTATTTTTTTTTTGGACTAATTTTAAATTAAATGATAGAATTAAAAAAAGGAGTCGATTTACTTTGTAGCAAATAATATTAATAAAATAAAATACAAGTCCTTAATGACTTCTCAACAAAGGCAAGGCTTTACTTTGTAGCAGAGGCTTCGAAATTTGTCGCATTATCCCAGTGCTCTCTGTTCCTCTTCTCTTCTGCATACCCAATTGAACGTTGTGATTTTTCTCAAGCCCTTTGTTCTTGAGCACAAACCTCCGCTAACAAATGTAACCCACTCCAATCCTCCATTAAAACCAACAAGAAAATCAAAGATAAACTATACCACATACACAGAGTTTGGAGCGAGAGATCAGAGAGATTGCAGACTGAAAAATAAAAATAAAAAATTAAACCAGAAGAGAATGAATTGATACCAAGTTATATGAGTCTAATCTAGAGAGAATGCAATCTGAAATATAAAAGTAAAGCAGAAGAGAATGATTTGATATCAAATTATATAAGTTATCATTAGATCCTAACCAAGTTCTTTAGATTTGGACGCGCCCAACGGTTTGCAACGAGAGATCAAAAATAAAAAATATGAAAGAAGTGAATGGCTTGACCTCCAAGCTAAATAAGTTACCGTTAATCCCAAATCTGGGCCGGCTTAAAGAGCCCTTACCTAGGGCCTCACACAAAAGAAAAGGCCCAAACTCTTTTTTTTTTTCCTTTTTTTTTTCTTAATAAACTTAATTTTATTTTAATACATAATATTTTTTTAGACTAGTACATTTTATGTTTAGTTTTTTATCAAAGCGTCCTGTATATTATATATAAAAATAATAATTTTTTTTTTAAAAAAAAATATGATGTTTTTAGTAAACTTTTTATTGGATATTTTTTAATAGTTTAATTTTTATAATGAAATAATTAGTTAAACCTATAAAAAAAAGAATAAAACTAACTACATTATTATGCACTTGCATCATTTTGATTCCAGTAAATAAAAAGTATTGAGGAAGTTACTAAAATAAAATTCATATTTTAAATGTAACGTATAACTAATGAAAGAAGAAGTAGAAAAGAAGTAAATATATCATCTTCCTTCCCATCTAAACAGCTTTTTTTTTTGGGTTTTCTGTTTCTTTTTATTTTTATTTTTGAATTTAGTCTTACAATTCCTTATAAATTTTAATTATTCCCTTCAACTTTTAAATAAAATCAGAGAAAATACATAATCCTAAATACACGCAAATAGATTTGAAAAAACCTCGTAAATAGTAAATACACGCAATACGGACAGGGCCCCACTAAAAAATGTCCCAAGCAAATTTTGTTTTGTTTAATTTTTTCAAGAAGTACTTCTTTCAATAATGATCCTTAATCAATTTTCATTAAGGATCTTTGTCTTTCCTAGGTAACTCTGCCGTGTAGTTGGATTGTGAAAATGAATATATGATTTGTGTGTATTGACCAGTTAATTCGTTGTATTTGACCAGTTAAAAAATCGTTATTATTGCATATGTGACACTCACGTAATAAATGCCATACAAACTATGATTAAAAATAATTTAATTTTTGCTACTAATTAATCAACTAATGAGATTTTATAGTAATTTACTTGATAGAGTTAATTTTTTGGGGGGGAGGTGGAGATCTATGTGTGATTTTTTTCAAAACGTGAGAAGAAATGTGTAAATAATAACGAAGAAATGGTAACATTCTTTTCGTAATTCTATATGAGAAACAAATTATATCGTTTTCTTCCTATGATATTTTTTTCCTTATCTAAAAGCTCAAAAATTGATTAATTGTGGGGGGAAAAATATTGAACATTCGAAAGTTTGTGTATGTGTATGTATATGTGTATGTGTATGTCATGTACATGTATATAATCCACCTCTGCTTGAGCTTGAACACAGAGACACAGTGCACAAAAAGTGAAAAGAAAAAGTGCAAGAGGTTCTGAGTTTTATGCTGCAAAGAAAATGAAAAAGACAAAAACATTAAAGAGTGGAGTGATTAAGAAGAGCAGATTTAGTTGGAAGAATAGAAGAATGTTTTGTATTAATTGATATTTGAAAAGAAAACTCTTTACAATAAGTTGACCACCCTAGCTAAGCTAATACATAACTAGTTCAACGAAAGCAAAGTTGAATTAGATCCTGCTAACTTAGATTATTGCTGTGAAAGATTGACAAGAGCGAAGCAGAGAGCGGTGTTGATTCTGAAGGACCACAATTGGACAGTCATTTTGAGCTTCAGGTTGTTCTTGTCTGCTACATTGTTCCAGTTCTTGATGAGGACGTAAGAGCTGCTGGAATTGAAATCCCACTTCTTCAAGCAAAGGGTAGACAGGTCAAGGCAAGGCTCTATCACTGGAACATCCATGCCTTGATGATGTTTCCCGTCGCTTTGCATTGTTCTCAGAGCCATCTTCTCCTCTTGGCTGAGAAACTCATTCTTGATTTGTGAGCAGGGAATGGAGAGGCGGTTGTGGCCTTTGTCCAGATCAGTCTTGAAAAGGTTTTTCTCGATCACCAACATCACCTTCGATCCACCCATCGCCTGGATTCGATTCACGAAACGTGTTGGAAGGTTTGGATACTCCAAATGAAACCGGAACTGGGGTGATAGAGGAAGATTTAGACCAGAAGTGGAACTGAGAGTGGAGGGTGCTTCCTCTTGCTGTGAAGTGGCAGAGGGAGTGGCAGTGATGTTCTGGTTCCTTATCTTCTTCCCCAAGTTACCTTCCCCATCGAATTTACTTCCACCACTCAAAGTAAAAGTGATTCTCTGTGTCTTCTTCCCTCTGTTACCAACCCCACAAACCCAATTTCCATGGCCATCAATACCACCAACACTACTACTCGAAGCAAAATCAGTACTGTCAGTGACTATTTGCTTACTCTTCCTTGTGTAATCAACCCCACAAACCTCATTGCCATGGCCATCCAAAGCACTACTGCTAGTCGAAGCAAAATCACTACTGTCACTGACTATTTGCTTATTCTTCCTTGTGTAATCAACCCCACAAACCCAATTTCCATGGCCATCCACAGCAGCACTATTCGAAGCAAAATCACTACAGTCAGTGACTATTTGCTTATTCTTCCTTGTGTAATCAACCCCACAAACCCAATTTCCATGGCCATCCACAGCAGCACTATTCGAAGCAAAATAAGTACTGTCAGTGACTATTTGCTTATTCTTCCTTGTGTAATCAACCCCACGAACCTCATTGACATCGCCATCCAAATCAATACTCCTAGTCGAAGCAAAAGAAGAAAAAGTGTCAGTGACTATTTGCTTCTTCTTACCATTGTAATCAACCCCACTGCCACGGCTATCCACACCAACACTACTACTGCACGAAGCAAAAGGGGCAAAATTTCTGGCAGTGACTATCTGCTTCTTATTCTCCATGTTATCATCCCCATTGACATGACTAGTGCCACTCAAAGTAAAGGAATGACCGTCTACATCACCACCACTACTACTTGAAGCAAAAGGATCTATAGTGGCTGTGACCGTCTGCTTCTTGTTCCCTTTGTAATCAACACCACAAGCCCCACTGACAGAGCCACCATCCCCAATTTGGTCACCGATATGGCCATTATCAAGTTGAAAATAGCACCTTTTCCCAAGAAGAGTTGGCGAAATCTTCAATTTGAGACGACGACCAGTAGTGAAGTCAGTCTCGTTCTTGATCAAAAGCAAACTAGACCTTCTCTTCTTGGGGAATTTCACAGGAACAAGAGCGGACGACAAAGCCCTTTGTTCTTGAGCACAGACCTCCGCCAACAAATGTAACCCACTCCAATCCTCCATTAAAGCCAACAAGAAAACCCAAAGAAAATTAGAGAGAAACTATAGCACAGAGAGAGAGAGTTTGCAGCGAGAGATGAAAAACAAAATTAGGAAAGTAAGGCAGAAGAGAATGACTTGATATCCAACTTATACAGGTTACCGTTACTTCCTAACCTAGTTCCTTAGGTTTGGACGCGCCAAACCACGACCTTTTAGGGGGTTTCCTTATGAGGGTTTGCAGCGGGAGATCAAAATTAGGAAATATGGGAGAAGTGAATGGCTTGACCTCCAAGCTAAGCTAAGTTACCGTTGCTCTCAAACCAAGGCCAGCTTAAAGGGCCTTTACTTAGGGCCTTACGCAAAAGAGAAAAGGCCCAAACTCTTTTTTTCTGTAAAAACTTAATTTTATTTCAATACATAATATTTTTTAGACTAATACCTTTCATGTTTAGTTTTTATCAAAGCGTCATATATATTATATATAAAAATAGTAATTTTTTAAAAAAAGTATATGGTGTCTTAGTAAACTTTTTATTGGATATTTTAAGATAGTTTAATTTTTATAATGAAATAATTATTTAAACCTTATATAAAAAAATAAAAAAAAAACTAACAACATTATTATGCACTTGTATCATTTTGATTCCAGTAAATAAAAAGTATTGAGGAAGTTGCTAAAATAAAATTCATATTTTAAACTTAAGTATTGAAGAAGTATTTTTCAAGTTTTCAATTGATTTTGAAATATATTTTTAGGTAACGTATAACTAATGAAAGAAGTAGAAAAGAAGTAAATATATCATCTTCCCTATCCAAACAGCTTTTTTTCTTTTTCTTTTTTTTGTGGTTTTCTTTTTATTTTTAAATTTAGTCTTACAGTTATAAATTTTAATTATTCCCTTCAGCTTTTAAATAAAGCCAGAGAAAATATATAATCCTAAATACATGCAAATAGATTTGAAAAAACCTCGTAAATAGTAAATACATGCAATGCAGACAGGCCCCACGCAAATTTTGTTTTGTTTAATTTTTTCAATACATACTTCTTTTAATAATGATCCTTGATATTTCATTTAGATTTTTTTCTCAAACTATTTTAAATTTTATAATCTAATAATTTTTTAAAACTTTATAAAAATAATAATAATAATAATAATAACAAAATTCTTAAGCACCTTCGCATTTTATTTTTAAAAAATATGTAAATTAAGTTGTTCAAATAAAGCTAACTTTCAAAACTTAGAATTAAATATAATTTAACCCCAAAAAAATTTACAAATATACCTTGATTCTTCAAGATGCTCTAAAAATTGTTTTCAACGCAAAGAAGAAAAAATAAATAAATAAGGCAAAAGATCCTAATAGTCTTTCGCTTTAATTGGCCTTAGAATGCAGCTATTGCTTGGCATACTATCTCAGCTTTCTGATTCCAAATTTTGGTCACAAAAGAGCAAAGAAAGTCACGAAATCAAAGTAAAAATTTTACCTTGAGACAAAAAAGACAGACAGACTTGAAAATATTATGAGGGGCACCATGACCGAAGACGTTCTTAGTCTTGTCGTTGGACTAAGAACGTCTCGAAATATTTTAATCTTTCCTGCTTCTCAAACTTACATAGTTCAGATTCAAAATTTGAAGAAGAGAAAAAAAAAATGCCGAACATATCTTACAGATTTCTCCTATGGTAACAAAGAGTACCTGACTTAATTTATCTAAAAGTTTCTGAAGCTATATAGAGTTGCGTCTATCCCTGCGACATCTAATGTGATCAATGAAATCTGAAGCTGAGGCACCAAGGGCTTGCCTTATAAAAATTTCCTCGCAATGAACAAATTCTTAGCATCTGAAATACCTAGTTTTGAAGCCAAAACAGGTTGTGCTTAGGTTTATATCTCTCATCTTACTGTACCTTGATGGGACCAAATCAGAAAATCTCATGAGCCTTGCCATAATATCTGTTAATGAATGGAGCCTGCAAGGAAAAAACACCCAAAAAGCAAAAATAAGCGAGACACAATTCACTACAACTACAAAATGAGCAAGGAGGACAGTGGGACTCGCTAGCAGAATAAAATGTATGTGAAGTTATCATTTGTGATTATATCAAATGCATATAGAAAATAATAATTCTATGAGGCAATCATTACACTGTGCCTAAACCTTGTTTTCCTGCATTCACATAACATCATAAACTGAGATCTTAACCAGAAAAGCTTCCCATACCAACTCAAACAGATTTTAAACAAACATGGTTTTCACATATAGGATGGGAAAATAATCCTAGTATGGGAAGAAAGTGTGTCTGCATATCTGACACAAGCTAAAACCGATAAAGCTCATGAAGCATATTCTTGCCCTATTTAATTGTCTTCCACTACACCGACCAAGCATTATCGCTTCGTCCAAAAAGAAACTTTGATCTTACAAAACAAAGTATCCAAATACTTGGCTACCCACAAATTTAATCACATTTAAGGAACGAAACTACCATTAACATTTAAGAAATAAGTACAACTCATGACAAAGATTTTGCAAGTTGCACAAGGCTGCTTCAGTAATGCAAAATATCAATACAGTTGAATATGGCAGTGTTCTAAGTTTTACCTTAACATTAGATACATCAGGAGTATCTGGTGTTTGCACGGGGTAGAACTTATAAAACCTCATTTTCTCAAATGCTGCTTTAGTTTCCTCACTCATTTCTTCAAGGGCTTTTTTCCGGGCTTCCCTTGCCTGCAAGGAAAGAAATTTGATTTTCATATTAAAATACACAAAAATGGAACCAAGAGGCACAACAAATGACAAATGTACCTAAAAAGGAAGAAATTTCTAAGCAAAATGAATACAGTTAATATAGCCAAGTAACAGAATAAATTGTCACAAACACATGCAGATTTACTTTAGATTACCAGAACTTAAGTTTATACTTTAAAACAGATATCATTCAATAAATAATAATACCTCTCGATTTGCTTTCTTTGCTTCTTTAACTTTCTCCCTTACAAACGCCTAAGAAAGAAAAGGCATCAGATTTAACTAATATCATGAAGAGAGAGCAAGAGAGAGATACAGAGTAAGATTCACTTCTATCTTTTATTAATATTACCTTGAAGGCGTCCTTTTGATCTTCAGATAATTCCTCCTCTTGGATCAGCTTGTCTGTGAATTCCTGCAGATTAATTAATATGGTTAGTACAGGATAACTTTTTTGTTTACTCCTTATTTGGTAATAGACAGGGGAACAAGGCTAACAAAATTAGAGTGAACAAATAATATATTCAAGATGCAACTCAAGCTTTCCAAATTAAAAATTATATTTTTCAACTGAAACATTTACAAAGTACTAATCCATGTCTGGAAGTATCCAGAGAGTATTCATACAAATTCAAAGGTTATGACCAGCCAATATGGTTTTTTTTTTTCTATGCTTGTACAGTTTAAGATAATCCTTAAAGTTGAACAAAAATTTTGAAGAGATTTTGGCCATCTGGAGGTAAGGCCAGGCAAAATAAATTTGATAAACATGGCAACCCAAATCTACAACACAGGCATGCCTAAAACCCTTCATCAAGTATTATTAGAATGTGCAACTTCCAACCCAAACACATTCAGGCAGATCTTGGTTGATACTTGAAACATCAACTTGAAACTGAACCCCCTCAGCACCTAACATCTTTTCTTTCACCCATCACCCTCACTCCATCACTGTCTGCAGTGCAGAGTGTTCAACTCTAAAACTCTGCATTTACATCTCCTAGCTGCATTGTCTCTCTTTCAGTCAATAATAAGATCATCCTCATTATTTAGTCATCCCTTTCTGAGTCTCTTACAATCTCATCAATCAAATGCATCTCTGCTGCCAAGTCTTTCTCTCAAGTTAGTATCAATCTCTGATAGGTTGAACGGTTCAAAGAAACCTCACCAACGGCCAGCACTTTAACAGTCTCACTGACACACGATATTGAATCTGAGAGTTTTGGAGCCTTGGAAAAACAGATTATGTTGAGGGAAAAAAGATGCGAGGTTAAAAATTTTAACGCTTCTAAAATGCTGGGTGTGAACATGGCAAAAAATATTTCCATGGGATGTGGATGATAAATTTTCCATGTTTTTGCACTTTATAAGTTTGCAATTGCTAAATTCTAGAAGTAGCGTAACAAATGATTGTGAAATTTAATATTTTGTTAAATTTATCACATTTTTTTCACCTAAACTTTTTCCTCTCATTCAACTCCTCCTTCCAACTTCATGAATGCACCAACCAAAGTATTCAATCCAAAAAGTAAAGAATTGGACTGGCTTGGGATAGTATGCCCAATCAAAGTCCTTCAGATGAAGGCATTGCTTAACCTGAAGAGTATAGCTTTAAATTACTTTCAAAACTAAACCCACTCCACCTTTGTTTGACCCTTAGATGAAAGGTTGGAAAAAAAGGAACTAAATTTGGTGGAAAATGTCAAATACTGATACAATTCACTATATATTAAAATGTAAATAAACCTCAAATTATCAGACCATTGTCATTAACAAAATGAAAATATTCAAGAATCATTTTATTACCTCTAGTTCATCCAATTCCCAGTCAAATTCACAAAAAATCTGCAAGGACAAAAGACACAAGTCAGTTTAGAAATTTTAAAATACAAAACCCAAAATTGTCCAATTCCTCGCAATTTGAGGATATTCAAATTCAAGAGGCTTTCTGCAATGAGCAATTTGCGCAATCATTTTTTTATTTGAGACTTATGGGCTACCATCTCTCACTTGTTTAGCAGTTTAACTTTGTTATGCAAAAATTAGTGATGGAAGTATACTCCCTTGGCAGACAAGGTCTAGAAGAGTCATAGCAACCCATTTTGGAAATCCATAATTTTGTGTTGGAAGTAGAGCTTCAGTTGCAAACCAAACGTCTAATGCTACCATCTTAAAATGAACTTAGACATCAAATAGAAGTTCAATGCCTAAGCATTATAGCCATTGATAGCTTTAACTTTTAAAGCACTTTTCTACCTGAATCTTTTTCTTATTTTTAAGAAGGTTACTTCCATATAGTCCCAAGTACTAACATTGCAATCCTTTTCAATTATCAAAAAATAGGATTCTTAAACCCAGTTTAACTTGGATCTTCAATACTAAAAACAAGTTGACGTCCATCTAATCTTTTCATCATAGATTAAGACCGTACCGGCTTTGGTTCTGCAGGAAAAATTATCTGAACCTCCGTGCTTTGCTCAAGCTCATCTTCCTTGAAGGGTTGGTAGAAATCTGTGAATAGCAGAGAGCATGTTATAATTGGTAAGATTCCCTCTCCATATGAAATGCCAAAATGGCAAAAAATTTGACAGCAGATAAGTACATAATTTACGTAAATGATCAAAATAAATGGAAAATTTTGACACACTCCTAATATAGAAGCTATCCCAAAAATGCTAGATTCCCTACATCATAAAAAGTATAAAAATATTTTTTCTTTTCCCTATTTTACTCTTCTTGCAGCAAATGACAAATTTCATCCTAGAGAAAATAAATTAAAAACATTAGAGAAGAGAGAGAGAGAGACAAGGAATCTTGTATCCTTCAGTAAGTATTATGCTGCCATGTTGTTTGTGTCAAATCTGACATGATAAAACATTCAAACAAGTTTTGAGAACTCACAAGGTAAGCAGTATTCATATTTCTTAATGCGATCTATCTTCAAGTGCTTTAAAGCAGCCCTGCATACATTTATAAAAATAAATAACAATAAAGCGGAATTACAATCCACAAGGCAACAATGAACAGCATATGTCAATCGTGCATGCATACTCAATGTTGTATGCTACCCATTTAGACCACATCAGCATGATACAACACAAAGGAGAAAAGTGTGAATTGCACATTCAACATCAAATATTGAGCACACAAAATTGAAACGCAAAATTTCTAAAGGTGGTTAAAAGATTGAAAGACAGAAAGTGCAGTCAAGTTAGATAAAATATGGCATACTGCAAGATAACTAAGTTAGAGGGAGTGTAGCCAGCAGAATTTAAGATGTTCATGTACAGACATTGTTCATCTCAAATGAGAAGCAGCCAGGGAGGTGGCATCATTTCTCATGTGCAATGGGGTTCAAAGCCATCCATATAAATACACATCAGTGGCATTGTCCCAAACAGATTACATCCCCTGACATGCTGATTATTTGCAATTTGAAATGATTAAACAAATGAATATCAACTACCAATACAAAACTAATACCAAGGCCAGACAAATGAAAATGAAAGAACCAATGAGAACTATAGTGAGAGGGAAACAAGATGTTTGTAAGTAAATTATTTAGCAATGCCAATATTGAATTTCCTAATACTATACTTAATAAAGTAAATACCAATGAGAAATTTACACGAGTCATCTCATCCCAAAAAACAATAAAACAGTCAAACCATCAAATAGCTATATCTGCAACAACAATTAAGAAACCACAAAACATATTGGAGTATAAACAATAAGAAAGAGGGAGAAAGTGAGAGAGAGAAGAGAGAGCAACAGTACCTTCTCTGCGTGCAGCTCAAGATAAATATTTGAGATTTTAGTCTATCAACTTGGCTGTCTCTGTGGACCGTAAAAGAACAAAAATAAGAACACAAAAGTTACAAAGAAAAAAAAAACTGAAACATAACAAAGGGAAAGAATGAGTAAGATTGGTTCAAAAGCACCAGTAGTGAAACGGTACCTCTTCTCCAGAGGAATATATGGAACCCAGTCCATTTTCATTTGTTTCATGGGAATTATTTCTTCAGCCTCTCTCTGAACTGAGTTAATTCCAATTTTATCAGAAGGGGGGAAAGGAGACACAACCTACAAAATTAAGAACCACAAACAAAGATTCTCAGGTATTGATTATAATGTATAGGATTACAAAGACAATTGACAAATTAGTTCTGGACATTATGTCAGTTCATTTTCTAGAAAAACAAAAATTAATTGCTACAGAAACAACAAACAAACATGAAACCAAATCTTTTAAGCAAAAATTGTAGTTCAAATTCAGACAAAGGAAAGAACAGATTTTAGCAAAATTTTCACATCATAATCCATTCAGAATCTAATAGAATTACGTTGTGGATGATCAAAATCATCTAACCTTGCCATCGAGCAAAAGCTCTTCTAAAACCTAAAATTAAAGCACTAGAAACCTAAAGTTTATCAGAAGTTTCTGCATCCAAATTGCCAAGCACCCCGTTTTTGAACTACACCCTTAAGGCCACATACAAAAGGAAGAACCACACAATTCTTGCCACTAATGCAGCAATCATCTAAAATATGTACGTGAGATACAGACAGTCAATTAAAAAACAATCAAAAGCAATCATCCTAAAGTACTTACGGCCACCACAACCGGTATGCAGATAACTTCACCCCGTTTTTGAACTACACCCTTAAGGCCACATACAAAAGGAAGAACCACACAATTCTTGCCACTAATGCAGCAATCATCTAAAATATGTACGTGAGATACAGACAGTCAATTAAAAAACAATCAAAAGCAATCATCCTAAAGTACTTACGGCCACCACAACCGGTATGCAGATAACTTTATTTTCACCCTTGACAGGGACCAATTGAGCTGCAAGAACAAAAAAATAAAATAAAAACCCATACAGATAGTAAAGAGAATGAGAAACAGTTACATTAATAAATAAATTTAAAAAAAAAAAAACAGAGAAAAGGTTTTGAAAAGTAATTGCATGTTTTACAAGGGGCAACTAACTAATATGTCGTTATCCTCTACATAACAAGCAATTCAAGTGAAATTTCATTCATTAGAGAAATAAGGAAGCCAAGTCCATAAGCTACTTACGCTCAGTACAACCAAAGAGATAAACTTTCTCACCGTACAGCTTCCCACCTTCTTCAAATGCTTGCTGAGCAAAATGAGCAATACTTTTAGCAATATGCATTCTGATTAGCACTTTTGAAACCATTATGTAATCATATTAGGATGACAAATAATCCAAGTAAAACCTTCAGATATAAAGCAAAAGATAAAGTTGTTGCGCACCTCTAGATTTGAGAAATCCCAATTGAACTGGTAAACAGAGTCCAATTGATCCCACTGGCATACAAAGTAATTTAATACATAAGCATTAAAGAAGTCATCTCATAAGACTCATAACTAAAAATGTGAAAATCAAAGTTTTAACAAACCTCTGTGCCAACAGGGAAAGTCACCTTCCACAAATCCTCCTACGCAGCATACATTGTCAATTTGATTAGTAAAATAATTTTTTTAAAAAAAAACCATATCCATTAATACCACATCTTAATTATAATTCTCCACAATGGCTTCATCAACAACGAAACTAGGTCAATCGTTTTACGAAGTTTTCTTCGGAAACCTAATTGAAATACAATACTTCCAGCTCAAAACCAAATAAACTTGAAAAAAATATCAAATTCCATTTTTACAAAGATTCCTAACGATCACAATAACCAAAACCTCGACAACAAATTCTCAAGCTTAAACCAGAAGGAAAAAATCCAAGAGAATCACAAAATGCACAGAACCAAAAAAATGCTAGTCATATTCATAGCTTCATTAACAATGCAACTAGTTCTCTCGGTTCTACACAGTTTTTCTTCAGAAAACCTAATTGAAATACAACACCCCCCGCTCAAAAAGCAAATACAAACTCGAAAAAAAAAATTCAAATTTCTTTATTTAGTTAAAAAAATTCATAACGACCACAACAACCAAAACCTCGATACATCGAATTTAGAGCTTGAACCACAATAAAGCACAAAACCCAAAAAGGGCTCATCAAATTCCAAAGAAGAAAGAGAAAAAAAGCAATACCAAGTTGCGCTTATCCTCGAAGTACTCGGGCTCGGGTTGAGGAGGCTTGGAGGCCTTGACACGCTTAGCACGAGTGGTAGCTTTGCTGGACTGCTGTTGCTGCTTGTGGTTGTCTTGCGCAGAGTTACCTTCTTCCTTCTTGGTGCTGGCCTTCCTCTTGGCACCTTTCCTCATTGTAAAACGAGAAGAAGATAGAACCAGAAAGAGAGAGAGAGAAAATCTAGAGCGAGAAAAATAGGGTTTGGAGCGTTAAGGCGGTGGATCCGGATTCGAATTTAGAAAGATAGAGAGAGAGAGAGAGAGAGAGAGAGGTAGGTAATTGATCTACGTGTGCGTAAACTCAACGCGGATGGTCCGAGTTTGAAGAGAGCAAGAGATAGAGAGAGAAATAGCAATGAGGTTCTAGAGGGAGGCGCGGATTGGTGTACAAAGTATGGGCTTTGAGATTGGGATCTAAAATTTCAAATTTTCCGCTTAGGAGAGAGAGAGAGAGAGAGAGAGAGAGAGAGAAACATTTAAATAATATGTTTTCTTTTAATATTTATTATTTAAAAAAACACAGAGTAGCGTACGGACAACGGCGGGGTTGGGGGCACAGTGTTCGTTAATACGCCCTCGTTTTTGGTTCGGATTTTGTAATGATTTCGGGTCGGCCTAGTAGAGCTCCCCGTAAGATTTATCTGAACCACGCCGGCCCAAAATGGGGATTGGGCCCATTTGATTCTATAAAAAAGGAGTGTATTGTTAGTCTCCAAATCATTTTACCAAGTACATAATCTCTAGTTCATGTCCCTTAATCTTTAGCGTTAAAAACTTGGACTATAAATTATAAATATTTATAGGATTTATGTCCCAGATAAAATAATCACATAACAATGATTATTTATGTTTACTATGAGGTAATGTGTTATGTTATTTATCGTAAAATATTGTAAATTGTTAAATTCGTGGATAATTATAAAAATCACCTTTGCAGTTTAGAATATGTCTCAATTTGGTCTACAAGCTTTTATTTATAAGCAATTTCACCTTAAAACTATAACATGATATTGAATTTATACATATGTTAAAATTTTAATCTTAATGAAATTAACCCACCAAATATCTAAATAAAAAGTTTTAAACATTATATATTAGCTCAGATTAATAAAAAATTAAAACAAAACACAAAAATTTGAAGTGGATAGTGAATGATATCAATTTATTAAAAAAAAAAAACAAAACAAAACCCCAGAAGAGTTCGTCATAAAAGTCCCCTTTTTTTTTTTTGGTTAAATAAAGTCCACTTAAAGTAGCTTAGAACACATTTAAGTATAAATAGAGACAAAGGCTTTGTCGGTCTTCATTTAATGGTATGAAACGTAAGATTTAGGGAACGAGCAAGTGGATGCAAACTTTTTCATTTAAAAAAATAAGAAGAAAAATATATAATAAAAAAATGCAAAATTTGATATTTGCTATTTAATTAATACACAAATATTAGAGCCTAAAATAGCATAATAGAAGGTCCAATTTGACAGGTCCAGTACGTTGTATTGAGAGAGCCAAGCCAGTTTGTCTTTTACGAAGACCATTCAAGCTTGGTGTTTCTTTCTTTTTATCTTTGAATTTTATAATATGGGCAGGAGTTATAAAGGCATTATTAAATACGAGTTGTTCAATGTCGCAATAGATTTGCTAATATATTAATAAATAGGTGTGCCAGCCCAAGACAGGAGTCATGTCTATAATAAATGGCTATTATACGTAGTGAAATTATACCAAATTTATTAGTCTTACGGATGAGCCATTTCCAAATTACCAAAAACAAAAACAGGGTCATTTCCAAGCTTTTTTTAAATCTTATTATTTCCTGTTCAAATAGGTCTGTCCACATGCACTTCCACAATTTTGGCTCGCTAGAAAAGAAGAAAGCATACAAACCTTCGTGAAGGATCATTTTCACTCCCACGTGCTATGTCTGCTATTTCCAATTTCCATAGCCATCTCAAGCTAACTAATAATAAAATATTTAATTATTCATAAAAAAAAAAATAATAATAATAAAATATTTAATTTACTACCATTCACGATGATGGCAAGTAATTTAACAATTAATTTTATTAAAAAAAGTTAAATAGTGGTAATAAAATATGTTTAAAATATAATCAACAAAATACGTAATTTAGTTCATTATAAGTTGTTGAAATTACATAAAGGTTATAAAAAAAAATGTACCAACAAAAAAAATTGAACAAAATGCAATTTAGTATAATTTCATACGTAGATGAAGTAACATCTTAAATGCGAACATAATCACTTTTTCTTATTTTCAAATTTTATTTTTAAAATTGATAAAGATGGGAAATATACTTGAATTGAGCTTATGGGAGTTCCTTTATTATTTTTATTTTTTAATAAAATACATACTACACATGACAAGGTTATGTGCAATTCACATGTCAAATTATATATAGTTTTAACAGATTTAGTTAAGGAAATGCGTATTTTAATACGAGGACAAAGTTAAGAGGGTGATTGCTTGAAATAGACGTAGGTGATTAATTGAAACAAATATGAAAGTTTGAGAGAGTATTTGTAAATTTCACAAAAAATAAACTTGTAATTACAAAATTTTTTTAATGAAAATATATTTAAATTTCTCTATGTTCAGTTTACATTTTTTGTGTGTTTGGCACATGGAAAAAAATGGGATAAAATAGAAAAATATATCCCATATATATTTTTTATATGTTTGATAAGTCAATTGAATTATGGATAAAAAATTCCAAATAAGGCAAAAAAAATTATTTCGACAAAAAATTTATTTCGTTATCTCTCACATTCACCATTATTTTCATCCACACATTAACTTTCGTTGTCACGGTTACACACTCTTATTATCGTAGTCACATAGTATCCATTCATATCAATCGTCGTAGCCATATAATTGATCCACCAGGACATTTATTGTCTGATTAGTTGAAGAAGTTTTGATCTCTCTATTTTTTGGCCCTTCATTGTTTTTATTTGAAAAAATTTTAATTTTTTATGATTAATGATTTTGAATTTTAATTTTTTTTCAAGAGCATGCTATTTAGTATATATTTTTAATTTATGAATGATTTTGCTCCGTAGTATACATTTTTTATTTGTGGATGATCTGGAAGTGCTCTCCAAAGTAGATACCCCAGCAAAGTTGAGTTTTATATAAATTAACAACTGAGAATTTATTTTCTAACGACTTTAATTTTGTAAAAAAATTTAATGTATAACCAAACATAATGCTTAAAATTTTATTTTTTATATCACAGCGTATAAACTATTCATATCAATTTTAATTGAAACTTTTTGAA
The DNA here is from genome assembly GCA_007844105.2 of Rhamnella rubrinervis. Lineage (NCBI taxonomy): Eukaryota > Viridiplantae > Streptophyta > Magnoliopsida > Rosales > Rhamnaceae > Rhamnella > Rhamnella rubrinervis. Next base: position 12,194,598 of record CM017584.2, on the reverse strand, counting down.
TATCATTAACAAAATTTTAAATATTATGAATTTATATATCAAACCCTATAAATTTAAATTAAACTATAATATATCATATTAATTAAATTAACTTAAAAAATAATATATAATCTATATTTTAAATTATATTTTAATAATTTAAATATTAAATATATCTAAAGTGATAATATTCACAAAACATGTTATATCCAATTTTGTTTTTCATCTTTTACTAAATTATTTTCTCATCCAATATTTTCCCATTTTTCATGTCATCTTTCCCCATCTGCACGCCTGACGTGCCCTTTATGGCATTTAAATCCCACGTGGTCCGTTAAATTCAACATACTAAATAAATGAAAATTCCAGATGTACTGGATCCGATGCCCCACTTTGTTGGGGGGTGACTTATCACATCATTACCAAAAATGCCCTTAGCTTCCACGTGTTTCCAGTACAAACCTTTCATCAACCGAACTCATAAAAAACCGGATGACCTGTCAAGTCCAATTACCAAAAACACCCTCACTCAACCACGTGTCTCTCAATCCCAGCGAGTACATCGTGCAGTAACTTTTCTTGTGGAGCGGGCCACATAATCCGTGACAATACAGTTTTAAAGGTTTGACTCTCCTTCTGCATTGAAAATTCCACGGTGTAAAAGACGAATAAAACCTCCTAAATTTTTAAAAAATAAATAAATAATAAGGGGACCGAGTGAGATCTAATGAGTAAGACAGGCGTGTGCGCAGTGCGCACTACGGATGACTGAGAGCGCCGGTTGGGGAATCTCAAGGGCTTTAAGTGCGCATCCTAGGCTTGGCGCACTGTAGCGTTTTCACGTGCTTTTGTGCTCGCTTAGTGTGTCACCACGTGGGGAATATTTGTGTGCTTTTATTCACACGCTTTTGATATTTTTATTTTCTGATTTTTTTTTTCCATTACCAAACTTTTTATATGTCTTTTTTTCCCTGATTGCTCTTGCAAACTTATATATTTTTGTTGTCCAAATTTTTTTTTTAAAACAGCTATTTTTTTTCCGATTCCCCTTTAAATTTAAAATATTTTAATCTTAAAAAAAAAAAAAAATTCCCACCACACAGGAATGCCACGTTTTCTTCGCGCACTCTTGACTTTCGGTCTGAGTAACACACCTAAGAAATTCCCTTAGCAGTTGACAAAAATACAGTGGCGCACACCTAAACAGAGAACAACGGCCTCGGTGCAGCTTCAAAAATGTGTGGTCAGCACCAGAGGGCGCAAATTAGCAGGGATCGCCACGCAAGCAGCCTGTGACAGCCAGCAGGAGCTGGACACGTGTCGGTTGAATCCAATTTTTAGGGCTTCGGATAGTCAGCGTGCGTGGGCGTGAAGCAGCCTGCTCCTTTGTCCCTGTGGTGTGGTTCGTTCGCTCTCTCTCACCACCCTGACTTTGGGGAAATTTTGAAATGCCTCGTTTACCCCTCTTTCTCTCTCTAAAAATCTCTCTCTCTAAGCATGGTGGGAATTAATGGCTTCTGCTAAACCCTAGCCGCCTTACCTATTGAAGAAACAATTGGCAGCAGCTTTAGCCGTGAGATATTCAATACATCTATTTACATATATGTGTATTGTAATTTGTAAACTGAATTAAATTTTGATACTTGTTTGTTAAATTTTGGTGCTAAGTGCTGTATTTGGGTGCTGAAGAATTTTTTTTGACTTTTTCTCTGTTTCTTCTGAGTTTATAATTTTCGTTTTGTTCATTTTCAACTAGATCTCTATTTGGTTGCCGAGAGAATTGGGGAGAGGAAATGGGCGTAAGGAAATGTGAAAACTTGGCTAGCATAGGCTAGTAATTTTTCTAAATTTGGTTGAGTTTTGTGTTTAGTTCCATTGCGAACCAAATCAACTGGAATTATTGAATAGTAGCTTTTCTTTTCTTTCTTTTTTTTCCTGGTTTTTTGTTTCCTCTTCTTTGGAAATAAAAAAGGTTTGTGTAGCATTTTTTTTTTTTTTGAAACAAAGTAGTAAGTGTGGAACTTGTAAATTTCAGGTCAGAATGATGGTAGTTACTCAGGGTTTCAGAGCTTTTCTTCTAGGACGGATTGATATCTCTGAAAGCAAATTGATCATCTCTGGAGTCATTTAATTTAGAAGATTTTGGGTTGGTTTCTAGGGGGTAAGTATTGGGAATAGAGTACGATATTACGAATGGCTGAAGACAGCCTACGTATGGGTGGGCTTTCTTCTGGTTTGGCTGTGATATTGAATGGTGAGGATAGTAGTGAGAGTTCATCGAAATCTAGACTTGTTTCATTTTGTGATGATTTTTGCCACCAATCAGTGGAACGGACTTTTGAATACATACTTGGTCTTCCGAACAAGTCAGTTGGTTTATTACCTGGTCAAATTAATAGCAACCTAGTCCGTGCTATATTAAAGAATGAATTTTCAGAATTTCATTCAAACTCGGGCACATCAGTCAGAAATGTAGATGGGCTTTGTATCGTTGATAATGGCTGTGGATCCCATGTCATTGGTCTTAAAGAAGACAGTATTTGTGGTGATATTAGAATCATTAAATCACCTTTGCTTGTAGAGAGCTTGGCAATGTTCAGCAGTGCTAGGGCTAATGCTTGTGTGTGGAAAGGAAAATGGATGTATGAGGTCATTTTAGAAACTTCGGGCATTCAGCAGCTAGGATGGGCAACTGTTTCTTGCCCTTTCACTGATCATAAGGGTGTTGGTGATGCTGATGATTCGTATGCATTTGATGGAAGGAGGGTTAGCAAATGGAATAAAGAAGCTGAGCCCTATGGTCAGTTGTGGGTTGCTGGTGATGTTATTGGATGCTGCATAGATTTGGATCATAATGAAATATCGTTCTTTAGGAATGGTGTCTCCCTTGGGGTGGCATTTTGTGGGATTCGTAAAATGGGGCAAGGATCTGGATATTATCCTGCAATTTCGCTTTCCCAAGGTGAACGATGTGAGTTAAATTTTGGGGCCCGTCCATTTAAATTTCCAATTGAAGGCTACCTCCCACTACAGGCACCACCATCTTTAAATTCTTTTGCTACTCAATTGCTGCATTGCTTGTCAAGGCTGTTGGATATGCACTCTTTGGAGCGAGCTGAGCATTCTTCTGTTGAGAAACTGGCAAGACTGAAGAGGTTTGTTTCACTTGAAGAGATTTTTCATCCTGTTTCTCATGGAATATGTGAGGAATTTTTCTCTGTACTTGAAGCAGATGTCAAGAGCATAGAATACATTGCTTGGGGTCCTTTTCTGTTGTTCATGATGGAAGTGCTTGGAGTGCAAGCACCACATGATTTTTCAAGCTTGGATAGAATTCTCGACATACTTCTAGAGTTTGAAGGATCATATTTGCTGTTTGAACACATCATAAATGCTCTTTCATTTGGTTGTAAAACAGCTAAGTTGGTCCTGGCAGAGTGCCCATATTCTGGGTCATATCCTTATCTTACATTGGCGTGTCATATTTTGAGACGAGAAGAACTGATGGTTCTCTGGTGGAAATCAACAGATTTTGAGTTCCTGTTTGAAGGTTTCCTATCACGAAAGAGTCCAAACAAGCAGGATCTTGAGTCCTTGATGCCTTCTGTTTGGTGGCCTGGTTCATATGAGGATGTTTCATATGAAAGCAACATGATGTTAACGACCACAGCTCTATCTGAAGTAGTCACCAAGGTATATTTAGCTACTTTGGCTTCGTTTAATATTTGTAAGTGCCAAATTTCAGTTTATTGTATTTGAGAATCCTGAGAATTTTGAAAATATCTTATGAACGTGGATGTTAATGAGTTAGGAGTTGACTTCACTGCTGTACTTAATAGCATGATTGATTATGAAAAGTTCACTGTGGGACTTATTAAACTATTAATTTGTTTTGATAACAATTGTATGTATGGCATACTTCACTACAAATGGAATTTGAGTTCTCCATGATATTGACATGTTTCGTGTAAGCACAAGTGGAATGCAGATTCTGTGATACCTTTTCTGTTGTACTAGCTTGATAATATCTATATTTGAATATGATCAACGTCTGTTTATATGGAGCGAACCTTTAAAAATTGGATGTTAAGTGAGTTTACTTATCTTCCTGTGGAAAAAAGATTGGGTACTTAAACTGCCTGAGTTGATCAAAAAAAAGATAGCTGTAAATTTAAATAAAAGGAAGTAAAAAACTAGATAAAAGAGATAAATGATAAAGCTATCTTACCTATTGAAAGAGCCTGTACATCCCTTGTTATTCCACAAAAATTTCTGAATTATCTTAAATCCAACTGTTCCTAAAGTCACTGCTGCAACTTTCCAACTTTGAATTGAATTCTGAAGGCCAAAGGGAATTTTAAGGCACAGGTTCAGAACTGAAAAGGCAGAGACGAGTTAGATGTAACAGACAAATGGAGTTGATAGATAAATGAATACTAGTTTGTCTGTAGATCTCTATCTTCATATATAAACTCTTTTACTAAATTAAAAATAGGTTTGAATTTCATCCTTCTGTCATTCAAATTTGAATCTGCATATCATATCTTCTCTTTCGGTTAGCTCTAGATAGCAGGCTATGGGATGAGGTAAATCTTGGTTCAAAGATAGAATCCATTTTTTCTTATCAAACTATGGGGTTCTCAGTGTTGTTTTAATTATTATCTTATATAATACTAGGTATTGAACTGTTTCTGTTTGTTTTTATTTGTCCCATATTTAATCTTATTATTTTACCTGTGTTTACAAAGTTTGTTATTACATGCATGACTAGGGAAAAAATAATGTGATGTGTGGATTGTCTACATTTTTAACAAATTGAATCAACAGCAGCTGTGTTGTACGGAGTCTTGTCTATTTTCCTGTAAATTTTTCTGGTTTCCGTATAAAAGCATTAAAGCTAAGCTTTAGGATTTATATTATGAATTTCTTCATTTGGCCGTATGATGTGGATCTAGCTGGCTGCTAAATTTCATATTATTTAAGGTAATTGATCAATCAATGTTTCTATATGAATTACTTACGTAGGGAATCTATAGCTATTGCACGGTAATTTGTCATGATCATTGTATGATTTTATAGTTCGAAATATTTAGTAGTACAGCTTGTTTGCTATGACTTTCTACGGCTTGTGAAGGTGCACAATCCAATCTATGGAGTTGCATACAATTCTGTTACTGATAATGGTGTTCTGCTTGCAGATTGAGGAGAAGCATAGGGACCTTTGTTGTTTGGTCATACAGTTCATACCACCAGTAACACCTCCTCAGTTGCCTGGTTCAGTGTTTAGGACATTTTTACAAAATCTCTTATTGAAGAACAGAGGAGCAGATCGCAATGTGCCACCTCCTGGAGTTTCAAGCAATTCTGTTCTTGTTTCTCTGTACACAGTTTTACTCCATTTTTTATCTGAAGGATTTGGCATGGGGGACATATCTGGCTGGTTGAAGAGATGTGAAAATAGTTCTGATATTGGATTTCTTCATAGGGGTGGTCAACGAAGTTTTCCTATAGGTTTGTTTCTTAAAAATGATCCTCATCGAATAGACATTTCTAGGCTTGGAGGATCATTTAGTCATCTGTCGAAGGCACATCATGTGGAAGATCAGGAAGCTGAAGTAATTCGGTGGGAAGAAGGTTGTATGGATGATGAAGAAACCAGAGTAACTCATTTAAGCACACAAAAACCATGTTGTTGTTCAAGTTATGATGCTGATTTCACAAGAAGCTTGAAGGATCCAATTAGATACTCGGGCAAAGGTTCTCGTTCCCATTGCAATCCTATTCCAGAGCGATCTGCTCATGTAGGTACAGAATGCAGTGCTGGAAGTTTGAATGGTGAGATAGAGGATAAACCAAGCTCCAGTGACCAATCAGAATCTGAGTTCGGTTACTGCCCAGTGCAGCATATTAGATTTGTACCTAAGGAGAGTAATTTGTCTTCAGCTACTTTAAGAGAAGAAGAACTTCTAGATGTTCTGCTGTTGTTGTATCACATAGGTCTTGCACCGAATTTTAAGCAGGTGAGATGATCTTGGAGCAATATCTCTTCTTTACAAAATGCACATATCATTATTGATTTATTTCTTTAGCATCTCTTATATGAGCACTTAGCATCTGTTCTATTGTGGTTATGAAATATATTGCATACATCCGTTGATGATTATTTGTCCAATATCTCTATAGCTACAAGAATTACCTTTTCTGACTCTTATTTTTAACGTAGATTAAAGCTTGACCAGCATAATCAATGTTCAGTGGAGTCTGTGTGAGTATTAAATATTTGATACTATACCCTATTTTTTAGTTGAAAATAATCTGAAAAGCAAGTTGGATCTGATTAGCCTGAAATATGAAACTTGTAGGTTACATTGATTATTATTTTTTTAATTATAATTTTTAATATTTCCTCCAGAAAAATTTTGAACTTTTTGGCTCAAACATGATAAAATGTAAAGGTTACAAGAGTCTGTTTTTTCAATATTAATGAGAAAAGAAATAATTTTTTTTTTGAACCTGTTTTCATGTTTTATGTTTCTTATTTCAATCTGAAATTATGTACTTTATCAATTTTTTTTAATGGTTTATCCCCAGATTGGAGGCTTCTGCTGCTAATATGTTTATGTAAATACCTATTTAAACATCAGATTGTGGAAAAAAGGGGGTTGTTTACTCTTTTAAGCTAAACCCCAAATTAGAGCTATTTCATGCGAATTTGATTGAGTAGGTTTCCTTGGGAATTCCTGTGACCATATTTACAATGTTTATAGTGCTGTCTTATATTTGACCTTATTTTATCAGGTATAATTTAAATCCTAAAGCACGAAGGCAATATTATTTCTATATTAGTCATTTCTCATTTGTTTGTGTGCAGCATACTTTCCATTCTCTTTGGTGTTACCTGTCATGATATGTTTGTGTATGTAGTTAATTTTGAAATTTTTTATCTGAGTTATACAACTTCTTATTGTAGGCATCATATTATATGTCTCATCAGTCACAATCGATATCCCTCCTGGAAGAAGCTGATAAACAAATAAAAGATCGAGCATGTAGCGAGCAATTAAAGCGTTTAAAAGAAGCTCGTAATGGTTATCGAGAGGAAGTTATTGAGTACGTCAGACATTGTGCATGGTAAGATGACCACTAGTAAAAGGTTGATGATAGATTATTTATTTAAGTGCAGTTTATTTCTTTTTCTGCAATTTTTGAAAGGTAGACCGCATCCCCCTGCCCCTTCTTCAAGTTCAAGGGTTAATAGTAAGTATATTTGACTGCAATATTGGTTTACATGCTTCATATCTCTCTCTCTCTCTTTTTTTTTTTAACTGGCAACTTATCACAGCATTTATTAATTGCATTTGTCCTTGTGTTTTGGCCATTAGCTAAAACTTACTACTATGCTTCTAAAACGCTAAGCAAGATTTTCTGATCTTTCATTATCCATCACTTCATTTATCAAGATGATGTAGGATTTTGCATGCTTAGTATCAATGTCTTTTATCAACCCGTAGTTGGTCATCTTAACTATGTGAATCTGAAAAAATATATCCTTCTTGATTGAATCAACTGTTTTTTGGTCATTGAATCTTGTGTGCACAGCTGTTTTCTTGATTTGTTTCAACTATTTCAATGTATTGAGCTTTTTATATGGCTTTTAGAAGTTTGTGATTTGTTACATTATTACAGTAGCATGCCACGACTGCTGGTTGTTAAAATTGTTTTTTTCTAGAACAATTAATTCACTTTTTGTTAGGCAGTAATTTTCTTCTGGGAAGTTGCTAAGGTTCCTTCTATCTTTTGTTGAGGATCCATGTGATCTTCCTGGAGGACAGCCCTTGAAGAAAATTCAAGAATTCAATCTTTTTAAATTTTTGTATAACTTGTTCAGAACGTGACTCGTTTACAAATTTATTTTTTGCTTATGTTTATTTTTTCTGCTTCATTTGGTCGGTTTGTAATGCTAACAGGTATCGCGTCTCTTTATTTTCTCGATGGAAGCAAAGAGGAATGTATGCAACATGCATGTGGACTGTCCAGTTGCTTTTGGTCCTTAGTAAATTGGATTCAGTGTTCGTTTATATTCCTGAATTTTATCTGGAAGCTCTGGTAAATCTGAATCTTCTTTTATTTAATGAAACTAACTGTTTTAAATAGGGTGAAATGTTCGTAAATTTTTTTATTTGTTTGTATATAACTATGAAGTTTCATTTTAGTCTCCTGTTATAAGAGGAAAGAATTTTCCATAGTTCATTCTTCCTATTATTGCAAATTTCACACCACCACAAATATGTTCACATCTTTTGTTAAAAGTATGTTGCATTGTGTGCAAGACAGAACTTTTGGAATTGCCTTAGGGATGTTATCATGGCAAACATATAACAAATCTTAATGATTTTCCTCTCCCCTTTTTCTTTTTGGAAATGTGGGGGCAAGTAAATAGCCTTGGTAGTTTATATGCATGCATACATGCTTGTTTGTGGGAAGGCAATTTCTGTTAATGAAATTCTTAGCTTCATTGTTTATGATAGTCAACATCCTTTTATTTTTCTATCAAGTTTTGTTTCATATACGTCTTTTTGAACTTTTGGTTTTTTTAATATAAGACACATGTTTTGCTAAATTTCTAGTCCTCTGGATTAGTCAAACATAGCCATAAGTTATGATCTTTCTTGGGCCAATGTTTCAAAAGCAAAGTGCAGATATGACCTATACATTCATGTCAGGCACTCTGTTTGTGAAATGCCTTTATGGATTTCTATAATTGATTTTATTCCTCAATTATATTATTGGCGTTTCTTCTATTACCATTACAGGTTGACTGCTTTCATGTGTTGCGAAAGAGTGATCCTCCATTTGTCCCTTCAGCTATATTTATCAAGCAAGGACTTACATCATTTGTATGTCTCATCCAGTTATTTGCTTTAAACTACATATTATTTGAAGTTCATAAGAAAAAAAATACTTAAATTATTGTGCAGGCCAAAAGCTTAAGCTGTTATTTAAAAGTGGGAATTCAATGTTCTGAACTCCATGGTGAATTAAGTACATTCCGATGGGATTAGGTTACATACTTTATGAAATTTAGGATTACTGCTTTATGAAATTTAGGACGTACTGTTAGGTCAACATGGAATAGTATGGTCGGAATGAACATTACCTGGGCCATTACCTGAGTCAGTTTTGCATCACATGGTTTTCGCTTGATTGCATACCTATTTAGAAACATAAGATGAAAATTATTTGTTTTATGCTAATGTCTATAATGAATGGGGTAGATAACATTCAGATACATCTTTCCTTTTGTAATTTCCTGTCACGTTAATTTTATTTGTGAATGTTGATGAAATAGTGATCTTGGATTTTAGTTAAAACGTGAACATTTAACTTGTTAATACTAAATTAGAGTATTTATAAAACTTTCAAGGTATTCAATTTCTATAAATATGGATATTTAAATAATTTATTTATTTATTTATTTTTTGGTAGAAAAAATAATTTATTTATTGGTCAAGTTTATTTCAATGATGGAAACTTATAATTATGTAGGGGTTTCTTTTTTTTTTTTTTATATATAAATACAGAATTTAAATAATCTGTTTCGAGGTTGAATTTATTTCAATGATGGTGACTTCTAATAATGTATGGGTTTCTTGTTTATCAGGTCACCTTTGTAGTCACACACTTCAATGATCCTAGAATATCAAGTGCAGAACTTAGAGATCTTCTTCTTCAGTCTATCTCAGTCCTAGTACAGTACAAGGAATATCTAGCTGCTTTTGAGAGCAATGGAGCAGCCATTCAAAGGATGCCAAAGGCATTGCTGTCAGCATTTGATAACAGATCCTGGATTCCAGTAACCAGCATTCTTCTTCGGTTGAGTAAGGGATCTGGCTTTGGTTCATCAAAGCATGGAGAATCATCATCATCATCAGTTGTTTTTCAGGTGAACAATGAATAATGTTGTATATCTTATATCTGTTTACCATGTAGTAGTTTCCAATAATCATTTATGTGTCTTCTTTGGCTCTTTCATTCTTAAAGAGATTGTTAAGGGAAGCTTGCATCAGTGATGAAGAGTTGTTTTCAGCTTTTCTGAATCGCCTCTTTAACACTCTCAGTTGGACAATGACTGAATTCTCAGTTTCTGTTCGAGAAATGCAAGAAAAATACCAGGTGTGATAGTTTTTCCAAATAGTATCCGATTACGTATAGTATTTCAGTTTCTGAGTGTGCTATCCTGATTACTTACTAAAGTTTATGCATAAATGCCTTTGAACATCCAATTATCTTTACAGGTGTTAGAGTTTCAGCAAAGGAAGTGTAGTGTCATATTTGATCTCTCATGCAATCTTGCAAGGGTTTTAGAGTTCTATACACATGAGATCCCTCAAGCATTCCTGATAGGAAGTGATACAAACCTTCGGCGATTAACTGAATTGATTATCTTTATGATGAACCACATAACTTCAGCAGCAGATGCTGAGTTTTTTGACTTGTAAGTTACTTTGCTTGTGAATACACATATATATGCTGTTATTTGCTGTTACTTTTTGTTTCTTTTGCTCCTTTTCATTAGCCTTTTTATTTATTTATTCCTTGATTAATTATGTATCTTCTTGAAACTATTTATTCCATTATCATGTGTGGAGATAGACTTTTTCCCTTTTTCTGTACTTACAGTTGATTATCTAAGAGTTAGCTATCTAACTAGATTAATAGCTTTAACTTCTGGAGGAAGGGAAGACTTTAATTTTGTTCTAAGTTGTTCTAAATTTTATTTCGTATCTCATTTTATAGGATGTAATTTGCAGGTCACTTAGACGAAATGGTCAATCTTTGGAGAAAGTAAATCGAGGAATGATATTGGCACCTCTTGTTGGGATCATACTTAATTTGTTGGATGCTAGTGAAGATTTAGAATGCAGGGAGCACAATGATGTTGCAGGCATCTTTGCAAGCATGGATTGCCCTGACAGGGTACATTGTGGATTCCAATACTTATTGGATTACAACTGGGTTAGTTCTTTTGACCTTCTGTATGTATATATATAAAGTTCTTGTTAACTTTAGTATGCGAGTGTATGGGAGATGAGGATAATGCATTCTCATGTATATGAGCATGAAATTGTATATACTCTTGTTACAATTCTGTGGTCGAGCAGATTGCTGTAACTAATTCAGTTTTCTGTGGCAGATGCCACTTTCAAGTGATGGACTGCGAATATTATATCTTTAGCTCCACAACTTGTATTTCTTTTCCTTGTCTTGTTTGTTCATTTTCTGTGGAGTGATCACCTGATTATTGTTTTTTTATTTTGAATTACATCATATTACTTTCCACTTCATGCTCTTTCTTGACAATTTTGCAGGCTGGATCTTTGAGAGGGGATTCTTACCTTACAAAACTAAGGCAGCTAGAGAGTTTTATGAGCCTCCTCGTCAGTCGGAGCCAGTCACAAGAAGTTAGTAGGGTACAATGTGGGGAAGAAACAGAAGCGGATGATAGGATTTGCTGTATCTGTTATGCATGTGAAGCGGATGCTGGATTTGTGCCTTGTGCCCACAGGTCTTGCTATGGCTGTATAACCAGGCATCTTTTGAATTGCCATAGATGTTTCTTCTGCAACACGACAGTGCTTGAAGTTGTCAGAATTGGTGCAAATACAGATTAACAGATTGCTTTTATTATCGTGGTTTGGTTTATACATTTCTGATACAAAATCTGAGGCGGTAGATTCACGGTGGTTGATCTGAGCTTGTCGTCGGCGGGGCGCTTTGAGCCTTAGATTTGTAAAATGACAGAAAAGGGGGGGTGGAGGAGAAGAGAAAGAGGAAAGAAAAAAATAAATTATTTTTAAGGTGGTGCAAATTATAATTTATATTTTTAGGTCGTGTGTAAATGGGGTTGGTTTTATATGGTCTGGAAAAAGATCGTAGCAGCTGAGGAGGGTTGGTTAAGAATTTTGTAGTGATAGTTAAGAGGTCATTATTGTGTAAATATGAGATGTAATCATATAAAGGGTAAAAGGTGGGGGGAAAAAAATCCTTCTATAGTTCTCTTTTTTCTCTCATTTTCCAGTGCGCCTTTGCAGGTATACAAAAATGTTAAATATCTTGAAGTTATCATTTTTATTTGAGGGTTGTGAAGAAAAAAGGAAATTATATTGTTTTTCCTTTGCACAAAATCATTCTTATTTTAAGGTTAAAAAAAGAAAAGAAAAAGAGGTAAACAAGAAATTTGCTGATCATACATAATAAATACTAATTTGAACCAGTTTAAATTATGTAGTTTTTATATTTTGAGGTTCAGTTATAGTATTTTTAATATAAAATGGATGATATAGTATTTTTAATATAAAGGGGGAGGAGCTTGACTCAAGGCTGATGAAGAATATGGGTGTGAATTGTGTATCACTCGGCGTCAAATTGTACAGTTAAGTGCGTTGTTTTCTGGGTTTATTTTAGTGAGTAGTGTTATATGTACATTTCTAAAATCTTCATACAATCATATTTTATTAGATTTTAATATTACGATTTTGACCTCGTACAAAATTACCAACAAAAAAAATAAAAATAAAAATAAAATATATATATATATATATATATATATAATAATTATATATTGAACAAACTCTATTATGTTAATGAACATTCATATAATAATAACAATTGAATTTTAAGTTATTAACAATTGACTAAATTATACATGATCCCCTCTTAAATTTCAATTATACGTATTATTCAATATTATAATATAATAATTAAATTATTTTAAAATTATTTATATATATATAATAAATAATAAATACTGATACAATTCACTTAATACAATACTAACCAATATAATATATACCGATATAACACAACATATGGCCTAAGTGTTTTAAAATTTTATTGGTGGATGTATAAAGAAAATGAATGTACGGATTAACAGTGCTCTAATTTAGTGGGCCCTAGATAAAAAGCCTTGCCCTTTAGCAGCCGGCCTTGGTCTCTCAAACCGATCAGAGAGAGACGGAGAGAAAGAGGAAGAGGCGAGAGAATCGATGCTGTGTGAGCTGAAATTGCAGGTCTCCGGCCCTGCAATCAAGCGTGCCGGTAACAATGGACTCGCCGGGAACCTCAAGTCGCGCCGTCTTCCTTGCGATCTAAGGTTACTCTCCGTTCGGCGGCCGCGGTCTCTGTCCGTGCAATCGGAGTACGTTGCAGCTGAGCCATCGATGTCGTCGCATTACACGGCGACCGTGGGAACTCCTCCTTCGTTGTCAGCGTCTTCGCTTCGGCTCTCTCAGTGGAACCTCACCCAACGGCATGTCGTGTTGCTCAATGTCATTGCTTGTGCGGTAGTAACAAAACTTACTCCATCTTATCTTCCTCCCCTCCCTTTTCAATCTATGGGACCCAGATGTTATTGCCTATACCTTTTACCACGGATTTCGAGCAAAAATTGAATCCAGAAAACAACACAATAAAAAAAAAAAAAAAAAAAGTAACCACAAAGTTGGGATCTTGATGATGATTCGTGGTGGTTTTGTTGATTGCAGGTAGCAATTTCTGCGACATGGCTCTTCTGCTCTGCAATTCCCGCACTTCTGGTTTGTAAGCTTGAGTTAGCTTTCTCTACTACCTTTCCATGAATGCATAATTTAAATTTCCTTTTACTGGGTGTTTGCTATTCGTTTTTATGTTGCTCAATTTGCAATGTGGCCTGCGTAAAGGCTTTCAAGAGAGCTTCCGAATCAATGGAGAAGCTCCTGGATGTTGTGAGAGAAGAGCTTCCAGACACAATGGCTGCTGTTCGATTATCTGGGATGGAGATCAGTGACCTTACCATGGAGCTCAGTGATCTTGGGTTGGCTTCCAAACTCCATCACTTTTCTTAGCTAACAAAATTTTCCACGTTTTTACTCATTTCCCACTGAATTCTTTGACTGGGTTCTGCAGCCAGGAGATTACACAAGGAGTCAAAAGTTCCACTCGAGCTGTTCGTGTGGTTGAGGAGAGGTTGCGGCGCTTGACAAACATGGGTCCATCAGGTTATCTATCTATGTTTTTCTCTTACTTTTTTCTTAGTTTTTCTGTGTATTGGCATAATGGGTTTTGGGAACAATGAGTTTTACTTGGTCTTTACTTTGATTAGCATCGGTGCAGGGGGCAGTCAATAGGGAAACTGAGGTGTCTGGGCCAGTTGTGGCTAGAACTGCAAGGGGCATAAGGGGTGGGATTGTCAAGGGTCGTTCTATCTGGCAAATGTTTTTCACTCTCACCCGATTTTCTAGAATGGCACTCAAATATTTTAGCACTCGATCTAAGCGGTAGATAGAGTGACACAGATGAAGGGCTTCATGGTGAGCAATTTAGCAATTTTGAACATGTACATATTTATCACTTCCAGTCTATGGTTTAGTAACTATAGTTATTTGTTTAGTAACTATTGTTATTCTTTTTATGTAGTGTCTAGACTTTTTGGGACAAATTTTAAATTTCCTTTATTTGTATCCGCTATCCTTGTATTTTCTTCAAGTAAGTTATTCAGCTTAATGCGTACTAGTGTACTTTTCTTGCTTTTAACTTTTGATAATGTTGTTGGGGTTCTTAAGACTTGAACTTGCTCTATGGATGGTTAATTGAGCACCAGTATCAATGATGTGGAAACCATGGTCAAGTTCAGGTTTGTAATAAACATACGCATACACAAAAAATAAAACAAAACAAAATATAACGTAAAATTTATTTATAAATTTCTTCAATTAAAAGATTGCTACAATGTCACTTGCATCCGGCGGCTCACCAATGAATTATGTAGCATGCTATCCTTAAGGGTATTGTATGATTCTTTTATGGGGAAGGAAATACCATACAGAGTACAATTTCTTGTACTTGTAGTTGCTCTTTGGAACCTGAGTTTGGCTTAAAAATTTGATTTACGGTGTTGTCGTATCTGAAAATAAAGAAATACTGTTGTGGATTAAGAGAAGAATGTTGAAGACTATAAACGATGATGCTATAATTAAGGAGAAAGATTAAAATGTAGTGTAATGGGCATAACTTGATGCTGAAGGGTTTACCAGTAATTTTTTTACTTGGTGATGGACACGGTGTTATACAAATATGCTTATACTGTTGTGGATTAAGAGAAGAATGTTGAAGACTGAAGACTACAAACGATGATGCTATAATTAAGAAGAAAGATTAAAAATGTTGTATAATGGGCGTAACTTGATACTGTAATCTTTAGCAGTAATTTTTATACTTGGTGATGGACATGTGCATAGGTGTGGTACTTGGTGTTGTACAAATATGCTTGAAGATATGAACTAAAAAAAGTTTGAAGTTTTGGACTGTTTGGTGAAAACTAGGCACTACTCTTGACTTTTCAACAGAAGAGATGTTTTATTTGATTTATTATTTAAAGAACAGAGTTTAATGTGATTGAGATAAATGGATATTCATGGAAAGACAGTATGAAGTTTGGTGTTGAATACAAATGAATTTTGGCGAATGATTAAAATTAGTATGGCTAGTACTAAAAGTGAGGCGCGTTGAATTTAATGCTTTTGCTTTGTCATGGTACATTTTAAGGTTAGCAGCAGGTTATTAATAAGAGCCTGTTTGGTAGGAAAGAAAGGTACAGGTAATAAATGAATGATAGGAGAGGATGGGAAAATGAGTGTTAAAGTTTTTTATTTTTGGTAATAACTGAGTGTTAAAAAATGTTTGTACAAGGAAAGTATAGTTCATAGATTCAGAATCCATTACATCTAATCCTTGATGAACTTTGTAGAACACTAAAAGTTTTCTTTTCTTTAATTTTTACTTCTAATATGAACCTAAGGACAAAATAAAATTAGTTTGGTGTTGATAATAGCTTGTAGCAAAACATAAAATGGAGCACTATCCCGTCACTAATGTTTTCTTAGCAGTCTTTGCATAAGTTTTAGGAACACTATTTGATGTCGCAGGAAAGCTCTGGATTTTGAAACAGAAAGTATAAAAGGGCTGTTGAGCATTATCTATCTATCTAGTAAATCCACAAAAACCAGTTCCCCAGGGAAGTTTACCA
This sequence comes from Rhamnella rubrinervis, assembly GCA_007844105.2. Lineage (NCBI taxonomy): Eukaryota > Viridiplantae > Streptophyta > Magnoliopsida > Rosales > Rhamnaceae > Rhamnella > Rhamnella rubrinervis. Next base: position 12,178,556 of record CM017584.2, on the reverse strand, counting down.
CATTGGTTGTAAACCAAAAACTTAGGTTTTGCAATTTTTACATTTTATGAAAGAGCCAAACATGTGGGTATGTAGCAGATGGTATTGAGTTTGTGGGGGTCAGATTTGCAGACAAAACAGGCATCAATGCACCCCACATGGGAATTGGGTTTTGCTTTTCAACCTGTCTGAATCCCATTCATTGATGAGGGTGGTAAAGTGGTATGCTTTCGCTCTTTGAAGAATCAATGACACATTATAAGATTGCAAAGAGATACTGGCTTTGAGGAAAAGATCAAACAGGTACATAACAAGTGAAATAGGACAAAATTTACCCTACTCCCACCGACTACTACTACTGCTACAAATTATTCTCAATAATTTATTCAGAACCTCTTGATTTGTACAAATATATATATATATATAAATATCTTAAAGTGTAACAGTCCAATAAATATTTGAAAAATTATTGCCTCATAAAAAATATTAAGGGAAAATACTAGTTTATTTCAAATGGTTAAAGATGTCCTTGTGTTGTAGTTACATATTAGAGGTACTTCATAAATGTGATATCATGGAAGAAGAAAAGATACATAAAATATAGAAAAATATTTTATAGTATTTTCCCTTATAATTAGCGATTGATTTTGTTGCATTTACTCATAAATCCATTTGAACACATTAATGTCTAAAAATAAAAACATAAACAAAAGATGTATCGACATGTAGGTGATGATATACAATCATATCATTGGCTTCATAATCACGTGATCAAACTAAAGTCAAATTATCCATAAATTATTCATCTCTTTAACTACCACAAACTCCTCTGCACAGTTTTACCATAAAACCCCAAAAAAGATCTTTCGTAAGTTGATAAACTATCCAATACTCCATTTATTTACTGGAGCCGTAGTTAGACTATCTTCATTTTCATTTTACTTTAGATCGGAGGAAAAACATAAAAATAAAGAAATGAAAAATAAATTAGAAACGGCAATTATGATTTGAAATTGCCGGCAAAAAATATATATATTATATTTCTATTTATAGATTAAAATGGAAAGGAAATTTCATTTCTACCAAAGTTTCCATATTAAATGTTGAAACCATCTATTTATTTGTTTTCGAAGAAATTTAGTCTCTTTTCATTCTGGCTGCTTCCATTTTAGGTTCTTAATTAGTAACATACTTTATAAGTTCTAACTTCTGTATATAATTTCTCTCTATTTTATTTCCCTATAATTTATATTGTTTAAACTTTACTGTCATCTTTAATTGTGTACTTTATTTTATTTTTTTATTCTCTCTGCTCTGCCCTTCTCTTTCATAGTTTAAGATGTATTTGATTTGTTCAAAACATATAATAATCAATAATTACTTATCTAAATTTTTTTTTTGAAATCTACTTATATTCAATAAAACTGAATAATTAAATTTATGGTTTCATTATATTTCTTAATTGTAATTTAAATGATAATTAAACAAGTAGTCATATGTACAGTTAGCTCCATTGATTACAGTACCACCATTATATAATATTTCTTTTGTTCAGCTTATAATTATCCATCATATATACAATGAAGAAGTACGTGCATATTGAAGTTTTTCTTCTCATTAAATTATAAAACTAATCCAACGAAACAGTACAAATACACATATTGATGTGAAAAACTTGATAAATAATACTTCTTACATTATTGAAGTATTTTATTTGAAAAATGACCATAAAAAATAGAAACCACCAAGTAAAATAAAACGAATCAGCATTTCTTTTCTTTTTCTTTTTTTAAATGTGCTTTCAAAATTTTCTTGCTAAACATGTTCAATTGTTGTCTTTTTATGAAAGTAAACGCTTTTTTATTAAAAAAAAAAAAAACACATCCAAATGAACGAAGTTAAATTTGATTTCTATAATAAAATATTCGGAATCTATCCGCTCAACTAGATATTAACACTCAATTCAAATAAAAATAATAAATTAATTTATAAAATTCAAATTGAAGGGAGAGATGATCTGAATTATTCCAGAAGCTGCCAACAGATTATAATGGGTCTCTCAAAAACGCCTAGACTTGTAGCACTTAAAAAGGTAAACGTGTGGCTAATGGAGGAGAAGAACCAAGGAAAAACAATATATTAATTACATAATATATATATATATAAATCCCTTCAGCACTAAAAAGAAGAAAAAGAAAATTAATTAACAAAGAGAACAAAGGAAAAACTATATATCACATAATATTTCCATAAACAGAAAACATTATATCAAAACTCAAAAGAGATAGATCTCAGTTGGTGGAGATGAAAAGAGAAAGGAAAAACCATAGATGATATATTTAATAAACATTTACAAAACCTAATCCACACACACACACACACACATACACACACATATATATATATATATATATATATATATATATATATCTGACCACAATTAACACAACCATATAATAATAAGTTTCAAAAAAAAAATTGTAATAATAATAATAATAAATATAAAAATAATTAAGAGGGAGAAACGGCGTTGATCTGACCACCTGGAGGACCGGTGCTAATGGGACTTGATGGTCTTCTCCTTGGAGTCCTTGACCCAATTCCCTGCGCTTTATACTCGTCTTCCTGCATTATTATTTACCAAAAACAACCACCAACACAGAAATTAATTCGTACAAATAAACAATCATACACAACCCACAAATCACTAAAACAAAAACTGTACATACACATACAATATATATATATATATATATATATATATATATATATATATATATATATTATCATCCCAAAACCACAAAAATTTTTTTAAAAAAATATACGGTTGTTTTATCTGCGTAGAGAGAGACAGAGAGAGAGCAAGTACAGTGGTTTTCATTTGTGTTTCGTTGTTGTTATCTGCTGGAGTTGGGTCGTCTAAGTCTTCTTGTTCATCAGATTTTGGACAAGCATAGGAAGAGTCGTCGACATGGCCGCCTAAGCACTTCAAGAAAGCCTGTATAAGCTGCTCTATAAATTTGCAACGGGGGCTGTACAACACGTAGCTTTCTTGTCTTTCGTCTCTGTGATTTTCTTCAGGCTGGTTTTCCATTTTTTTTATGTTGTCGTGCTTCTTATGCATGCGCTGCTTCTTCTTCTTCGCAGTCGCTGATCTGCTAGTTTTTTTTTTTTCTCCGACGTCGATGGTTAAGTCATCGGAGTTATTACGGACTGAATTTTGTTACCTGCCCACTTCGTATTAAATGCTCTCTTGGCTCCAGCTGCCTTAGCTTAATTATACTACTGGACAACAGAGAGAGCATCAAATTTATAGCATTCAAAATATAAAATAATATTGCTGAAAAATAAAAATAAATAAATTTTTATAGACTTATAGGAGGCAATATACTATGGTTTCACTTGAATAAACTACTTAAATGTAGGTTGACTAACAAACTATCAAATGTGGTTAAATTGAAACAAAAATTAACTGTGAGTGATCATAGTATGATTTTTTCAAAATATTAGGGTTTGCAAAAAAAAGTAAAATTCATGAGACTATTTTGAAATTTATCCTACATTATAATGGAAAAATGAAATATAATAATATTAATAATATATATAATAATAATTACATCTATTTATCATTTTAACTTCTTTAATAGACATTTAAATAACTATTTTGTCTCCTTTTTCCTTCATAAAAATGGTCAAGGTATTTTAAACTTCATTTTATATATATATATATATATATATATATATATATTAGTGAATAAGGAATATAAGCTTCCTATAGGAAAATGTTATAAATTTAGATAATTAACTCTATAAGAAATCAACTATAGCTAATCTTTGAGCCACAGTGATGTGGCTAATAGCTGCGTGAGATAGTAAAAAGGAGAATAAAAAAATAAATAAATACATGCATTTTTTTTTAAGCTCCATTTAACATTGTGTCGTACATAAGTGTTGGTCATATAATTTAGCAGGGTTATGTAAAATCAGCGTTTTTGGGAAAGAAGATTGAAATACTACTTAATTATTGCAGTTCACACCTCATTCTCTCATAGTAAAATATCAAGTAAACAATATATTCCTCTGTAAATAATGGAAAATATATAATAAAGAAGAGAAAATAAAATATATTTCTGTGTAGTTGCAACTGAGATTCTTCCTTTGTGAAAAGGGCCAAATTAAACATTAAGATATTTCTTCTCATAAACACCAACTACAAAATTTACATACATGTCGTCCAAAGGAGTCAGTTATTCCTTTGTCTTTATTAATTTCTCTTGCTTTAATTATTTCATATATATCCCAAGCTATACAACTTTCAACATACAATAGCAGCTGACATTGCCAATGTGCTGCACCAAATTTATCATTTTGGTATATATATATATATGTGTGTGTGTGTGTGTGTGTGTTACTAAATGCATATATATGTGGCCCTCGAATATTAATAGGCCAAAATAAAATATTTATAATAATTAACAAAGACAAGAAGGTAAACAAACATATTGTATGTCTTTTTACACCAAAGACAGAGAGACGTACCACCTCAAAATGAGGTAAGCTTTCTCGTACGTGATAATAAATATTAAACTAATATTATACTACAAAACCTAATATATATATATATATATATATATATATATAATATAGATGTGAGCAGAAACATGATGAATTATTTAATATTGAGAATATTAATTAATCTGACCACCTCCAGGCCCAGAACTTATCGGTCGTTCTGGTGGTTTTCTTGAAAGCATTATTGAATTTTAAGGAGACCATGTTCTTCTTCCCTGTTCAACTTCATGGTACACTTCCTGCATTACCAAAAAACACAATAAGTAAAATCCAAATCTAATAAATTAATATTCAACCCCAAAGCAAAACGGACAATTAGTTAATTAATAACAAAGTCTATAAAATAAATATTGGGTTGGGTTTGTCTTTTTGTGTTTGTGTGCTGGGTGCGTGCGTAGAGGAGAAGAGAGATACATTGTTTTTCATATGTACAGGAGAGACGTCGCCGTCTTGAGCTATTTGACTAGAAGAAGTAGTCGGTCTGTACTGGTCGTCCTTTTGATGATCATCATGGCCAAGACACTTGAGGAAAGCCTTGAAAAGTCGGTGGAAAAAGTTGAAGGGACTATGAAGAAGAAGGTGTGTACCACGTAGATGATCTCTTTCTCTGTGCTCATCATCCTGATTCGGTGGATTTTCCATGGCTTTTCTTTGTTCTTCTATTAGCTGCTGCTTCTTCTTCTTCTTCTTCAATTCTTTGGTGTACGTTGTGGGCTGGTTTTGAATTAGGTGGAGTTTTCTGTCACTCTCCGAAGACGCCTGCCACTTCCTATTAATTAAATTGCAATAAAAATGAGATTCTCTTTGACTTGTATTTATAAGTATTACTTCTTTTTTTTTTTGGTAAATATATATATATATATATTTTTTATTGGTAAATACCTCGGTTTAGAAATATATAAAGTGTAGTTGAAGTTTGGTACGCACACACTCCTAATAACCTTTAACATTTTGCTCCATTTAATACTTAATAATAATATTGAGTATATATAAGATTCAAATCCATTTCGTAAATAAATATGGGAGTTTTATTGGTGTCATTTACTGTACCACAGCATCAAATACACATATATATTATTCATGTAAAAGAGATAGAGAGATTAAATTTTCACCAAAAGAAAAAAAGATAGGGAGATTAATTGTATGTTTGATGTTTTTAATTTTTATTTATTTTGTCCAATTCATAAACAATTAACACTTTATACACTTAATTACTGAATGCAATTCTCTAATTTCTTTAATTTTCTGTTCTTTTACATTTTATTATTTCTAAAATGTTACTCTCTCTATATACATTGATAATTTATAGTTCTTTTAATTAATTAGATCAAGTAGGTCCTTTATTTTTTCCAATCAAATAAATTATATGGTACCTAGTTGAGTTGTTAGAAACTGAAAAAGGGAAAAAAAGTAATACGACACAAAATTGATTATTTCATACGAAAATATATTCATTATTTTATTTTGTTGCATTTACATAGAATTAAAATATTTTATCAACTCTTTTTCTTTAATTTATTTTTACTTATTCCTACAACTTATAATAGGAATTTTTAATGTTTAAGAATATTGATAAAAAAAAAAATGTATATTTGGGGGATTTGGCTACCTAAATACATTATTAATTACCACTTTTGTTTTATTATTCAACAAAGCACATCTAAAACATCATGTAGCTACCTAAACCATATTTATATTACACAGAACCCTTTTGTTTGCTTACATGACACTTGCTATATAATTTGTTGGGATCCCAATGCATTTTCAATGTATAGATAGATATATAATTAATGCTGATGTCATGTCTATAGCAACCGGTCACCAAGGACAGCTTTCATAACATTTGTCATCTTTTTTTTAAGGTTAGATATGGGGTTTAGGATATGCTCATTCACATTTGATGACATAAAGTTTTCGAATTAGTTTAATGAAAATTTTGTAAGTTTGAATTATAATAAAGTACACTGCTGCTTTCGTAGCTAAATCAGCACTCTAGTCTAGTTTTGGCCATATCCCTTTTCAAAATTTTAATTTAATTCAATTAGAGCTCTCCCTCTAAATTTCTCTAAAATTTCCAAATTTTTAGTAGAATATATAATCGTAGAGCTCAAATTAGAGAAAAAAAAAAAACATATGCAACGCTGCTGTTAGCTAAAGAGTCATACACTAATGTTTTGGATGAAGCAGTTATGTTTTCTAATATAATTTTTTTTAAAAACAAAATATTTGAAGAGAATATCGTAATTGTGAATCAAATTGAAAACTAAAAGTGTTCGATTGAAAATAAAAATTTGGCAAAATTGGATAGTATTGCAGCCTATTAAACTCAATTTTAAATATTGCTTAATTAGGTACAACATTGACTAGACGATACATGACCCAAAAAGAAAGTTTTCATATGTACAGTCGTACATGTATATACAAGGTACGTAGTGCGTACCCAAGTGATCCCCTTTATGCTATCCAACTTGTAATTAATTAGATTGTAATATAACGGTTGTCAGTGATTAGAAAATTCTGAAAACTTGTAGTAAGTTTGGGGGTATTTGTAAATTGTTTATATGAAAGATTGCCACATTTTTGTTATTGGAATGGCGGTGGAAAATTCAAGAATGATTAAAAATGAAAAATATATACAAAATATATGAAACTAGTGTGTAATTAAACTGCAATTTAAGGTCTGGACTCTGGTGTATAACTTTTATCTCTGATTTTTGAGAAACATTTATAAATGTAAATGCTCTTTCACTTATCTTTATCTCACTGTTACTACTACAATGAATACTGTAGTCTTTCACCATCTTATTTCAATTTTACCCTTTTAGAATTTAGAGAAAAACATATATTTTTTTTCTTTCAGGATTACAAGGAAGACGTGGGTCAACCTGATCAACCCCAAGGCATAATGTCATAGGCATACATTTGTAGAGCAATAGATTATGAATTTGTTATCTGCAAGCACAAACGGACTATTCAAGGCGAACGCAGCCATTTAAAGAGAAATAAAAATCATCATTCTAGATAATGACACTGTTAAGTGAAACATTGTGGCCTTGAGGAGAAACATAAACTTTACAGCTCAAGTCATATATGTACAAGTCTACAAACTATTCAGGCACATCTATTTCATAAATTTGTTTTTAAAAATTTTACAATTCAACTTGCAATTTGGGGTGCCTGGAAAATAATTCTCAAAACTACTAATCTGCTCTGTGGCTGTAGATCTTGATGGGATTGGGCTAGCCTCCATAAGGGGCTGTGAAGCTCCCAAACAAAACTTCAAAAAACCTCCTTCAGAATCTCTAAATGGATTTGGACTCTCTTGGGCTGCCTACAATACTTGGTGGGCCTTTTTGCTTTTTTCATGTTGGTTCATAATTGACAAATTTCGGACATCAACCTATTGCAAGGCACACAGCAGCACGAGGCAAAAGCTAAAACAACAAAACCTGGCAATAGATTCATATATGTCAGTGTTCTTTACTGTTTCTTCTTTGTGGTGTAGAAGAATTTTCAGAGGTGGGATCCAAACCCAAACACTTTAGGAATGCAAGTTTTGCAAGCTTGAAATAATGGCAAGGATGGAAGCACATAAAGGTTCCAGAGGAACTCTCTCTGTCTCCAATATCTTCTCCTCCTCCTCTCACTACTCTTCTGCTTGTGCCTGCTGCTATCTCACCCTTTATACTATGGGTTTCTACTACCTGCAAAGATTTCCCAATATATCACATGTATCATTACAAATGATATTACCTTATTTTACTTGAAAAGAGTAAACTTTACAATTGCACTTGCATATTCTGTCAGCTTAAAAAAACCATCAAATGGGCAAGTCTTTTTCTGGCTCAAAACTCATATTGATTTCAAAATTTGTTCTGATGCAACACCAAAGAATGTAACTTTGTAAAGTATTCACAATCCATCCAATCGAAGCTTTTTTTTTTTTTTCAATGTTGAAAACTTCAAACAAGTTTGAATAGACAGTTTTGATTAACAAGTTGATCAAATTTGACCTAAAACGCCTTGGAAGGCTCTTGTGCAAGCATGCAGAAAAGACAAAGTCAATAAAATCATACACATTTATAAGGACAGACCAGCATCAAGCCAATGACGGTTCAGCAGCTTAAAACAATTGCTGTATATTAATAAATTCGAGACAAAGACAGAGATTACCAGCAGCTTCGATTAAAACAATTGCCGTGTATATTAATAAATTTGAGACAAAGACAAAACATGATTATCGACAGCAAAATCTTGAATATCAATACAACAAATCGCCGACAGATAGAGGTTGTCAAGTTTTCTTATATTTGATGGTAACTTGTGCAAATCGGCCTGGTCATGAAACATTGACAGCACCTCCACACAATCAGATCTACTATTGCAATATGTACATAGACGTTTCTTAACTTGGTAGCCTAAGCAACCTGTTTTGAGGTAGGTTTATAAATTTTGACTATTTGATTATCTGACAAAATTGGAGTGGGAAAAAAAATCAAGTAAAATTGGTAAAAATGTATAGTATGCTTGTATTGATTGTTCTTGGTTGAATTTAATTTAAAATTATAAGACAAGATTTATCCTTTTTAATTAATATGGCGTATCTTTGAAGGCACGGGAGATGTCTGGATTTTAAGGAGCAAAATAAACTACAAAATAAAAAAGGCATTGCTCAGACTCGATTAAATTATTTATTAAAGGAAAGATAATAATAATTAAAATAACATAATTAAGTCAGAAATAGGCCTTTGTTTAAAAAAAAAAAAACTTAATCTTCTAGTGCCAGAACACCATATAATAAAATAATGAATTCCACCGAAATTACATTTTAATTTAATCGGAAATTGGAGCCAGAAAACCCAAAATGTCATTTTCAATTATCTCATAAGAATCTTCAATAAAGCATGCCATTTAATTTACCCAAAAATCAAAAATCAAAACTAAGCATTACCAAACTTGTAATTGAAGGTGAAGTTTCAAAGAGAGAGGCAGTCGACTAAAAGCTTAAAGGAAAAAAGGAAAAACTAAAGTAAAAGCTAAAATGAATAAGAAGGTAGAAAATTTCATAGTTTGGTGTTATGCTACCAATCTCTTTTTCTTTGTAATATAAAGTAGTCAGATCATAGGGTAAAAAATTATGCAATTTCAAATATTAAGGATCATATATTAGGTCCACAAATGGTACCAAATCTTATATTATATGACCATTGTAGTTGAGCTCGGCCTAGAATTCACACAAAAAATCAAAATTCCACATCCCGAAAACAAATTACCACCTGCTTAGTTGTTTTACACCAATTGAAATAAACAAGAAAAACAAACTAGGGACCCCTTTTCTTCCGCGTTCTTCTTGTTTTCAAATCAACGCGAAAAAAAGCAAAGAAGACCCAGTAAATCTATATGATTCAATCGAATACAAAACTTGGGCTTTAGGTAATAGTAAAATTTTCTTCATTGAATCCAACAATTTAAACAGCGAACTAATGATTAAGGGACAAGCAAACGACGATCATACAAAACAGGAGAAAAGAAAGAAAGAAGAAGAGCAAAATGGTAATCAGAAATCCGAACCTGGGTATTCTGTAAACGGTTTGTGATAAGTCTGGTGCTGGTGGAATTATGCTTGGGAAGTGATTTATCTATGTGGGTATTATTTCCATTGGAAACTATCCGACTTGAAGATGGTGAAGCAGCTACGGAGGTATCCTTGTCTTCTGAGAGATCAACGATGCTGAAACAGTAGAGAAGGATGATGAGGAGGAACAACACCAACGCTTGGATCCATATCAGCCATGGGATTCTGTAGCTTTCTACTGTCAGTTCGTCCCCAAAATCAAACATTTTTGTTTTTCGGGGTAAAATTATAAAATTTCCAACGAGAGAAAAATTTTAGAGAGACGGAGAGCTGGGGAAGAATGGTAGGTGAGAAATTGGGTAGAGAGAGAGACAGTGAGTGGTTTTGAGCGGAGAGAAAATGAAATGGAAGGTAAAATGGGCTTTGGAAGGCAGATAGGAAAGAAAATTGAACATTTTTATTTTCTGGCGGTGGTGTTTGGGGACAGAGAAAGTGCACTGGAGTTGAAAATCAAATCACTACAACACCCACGCGCTACTCTTGACGCGTTAAAGGGTTCACCGGTTGGTTTTCTTTCTTTATCATATAAAAGATTCGGATACGTGTAAAAGCTTATGGCCTAAAACCAATCAACCATCCATGAAAGTACTTCGCATTAGCTTTAGCATATCAATTACAGCCGTGGTACAATTATATGATTGTCCAAAAAAAGAAAAAGAGATATTTAATTTAATTTTTTCAACAATAAGATTAAAAAATACTTTGTTTATTCTATAGATTGGGTTTAATAATGAAGAATAAGAATTATTTTGTAACAGTAAATCAACCACACTGGCACTTTTTTGAGAGTTCAAATTGTATTATTTTTAATATAGTCTTGATATTTTGATTTGACTTAAAATTCAAAAAGAAAACAAAAAATAAAAATGGGAATTTTTTGTTTTTGTTTTTTTTTTTTTTGCAATATGCGTTGTTTTGTATTTCATGTGCATTATTCAATATGATTGTACTTTTACTTCATCTGTGATTTTGTAATGATTAATAATTTCACTATGCTACCATGGAATTCTGCTCCAACCAAAGACAGAGAGCGTGTTATTCAGACGCCCAGAAGAAGCGTGGGGGATGTTGTAGTGCAGGACTCTATGAGAGTTCCACAACGACTCACCAGCTATTCAACGGGGTTAATGTATAAGGTGGTCATCAAATCACACGGTGTCAATTCACCAACGAAATAAATCAGAGAGTTTGACCACAGTAAGCTGTTTGCATCAGGGTTCCATCCAATCTAATTGGAGTAAAAAGCAAACGGTTTTATGCATCACGTGCACGCCTCGTGAATATAACTTAATCAGCCATCAGATCTTGGGTCGGACGCCACACCACCAGATCTCGTCGGGTCCACGTCACACAGTAGACAATACCCATCGAGAAATGTCATGCTGCGTGGACAATTGGCACGCCAGACCGACCTACGTGCCACGTTTCTTCCAAGATGAACCAAATTCAATGGCCATCACACATTTTGCATGACAGAAGCTGTTCGAAATGTTTTTTTTGTTTAATATATTATTTTTAAAATATAAGAAAAAACAACAATGTTTATGATAAATTCATTATTATTATTATTAAAGAAATTCTAAATTTTACCCCAAAAAAAAAAAGTTATTAGTTATTCTAAAACGTTTATATGTACGAATTCTTGTGGCTGTACCATGTTTTATTTAAAGCGTTTCTTCTTTCCTATGTGCTTGTTGAGATGTTGTTCAAACACCAGTACCATTGGCTTTATACACCAGTACGGTTTAGTCCTCATATAATTCACTCTCTCATATAATCATAAACAAAATAATTATTATGCAAAGGCAATAATAGATTTGATGATGATCACCAATTATTTACCAAAAAAAAAAAAAGAGATGTTGATCGCCAATAATAACTAATGGTATTGACGATGGTGTGATGTAACAAATTATCAATCATTAAATAATAGCTTCAATGATTCTACTCATACTACACTCGCATGTTTTAGTTTAAGATTGATTACAAATATAGATTTAACAGATACATGTGCCAGTATTACTTAGCGAAAACATATTATTATTTTTATTACTTTGTGGGTTTGGATTTTAATAAATTTTATTTATATTTAAGTTCACTCAATCTATCAGCACGCTAATAAAAAAAATTATTAAAGAAATAAATTTATTATTTGAAACTAGGTTGCAAAGACTATCCTAGATCGATGACTCCCTTTTTCTATTCAACAAAAAAAAGAAAAAAATCAATACATTGAGGTTGCATGATGCGTTAATGGGTCATTACACGGGTGACTCAATCAAAACGATAGTACCAAGTTTTTCTCTAGATTTCAAGGCTTATTGTTTATAATGTCGTCGATCAAACGGTCCAATGACGTGTACGAAGATCCACCGTCCATCAATGCCTTTTTGCCATTTTCACTAATTTCCTTTACCTTCATCCTTGTATCACTGTCTTTCTCCATCACCCTGCTTATCCCTGCCTCTATCTCTTGGGCACTCACAACCATTTGATCATTCTCACTTTCAGCAACCATATAGTAATCCAGCTTAATCTCCACAGCCAATCCCAGCTCTCTCACCAAAGCAAACGCATTGACTTGTTGCTCTCCATATAACGGCCACGTGGCAATTGGAACTCCATACCATAAGCTTTCCAACGTAGAATTCCACCCGCAATGCGATACAAAACCTCCGATTGCCAGGTGGGACAAGATGGCTGCCTGTGGGGCCCAACCTATAACCTTCCCCATCCCAGCCGTCCGATTAAGAAACCCTTCAGGCAACACATCTGTTGAATCATCGGCGTACGAACCTAGTGCAGCGCTCCCATCGTTTGATCGGCGTTGACGCAGGGACCATATGAATCGGATTCCACTGTTCTCGATGGCACGTGCAATCTCTTTCACCTGATTCTCAATAAAGCTTCCCAAGTTCCCAAAGCACAAGAACACCACAGATGTAGGAGGCTGATCATCAAGCCACTTGATCACCGTCGAATCAGACCCGTTCTCGTCGTTGGTAGCCAGGTTTACTATGGGTCCCACGGGGTAAATGGGCGGGAATTTACTACCAGAAAAAGAACCGACCGCATGGGATTCCAACTCGATGAAGGTGTTTACAAGAATGCCTTTGGCTTCTTCTCTAATCCTTCTGAAATAATCAATGTGCAACGAGAACGCTGTCTTGTTCCGCATAATATCGGGCAAGACACACGATGGGACTGGGTTAACGAAACTCGGCAATACCAACTCAGCTCGGGGGTCATTCTTAAACTCAGTGAAGTCGATGTTGTGCTCGTCGTGAAGTGCTTGGAGGTGGAAGACAAGGCTAACCGAACCAGCGCTTGCAGTGGAAAATACGTACGTTGGAAGCCCTAACTCTTTGGCTACATCCATCATGGACGTGCACATGAAATCGACGACGAACCCGGCGATTTGATGATCCGACTCCGAGTCACCGATGAGTTTGGCGACGGCGTTTTTGACATGGGGTTTTTGACTCTCTACGAAGGTGGTCATGGTGGTGCGGTGGTTGGTCTCTGCAGATAGGTAATTGCATGGAAGAAGGATGAAGGTGATGATAGCGTCTGAGGTGGAAGCAAGGGATTGGACGTAGGAATCTAACTTGGAGTCCATTGATGGTGATTTCATAAGGAGCACTGTAATAGAAAGACGTTGATGATCGTGTTTGGCAATGAGTTTTGCAAGCTCTATGGTCGGAATAAGGTGGCTCCAAAAGGGAAGAGGGATGAAAACAAGTTGTGCTTTCTTCTCCATCTTATTATTACAACCAGAATGCAGAAGAAAGTATAGAACTGGAAAGCTCTGCCTGTTTTAGGATATACGTATCTAATGGCTGCAAATAATATATTTTCTTTTATATAGGAGAATTACTGTATATCTATAATATTATACATATTATATATATATATATATATATATATATATAATTGATAATTATTGGTATATATATTATTTATTTCCTCGAAAGTTAAGTCCCAACCACATTGTCGTATTAATTTGATGTTATGCCTTTGGAATGTTTGTATTTGGCTAGTGTGCTTAACCCTTACGGGGTGGGGTAAAGTGGGAGTATTTCATTTTATTTTTTATTTTTTGAGATCTTGACTTTTTTTTTTTTTTTTTTGTATAATTATTGGGCGGACAGAGAATTAGACACCATTTTGGACAGGTGACCCTTTTTTGGACCAAGGTTGGCCATTAACATAATAATGTAAATGTAGACCAATTTACCAAAATGGGTCTGTGATTTTTTATTTTTTTATTTATAAATTTGTTAATAATGCATTTAAAATTGATGCAAGAAATTTCTCATGAGGGCACGTTCATGTGCTTATATATATATATATATACACATATATTTTCTCTCTCTCACTGTCACACAAATATTGGATTCATGGGTTTATAGAGAAAAGCTAGATATTTTTCATTGAAACTTGTGGCATTTGAGAAGAAGAAAATTGGGATGTTTGAGAATTATTTATTGTTGTCTTGCACGTACGTTCTAATCATTTTGTCACACACGAAGCACGTATTATTTTTGGTCACGGTCAAGGGCCACATTATCTTTCCCCTAGCTCGTGCAATAATACAAGTACTTCAACTTGCAGAACATTGAACACAAAAACTCAAACTCACTAGCTTCCTTCTTTTTACATTAATGATCAATCAAACCTGATCATAACAAGTTACAAGTTATATAATTGGTAGTTGAATTATTTCTCTCAAAAACTATTTTTCTTTATTGTTCGAAAAGATATATATGCTATAATATTATCAAGTAACCACTTATCTTTTTTTTTACTTCATATAGTCTCTGTGTGTGTGGGTCTATATATATATATATATATATATATATATATATATATATATATGCTATACTACAAGCATAGATTTCTTACTTTATTTTAGACAACTTAAAAGCTAGGGCTTAAAATCAATTCTTGCATAGAGAAAGAGTTGGAGGAATATTTGTCGAATTCTTCCAAGTCTTCGTCAATCACCGTCGATCCAACTATATTATGGTATGGTTGTATGGTTGAATGTATTAAGTATTCATTCTTCTCAACCCAATTCCAACATATTGGATCCGAAAAATCTAGTTGTGCAAAAGCCACAAATAACAAGGCTTACGAGCTATATATATATTAGAGAAACTTGGGCTGAGATTTTATATAGCACTTGACTATTTGTTGAAAAGGTCCAAGTATTAAAAAGTAGACGTACTTAGCTTGGAGAGGTTGGGCATTGGCCTATTGAGGTATTGTTTTTTGCCAATGAAGATTATTTAGTGCTCCTTATAAAAAATTAAAAAGATAATTGTCTAGTGACAACAAGAAACCCTAACTCCTAAAACCAGAGAGAACGTATATCCTGCTTTTAGTTTTGTATGTCTCACACACCTGTCCAATACTCTATGTTTCTCATGCATACTTCGAATACACTCTCACACACATACATGTAAACCCATACAAGAACGATACGATGAAAAGGCATATTGGATAATCGTAAGCATATATATAACAAATTGTTGTCCCAAAGTTAATTAAGGTTTGAAAGAGTCTTATTATAGGATTGTTTGAACAATTTCTCAAGAGTGTTTTGGACCTTTAATAGACATTTGAACCAAAATTCAAGAGATGTAAGCCTAGCTATTCAGAAAACTTTAAAAATTTTATTTGAATTATAATGAAATTTTCATAATACTTATTTTACCCTATCATAATTATTTTATTTAATTAATAAAATAAATATCATAGTTGTCACGTTAAAACTCTTTTCATAAAATAGGACTGACAATGTTAATAGAAAAATTAACATTTCTAGAACCTAAGCTAAATTTAGGCACCCATCCAATAAGTATATAGATTAAAAAGATTAAGAAATTAAAATTAAATTATCCAGATACAAAATAAAATAAATTTTTAATTATTACACTATGGAAAATGAAAAGCAAAAGACCATTAGTAGTTAACTAGTAGCTAGTAATAACCCAATTAAGAATTACATCCAAAATATATAGGAAAAGTACATGTCAATATTTTAGTATGAAAAATAATATACATCATATGTATATATAAATATATTTTGTACCATAATCATTTTGTACCATAATCATAGGATTATTGACTGTCTCACTGTTGGACTCCGAAATGTCATCCGGAACCGCAAACCTTTACCTGACTAAACCACCATTCCAGCTCTCTCTCTCCCTCCTAGCTCTCAGTTTCTCTCTCTCTCTCTCTGTCTGTCGTCTCTCTCTCATGGTGCTCTCCTGTTCTTGGTCGTCGTTCGTGAAAGTCGTCCATCTATGGGGGAGCCATGCCAAGAACCAACACTGACACCTTCATCAGCCACCTCCGTACCATTTCCACCGCCACCACCACGCTTATCCCTGGTCCAACCACCCAACAAGAAACACAAACAAAAACCCAAAGTCCTCCGAGTCTTCCGCTCCGTTTTTCGATCATTCCCAATCATAACCCCCTCCTGCAAGATGCCAAGCCTCCCAGGAGGCCTTGGCATGGGAGATGGTCACCGCTCCGTCGGAAACAGCGGTCGCATCTCCGGAACCCTCTTCGGGTACAGAAAAGGGCGCGTGAGCTTGTGCCTTCAAGAGAACTCCAGGTGTCTTCCAACTCTGGTGGTGGAGTTGGCCATGCAGACGAACGTGTTGCAGAAGGAGATGAGCTCGGGGATGGTGAGGATCGCTCTGGAGTGCGAGAAGCGATCTGACGCGAAGGACAAGACTAGGATTATGGACGAAGCTCTGTGGACCATGTACTGCAATGGGAAGAAGACTGGCTATGGCGTTAAGAGAGAGGCTACGGATGAGGACTTGAACATCATGGAGCTTCTGAAGCCGGTTTCAATGGGTGCCGGAGTTTTGCCAGGGAATTCTGAGGTTGAAGGACCGGACGGCGAGCTTGCTTACTTGAGAGCATATTTCGAAAGGGTCGTGGGTTCCAAAGATTCAGAGACTTTGTATATGTTGAGCCCCGATGGGAATAATGGGCCTGAGCTCAGTATTTTCTTTGTAAGGATTTGAGTACCATGTGTGGGAGGAGTTTGATTGGTTTATTTATTTGATTGATTGATTAGGGTAGAAAAAGAGAGAGAGAGAGAAAATTAATTAATTTTTAACTTATTAATTAGATGGGAAATTTAATTATCTGGTAGAATATAACCCCTAAAAAGAAAAGAAAAGAAAAAAAAAATGTAAATAAGGTCATGAATCAAAGTGGATTGAAAAGAGCATACACATTTTTTCTTTTCTTTTTCAATTTTTTTTTTTGCTTTGATTTTTTTGTTTTTAATTAGTACTCTTTAAATATATATATATTTTTTGGTAATTTAGTCCACTTTAAAGATGAAACTAGGAATAGAAGTGCATGTATGTATGTGCATGCGTTGCGTACGTAGACGTAAATTAAACTAAGGTGGTGGTTGTCAGTTTAGGCCCAGCCACCAATTTTCTAATGAGTAACAATCGAGTGGGTTTCGAAGCCTTTAAGTTTTAAAGCAATATTGGATGGGTGACTGAAGGGCAAATCGAGTGGTATGAATGTAATGAATTCTTCAATGATGATTATAAATTCTGTGCGAACCCTAAAAAAGCAAAACGCACATGGCACCGACAATTGATTTCAAGTGACTTTTTCTGAAGTGTCACCAGCTGAGCTTTACAGGCGTCCCGGAAGCTGCTTCCTCATATAATATATACACATATACATATTATTATATTATATTTTTATGTGTTATATATATTCATTTGGATCAAGCTGAAAACATTTTAGAATAGTCGTACTACACAGAATGGAGAAACTCGGTAAAGATCTGAAGAGAGGTTTTCTAAACATGATTGAAACGATCAAAAGTTGCAGAACTACGTCTGGAGGTAAAAATTTTCACATACAAAAATACACACACACACATATGCATATATCATTGTCAAAGAGTACTGGCTTGTCTCTTTTTCTAATTTTCTATTTTTTCTCAAAGTCCAATGCTATTTTTTCTTTCCCATGGAAAATTTCCAGGAATTCAAGATGGTGATAATGAAGAACCCAAGTTGGGATCTGAGAAGGTTCTTCTTCTTCTTCTTACATATGTATATATATACATATATTCCTTTCTTGTATGATATTTTTACGTATTTTTTACCAACTCAAACTTGGTGTGTGGTTGATCTAGATCTGATATACTGTTGATATAAATTTACAGAAACTGAGTGTACAAAATAGAGGTCTCCGGATCAAAGCCGCAAGGGGTCCAAAACGCCCAGGAGTTCCTAAAGGTGCTTCTCCGCAGACCAGTTGATCAAATAAATATTACTATTAATAAGCTCATAAAACTTGTGGATTTCAACTAAAAATTCAGAGGCGTCCTTTTTCTTCGTTTAAAAAAGAAAAATAAATTGTATTATTGTATACCCGTGTACTTTTATATGTTTTAGCAAGAAAATCATGATTTAATTTGAACTAATTTTTACTTTGTTTATTCTTTTTATATTTATAAATAAATATTGTTCTCTATATTATGAAGATTTTGCTTACAACCAAAAATGAAAAACTAGAACAGTTGATATTGACCAACAGAGATTTGATTTTATAACCACCTATCTCCCAAAAAAAAAAAACGGTCCCTACTATCAATTTTTACCACTATACTCATTTCTATTTACTACATCTTTTACTATTTTTTTTATACCCAGTATCAATGCGAAGGTTAGCATATTGTCTCCAGACTGATAAATTCAAGAGAAATTCCTATATCCTCTCTTGAAAGGGGATCAACTGGTATTCAAATCGATTAATTATATATATGAAATATGTTTAAATCATTACCTTTTTTTTTACATATATAGAATATGTGGGTTATTTTTGAACTTTAATATGAAATTTATTTCAAAATCATAAAAATCATTGTGCGTAAATTAGTGACAAAAATTTCTCTTTCTTTTTCATAAAAATACAAAACAGAAACAAAAATTTGTCTTTCAAAACATTTTTCACAAAAATTACAGAGATAAGCCATGTAATGTTGCGTTGAGGCGACAAACGTAGTACACGTACCCACCTCAAATATCGACACGTCAACTATCTCTAAAAAGCTCCCATTTTCGGACCCCACAACTTTTAATACAAAACGACAAGTCGTGTACATCGTTAGCTCACCAATGTCCCCGCTTTTTCCACGCCTCCTGAAAAGAACATTATCGACCTAAACGACTGCCACGTAATAGATAGTGGGACCCATATAACTGTCACCTCCACCTCATAGCGGAACAACAGACGTGGAAGATTCATAGACCACCACCACCACCAAAGCTTCCAAAATTCAATCCCAAAAAACCAAAACCTCCCCTAGAATCTCTCGGGATCTATCTCATTTGTCTCCTTCGATCCGCACCGTTTCGATTTTCTTCCATGGCCACAGTTGCGCGCGCCATACGCTGTGAGCTGAGAACCCAGAGGCCGATGTCCCCGAGGAGAGAACCCGAGGTTCCGGTCGTACAGCTTCCGGTTCCGAAAGTATCGCCGGCGGATTCGGAGAACGCGAAGATCATGCTACAACCTCGGCTGTGTACTCTGAGATCGTACGGTTCCGATCGGCTTGCGGTGATGAAGACCAGGAGGGACGGCGGCGGATGTGATAAGGTGTCGCCGTTCTTCGCGACGTTATCAGAGTACATAGAGAGCTCGAGGAAGAGCCAAGATTTCGAGATCATCTCCGGTCGGCTCGCCATGGTGAGTGAGATACTGAGATTTTTGCTTTCATTAAAATAAATAATTATTGGTATTATTTATTTAACCGAAATATAAAAAATAAAAATAAAAGAGGATAAACTATTTTATACTATTTGCAGAAGCCTTTTAAAATCTTCACAATTCAATTTCCGTTTCAATTTAGAGCCGTTTGGTAACTTAGTTTTTTTTTTTTGTTGTTGTTGTCTTGTGTTACGTTAATTTAAAGTGTTGATAACATATCATAGCTGATAGTACAACAATTTTTATAAACTTATCATTATTTAAATTCCTAAGATAGATTAAATTTAAGAGATTTAATAACTATTTTTACATAAGAAAAAAATTGAGAAATTTAATTTAAAAAAATTCCTTATTTAGAAGAGAATTTGGAAAACTTCTACCATAAATTTAAATTAATTTATGCCAAATGAATGATTTCATTTTACAAGGGTTTCTGAAAAAAAATAAAAAACTAAAATCATTGGTTGATTAATCAAAAGGATTAAATTGAAATGTTAGGGTAGAATGTAAAATTTCAAAAAATATAGAAGTATATTGCGAAAGAAGTATTAAAAATGGGGGCTGTGTTCCTTATAATAATTACTTAATAAAATCTTCTTATATTTTGATCATTATTATAATCATGGAAATGAATATAAAAAACTTATCAGTGAATTAAAAATATTTGAGTACTTTTGCAGGTAGTTTTTGCTGCGACGGTAACGGTGGAGGTGATAACGGGGAATTCGGTGTTCAGGAAGATGGATGTGCAGGGGATTACTGAAGCAGCTGGAGTGTGTTTTGGAGCTGTGGCCTGCGCTGCGATTTTCGCTTGGTTCTCTAGTGCACGTACCAGAGTTGGTACAATGTTCAGCATTACGTGTAACACCTTCATTGATTCCCTGATTGACCAGATTGTGGACGGTTTGTTCTACGACGGCCAATTGGATGATTGGTCCAATGATAAATGAGACACTGAAAAGCTCATAATCCAAGCATTTTGTAGTTTACATAGAAATTATTAAGTGAAGAAATAAAATTATGTAATTATAAGACATTATGTAATTGTCTATACAAGGCATAAATTAGAGCTTCAAACGGTGAAGTCCATCATTTTAGCAAACAAAACAGTATTTGTGACAAAGTATGAGAAGTTTAAGAAATTTAGAAATAAAGCTCTATATAAACAAGTAAAGAAAGGACTTTACAGCCTTAGCAATTTTTTTTAATAGCATTTTGATACATGACAGATTAAATATTTATGGTTCATATTGTAGCACTTTTTTGCTTTGTAACATTTTAATACTTGACAAATTAAATATTTATAGTTCATAATATTGTAGATTGTAATATTTATAGTTCATGTAGATTCTAAATGACATAAATTTTGACAGATCTTTTTAATTTAAAATCCTAACTAAATTCTAAAGCGTTCTTATTAATATTAATATTGGCTTAGAGGGTAATTTTGTAAAAATATCAAAACATAGAGGGTTATTTTGAAAATTTAAATGAAAAAAAAAAGGAAACGTAAAATATGTAATGCAAATTGCTTATCTATGTTATGCTTAAATAACAGGCAAGCTTTGTTGCGTATTTACAGAATACAAGTTGCTGTAAAAAATATGAAAAAAAGTGTTTGAGGTTAGGAATGTAAAGTGAAAACGGCAGCGTTTCAAGTTTCTGTTTTGGATATACCGGCATCTGATTGCGATCTCACGGCTCTAGCTTCATCCATGGCTGTTCCACTACCTTCACACACACACTCACTCACTTCACGTGAACTTTGCTTTGCTTCAGCTCCCGCTGACTGTTTAACACAGCAATCAAACTCCAATCTCTCCCTCTCTCTAATTCTCCAATGGCGGTCCATGGCGCTCTCTCTCTCTTCCACTCTTCTCTTTCACCCAAACACTGTGCCTCCTACTCTTCTCTCACCCCAACCCCGACTCTCTTCTCTTCCTTCACTCGCTTCCACCTCCGACCGAGAATTCCGCCGCTCCGTTTCCAGTGCGGCCACGACGCCGTCTTGAGTCTCCCCGCCGTCGTCGGCGACGACTTACCTCTCGATTATGGCGATCGTTTCCCCGTGCCCGATCCCGCCGATCGCAGAAGAGCCGGCGTGTTGCTTCACCCAACGTCGCTTCGTGGACCTTATGGGATCGGCGATCTGGGTGACGAGGCCTTTCGTTTCATTGACTGGCTTCATGAAGCTGGTTGCTCTGTTTGGCAGGTGTGTTTCTTTTTGCCCAGTTGTTTGATTAGGAAATGCGTGAGAAAAAAGAAAAAAAAGTTTGCATTTATATATATATATATATATATATATATATATATATATTATGCAAAGAATGGATAAGTAAACAAAGCAACTGATCCTTGTGTTGATTGAGTTAATGTAAAGAAGAAACGGAGTGAAAATGGGAAATTTGGAATCAATTGAATAGTTGGTTGTGGATAACGTTTTCATTTTCTCAAAGAGTATGTAAACCTCTTCTTAGCTATATTCATACACTGCCCCTTCTTTCATTTATAGTTCTCGTGAACAGAGAGTTTCAAGTTAATGCAATCTTTCACATAAAACAGAGCCAGAAAAGTGGAATGCGCCAATAACTTTGCGCAGTTAATAAACTTTACTTTCTGTTTTGTCAACTGGAAACTGCTACAATCACTTGAAGGGGTTCAATTTTTTTTTCTCCGATATGTTGTTTTGATATGTGGAAAGTGACAAGGCTCTATTACATTATAGAGTTGAATTAGCTTCGTCAATCTCTATAATGCAATTATGTCTTCTTTTCTTTTCTAAAAAAAGAAAAAAAAAATTAGTAATTGCTATTGTTTATGTCTTTTTAATTCAATCAGTGATTTTTATTTGTTTGTATACAAAAGAGGATTTAAACAAATGTAGCTGATTTCTAGTTCCATGTTTTTTAAGCAAAATTGTGTTAGCTTGTGACATGCTTGAATACATTATCTGTACGCAGGTTCTTCCTCTTGTTCCTCCAGGGAGGAAGGCTAATGAAGAAGGATCTCCCTACTCAGGCCAGGTGGCAAAATTCTTTCAATAAATTTTCTATTGCACTGTTTTTGCCTTCTACCTTCTCTCTTTTCTCCCTAATATTTTCCATAATGTTACATGTGTATGCAGTTTTTCTTATACTGTAATTCTATATGTGTCATGAAATTCTATTTAATTATTGTGAATTGTCACTTTCAGGATGCAAATTGTGGTAACACTCTCTTGATATCTCTTGAAGAGCTTGTCAAGGATGGTTTGTTGAAAAAGGAGGAACTACCAAAATCAATGTGAGGAATTTTAATATATGTTGCATCCTATGATTTTTTAGCTTGTTTAGCTAAAGTTGTGTCACTCCCCATACAGTGATGCCGACCGTGTGAACTTCTCAACTGTGGCTGAGATAAAAGATCCTTTGATAGCAATGGTAAACTGCATTTGAAGTTTTGTACACCTGTGGACATTCAATTTACATTTGAAGGTTTAAAAACATTGTGTACAAAATGGTTGACATTGTAACAAAAATAAAATTTAATGGGATCTTTATGTTTTCTTTCTGAAAATACAAAGGTGTACCTGCAAAACTCGTAAAACAAAGGGGATTTTAATGTAATATTTCCATAATCGAGATTTTTTTTTAATTTTATTTATTTATTTTTTGGGTCACAGTTCTTGAGATTAACATTTAAAAAAAAAAATTGCCCAGTAACTTTCTTTTTTTTTTCTCTCTCTCTTGAGGGAGAATGGGGAGGGGATGTTGCTAATCATGTTTTTATGTATGGGTACTACCCAATTTCATTTTCTATGCAGAACTTCTAATTTTAGTGTTTTGTTAGGCTGCAGAGAGGCTTATTAGGAGTGAAAGTGAATTGAAAAATCAGCTTGAAGATTTTCGTAATGATCCTGATATTTCAAGTAAGGTTTCATATTTGATAAATTTATAACTTCTCTGTGCTTACTCTTTTCTACATATTTTAAGCTTGTAGACTGCTTTCATTAATAGCTAGTTATATATATTTGGAGTAGTTGCTGTTTTAGGTTCATAAACCCCGGGTGAACATATATTTCCTTTTCAGTTGGGCGATACTTCCTATATATTATATAGCCTCTTTACCTTGATTTTTGTTTTGAATTCAATAGCATTTATAGTTTACCTCAGAGTTTCTACTGTACTGGAAATTAATCTGTTACAGCTACAGCAATTTCAAGTGCATAAAATTTTGACAATCTTTTAGGTTGTTTGTGACATCTTTATGTGGTTTGTTTTATGGCCTTTCTGTTTGGTGTTGCAGTTCTACTTTGATTGGAATTTATAGTAAGATTAGCTCTTATTTTTTGGTAAAATAGTTAGGTTAGCTTTGGTTGTATGTATTTTGGACATATCCTGTTTGGGTTGAACTATGGAACTGCTTGTTTACATCACATAAGTCAACTTGACTGCCTAATTTATTTATGTGTGAACTGTGGATCTTTATGTATTCTCATACTTGGGTACATGTGTAGCCATTGTTTGCAAAATAGTTCCATATAAATCCTGGTGAATGTTAGAGTAACCCTAGCAATATAGCAACGGATTTGAATTCTGGATAATTGAACCTGACATTAATATGGGATGGATTATACAAAATTGTTTTTGCATGAAGATATGTTCCAACACAAAAAATACTCATAAAATGCTTAGGATATTGTTCAAAGTGTTAGTATTTATCACTTAGATGGAAAGAAAACTGGAGTGATAATTGCACTTTGTTGCTTAACAAGTGTCTCCTAGCTAAACATTTTTTACTATTAAATTATTAGAGTGCAGTCAACTTTAGTGGTGACTGAGAAATGTTAAGAAAAATAACTTACTAAGATATAAGAGAAGACTTGAACTTGTTTTCATTCAGAGTGTCAATTGTATATTCCATTCAGAAGCAGTTGAAAGAAATAAAAATACCTTATATAGTTTGCTTGTCTTTAGAATGCTTTAGAATGATTTGTGTACATCTTTTCCTCTCTCTTACATAATTCTTGTCTTTTAACATTGTAGGCTGGCTTGAAGATGCAGCTTATTTTGCTGCAATTGACAGCAGTTTAAATACCCTCAATTGGTATGAATGGCCTGAACCTTTAAAAAATCGGCATCTTGAAGCATTAGAGGGAATTTACCAGAGCAAAAAGGAATTTGTAAGATTTAAGCGACTCTCGTTGTTCTATGGGTTTATAGTTTCCTGCATCATCTTTACTATAAGTGCCTTCAGATTAGAGGCTCAAGATGTTTTTTTCTTTTTACAGATAGACATATTCATTGCCCAGCAATTCATTTTTCAAAGGCAATGGCAGAGAGTTCGCCAGTATGCACGAACAAAAGGAATTAGTATAATGGGTGACATGCCCATTTATGTAGGTTATCACAGTGCAGATGTATGGGCCAATAAGAAACACTTTTTACTGGTTAGTAAACAATAATTTCTTTGTTGATGATGGAACAAATTAATAATAAATCCATGTTTCCTAGAGTCCTATACTGACCCTATATTAAATTTTTTTTTTTTCTTGCAGAACAGAAAGGGTTTTCCTCTTTTAGTGAGTGGTGTTCCTCCTGATGCCTTTAGTGAAACTGGTCAGCTATGGGGCAGGTTATATAGTTCTAGACCCTACCAAACAATTTCATCTGAATTTTTTTATTATGATTTGTTACCATTTTTTAAAAGATATCTATTTATTCACATGAAATTTGAAATAGAAGTTTCTTTGCATCTTTCTTTTGCATATTTGATTTTCTTTTTCTGTTAGTGTCTTTCCAGCTCTTTTGGCCATATAAGTTATTTTCCTTGAAATCTTATGGTTTTGAAATCTGAATTTGTTCAATTCAAAATTTTCTTTTTTATTCACATAGTTGCATTTTAGCATATAATTATTAATCATCTAATTTCTTCTTTTCAAATTTAACTTTTTTTTAACAGTCTTGCATTTTAGGTCTTTTTGTCCCACATTTCTTTTTTTTGGCTGCATATACCTATTATTATCAGTGGCCGTGCATCTTTCCTTTTATTTACTTGTTCCTAAATGTTGTCTCGTTTTTCTTCTCGTTATTATTAATTCATTCATAGTAAATGTATTTTGTGGTATACTTGCTGCATCTTTTACTAATTAAATAAGTTTTTTACTTAAAGCCCTCTATATGATTGGAAAGCCATGAAGAAAGAAGGATTTTCATGGTGGATACGACGCATAAAACGTGCGCAAAATCTGTATGATGAATTTAGAATAGACCACTTTAGAGGATTTGCTGGCTTTTGGGCTGTTCCTTCAGGTGAGAATATCATAGAATATATTTCTTATGCCTGTTGGTTGATGCTTCTTGATGTTTTTGCTCAATTAAATTATTGCATATGTGCAGAAGCAAAAGTTGCAATGGTTGGACAATGGAAGGTAAGGTTTCTGTAATTCAGATTTGGTTATAATTCTCTTTAAAGTATCCCAGTATCCAATCAAAGAACCCTTTTTTTCTTCTTTTTTTTTTAATGACAGTAGGCAGGACCTGGAATATCCTTGTTTGATGCTATCTCCAGAGCAGTTGGGAAGATTGATATTATAGCTGAAGATTTGGTATGTTTTAGTGGACTGGCTAGAAAGAGCCCAGTCTTTCAATAGATCATCTTTTCAATTTGAAATGTAATGCTTGCTAGCAATTAGAACCATCAAATTTGTATGCACGTATTTGAAACAATCTTTTGTGCTTGGATGCACATATGATAGGTTTACATGAGCTTTAGAACCTTCAAATTTGTGATGCACATATTTCTTCTTTTACTTTTTCTTGGCCTTCTCTATAAGAATAAAGGGTTTAAAGAAAATACATTTTGCCTATAGAAAGTGTTATGGCTGCTATTCTTTGCTGCATATCACTAGGATGTAAGATGCTATCTTCTTCATGGCTGGACTTCAGTAATTAATCTGGGGCTTTTTGTTTTTTTATTTGTCCTTATTAATGTATGTGTGAAAATATCTGAATGCACAGTTGTTTACATTTGATGTCTTCTTATACATTCTGTTATTTTATACTGTTGTGTGCAGGGCGTAATAACCGAAGATGTAATTCAGCTTCGGAGATCCATTGGGGCACCTGGAATGGCCGTACTCCAGTTTGGTATCAAATTACTGATAGTATAAAATAATCTCGTTCGGTAAAATTTTTGGTTTGTAGATATAGAGTTGAAAACTAGTTTTGGTGTTTTTTGAAAACAAAAAATAAAAACATAAACCTTTTTTGGTTACTTTTTAATGATTGTTTTCTCAAATAAAATATGATTGAGACGTCACATAATAGAGATGAAGATGAGGACTGTAGTGAGAAAATATAGATCATAGAGGTAAAAAAATAAAATGTAGTTCTTAAAATTAAACAAAAAACTTAAACAGTTACTGAACGCATTTTTATTTTCAATTTCTCGAGAGGACTAAAAGCTAGAACTGAAAAACCAAAGCAAAAACGTTACAAATGAGCACTTAGGATACTACGATCCCTAGATGCTTTGCTATGATTAATAACTTGTGTTCATGGTCTAATCTTGTGGTGTGCTTTGTGACTTGATCCAGGTTTTGGGAGTGACGCTGCTAACCCTCATTTACCTCATAATCATGAACGCAATCAAGTTGTGTACACTGGAACCCATGATAATGACACGGTAAATTCCTCTCATTCCTTGGCTCTCTTTCAACATGTTGCTGCTTTCTCTACTTTGCAGAGACAAGTAATTGGATTAGATCATCTGATGTAATGCGAGGTTGCTCTACCTGGTGAATCCTTTAGATAATAATTGAGTGTTCCTCATTGATTTATTGTTTTTCTTTGGCCTATTAAAATATATCTAGCAGATAAAGATTTTTAATTTACTTCATAGAAGCGGTGTATCCAATTCCATGACTCCGACATCTGAATTTCAGATTTAAACAGAGCCTAATCGTTGTCTTCTTTTTGTAGATCCTAGGTTGGTGGGATGTTGTGAAGCAAGAAGAGAAATCCAATGTAAGTTTTTTTTCTTTCTTTTTTTTCTTTCCCTCTTATACATCCCTCCCTTGCTAACATGTAGAAGTCATATTTACATAGTTAAACAAGATTTAGCATCCATTTTTTTAAAAAATTTAATTAGACGTTTAATTGTTATATTAGGTATTGAAGTATCTTTCTATTGCCGAGGAAAATGATATCCCGTGGGCACTCATCAGAAGTGCTATGTCTTCAGTGGCCCGTACTGCAGTAATACCTATGCAGGATGTTCTTAGGCTAGGGAATTCTGCAAGGATGAACATTCCTGCAACTCAGGTAAAGGTTTTGGTCCGTTTCAAAACTAATGCATTGAGTTCGGTAATGCAATTTGGAGAGAGAGAGAGAGTTGGATAAAATATCAAAGCTATTCTTGGAGTATGGAATGGTTTAGGGAAAAGAAAGAAAGAAAAAAGCCTGTAAAATATTTTAGATTATCATTGTTTGGTTAAAAGAAAATTATGAGGAAAAATATAATATAGAAATGAGAGCAAAACATATTTAAAAATTGTTATGTTCTATAGATACGCATGAGAAATCAGTTTCTATTTTTTTTACTTTAATTGGATTCCATACTATAACATAGATAAATATTTCAACTTCATCTTTTGACATGCAAACAAATACACACTGAATAATAATGATAGCTTCATCTTGAACGTAGTTTGGAAATTGGAGTTGGAGAATACCAAATTCGAAGAGCTTTGACAGCTTGGAGACAGAAGCTTTGAGACTCAGGGATATGTTATCCACGTATGGACGACTGTAAATTAAGGATGCTGAGAATTTTTTATTATTATTTACCTTTGTAATTAGACATGGCTTATGTGTGTTTTTTTTGACAAATTATCCATTTTGTTGTGTAAAAAAGATGTGTAGCTCTTAATAAATAGTTTAACTCGTTGAACTTACCGAGTAATTAAATATGTAACCATTTCAATTCAATACGAAGGTACTCATCTTTTGTTTATTTATAAGTTGATTTCGGCATGTTTATTCTCTTTTCTATTCAATGTGAATTTGAGTGAGATAGGCATTGAACTGTAATCAAAATTTACATTTTATAAATCTTCCAAGTTACTTTACAAGCCGTTCATTATGGAGAGCGGGCGAACGAACGATGAACAATTGTGAGAATGATGATATGTAGAATGTAAATCTGATGAAGTTTCTAAGCGGAATTTTAAAAACCTTTAAATTTTATGAAGCTTTCTCAATTGCCTCAATGCACTCCAATACAGTCCCCTTCTTTGACATTGCTGCTATTAGGGCCTCATACAGAACCTTCTTGTTCTTCAAGAGAGATCCGGCAAACAAAACCTACAGTATCATCCCCAGCATTAACATTATAAAATGAAACACTTCCAAATTCACTGATATACTTGTGACATATATCAAACAAACCAGCCACATGTATAGGTAGTTTTGAGAAAGAGAATAGCCAGCCAACTAGTTTACCAAATGACATGGCAGTACGTTAGCCATTGACAAATTATAAAATCGATGGTGAACTCGAAGACAGCCAATAAGATATAGCCACATCAGTGTTACTTACAGCCCATCTAGTTAGATTCTGTTGCTGGTCTTTGCTTAGTTGCGGCTTGCTTCTGTTAATAAACCTCTATAGGTTAATAATATAGAAAGCAAAAGTTAGAGTATGTCAATCCAATTTCATTAAAAAAAACTCAAAATCTGAGAAAATTATGGTGATGAACCTGAAGAGTGAAAAGGTCAGCAGATTGACCAACCACTTTGTCATATTTAAGTCCTTCTGCTGCAAGTCCAGCCATTGCCACTACTGCCAACCTAGAAGGCTTTTGCAGTTAATATATATTATAGAGGATGTCTAATCATAAAGTGAATTTTGATCGCTAACGCAAATTTGAAATGTTCATATTCTGATAGATATGTACTGTTTGCATGTAAAAACAATATTATCAGGAAACATGCTTGTAATGGAAACATGCACTTTCTCTGAGGATTGCATAAAGCTAGTTATTGATTGAGGTACAGTGATCACCGAATATTTAAGTGTAAAGTTTGCAGACTTGAAAAGAGATTGTTAAGCATGTTCAAAATCACATGTCGTTCAGCTGCCATAAACATTAATGCAATGAAACTTTGAACTTCAATAGCTATAATGTTTGTATACCTGTCTAGTTCCTTCGTGTCAAGCTGCCCACTGTATATCAGTTTTTCAAGCCTTTCATCGATGAGATTGACATGCTCTTTCCCAATATCTAGTGAGTACCCCAGGATCGGAAGGCCAAGCAAATAAGCAACTACATAATCAAAGAAAACTTTGGTTTAGAAAGAGGGTCGCATTAGCAAGTTAAATTTCAATGAGATCTGGCAATATTCCTAAAACAAATGAGCTAAGTAATGCATTTCTATGGAAGTAACTAAGAAATAAAGTTAAAGTCTTATATCCAGTTTATGCATTTCAATGAGGAGAGAGTACCTAAAAAATGTGCTGCTTCATGTCTAGCAATCCTCTCCTGATAATCTGGAAAAAACGAAGAAAAGCCATTGATGGCAGCTTGGAGAAGCCTAAAAGTTCAGAAAGCATCATTTGTGATGCAAGAATATCATAATTCTCAGCAGCAACACGAAGCAAAATATTAGAGGTTGTCCAGTCATATACGGAGAAATCATTTTATGATTCTAAAAACACAAAAATTGTTCTTTTTCCTATTAGAATCCGAAAAAACATAACTTGGGCTCAAGTTCATAACAACAAAAATATCATAAAATTTTTTAAGGGATACAAATTATGTTCCATGTGGAGCTTATTCTTACCCAGGAGAAATACTTCCCACAGCCAAAACTATCAAAGAGATGCTCCCAAGCAAGTATGGCACAAAGAATCCCCAATCCTACAGTGGTTTTGTACGAACCCAAGACATAAGCAGAAGCCTGAATCTTCAAAATTTCTTTGTGATGTATATTACATCTGAATACATAATCAGTAAATCTAATAGCTCAACCAAAAGATTAATTGGATTCTACATAAAATTTATGTTGAAAAATTGACAGAATGAGAATAGAAGACTCTTAGCAATAGGCACAATGATTAGGCTGAAATAAAGATAACACAGAATCCGTAGTCTTCTAATTTTTTGATATATCAAACTATAGATGCTGTCTAAACCAAGCAAATACGAATACTTTGATGTTCTACGAGCAAATGCAAGTAAATAAAGCCAAAAAATCAGAACTAGAGATGGAACCAAACTTAGGCAGAAAGGACGTGATAAAATGCCTGCATGTGTTTTCACAACTAAGATGCAAGAGGAAACTAGCACTTTTAAGAAAGAAGTCATAATCTAACAACAAAATACACAAGAAAATTGAAAATCGACCCATATCCCATTTTCTTCTTAAGATCAAGAAAAGCATGCAAGAAAGACAACTTCGTTGGAGATAATTATACGGAAAAATTGCATGCTTTTCATGTCAATGGAGGGAAAAGACACTTCAATTTTAAATCAATAACAAAAGAAGGTCAAAATTATATTACAATGGAAACTGAGGAAGTACATCACAAACATTTCTTCAGATAGTTGATATGCTGACTTTTATGTTGACATACAAAGGGAACAGGATATAGTCAAACTCACCCCAGGAAGTTGGCCAGCAATAAGACCTAAGAATCCTGTTGTCCCCACCACCGTGAAAAGAAAAGCCGCCTGTATCACTGAAAGATATCAAATTTAAAAACAGGTAGCTTGAAACCAAAGCATTCACAATCCTTATAACAAAAGTCACTTGAAATTTAATACCAATTCACAATGCATACGATACAATTCAATCATTTGATAGCACGGGAGCTTATCTACCAGGAAAAAATCCCAGTGGCTTAGGGAAGATAAAGATCTCAATCGATGTAATAAATTTCCTCAATACATTTTAAACAGAAACAAAACAATTCCAATGTTGAGGGTTTGTGAAAAGCCATCTCGGAAAGTTTAACAAGAGTCAAATGCATGTAAGTAAAAACATAGGGTTAAGCACCTGTAAAAGGAAACTAATCCATAATCAACACAGCACTAGTTTTGATATTTCTACCTGTGGCATGTTATACAAGATAGCCAAATGAATAGTGTTAAAATTACTTACATCATTTCTGACACTGGGGATCGCGAGGTTTTCAGCATTTTTAATTCCAAGAGTTGTTAGCTCACGAAGAGATGTCTGTTGCATACATGTTAAAACAGTCAACCAATCTATTTTCAATTCGAGTAAATATATATATATAAACAAACATGAAAGCATTGAACAGATACACATAATTCATGTACATGTATGCATTGTGGCTAATTTTTTTGGTGCACTTTCACAGATCTTCACACTTGTAATGAGACTGACCGTACGACGTGAAACATATGGCTGAGAACTCCATTGTTTGGCCCAGCCAACTTCACTAAGCTGATCGAGTGCCTCTTTAACAGCTGTGCTATCTTTCTGCAGAGTATATAATTAATCTAATGTGGCAGTGAAAGGATTAAAATTGTAAAACAGAAATATAAAATTAAAAAGCAGTCAAGTTCCGCAAGTATGCCAAATCTTCTAAATTGCCTTTTAAAGAATTAGATCACAAACCCAAAATATGGTTGCCAAACAAAACCAACTTTATAATGTCTAAATTTGGTTTTCATGGCTATCACATTTTGGTGTGTAGGAGTGAAATTTAAGGGTGTAGCGTACTTCATCCCAAAACTCATGGTAAATGAATATCGCTCACTTATCATATTTTTGTTCATACAATACAATCACATGATTGAAAGCATAATCAAACTATTGCCATTATTATTTTAACTTTTCAGACACATTATTAGCTATAATCCCATGCATTTGAAAGTTTTTTCCGAGTTTTTTTTTTTCTTTTGCAGGAAATAAACAAAGGAAGTACAGAGAACCAAATAGACAATTATGGAGGAAAATCAGAACCTTGGCAATGGCAGATTCAAGGACATTAAGGTCGACACCAGAGGCAGCAGAGGAAGAAGCTCTGGCTCGCCATTTCTGGGGGAGCTTAAAGCATTGAAGATTTGGTTGATGAAAATCAGTGAGTGTTGTTGTTAGAGTGAAGAAAGAGGCAGGCTTTGACAGAGAAACCATGGTGAAGCAGAAGAAGCCTCAGTACCTCCCACAATCACAGTCACAGATAAGGTTTGTTTGGCGCCCGGAGTTGTGCTTTATATGTAGACATGGAATGGCTTTGAATCTTCCACATCAGTTTTTGAAAAATTAGCAAAAATATATATATAAAATAAGAAAAAGCAAAAGCAAAAAAATAGAAATTGTTGAGAGTGGGATTTGAACCCACGCCCTTTCGGACCAGAACCTTAATCTGGCGCCTTAGACCAACTCGGCCATCTCAACTTTGGTGCTCAAAAAATTTTATTACAATATAAAACAAAATTTCCATTACTCACCCATTCCCACACTTGAATAGAAAAGACACACAATAGTCACCCCCGAAAGGAAAAAATACCGTTATATTGTAGATATAGTGATGCTCATTTCTAATAAATTCTAAAGTTATTCATATAATTTTCCCACTAGAAGCCGGTGGGGGACTAGACCTGATCCAACAAAAGGACCCAGTGGTGTGCATTCTCAATTGTCTACCTAACTCAACCTCTCGTGCTCTGTATTAAAAATAAATAAATAAATAAAACAATTGCCAATTTTTTTTCAGGATGTTTCAGTCCCGACCTTCCAAATGTCCATGGGCTATGCAATATTCAAGCCCAACCTCATAATGGGCCATTTCAAGTCGGCCCATTCTCCATTTTTATTGTTCTCAACATGCGTGTGTGTGCGTGTGTGAGAGAGTGTGTGTGTGACATCAGCGGTAAGACAATTGAACAAAATCTTGGTAATAACAAATAGTATCATCCTTCATCTTTCTTTTCTTTTCTTTTTTTTATATGCTCCTAGGTGGCCAATTTCAGTGATTAGTTGAAAAACATACAAACGAATATTAAAGAAAGAGTTTATACATGTGACCCAATTCTTCTAAAGAAAAATTGCCTTGCTTTTCTATTCATGAATTTCAAGGAATCAAGAATATGTACAAGATCTAATGAATTAAACTTCAAGTCCTTGTACTCAATATTTTACTATCTACTTTTATAGCAATTAGAGATTTGATATTGATCATTAGGTGGGATTATGTTTAGGTAAGAAAATGATTTGGTGAGATTTTTGTTTAACATAATTAATTAGTTTGACATTAATTCATAGCTAATGCAATGTACAGAATATAAATAAACTCAAACCGAAATTAGGAAATAGAACACCTCTATTGTTTATTTTAGTGTAAAGTCCAACCTAACTGGGGTGATAACGAACATTGTCAGGGATTTTCTCACCCCGTCCCCACTATAATTTTCAGTTATTAAGAGGCTGGGTAGGCTCCATTTATTCCTTTTTTTTATTATTGTAAAATTAATATATATATAATTATATTAAATCTTAATATAATTAAAATATATATTAAATATTAATGTAATTAAAATATATATTAAATATTAACATAATTATAATATATGAAAATTAAAATATAATATATATATATATATATATGGGGCAGAGATATTACGCCCGACCCCACCTCATCAACCCAGTTAAGCAAGGAATCGAGGTGGGTGGGGGCCGAGTTAAATTGTCAGTCCTTAACTATTCTCATTGATAAAGTAACTGCATTATTATTATTTTTATGTAACTTAAAGCCTTTAACAGCTCATTTAAAAAAGTTTCTTATTTTGATATTTTTCTCTTGGGTTCGTGCGCAATTAAATTAGTTAAGAAGTTAGTTAATGTTATTTAGAATTACATAATATTAACTATTTTTTAATTTGAAATGAATTACAATTTGTTGTAATTCTATTTTCTTCTTTTTTACTTTCCTTCATATTTATATTTGATTAAAATGTCTAATTAATAATAATAAAACATAACTAATATTAATTAATTTTTTAATTAAAAAAAATACACATAATTTTAAAAAAAAATTAAAAATAAAAACATTAACTCACGGAGGACAAGATTGAGAATTATTGGCTTTTAGAGCCACAAATTCAATTAAAACTTGAGAAAAACAAAGCCAACTCATTGAAGAAATCTTTTAAAATCAGTGTGTATAAAGTAATCTAGATCACGTATCTCATTTTTTCTGTCCTTTAACCTATACCTCTGATTGAAATTTAACACATGTCAATTATTTGATACATAAAGGAAAAATAAATTAAATATTAAACATGTATAAGTGACAAATAAGGGAATAGAGAAGGAAATATGTGATTTAAGTTAGTATATAAAGTAGGACTATAGAAAACAGATAGGAAGTTAGAAGTAGTACTTACAGCATATTTCAAACCCTAGTTACTGTATTTATACTTGGAAGGTAAGGCAGTAAGTACTTTTCACATTATTGACGTCAACATTAACTTCTCAACTATTTCTTTGAAATAAACTCAATCTATGGTAAAATTGTGGCTGCCGTATACACTTTTGGCCCGCAGATACATATGCATACACCATTGTACCCCAAGTTACAGAAACAAAAATGTGTCCTTCGAATTTAATTACAATTTGTTTGAAATGGCGCACTGGAAGAAAACTAATATGACTTATATCAAGAGTTAAGGTTTGAGTTTTAATAAATTATATTTAATGTCATAAATATATTCAGTCTTACCATATCAAATAGAGTAGATTTAATTTCCGAATTAATAATAAACATAATGACGCTCTTTTCACTCATCAAAAGAAAAATTAAAGAAACAAAAATGTGTACAAATTTGAATTTAATTACAATTTGTAGATGTTTAAGAAATTTATTGCGCAAGGCTTTTGAAAAAGTACCATTGATATACATTTTCTCTTTTAAAAGAAAAAAAGTGATGAGTTTTTTTATTTTTATGTTATTTTACTACTTAATTTGAAATTCTTGTATACAAGATGCATGACTCATTAAGCTTATCTGCATCATTAGGCTGTGATTAACGTGAAAAATTGTATATACGTTAATAAACATCATTTGTCATTAAATGAAAAAAAAAAGAAAAAAGATATATAATATACGTGTATAGTTTTCTGTATTAAATTCAATAGAATAATAAGTGTCTTAATTGTTAAGCAGCCGTAGTGATTAATACAAAAATAAAAGGTGGCAAGAGCTGCCATATTTATCACCGACTCAAAAGTGATTTAATTATAGACCGGAATACAGCTGTTTGTCGCGTAAAATTTATGTTTTTATTGGTTGAAAGTTGAAATTTACAGTACTTTTGAATAATAAAAATTTAATATTAATTTATATTTTAATATAAATTATGTGAAATAATTATTTAATCATTAGGAATTCTAACACATTCCAACCACTATCTCTTTCGAATTCCACATATTACTAGTACAAACTGGTTGGGAAATAACTGAATGAGAACCCTTCTCGTTTACATGCTAGTACAAACTAGTTGGGAAATAACTGAATGAGAACCCTTCTCGTTTACATGCTATATATATATATATATATATTTTACTGGTTTTCGATATAAGAGAAATTGTTTTTTATATAATATAGAAATAGTTGATGATGGATCTGGGTAGCTTTTCCTAAGAAACAAACAAAACCAATGTTATAAAGAAAGCTGCTCAGCCAACAGGGTTGACCAATCAAAGAATAAAAATCTTAATGTGATTCACTGAATGAGATGGAGACCCGATAACAAATTTTTGGCACACACTTTGATTTTGCTAATATGGAAATGGAAGATATATGTGGTCCTGAGTTTGATGAGTACGTAGTGTATGATTGGTATCTCACTGCACTTAAATTTTTACACGCCCACCATTGAATCCCAGCCCCAGAAACCCTACTCTGCCCTGTACAATATTACTCTTGAGAGAGACGTAACTGAGCATGACAAAAATTAATAAGGTGGTGGGTACAGTAAATAATTGCCATTTTCACGTGGTAATGTTTCTTCTCGATCTCTGTGCTTAGCTGAGCTAGCGCTTGGCGTTCTCTCTCTTTCTGTCTGTCATAATAACTCAATGGGTCATACATATATATATATGTAGATACATGTCTGACATGCGAAGGCAAACGAAGCAAGACTACTAGGGTTTCTTAGGTGTTGTGCAGAGAGAAAAAGATTATACAGTAGCTACGTACATACATCAAGATTTATTACAAGAGGCGGGATCGTACGGCTTTTACTATGACGAATGAGCTACTTCCATGCATGCACACAAAGACAGAGCTTTGCATGAATTGATTAATAATAGGGTTGAGTGTCATGGGTGATGAGTGTACGTGTATGTTATAACCCACTGGTTTTTATCTGTGTACCGCCAATGTTTTTTTACGTTTGGTGTGGGCAGACGCAGATCTTTTTTTCTTGAAAACCGAGCCAAATATGTATGTATGTGTGTGTAGGTATATATATGTAAATATATATATCTGCAAAAGTTCTTTGCAAACCCTACTTTTTGGTACGGCTAAAGCCATTCCACACGCCAACTTGTTCATTTTTTTCAGTTTGGTCTCAACTCTGATTGCTTCGCTCTCTTCTGTCAACTACTGTTTGGGAGTGACGTCTAGTAATCATCATCGACTTCATCATGAATTTTGTATCCCTTAAATTAATCAAGGATCAAAATATTTTGTGAATGATCAGGGCGGCTGACCAAGTGCGACTGTATATAACCTTTTAAAATACAGGGGCATTTAAATATATATTAGTTATATATATAAATATATATTTATATTGTAAGAATTTTATTTTTAAAAAAAATATTTTTTTTTAAATTAAAATATATAAAAAATTAAAAATAATAAATATAAAAAAAAATTAAAATGAAAATGATAATTTTTTAAATTTTACACAGGGCACCTTTAATTTCAAAATTGGCCTGTATATGATTTAACGACTTGCTAAACGATTCCATTTTTCAAGCTTTAAAAATTATCATTGTAAACTGGACACTCCATTAATATATACACAGAAGCGAATAAGTACTCATTTTATGACTATTATATAACCACTAGATTGCTTAATCATATATAAGCAAAAGTCTGTATCTATATTAATACACATATATAAATATAAAAGTCTAAGGATTTAAGTAACTGAAACCATGTTAATACTTAAAGAAGTTTCGTTTGATTATTCACAATAATTCAAAATTTTAAACAATTTTCTTGAGATAGAACTTTAACCTAGATAACAGAAGCTCTTTAGTCCATGATAATTTATGAGTTAAAGTTACATACCATTTTCATTACGTTACTAGTGATAGTCTTTAATGCACGCAATTCCTTTTAGCGCCGGCCATAAATTTTTTTAATTTTAATCTACTCGTATACATGTTTTACGTATATATTCTAGTATACATATGCACACACACATAGCAAAAACAAAAATAATGATAATAGACGCAAGAGATAATATCAATATAAATGAACTCCAAAAAGATAAAGAGGAAGTAGACATTCCTAATCCAAACCCTTCGAGTCAGTCTCCTACTGCATGATTATTAGCGCGTGCAAGCGCATGGGGCATCCATGTGATTCACATTGGGCATCACGTGCTAATCATTGACCGAGCCCTTACACTTCACCACCTCCTGAGATTTTAACAACCTATATATATATATATATATATATATATATATATATATATATATATATATATATATATATACACATATAATTAAAAATTTCGTATTTTTAAAGATTTTTCTTTATATTCGAATGGAGTTCAACGTACGTACACATCAAAATTCAAAACCCGAGCACACAGTTTTTCCTCGTTTTTGGAATCCAAGGCAAGACTTCCCTAACTTCGGTAACATATTTTGTTTAATACAAATTGTACACCTTGGTTTATACTTAAATATATAAAACGTAAAGGAAATATAAATGACGTGCATCACTACTATAAAAGTATAAATGCTCTCTAGTGGGTCTGTATAATGCAACATCAATTGTATGGTACAAGATGTTTTGGAGGGGTTAGAAAGTGTCATAACAGTAATTCATATTTTGATGGGTGAGAACTGAGAAAGTGTAACAAAAAATGCACCAAACCATTTTGGATGACCTATGAACTGCATGTATTTTGTTTTTCCTCCTTAACATAGACACCGACAAAACAGTCACAAATAAAAAACTTTTTGTCGTTATATCACTAACCTGGAGTTCCTAGCAGACAACAATACTATAATTTTACTAAGCCTAGAAATCCCAATGAACACAACTTCAACACTTGTCGAACAAAATATTTAACAATTAGTGCACACTTGCTACACAATAAAGCTGCCTGTCATGAGCACTAACCATTAATTTCTACAGTAGAAGAGATCGAATATTCATCATATTTACGAACCATTATTAGCATGAGTAACGAACATTAACGCTCATCAATTACTACAAAAGACAGCAACGTATATATCATTACCAATGCCAAGAAAATAATGATCCAAAAGGGATAAAAAGAGCTCGACTAGCACAATCATATGAATATTAATACATTAAAATGTTACACTATGATTCACAAAACCCAGGAGGAACACCCAGACAAGAAGTTACCAAAACTGGAATCCTCTAATATTAAATCAAACCCATCACGCTAATTAATCATTCATACATTTCGATCATATTTAAGCCAAACTAGGTTAAAACCGAACAAGTAAAAAGAAATCCTTGTACGTACTTTTAGAGAATATACATGCAGCCATCCATGCATTAACCAAAATACTCTATTATTAGCCCTAGAACTAAGCACCAGTACTAATGCTCCTCTGCACCGCCACAACATGAAGAGGACGCTTCATCTCGCACGACAGCTTCAAAACCTCACTCAGATCAACCGGTTGAGAATCGTCCTGGACCCACTTGAAATGTTGCACCAATTTAGCCACCCATAGTGTCACAGTCACGAGACCCAGGTTCTTTCCCGGACAAACTCTCCGGCCTGCCCCGAACGGAGCAAGCCTCAGGTCACTGCCTCTGATGTCCACGTCAGCGCCGTCCAAGAACCTCTCGGGCTTGAATTCCTGTGGGTCCGACCACACGCTGGGGTCGTGGGTGATGGCCCACATGTTCACCATGGCGGTCGTATTGGCAGGAATCAACATACCGTTGCTGAGCTGGACTTCCGACGTGGACAGACGTGCCCACGAGAGCAGTGGGCCAGGTGGGTGCATCCGTAGGGTTTCCTTCACCACTGCTTGTAAGTAAGGCATGGTCGCCACGTCAGCGTCTGTCACGGTTCTTCTGTCACCGAGGGCGCTGTCGATTTCTCTGTGGAGCTTCTCTTGAACCTCCGTGTTTAAAATCAACTCGGCCATCACCCACTCAGTTAATAAGGCGGTCGTATCTGTGCCTCTGAATATCAGTTCCTACAAGACCAAACTCATTGAGTCAACTCAGTTTTTATTTTTTATATTAAATAACATATTATAATACTTCAATAGTTTCACTAAAATACGCACCCAAAGCACAGCAACCATGTCGTCTTCTTTAAGTTTCTCGTCACCATCCAAAGAGAGCAAAACATCGACAAAGTCGGCTTGATCAGGCAGCTTTACGGACTCACTGAGTCCACGGTGTTCTTCGATGATGTTTCCAACGAATTTCTTGACACGGGGAACGAGTTTTGAGCAGCGTTTGTTTATACGAAAAGGGTCGTAGAAGTAGCCCAGCCATGGAAGATAATCTGACCAGTTAAAAGCACCCAGAAGCTCAAACCCTTCACAAACCATGTCCTTAAGCTCCTCAAGCTCTTCCCTCCCGTACGCCGTGTCGTACCTCTTGCCAAACACACTTCCCATGATGTTGTTCAACGAAGCAGCTTGTAGGTGTTTTCTCAGACAAACAACTCCGTGAAGTTTCTGTTCTTTTGCTATATTACGCAGCATATCGGCGCATTCTAGCTGACGGCCAGCTTCATGGGCCATAACGCGCCTGGGGTTGAACAGGTGGGACGAGGCAATCCTCCTTAGGAGTCGCCAGTACGTCCCGTTGGGAGCGAAGCCGATGGCTCGGCTGAACATGAGGCTCTTAGCCGACTGTTTAAGTGGACGATCAGCAAAGTAAGGCGAAGTGAGGATTTCACGAGCCGTGTGAGGATCAGAAGCCACAACAAGAGGTGTGGAGCCTAGGCTGAGAGCCATGAGCTGAGTATTAGCTCGGTTCCAAGCCATGGAAGCCAAAGAACGATGAGGCAAGCCACGGCTGAGCGTGAAAAGGCTACCAAAGACAGGAAGACCTCGAGGTCCGGAAATGGAGAGTCGACCTTTCTGGTTCCTACCGTTTTTCCATGCAATACCTCCAATGGAAAAGACCCAAGTTAGAAACCCTAGACACAGAAAAGCAACTACGAGAGAGAACAACACGTAGCCATCGAGAAAGTGTTTGGAACCCAGGAATGCTGGGAGTGTGAAAACCCACCAGGTTTTGTCTTTGTTAACCAAACTACTACTTAACTCCATTGTTTGTTTGGGAACAAAAATAGGAAGCTAACGTGGGTATATGCGTGTATATATAGTGCAAAAGATATATACGTTGTATAATCCTTTACAAGGTAGGGATTATTATGGCACAGAAAGTTGAAGTTTTTTTATTCTATTCCTCTCTTTTCGGGATTAAAAAAAAAGAAAATGAAAAAGAAAGAGAAAATTCCAAGAGAGATAGAGAGAGAGTGCGTTTTGTGTGGTGGGGGTTGATGAGGACGTTATGGTATTCTTCTTGGAAGGCGCATGTTAATATCCAGAAGGATGGAGAGAGAGAGAGGGAGAGAGAGAGAGAATTGAATGAGAACATAGATTTTTTTAGGCTGATCAAAACGGCGAAAGCAAACTTTGGAGAGAGAGAAAGACACGGTCACTCACAGTCGCACACAGAGAGATTGAAACGCTTGCGGTTCAAGTAACGCATTGAGACCTGTGACGGTTTGAATTTAATGTGCAAAACAGAGCTGCGGAGAAATATATTATTTTTTCTATTTTATTATTATTCTTTTAGAGAGATTTCTGAGTTCGTATTTCTATTTTCTACTTCTTGTAATTTTATTATGAAAGAAATTTTTACATAAAATATTAAGATTATATAGGATGGAGTTGGAGCTGCCAGGAGTGCTTGCCATATATATTTTTTTTTTTTGATAATTTAATTTTTTATGAAAATAAATAGATAAATACTACTAAATATTTAATGTGTTACTCAAATTCAAAATTTTATGAATAAGAGAACTCAAAATCTCAAGATAAGTAAAAATTACCGATGGGATGCCCCTAGGTATAGGCCATATATACTATCAATTGTGCACCACTCCCTTCGTTTTACTTTGTTGACCCAAATCTCTTTTTGGGATGATATATATATATATATATATAACGTGATTAAGCTTTTATTTAATCGAAACTATTGCGTCATTGATTATGTAGTAACAAAATTTTGTACTAATTATAAATTATTGCATTGGAATATTAGAGAGCCATATATATATATATATATATATATATATATAGGGTTAATGTCACTTACAAAGTTACACCCCTTTAAATTTAAATTTGGAATAATTTCACTCACACATCATCCCCTTTAAATTTCATTAAAAACTGGACAATGAAGGGTTTGAAAATGTCTTTCCAACACACTTATTTTTTATTAATATTAATTTTCTAATAAGTTTTCATCAGATGAAACGTGGCCCAATCAAAAAACAGCACGTGGACAAGTATTTAATTGCCCTTTATTTTCTTTTGCGTTCTTTCTTTCTATTCGACCAGCAATTCGTAGCTTCATATCCCACCTGCAACTCCCCAAAGCAACGTTGCCTGCGAGACCTACACCAACCCTGCTCATATGTGCAGCTCCTCGGCGATCCTCGACTTGCCGCAACATCGGCTGTTACAAACTGTCATCGACCTCTCTCTTTATCTCTCCTCTCCAAAATCCTAAACACTTTCATCTCTCTCCAAAAACCTCTGAGACTGTTCCTTTTTCTTCACTATGATTACAGCGTGAATTGTTTCCATAATGTACTGTGGAATAACTGGTGTGTTGTTTCTTATGTTTAAGTTGAGAGGTTGGTGAGATCGGAGTAGGGATTATCATGGCAGAGGATGAGACTGGGAATGACAAGCTAGACCTCAATGGTCGCCCAGGTCTCCATGGAAAACTCCTGCACAGCTCGAGGGAGGAAGGAGAAGAAAGAAAAAAAAAAGAGGGGAAAATAGATTATTTAAATTAATTTCTAAATAATTTCATTCATAAATATTTTATTAATATTTTTATTGAATTTAACTTTTAATAAGGATAAAGAGACATTTTAACTATCAGCTCAGTCAGCATTATTGACCAAGAAAAAAAAAATACTAAGTCAGCAATCAATTGATAGCTTTTGAAAACCAGGATAAATAAATGTAATAATAGCAAACCTCATAGAGTTCCAGGGGATTTTTCCATACAAATATATATACAGAGGGGTGATATGATGGGCGATATCGCTCAGCATATAGTGGGCAGCCACAATAAAAAAACACTCCATCTCCTATATTTTTCATATTATTTTTTATATTTTTATTATACTATATTTTTTTACATACTCTTTTAATCTATATAGAATAAGTATTTTGTCAAACTTACATAGAATTTGAATGATTTGGTTATTGATATTTTTTAAATAACTATAAATTTATTTGATAAAATACTTATATGTATAGAATTATAAGTTGAGAGAGTATGTGAAAAAATACAGTATAATAAAAATGTAGAAAATGAGATTGGGTTTTTTTTTTAATTATTATTGTGGTCACCACCGTATGCTGGGCGATATTGCCCATCATATCACCTCTATATATGTATATGTATTTTTTTTATCTGTCTGCATACAACTCTTTCATTTTGCAGTTTACAATTTATATTTTGTGGATAATATATCGAATGTGTATACTTGTATTCAATTAATACTATCTAAATTTTGTTATAAGTATGACCATCATAGAAACAGTTAGTCCTATCATTAATTTCATATGGGCATTATTAGTAATTAATTAGTCGGATAGTTTTATCGACTAAAAAGTTGTTATCTATTGTATTATTTGTAGTTTCCATATTAATCCTACTTCTCATTGTTAATTGGTACCATATCTTATTTATTATTCATCTAAATTAATCCATAAATATCTCATTTATTTTTATGTATTATATATATATACGTACTTCCCCCATGGTTTTTGAGATTCTTGATGTTGGTATTCTGTAGTTATTGAGACTGAGATGGGGACTAATGAAAATTAATTCAATGTTTTACTGAGAAGGTAGCAGAAAAAAAACAGAGAACCAAAAACATAACA
Source organism: Rhamnella rubrinervis (assembly GCA_007844105.2). Classification (NCBI taxonomy): domain Eukaryota; kingdom Viridiplantae; phylum Streptophyta; class Magnoliopsida; order Rosales; family Rhamnaceae; genus Rhamnella; species Rhamnella rubrinervis. The sequence continues at coordinate 12,134,195 of CM017584.2, read as the reverse complement.
TTATCAAACATATCTATTTTAGCTTACAATAAAAATTAAAAATTACATTCCACTATTGTATTTATAGCAAACTTACATTTTCATATCAAATTAAAAATATATTTATATATGTATATATCTATATATATTTTATTTTTATTATTGCTACTATGATATTGGGGATGCAGTAATTCATTATGCAGACCTTTCATGAAAGATCACTACTTTTGACATTTTTCTCCCACTTACATACACGAAAGAAAGAAGATATCATTTGACACATGCGTTAGTAAAAATAAAAAATGTATATATAAAATTCATATCTTCGTTCTTCAAATTAGAATTGTTTCATGTACCTGTATATAAATAAGCCAATAGGGGCTTGATTAGATTATTATATAAATTAAAATAGCAATATCTATATTTTTTATTTATTATTATTATTTACACTTGGGGATTCGATTTAGAAGATTTAAATTTGAGATCATTGTCAAAACATTGGACTTGCAACCTATATCTATATTTAATTTTATACACATTTGTTTTAGGTTCAAATATTAAAGAATAATTTTTGCATAGTGGCCTTTATTTACATTATTGTATTATTAGTGCTCATTAATTGAACATGTGAGAAAGGATTTAGTATAACATTAATCTATTTTTTTTCACCCAAAAAAATCAATTTAATATAATATGAATGCATATACAACAATGGGCAAAATACAAGAGAATATTAAATTAGTTAATTGATTTATTGCAATTTAACATAATATATATGAATATCAAAGAGATTTTGAAGAAAAAGAGGCCAGTCTCGAGAAAAAAAATGGTTGTCCATGAGGCAAAATAACATTTATATTTAAGTGGAAAGTCTAATTAATAATAACAAATTCTAATTAACATTAATTAACTTTTGAAATTAACTAATTGCACATAAATTAATAGAAAAAATTAAAATAAAAAAGCAAAAATCTTATCAAATGGTATATATATATATATATATATATATATATATATATATATATATATATATATATATCTGAAAGTTAATAACTTACAGGATTGTTGATAGGAGAATTTCTATATATATATATATATATATATAAAGATATTGACTTATTTCCAAGACATAATATTTCATATTGAAATCAGCTAAAAAATGTAAGGTTTAATTTGTAATTTAGGATAATTAAGTACGTATAAATATAATAATGGAATTGTTTTATATATATAACATATATATCATTGTAACCCTGCTGAATCTCATACGTTGACTTGCATTATTAAATCTTTCCTAAATTAAGTACGTATAAATATAATAATGGAATTATATATATAACATATATATCATTATTGTAACCCTGCTGAATCTCATCTGTTGACTTGCATTATTAAATCTTCAAGCTCTCGTCATTTCCCTTCACTAGAAAAAGCCTCTCGACACTTGAAGATTTGAAGATAACTAAGATTTGTATTATAGTAAATTAAATATTTTTTATATATATATATATATATATATATATATATATATATATATATATATTCAGCAGAATCTTCAGCAGTCAGCACCGACAGATTAAAGATTTTTCAATGTCTAAAAGGTTCAGATGTTTGGTAACATTCCGATATGGCTGCTATGACCAAAATAGTCTCTTTATTATTTTTGACCTAAAAAAAATTGGTCTCTTTATTATTTCAAAGGTGTGACGCCAAAACTAAAACTTTGTTGGCCGAGTCTCAAATCAAACTATGTCTTAATCCTATCTTCTAAACAGCTCAGGGACTTAGGTCAACACTTATATAATAGCCGCTCATCAACAAATGGATGCGGACAAGATGGTGATGAATGGCCAAAATTAAAATTAATAAATTATCAAATAATCAATTACTATGACTTTTAATAAATGATAATTAGTAGGCCTTTCTGAAAAGTATTGCAATAATCTCCATCCGACCAAATGTACAAATTTCTTGTCGGTTGTTAGAATACAAAATGTTTTTTATTCACCCATAGGCCTACTTGAATGTAGTTGTTTGCCAAATGCCTTTGTCCATGTAAGGGTACCAAAAAGTTTACCAAATGATACGTGGCAATACTAGACACTTATTATTGATTTTAAGGTTAAATTAAGTCATCAATCAAATCAATACTATATCAAAAAGTTTACCAAATGATACGTGGCAACAGTAGACATTATTAATTATTAGGTTATATTAAATCATCAATCAAATCAATATTATATGGTCGTATCAAATGCAATGTCATTTGGTAAATAAACTCGATACAACTTTTTAACACCGTTAGCATTGCCCAAAACAAAATCCCTTTGCTAGAACAAGGGTGTGTTTGTAAGCTGCTTTGTTGGGAAAAAAAAAAAAAGGAGGAGTGTATAAAGTTGAATTCTGGCTGTAAAAATAATCACTCACGAGAAATTGATGATCAAATTGTAGCCCAGCACTTGTGTGATATTGGGCCTCTACGGATTTTCTTAACCTTAAGCCCAATATAAATGTTATGAGTAAGCAAAAACAAAAAAACAGACAACCGACGCAAGCACTCACTCGTGCCACCAACTTCCAATTTCCAACTACCTGTCACTCCCCGCACTGCGTCAACCGCCACCATGTCCGCCACCACATCATCGCCCTCACCACCGTCAACGTCACCGACACTGCCGTCGGCTCTCATTCCATCGCTTCCAGACGACGTCGCATTGAACTGCCTGGCCCGGGTCCCCCGCTGGCACCACACGAGACTCTCTGTGGTCTCCAAGCCAATCAAGTCCCTCCTCTCGTCGCCGCTCTACTTCACCGCCCGGTCTCTTCTGAATTGCACTCAAAACCTACTCTACCTTGCCGTCCGGTCACCACACCACCACAACTCGTCCACCTGGTTCTCACTCTATCAAAATCCCAACCCAAACTCCACTACTAACAACAATCTTCTCGTCCCTGTCCCACCAATACCCAATCCTTCAATTGGGTCCGCCTATGCCGTCCTGGGCTCCAAGATCTACGTCCTCGGCGGCTCAATCAACGACGTACCTTCCTCCCACGTGTGGGTCCTCGACTGCCGCTTCCACAAGTGGGAGCTCGGCCCGAACATGCGGGTGGGACGCGAGTTCGCCGCCGCCGGAGTGGTGGACGGCAAGATTTACGTGATGGGTGGGTGCGTGGTTGACTCCTGGGCCAGAGCTACCCACTGGACCGAAGTGTTCGACCCGGTCGTTGGTCGCTGGGAGGCTGTTCCGAGTCCGGTCGAGGTTCGGGAGAAGTGGATGCACGCAACTGCGGTGGTGGGTGGTAAAATCTACGCCATGGCTGACAGGGGAGGGGTGGTGTACGACCCGAGAGAGAAGGTTTGGGAAAGTGTGGGGAGTGAGCTGGACATGGGTTGGAGAGGAAGGGCTTGTGTGGTGGGGGGTGTGTTGTATTGCTATGATTACTTGGGGAAGATTAGAGGGTTTGATATGGTGAAGGATGTTTGGAAGGAGCTCAAGGGTGTTGAGAATGGGTTGCCCAAGTTCTTGTGTGGGGCAACAATGGCGAATGTGGGAGGGAGGTTGGTTGTGTTGTGGGAAGGAAGAGGTGGTGGTGGAAATGGAAACGAGAAAGGAAAAGAAATGGAGATTTGGTGTGCTGAAATTGAGGTGAAGGATAAGGGGGATGGTGATCTGTGGGGTGAAATTAATTGGTCTGAGAAGGTTCTTTTGGTTCCCAATCGATCGTCCATTGTTCATTGCCTTGCAGTTTCTTTGTGATGCTTGGAGGCTCAATGAGCAAAAGGGTATGTTGTATAATTGTTTTCTTCAATGATTCAAATTCATGGTTTCATCAATGTATGGTTTTCCTAATGGTTTAGATAATACCATGGTTTTGTTGATTGGTTGTATGAAATGGGCGGGACTTGGGAGTATTGTAGACTTGTAGTGTTCCTTGTTTGGGATACTTTGGCTTTGAAAAACAATTGTGTTTTAGAAAGGTGTAATTAATATATATAAGTTTTTTGGAGTAGATAAATCTTGAATATGTTTGAAGGTTCAAGCATTACATGTCTCCACATTTTCTTCATCATTTAATCTAATGGCAGTTATAAGAGGCAGTGTAATTGTCTGTGTTGCTAACTTTGAATCATTTAGTATCTGTTGACAGTTGTAGAATTTGTAAAATTAGACAAAGCATGCATTCCTCCAACAAGTGAGTGCTACTGTATGTATGTGCATTTTTTGATCTATTGTATGTATTTTCGTTGTAATGTATGTGTGTTGAGAACTATGAAAACACCAAATGCCTAGTGCTAGTTGTAGCTATTTTAAAATATGCTAAAAATTGTATAAAATATGTAAAACCTCTCATTCTACTCTTATATGTGGGTACTATTTTGTGCGTGTGATGCATCCCACATGTTAGGGTACTTAACAACTTAAGAGAGCATATTGCCTTGAAAAATATTGTTATATGCAAATTTGTACTTCAGGATTCAGACTGTAAAAGGGAATTATTTGAACTTGCTCCATGCTTCTGATGCTTTTCTGAAAATTTCTGTTAGATAGATATTGATTTGTCAATACAACTTTGGAAAATGAAAATTAAGATTTTATAATTAATGAATTATATGTGTTTTCAAACAACTCTTAACCTGTATTTTTTGTGATGATCGACATTATATTTTTTCATGATGCGTCTATTGGAATGCATAGATTTTGAATTTTTTTGTAATTTCACCTTTAAATTTGCCCATTTTAAATTTCTTTGGTATTGTTTATTTCAGACCATCTGTTAATAATCTTGTGCACAATTACTGATACATCTTTGCATTTAAAATGTCCGTTTCCGTTCTGGTACCCTTACTTGACGTAACCTCTTTCGTCTTACATTTAACATGTCTACTGTCTTCAAATCTTTTATTCAGGTTTTATACATGGAAATGTAGTAATAGATTTTAGCCCCTCATTATGTTGAACTCTCTTGTAAACTGATTGTTGGAGGAAATCAGAAATTGAATCCTTTGAAGAATATGAAGCCATATATATATATATATATATATATATATATATATATATATATATATATATATCAATAACAGCTAAAGTTCTGTTATTGCTACTTTACACTTTGTTGATGTATAAGATTTGTATCAGAAGCCAAGGATGCTTGCCTCCTTTACAAGTAAGTTAGATAAATTTTGGAATCATTACTACCCAGAAAATTTATAGCTCTCACAACTGCAGGAAATGTGGTGTAGACTAGTTTCTAAACCTGACAGTGTCCTTTGTCTAATGTTGCTGTCTTAGTTGATGAAGTAGGAGCTGGGCGCCATTAAATAAACTGCATAAATTACTTTTATCATCGAGAACAGTTTGCTATAATAAATAATACAAACTAAATCGTAAAGTATTAACTTTTGGCATTCTATCCATTCTATAAATTGCTGCTGTTCTAAGTTCTTTGAATTTGTATCTTAGGTTTGGTTGGAAATATGTCTTTGTTTTTAACTTGTTATTTGAAATGCTAGAAGATTCAGTTTGTTCTTGGAAAACTTGTCTGATCTAATTGTTTCCAACAAGCAGGGTGCCAGAACCAGTCTCAACCAGGAGTGAGGAGGAAACTTTAGATTGAACCCCACCAGCGCAGGCTTGCAGATTAAGCTGTCACCTAGTCAGGGGGATGGCTGTAGATTTGTAGATTTCATACAAGAAATCAACTTTGGAATCATGTTGGAGAACTTGCTGAAATAGTGAAGCACAAATATTGTTCATTGTGTACATGTATGTTACCCTTGTAATTAGAATCTTCATGTTGTCATCTTTCCATGGTAGGTTTGTGCATTTGTATAATGATACAAACTGAATAAGTTATCATCAGTGTTGTCTGTAAGGAATTAAATGAAATTTGGGGCTTATTGAGATGTAAAATTGTAAATTTGGGACCCTTGAAACATAATTTTATCTGCGTAATTTCATTTTGTTCTTTCACACACTCTTCTCAATTAATCTTCTGCTTGTGTAAATTTTTGCTCTTTGAAACATAAATTTTATTTTTTTTATTCTCTCATGCTCCACAAAACGGAGTACATCAAATAGGAATGTCTCATCTGAAACAGATCTATCCCGAAGTTTCTGCATAACATTTGGGAAATTGATACAGTATTTTGGGAGATATGATCGTTGGGTTATTGCAGGCCCCCTCTCATCGTTTGGTTGTGACTATCAAGACCTATGGGAGAGCATGCTACTGTTTTCTTTTCTTTATTTTTTTTTGGTGAATAAGATATAGACTACTTGGTTGAATTTGGAGTGTAGTCTTTCAATGTGCTAGAGTTAATTAGAAAATTTTGTTGTTTGGCTAGTAGGTAATGCTCGATGCAACTGTTGGGTGTGGAGTCTTTTACATGAAAAAGAAAATATATATATATATATGAATAAAATTAGTTGAATATTGATATAATATTACATTACTCACTTTTATTTTTTCAATCATCCCAAATTGTTAGGCATGGAATTTTGTACTCTACTTTCCTACTTTCAACATTTTTTTTTCCCAAATGTGCAAGTACCATATCACAAATGCTTAGATATTTATGATTATTATATGTTCAAAATTGTAAACCTCCCTGAAGTGGAAAAAAATAAAAACGTTCACAGCTCACAAGAACTTATAAATAATAAATTACTTTATTACATGTTCCTCTAAAATTTTGTACAGACATTCCAACATTCTTTCTTTTCAAATCCACGACCACAAACACAGTCAAATGAAAAGGCTTTAAACAACAAAAATTGCCTACACAAAGGATTAAATGAATAAACATTTTTTGGGAATATGAAACTTACATTACATGGCTCAAGCATGGAAGTTACTTGTAACTTGGATAGAACTAGATTTATAAATCAGTATCCAACGGCCAATATATACACTTACCAGCACTTCAAATATCACCTAGAGTTCTGGATCGTTCTATCTGCATTATAAACTCCATTAATATAACGTGGATGCATAAAACGTGCCATGTTCCATTACAAAAAGTTAAAAACACGTTTGGCAGAAAGTAAAGGAGGTAGGAAATTACATGATAGTTGCTTGTCGAAAGTAACAGACTCAGAATGTCAAACGGTCATTCTTTCCCATCAGAAAGCCTTTGATTTGTTCAAGTGCCTAGCAAAATGTAAAAAGCCAGCTGGTTAAGCAAAAAGAAGGCTTACTATCCAACTGGGTTTGAAAAGTACTAAAACAGTCGACTACTAGCTTTTGTTCAAGTGTTGGTCGACAGATAATGTTCCATTGGCCAAGATTAAGAACATTTGAATAACAATGAGAGAAAGAGAGACACCTCAATTGCAATAGCAGTAGGAGTAACATCGGATACATCTTTTTTGCCTAATTCAGCAGCAATACCTGCACAGTGAAAGCTCTAACCTTCAGTGCTATGAAAAGAAGCATATAGGTAAACATGAATACTCATTGCCTTGGTGCTTGCTAACTTCATCTAAGATGCAATTAACAATATCTCATAAAGAAATTCGAGGAAAAATTAATACTTCACAGCACCAACACTTAGAATCTCTTGTCACAGATACTATCTTTGAATGATTCAAAGATCAAATAAGTAGATCATCTGAAAGGGTACCAACAATGGGCTCTAAACAATTTTTTGTTTCTTTGGTTTTCATTTTCAAATTTGCAAGGAAAAATAATCAAAAGAAGAGGCACTTTGGTTACATACTCTCCAAGGAAACCCTAGCATTGGAATTGGCATATGATTCACCCCTTTCTTCAAAAAGCATAGTCAAACGCTTGTAGGTCTGCAGGAAAGTCCAAGAGTTAAAACATCTCAGTAAGAGAAACCTGTTTGGAGTGACCAATACAGCACCTAATCTGAATCAGAAAATTGGAACATTCATGCATGTAAGATAAGTACCTACCTTTGTATACGCATCCCCTGACTCATGATGCAAAAGAGGACGAGAACCTGTTCCAACAGCTGCAATTCTTTGAGCCAAGGCTTCCAAAGGTACATCTAACCAGACGCTAATACCCTTCTGCATATATCTCCTGGCAAACCAAATAATAACCACACGACTGAATAAACAGAAATTAACCACTAAGAAAAATTGTTTCTAGCATTCTCACTACTATACCAATTTATGGGGCGAACAACTGCACCTCCACCCGTAGAAACAACAAGGCGATGCATCAAGGAGAGCTCCTGCAGTACCTCAGTCTAAAAATAAAGATTATAATTATAAATCAACACTGCTGTAATGAAAAAACAAGCCACACACAAAACGGAAATGAGAACCAAAATAAAGACATCAAAGTGTATATTGAATGAACACAAAATATTCTTTCAAAATATTGATAGAATTGACTTTAAGTAATTTCCCGTTCACACCACTAGTAAGTTTAATTTCTTGCACAACTTTAAGAGAGTACGAACTCCAGACATGAAGAAGCTAAAGGAAATGATTCATTGACAACAGTTGCTAACCTCCTTATCTCTGAAGAAATCCTCTCCATAGAGCTTAAAGATTTCAGCCACAGAAGTTCCACCGGCTTCCTTCTCTATCAATGTGTCACTGAAGCATCCACACACATAGAAAAAGCAAGAGTAGTCAACATGAAGTAAGATCTGTCAGTTAAGTAGACATTATGCACAAAAGAGACAAAATTGAAGGATATGGTACAACTGTGGATTTCACAATTTCATCCCAGAAATTCGATGTGCCAAGAATAGACCAGATCAATTGGCTTTTAAAAAAAAAAAAAAAAGGCATTTTCATGTTCTAAGTTAAAGAGTTTTCACTGACACAAAATCTTAGATTCCACCATATCAACTTGAAAATTGTATTCCACACCATTTAAGCTTCAAATTGAACCTTAGAAAGAATGAGACAAATGCTAGAAAAATCAAGTTAGCTTTCTTTTAAAACAAATCCATCGTTTCTTCATCTGATTCTTTCTAAGATTCAATTGTAGTACATACATTTTGCTTAGTTGATGCAATTGAAAAGTAGTCACAGTACACACCAATCAAAAAAGGAATAACCAAGTACTTGTGACAAAATCTCGCCCACAGTCGTTTTACCAGAGCCCATCATACCTGCATTTTCAAACATTTATGCATGAGGGAACTTGAGTCAATTACTGAAGACTAAAAACTTAAACAATGATACTGACCAACGAGATATATACAGCGGCCACTTAAATATGGCTCGACCTCTTCTGATTTATTCTGCAATTTGTTAACTTCCAGTAAGATAATTGCCCAAAACTGTCTACAATGAGTAGCAAACCATCAACCTCTTCTTTCTTTTTCTTTATTTTCTTTTATTTTTAAGGTACTAATTTAACATTTAACAGATAGATGATATATTGTGGAGAAATAAGTGGCATTGCATTATCAGATTGGTCAAAATCAAATTAAAAATAGAGACATCCAGACAAACCTTCAAAATTAGATCTTCATCAACAGGTGTGCGACAGCTTCCAGATTGCAACATTGAGCCTATAAGTATAATATTCCAATTAAGAGCCAACATTAAAAGAGAAAAAAAAATGGATAAGCAGCTATGGTTTATATACACATGAATATAGAAACGAGCGATTCAAAATTTTATGCTGAACTTACTTTTCAAATGACCTAACTAATCTTCACAAATGTTATATCACAGCAATGAAATCCTACACAGGAAGTTGCAAGCCAGGCAAATAAACCTAATGGGTACTACAAAATGGCTTAGAGTGTAATTTAGAACAATGGTTTAAATGATCTCCAAACCCAGCCTCCCACAGTTGAAAAATTACTACCAAAAAAAAAACTATAACTTGAAAAAAAAAAAAAAAAATTGCAATGCAGGTTCTTTAATGGTCCCTTTCAACATTTCTTTTTTTTAATTCATAATGTTCTCATGGAATATCTTAAAGAGTGCTCTTCATGGTAGCTTTGTCCATTGAAACGCACATTCAAGGAAATCCCAAATTTTGCATTAACTTAAAAAAAAAAAAACCTTCAATTCCCTCTGCAATTATATAGGATCAAAATGAGTGGTGGTAAAAAAAAGAGCATTATAGTGGTTAAGTTTGTAAAAAATGTTATTTTCTTCATATAGATTAAAAAATATAATAAATAAATATTAATAATAAAAAAGATTCTGTTAGCAGTAGAACAGATTGAGTTTAGACTATAATTATTTTAAAGACCAAAACGATATTTGTAGCGTAGGTTATGACATAGAGTGGCATATGCAGCAAGCATGGCTTACAAGTACACGTAGCTTAGTTTACAACTACAATAAACAAGCTTTAATATTTGAAATTCAAGTAATAGCTCAATGTACCTAAAGTGAAGCAAAACAGCATTCTAATTTCAGATACATAAATTTTAAAAATAAAAAAAGAGAAAACTCAAAAACCAAAAACCTTTATATACACTTTTTTTTTTTTTTGGTGGAAGAAACACTACCCACATTCTGCTGATGCAAAAAATATAAATTATTATCTCAAACCATGGAAATTGAACAAAGAAAAATTAAAATCCCTCCTTCCTACGCAGAGAAATCTAAGAAATTGATTTCAGTAATGAAAATAAAATCACAAATTTACAACAACTGGGTACTGAAGCATATCTAGAACAAAAATTTGAGGTGTATTTGGCATATTAAACGCATTGTACGTTACCTGGAAAGTTCTTGTAAGAGCACGAAACCACCAAATCGACATTTCTATGCTGCTGATTAGACGCACTTGTCGTGGGAAAGCGAGTTGAAACAAGCACCCGAAGCTTGCTCTGCTCCTTCAATCCCGGAGAAAACCGGAGCGAACCGGCCGGTCTCCTGGCAATCTTCTCCGAATCAATCCAGCTCGAAAATGGTAACCTCTGAGCAACTTTCGCCTCCATGGACCCTCAAAACAACTTCGCCAATAAACTCTCTGCAACCAGCCTCTCAAGTCTCAACAAAACCGTGAATAAATTACCAGAGCCGAAACACGCGGTTTCCCCTGAAAACAAAAATAAACACAAAAAAATCAATCAGACTCCTGAATTTCCAATTGAATTCAACCAACTCGAAACAGAAGAAAAAAGAAAATTCTATGTTTGGCTGCTGTGAAAATGTTAATACTGGAATTAGCTTCATCAATTTCACAATCCAAATCACGAATTTGAATGTATCAGCATTTTACATTCTCCTCACTTTCCCGGAAAACCAACAACTCAGGTCAAACAAATCTGAATTCCATTTCCTCGTCGCAAAACCAAACAATTAAAAAAAAATTAAATTACAGAAAAACACAGACTTGACAAAAATGTTCTGGAAATTCAGAGAAATTTAGAAAATAAGAGATACGCATACCTCAACAATGGAAGCAGATTCGAAGGAGTCTCTCTCTCTCTTAACTGCTCTGCGATGTTCGTTTTTTGTGTCTTGGAGCAGCGTCACATGCATCAATGGCAGCGGCCAACGAAGGGTAGCTGAGAAAAATTACAAATATTATATTTCATATTATAAGTTTTTTTGTTTTTTTTTTTGCACAGCTACCCCTAAAGTATACTGCGCACAAAATTATTACCCCTTTAATTTTTATAAACGGTTATAAAATGACTACTCTTAATATACAATATATTTTCTATAGTATTTTTTCAAATAATGTAAATTAATTTATTTATTTATTTTATTTATTGTCATTTGCTGTTAATCTTTAACAAAAAATTTACTTTGAATAATTTATAATTGTTTTTAAATTTTTAAAAATATGGATATCAATTTTATAATTTAGTGTGAAATTTGCTTTTTCTTTTTTTAAATATATATATATATTACATTAATAATTTAGATTTGTATGCGCGTCGCTAACAAAGGAAAAAATAAAAAGGATAAGTGTGAAGTGTATATGTGGCAATGAATGAATTGGTCGGGAGTGACACCAAACCACATTCCACCAACCAAAAACACGTAGCTTTCCTAATGGGTTGGTAGCTGATACACTGTTACTAGTGGAGCGGGTGAGGGAGTCCGTTTTCCTCCTTCTTCTTCTTTTTTAATTCGAATTTAATTTAATTTTTTAATTTAGACCTTAAATATAAATTTTTACAATTTAACACACTCAAATTAACGACGCTTTCTAGTTGAAGACTTGAAGTGAAATGTGATTAGATAAAAAGAAAAACTCTTATCTTTATATCAATTTATTGTTTAACTTTTGATTTTATTTTAATTAGTCTATAAAATAAAATAAAAATCTTTTATATTTGCGCCAAAGAAGGCGGCCATTCCTGTGGCTAAATTACGTCTGATTTTAATACAAATTAAAGACAAGTAAATAAAACTGTTATTTAATTGACTTCCTTTTTAAATTAGTAAGTTAAGCTAGTTCATCATGCTTGGTTTGAAATTTGATGTTAAATTATAAAACCAAATCTACTCAGATTATTGATGGTCTTGTTGAATTTTATTATATATATGACAGGGAAATTTTTTTTAAAAAAAATGATTATGATAGTCTGAGAGAACTGGTCAATTTATTAAAATTAGATATTGAAAAACTTTGATATTTTATAAAACGTGACAATCTCTTCCCAACCAGCCAACTACCAAAATGGTGAGAAATTTCATTGCTCTCTTTCAAAATAAAACATGAAGAAAAAATGTCACCGTCCACGACTATCTTTTTCTAAATTAAAATAAAAATTTATTATCGTATTTACTATTTTAAAAATTAAACAGCTATAATCATATTTTGAATTGTTTTTTTTAACAAATAAAAATGATCTATATATGAATTTTATCAGTTCATAATTGAATAAAATATTTTTATTATTACAGCTTTACAACCTGTAAAAGTAATCTGACACTTCAAATAAAATTGAGTACACCTGAAGCGACTATCCTTTTCTAAATTAAAATAAAAATTTATTATCGTATTTACTATTTTAAAAATTAAACAGCTACAATCATATTTTAAATTGCTTTTTTTAACAAATAAAAATGATTTATATATGAATCTCATCAATTCAGAATTGAATAAAATATTTTTATTATTACAGCTTTGTAACCCTGTAAAAGTAATTGGCTCAGCCCATAACAAATCTCCTATATCTTGAAGTTTCAAATAATATTGAGTACACCTGAGGTAATAACAGAATTTGTTAAGACTCGAACCATAGTTATCGCAAGTAAATGTGATAGAACGGTCGGTTTATTTTCCGTTAGCCCACAGCCCAGGTGCAACCATATTTTGAATTTGATTATCTAAATGGAAATTAAAATAAAGAGAGAGACTTGTGGTAGGTTTACGTCGCCATTTGATTTTGACTTGAACAAATCCAACAACATCCTTAGGATTTAGCCACTCGCCAAACACACGTTAATGTGTGCGGTGACCAACTTAAATTACTTATTCCCTATACTCTGCTTTCGAGTTACACATATCTATTGCTTAGGCTTTTTTTTTTTTATGTCAGATAATAAACATGCGTTCAATTTTAACTGAATGACTGAGAATAAAGCATATAAATTTAAATTATTTATCCCCTATTATATTTTCAAATTAGAACTTGGTATACGCGCATTATTTATTTATTTATTTATGAGTATGTGTTAAAATTTAATTGGGGATACTGAAGAAGACATGTGATGTGAATTATCTTCCAACTTGCTTTCGTGGTTCTCCATGATATTCCACCATTGTTGGTGTAGAGGGAGAGGAATAAAAAAAAGAACGAAAAAAAATATTTAAAATGCAAAAATAAATAACAGTGTGTATTGTTGTTCTGTGTGATTGTGTGTAAAGAAATTTGTGTCGCGCGAATAAAATCTCCGTGGCAGAATCTTTCACAGGCCCGTTTTAATTATGGAGGCCCAATGGGCCTTTGCACTACACGCACGCGCGTATCTTCTGATAAACTGCATACCACCGCACCGTATCACCGCCTCCATACTCCTTCTGGTACCTCTTCATCTTCCTTCTGTCAACAAGTACGCCTCATACTCCATCAGTCTGATCACGAACCGCCGGCGCCACTACACCGTGATTTAAGACTCTTTTACTATCTCCGTCTTTGAGCTTCTCTGTGTAACAATGGCTACCGTGATGCAAAAGATTAAGGATATCGAAGATGAGGTACTTTAAGTTTTTATCGCCGTCTATTTTTATTTTATCGTCTGTGAAAGTGTACATTTTGTTAAGCCTTCATTGATAATTACTTGCAAAATTTTAGAAATTGAAGGAGACTTAGAGTTTTTGGAGCTTCGTATGTGTTTATTTATTGTTTAGGTTTTTAGTGATTTTTTTTTTTTTTTTATGAGGCTGAATCTGTTAAGCTTTATCGAGTTATTTGTTTTTGGTTTCTGAAGAATTATGAATTCATTTGGAAATCTGTATTATGAAGTCATTTGGAAATCTGTAGCTCTACTTTGATTCACGCCATGATTCCAATGTGTTATTGTCTTCTGGTAACTTTTGGCTATTCGCATATTTAGCAACGGATTATCTAACTGAACTTACTCTGCAACAGATCAAATAAAAGAATTTTTTTTGCTTCCAAATAAAATTCAGACTTCATTAACATGTATGATAGTTTTCTCCTTGCTTTTGCAGATGGCAAGGACTCAAAAGAACAAAGCTACTGCTCATCACCTGGGCTTGCTTAAGGTAAGTACTTTGTTCATATTTCTATTTGACATGGAAAGGCATTTTAGAATGTTACCTTCGTAAGTTTCATTTCAATGGATATTCCATATCATGCATAAAGCACAAACAAGAATGTAGGACAATATCCGTTTTGCTTTCATGTCAGTTTTTTATGAAATTCCTTTTTATTTACATTTCCCTCTGGCAGAAATGATCGGATGTTTTTTGTTCATTTTGCTAGGCTAAACTTGCAAAGCTAAGAAGAGAACTTCTTACGCCTACCTCGAAAGGAGGTGGTGGTGCTGGTGAAGGTTTTGATGTTACTAAAAGCGGGGACGCAAGAGTTGGTTTAGTGGGTTTTCCTTCAGTTGGGAAATCCACACTCTTGAATAAACTAACGGGAACTTTCTCAGAGGTATCAAAGTTTTGTGTTTTTTTACCCTATATGAAACTTGAATAGGGCAAGTAAGGTTGTTAGCGTTTTGGTTAACGATCAAGTGTGTAGAGCTTAATTTAGTTTGTAACATGTGTTGTACTACATCTGCATTAGTAAAGATACAAGTATAAATAATTATTTGTGATCTTTTAAGATGAATCTCTACACCTTCTTCAAACCTTATGGACCCAGCTTGAAAATGGAATTACCATGAGGAAGTAAATTACAATTTAATCACTTAACGGCAACCATTTCACCCTGCATACATGGTAGCATCTGGGTTTTGAACATGGTGATTATGTCATAGTGATTTCTATTTTGGTGACTGAAAAAGTGTTCAGCACTAGTGAGGGCGTTTCAATCAATATTATTTGTATACATGTTGGTGCATACATGAAATGATTCAATATGAAATTACTTGGGCCATGCTATGGTTTTGAATGTTTTTATGTGAGTTAGGAAAACAGAATAAGATGGATTTTGTTCATTTAGTTGGAATTCAGATACTTACAATATTATAGGTTAAATGAGAATTTTCATTACACCTGTTATCATCAGAACCTTGTTTGTGGAAACAAATGTTATAAAAGACTTTAAATATATATTTTATGGTCACTAATTTGATCCAATTTTTCATATTCATGGTTCTAAAACAGGATTCTAAACTATAATTGGTCCTTAGATTATCATCTTTTAAAACATGGTCTTTAAAGATCTTCTAGATGATGGTGCATGATAATTGACATGGTATATAGATTTTCTTTTATTTCAGTAGTTTGTTTTATTTTTTGGCATTCTTTTTGTCTTTGGAATAGAAAAATACAGTTTTAGTATTTTAGCTAATTTACATGTTGTGTTGTTATGGTTTTATGCTTGCAGATAGATATATTCGAATAATAAACATAAGCTTTCCCTTGTGGTGATGTACGTCCAGAAAATTGAATTATGACATGAATTAAATAATTCTGAATGCAATTCCCTAAAGTGTGGTTGCAGTTCTAAACATTGGATGCATATCTTATCATTATCATTAACAATGGAAATTAATTATTATCATTCTTTTTTTCATCTTTTTTTTCCATAATTTTGAATATCTTGTAATGTAATTTGTATGGTGACAGGTTGCTTCTTATGAATTCACTACCTTGACTTGTATCCCAGGGGTGATCATGTACCGAGGAGCTAAAATTCAGGTAGCATCTCAGCTCTCTAATGTTTCGGTGCTATAGCTTATTTTAATTTTTAATTTATGGGCTATCAGTTTTGATTTAGCAATCTATAAGGATTTGGGTTGTAATGAAGAGAATATATATGCATGTGTGTGTGTGAATGTTTGTGTGCGTGTAGATATAATATGTGTACTTGTTTGTGCATGTGTGTGGAGAAACAATTAAATTTTATTAGATGGTCCTTATTGCTTAGTTCTTTGGACAGGCTCAATTCTTCATAAAGTTTTTATTTTGATATCCTTAATTCTTCTATCTTAATTGGCAGCTGTTGGATCTACCTGGAATTATTGAGGGTGCAAAGGATGGAAAGGGCAGAGGAAGGCAGGTAAACCCTGATTTTATTTGTTCTACTTGATATTTTTCCTGATATCATTTTAGAACTGTGCTATCACATAGCTAATCTTCTGTTGAATAGTATTTAATTTTGTATTTATTTTGTTCTTTTGTCCTGCTGATGAGCTATGATATCCATGTCAGTTGTTTAGTATTTTTGTGTTTCCGACCAGCGACTTTTCTTATAATTTTATGAAAATTTTATGGAGAGGTTTGATTGTGGGGCCACTTACAAGAAAACAGTTAAAAGTTTTAGACATTATGGTCAATCAGAGTTGTTCATGGACTATAATGACTTTTGCATAATATGATTGCATGATATATTTTGGCTATTCACATTTTAGGCTAGTCACATTTTAGGCTAGTGTGTATTTAGTCTTCTGTAGTTCATAAGCTATTAGTCTATTTGACTTGCATATGTTAAAGATCTCAAGTTTAGTATAGGTGACAACTATCATTTTTTTTCCTTCCAAATATAATGCAGTTCTGTGCATTTATAATTTCAATAGCATAAGGAGTTCATAGATTATGGTATTTATAAGGACCTTTTTGGTGCATGTGTATGTTCTTCTCATGCTCACTTCTTTGTATCAGCTTATTATAGTGTCATCTCATGGAAATTCCAGGTGATCAGCACTGCTAGGACTTGTAATTGCATTATAATTGTTCTTGATGCAATAAAGCCAATTACTCACAAACGGCTAATTGAAAAGGAGCTTGAAGGATTTGGCATAAGGTAACAATGTTGTGGTTGAAAAGTTCTCCCTACATTCAGTTTGTCATCCTATCATTCTTCACGAAGTACACTATAGGACCTACCTGCTTGTACTCAAATAAAGTAGATAAATAACGAAGGATAGCATGGACTCTTTGGGTACAATACTTTGTCAATTGAATTTTTTTAGATGTTTGTAACGAAGATTTAACCTATACTTTTGACAAACATTGTAAATTTTGATGGTTTTATGCCACAATAATTAGGTTTATTGTTTGGTTATGAGGGTGGGTAATTAAAGCTTTAGATAAATGAAATATGTGAGAAAAATATTTAGTAAATATTACTTCTTAGGAAACTGCGGGTATGAGTAGATGTTTGGAAGCTTTATCAATTTTGTTTCCATATTGCTAGTTTCCCAGAATGTAAAGTGGCCTTTGACTTTCTGCTTTTTTTGCCCACGTGATACTTGTAATAGATTATTGTTCTTCAGCGTTAAATTCAATTTGCATGTCCTCATTGATGTCGAGTTTTTGTCTTCAACAAGTTTAAAGCATGCAGCTGTCCTCTAGGCTCCTTCTTTGCCCTCACTCTTGGGCAGACCTATGTTAGTTGCAAGAAATGACTAATATTCAGCTAATTTACTGTGAGAACTAAGCATCTTAATCCTTTACTACTCAATGACATGGATATTTGAATCTAGCAATTCAAACAAATTTTAGATGAATTATCCTTTGTAAGGCAATTCTTTTGCAGATTGAACAGAAGTCAGGACTTAATTTATCACACCATGGGCTGTATACATCCATCTTTGAAGCCATTCCCTCTTTCTTTTAATCTTTTTGAAGGGCTGTGTTTTCCCATTGTATATGCTGTTGAACTCTTACGCTAGATGTTTTAGTTATATTATTTAGCTAATATTTATTTTCTGAGAACAGGTTGAACAAGGAACCTCCTAATTTGACGTTCAGGAAGAAAGATAAGGGTGGAATTAATTTCACCTCGACTGTTACCAACACGCATCTCGACCTTGATACCGTGAAGGCGATATGTAGTGAATACAGAATTCACAATGCTGATATTACTCTTAGGTATGATGCAACTGCTGATGACCTCATAGATGTAATTGAGGGCAGCAGGATATATATGCCTTGCATCTATGCAGTAAACAAGATTGATCAGATTACACTTGAGGAGTTAGAGATTTTGGATAAACTTCCTCACTATTGTCCAGTCAGGTAACGTTTGTACTTGACCAAAATTTGTTCTTCTATTCTGTTATGATTTCCTAGAAAATATACGGTAGCAAAGGTTTGAATTATTTAATCCTCAATCAAATTCTAACCTTGAATTAGTAAAATATGAACATATAGATGAAATTTTTTTAAGAAATCTGCTTATTTTCTCCATCTGCTTTTTCAATTTCATATAGGGTGTAGTCATTCTTCCATTTTGATTTTAATGTGGGCTTTTATAGCACCTCTTGCCTGGCATCTATGTGTCCCAATTGCTTACTTGTTATATGGCAATGTTAACTGTAGAACATTTTTTGATAGGTTTTAAAGTGGTGCTCATTCATCATATCACTTAGTAAGTTGCAAAAATTTAATTAAGTGTTTGCATTGTTATTCTGCAGTGCTCACCTTGAGTGGAACCTGGATGGTTTGCTGGAGAAAGTCTGGGAATATCTTAATTTAACTCGCATTTACACTAAACCTAAAGGGATGAATCCAGACTATGAAGATCCTGTAATCCTGTCATCCAAGAGGAGAACGGTTGAGGATTTCTGTGAGCGAATTCATAAGGATATGCTTAAACAATTTAAATAGTAAGTGGCATCTTCAACATTTTCATGCTTTCAAATGTTTTTGTTTTCAGCATCAAGGTTATCAATTAGAAATTTAGCTTTAGCTGGCACTGATTTTAAGTGGATATCATTCAAGCATTCTTAACCACTGTCCGCTAGTCTTTTTTGCATTTTCACCTTTATGAAAGTGACTCTGAGCAATTTTTTACAGTGCTTTGGTTTGGGGATCTAGTGCGAAACACAAGCCGCAAAGAGTTGGCAAGGTTTGTCCTGTCCTCATTCCATCGTATCATTCCCTTTTCAATTTCATGTTCCTTTAATTGTTTTGTGATAATTGAATGCATTAACAAAGGTGCAAGTTTGTTGGTTTTGACACCAACAGGAGCACGAGCTTGAAGACGAAGATGTTGTCCAGATTATCAAAAAGGTGTGATTATGGAGAATGGGTACGGCGTGGATCCTGCATCAAACGAATGTGTGTAAAGATTTTCCGAAAGAGTGACGTAAAAGCTTCTGAGATGAGGTCTCTTAATTTATTCTTCTTCTCGGAGCATGCATTCTACATTATATTGAGTGCTTCTAGCACATTAGCAGGGAATATGAATTTGTCACATGGTATGTGAATTATCATAGCTTCTTAACCAGTGGATTACAAACCGAGTGCTTATGTTTTGATTTTTAAGCTCAAGTTTGATTTATGCCACTTCTTAGAACACAATTTGGATTATGCTTTTGTATTGTCCACCTTGACAAGCTTTGATTTCTTTCTAAGGATTGTACATGTAGGAGAACCATCTTTTACTTGAGTAAAAGCTGTACAATTTTGATCACACAAGGCCGATATTAACCAACTGAGGTGCTATTTTTTTTTTTTTTAACTGCCAACCATTTCTCTAAATTATGCTAACATATCCAAATTCAAATGGATTAAAACATACGCGGAAGCAAAGGAGGTTTTTTTTTTTTTTTTTTTCAAAAAAGAAATAAAATCACTAGTCACTTTAATACGGCAGTAATACAACACAAACCTGTATAAATTTTAACTGATTAAGAGACCTGGAGGGTTGAAGAAGGCAAAACAAGAAGCGGGAAAAAAAAAGAAAAAAGAAGAAGAAGAATAAAATAACCAGCCATGCGAAATGAAAGTAGTCTCCATTTTGTCAGGCTTTTACACAGCAATTGAAGTAGCTGAAAATGCTCCGCCTTGTCTGTTAATAGAAAAAAGAAAATACAAATTTTCCAAGCTTAATAATAATAAAGATCACATATAATTCAATCACCAACTGAAAAAGTCATAATGCCACCACATGATTTTCAATTATTAAAGGAGAAAATTCAATCATCTTGTCACCTAAATGCTAGAATTGAGGCTATTATTGGCGTTATTAGTTGAAATTTCTTTTAAAAGAAAAAAAGTGCATCTACCAATTTTATTATAAAACTACACAGTTTCATGTAAATATTATACACACTAGATTGAAAAGATTTACAAATCCAAATATTGATTAATCATGTAGACACTAATAATACCGCCAATATTTATTACTGTGGTGCATTTAAGTAATCGGGTTGATTAGTCAATTAATCAATAATCCAACAATATATTTAATGTTTGACGCTTTTTATCAGCGAGATGCTATTGCGAGTATTGACAAATCATTAAAGATAAACATATATATATAAATGAAAGAAAAAGCCAAGGTAAACACTAGCATTGACCCATATTATTAGGACTATAACAGCTAATACATGTGCACCACGTACAGTCCGTGTGGCCTAGATCTATCTACCAGTCTGTAACAAATTATTATATTAAACCCAAAAAGTTATTCTCAATTATTCTCATGCATTTTCTCAGCAATATACAGAGAATATCAATTTCTCACTTTCCGCCTCACACCAATCTGAATTCTGTCCTAATATTAACTATATGTATATGTATATATATATATATATGCCCTTAAAAAATTCTTATGTATTTGAATCCGCTTGCATTAGCGTGTAGCGCAGGCAATTGATGTGTGTACTAGCTAGCTTTCCCTTTATCGTTTTCAAAATACAAAGTAGATGCTTACAGAACTCTTATCTTGCCTCATATTATTGATAGGTTCCTTCATCCTTGTGGCAAGGGCATAGTGGTAATCAAGCATCTTAATTTCGGGACCAATTTTCACAGATTCAGTTGTTCACTGATCTCTACTATCCTAAAAGTATTCACATGCTTCAAAGTTCATTGGGAAAAATGAGAGCAAAACAAAACCATCTTTCAGATTGAGAATAAAAACTACTATAACAAGTAACCCTTGACGGATTTAAATATCCACTTTAATAAACTGGGAAACCAAGACTGAAGCTATCTTTGACCTTTGACCTCTGACCTCCACTTCAATTTAATAAGTAGCACAGAAAAAACAATTTCTAGAAACTGGGGTCAACCAGCCAATAACCTACTGTACAGCCTAATTGATTGGATTCTCATTTATTAAAGTTTAATCTAAAACGCTGTTACTCTCTTCCAAGTTCTAAGATGCTACCTACTCAGCACAACAATGACCCACCTAGTTTAATAAAAAGGCTTCCCCTCACCATCCACCCACATGCATGTCATCATCATAAATGTTGTTTAATAATCCTTACCCTTAATTTCCCTATAGTTATAACTCTATATCCAACTATGCAATTCAACTACCTCCTTTTATATAGCTGTATTCAGCAACACAAAGCATATATAGAATTATTACAAAAAGAGAAAGGAATATATCTTACAGATGGAGAGTGTTGGTTCTGATGGTAATGGGGGTGGTTATCACTGTGGGTAGTAGTAGTAGTGTTTGTATTGGTGGAATTTGAAGAGGAAATGAGCTCTTCTTCATTTCCAAGACTTGCTCTGGACACGTCCCTCTTGTTTTGCTTCCTCATTTCCCTGATTTTCGAGAAATCTAGAGAGTAGTCTGGCACTTGACCACCCTTCTGGTCCCAGTCCCCAAACTGTGGCACCGATAGCCACGGCGCATTCTTCTGCTTTGTATTTTAATAATAACAAGAAAAGCAAGAATTTATAAGTACTACAATGAAAAAGATCATCACATTGGTTTACAGAATACTTGAAATTATTGACAGAGTAAAAAAATTATAATTACGTGGATCATAAACTCATAGAAGCTATATTTATACATTATTTACAAAGTGACACTTTGATGGTTTCAGACCTTCAGTGGTTACTGCACTGAATTTTTGTAAATTCAGTTATTAAAATTTAAAAATCGAAATCAAAATGTTTACCAAAAAAAACATTTTGAAATGAAAAAAAAAAAAAAAAAAGAGAGTTAAAGTAGTTACTAAAATTAGGAGTTATATACTTGTTTGTAGAACTTGATAACTCAAAAAACTTATTGAACCATAATTTCTCAAATGGATTATTTTCATTAATAAACTTTCAGATCAACTAGTTTAATCTGAATTGAAGTAGGTGAGATTCTCGTACAGATGATGTAAAGGAGTAAAGTGCTGTTATTAGTCTATTTTTCTTTTTCAATTTTGTCAAAAAATTATGTTTCACTTTTTTTGAGAGTATTTTCTTTTGCAATTAATGATTTTATTCAACTTTGAAAATTGGCTAATGTATTCATTATTGAATTTAGCTAAAAAGCCCACAATATTGACTGTGACAAACATTGAAATTCAAAACCGATAAGAATGAAAATTTAAATTAAAAAAAGAATCTAAATAATTCTTTTAAAACAAAATAAAGTAGAAAATGAGACTAATTTGACCGTTTCTCAGCTTTGGAAAAAGTTAAACGATTATTATTTCTCTGTATGTTTCGGAAAAGTTAAAACCACAAGCCTTTCAACTTTTTCCAGGCCACCAGAGAGAAAATGACCAATGACATGAACTGAACAGATCTAAAGACTATATGAATTTTCAGACCAAGAAAACTAATTAAAATTTTCAGATAAAATAAATTGGAAAAATAGTAGAAAATATATGCTTGTGTAAGACTACTGGAAATTTCCAAAAAGTTGATATTAGTTTTAACTTTATAAAAAGAAGAAAAAATAAAAAAAGTTAAAACAACTTCAAGCTCCGTTTGGTTAAGCAGAAACTGCAGGAAAATCAACGAAATCAGAAGAGATTTAGAATTCCAGCCTTCTTTCTTGTTTTTTTTCTGCAAGTGAAAGTACTTCAATTCATTAAAGTAGTCGAAAAACAACTTGCAGCGATCGTAGACTCGTAGTCTAGCTTAATGTTAACAAACGGGCTTTAATTTACTTCCCCGAGTTTTCTCATCCACCAAACAGCAATACAACAAAGAAAACACACACAAGCAAAATAAGAGGACACAGAGAGAGAGAGAGCGAGAGAGAGAGAGAGAGAAGAGACCTCCTTACGATCCTCCATGAGATTATAGACGGTTACTGATTGCAGATCTTCAACGAAAAGTTATCTGAACTTTGATTATCGTAGCAGAAGAGAAAATTACAACCAAAACACACTTTATATAACCAAAATATACTATATATGTATAATATATACTATATATAAATATATATATGAATCAGAGAGATAAGAGAGAGAGGTTGAGCTTTCTATGTTCTGTGAGAGCTGAGAAAAGGAAGAGGGAATTTGAATGTGTATATATGTAAGTATTTGCGTGTGTATGAAAACTTACAGCAAGATGACAGCACGACTGTACGATTGGGATTCTCGTCTGCCATGGATATGGCTGTCCCATTTTATATAAACATCTTTATTTTTACAGAAATGGACCTCTACTTTTATGAAATTACGAAAATGCTCACTCCCATGACGCGCTTTTTTATTTGCGTCCTCGGCTTATCTTTTCTTCGCACCGTTGTTAGGTGGCAGCCGTCTGGCGTCTTCACTTCTTTTTAAAAAGCTAGGAATCTCACATAAGCAGCTAATGGGGACTTCACGCCTTGACGACGACGTATTGTTTTCTTCTTTTTTAATTTTATTTATATATAACATTAAACTGTTAAATAAAATATTTTATTTATTTTGAAATTATTATTTTCAATTCCTTAATCCATCCACGTGGGATACATTGTGGTCAAATGAAAATAACAACGACTATTTTAATATTGTCATTCGTTGGTTAGCATTATTATTATTATTAGTTTTTGATGAATATTACTATTAATTACTTCTTATTGTCATCGTTATCATCATTATTTTACAATACATTATTATAATTATTAAACATATAAATATTATCACCCTTTGCTAATTACCACCATTTTGCCACAAATTAGCTTTTAACCATTGTTATTAAAATAACCTCATACTCAAATTTTAAAATTTTCTTATAAATAAAATATATAGAAATTAAAAAAAAACAATTTATTATACCTAAACAGTATAAAAAAAAACTATTGTTATGCAAACCACTAGATATTTTTACATCTGAATGAACAGAAAAATATCCTTACCACGTCAGCAGGTAAAGAGGACAATTTTTTTATTGTTTATTTTCAAAGCTACTGTATTATTTAATAATTAAAATAATTAATAAGACTGTTACTCGCATCTCTATCCCACCTGGGAATAAATAAGAATTATTACTGATTTGTTTTATTTTATTTTATTTTGGTGAATGAATTATTACAGATTTGTTGTTTTCCAAGGAATCAGAGATGTACTTACGTTAACATTATATAATGTGACAAATGCTTATCGTCTAAATTAATAAGATGAATTTTGTAATATTTAAATCCATACATGCTCAATTATTAATGTCTACGTGGCACTGCCAGTATATGTGTGATTCATGCAACTTCGTGTGGATGTCAGACAGTGTTTGGCTTAAAACAAATCAAAAAATGGGAAGAGCATCATAATCATCATACTATAATTTATTATTTTTTATTTTTTTAAAAAGGAGCTCACCTTGTCTTTAGTTATGTGATAATTTATGAGATTATTATATAAATTTAAGGTGATACACTGTTGTGTTTTAGCAGTTACATTAGGGTACAATGGTATTTTTGTGATATTACTCAATTTTTTGCTCTAATGGCTTAAGAAAAAGAAAAAAAAAAGAAAGGGGGGGAGAGCATTAAAGAAAATAGAAAATAAGATTTGGCTATAAAATTTTTTTGGGTAGATTGCTAATTTTCTCTATCAAGTTCTCAACTCTGGCATTAATGTCAATTTGTTATTTAAGATTTTGTTTAAGAGTGCTGATTTAAAAGAAGATTGCTAATATTTTTGTATTACATTTAAAAAAAATTGTAGATAAAATAAAGTTTAATTATTATTTTAATTCTTTTGGAAAAAGAATAAAAATTGCTTGAGTAGTAACTAATAGAGGTCAAATGACATATTATATTTATTGTCACACAGCAAAGTCTAATTTGCATAAGAATTTTGATGAATTAAAATATTATAAGTTCCATCTAATCATAAAAAAAAAAAATACAGGCATAAAAATTAATTTATTAAATTTTAGATAGCAATTATTTTGACATAGTTACGACTTACAAGTTATCAGTGATGTGTTTGAATTTAATTTATTTTATATGAATTTTGGACCAATTAAAAGCATAAAATATGGTTTTTGCAGTGAGATTTGAATCGGCATGCGGGGGTTGGGGGGTGGGTGGGTTGGTGGGTGGTGCGGAGAGAGCGATGGGCCGCAACCAGCTGTAAAGCTGCGGGACCCAAATGTGCATTGGGTTGGGTTAGACATGTTCCATAAGTCTCACTCCCTGTAGTGAAAAAAACTCTTTAATTCCTGAAATATATATTTTTGTATCATAAAAATAATATCGTATATATTATATTAGCATTTATATTAACGTGGTATTATTTTAGTGATAGAGGAGTATATACTCCATAAATACCCAAGCTTTTTTCCGACTATAATAAGAGAAAAACTCCATCCTTTTAGAACATATATTTATTTTTCGTTAAGATAATATTATATTGATGAAAAAAATGTGACATTATTTTAACAGGAAAAAAATATATGAGTAATACTTATTTTTTTCCACTCTAGCATTGCCAATAGGTGTGTAACTTTTTCTTCATTTTAATTTTATCTTCTTAATACCATGCTACCTATCATTTTTTTTAGTAAATAATATTGTATTAGTACAAAAGAGAAAACCAGCAGGGTTATAACAAGGGAGCCACTAATCAGATAATCAACTTGAAAACTTTGCTTTAAACAAATAGAAATATTATTCTTGAAAACATAAAAGTTATAAAAATAAACGTTATTTTTCAAGAAAAACTTACCTAAAATATCAGTACAGTTCTGCTGATCCAATAAAAATTTAAATTCATAATTCTCAAATGCATCATAATAATAACTTTAAAAAAAGTGTTAGGAAGTCTGCATAGCCACCATAAAGTATCTAATTTTCTTATTTGAGCAATCCCGTAATCCTACCTATTATTTTTTTTGTAAATAAAAAATTATCTTAATATGGGAATCATTAGTTTATAATTTTGTTAAGAGATAGAGTATTGTTGCTGCTCCAGCTTTATAATTTTATAGGAGTCTAGAGCACTAAACTCACTTCCCTAATAATTTTTGCTTAATTTATAATTTAGTATGGCTGAATATAGCTGGGAACTTATTAATACTCAAACTGTAACTTTCACAAATAAGTGCGATGATTTGGTCGGCTTTTTTACCATTAGATCACACCCCGTGTGCATCCTACCTATAAGTTACATGTAAGTAAATGATAGCAACTTACATAAGATATATTTTCATCAGTATATTAATCGTAGAGCCCGATTGACTAAAAAGAATTGTCTACAGTCTATTTGATTTTGAACTTCATTGATCTATGAATTGAATTTATTTATTTTTTTTCTTTTTTCTTTTTGGGCAAAGGATAATGAGCAAATTGTTGGGTGTCCGTAAGGTGGTTTTACGTATTAAATTTAAGAGGATTAACCAAATAAAAAGTATTAATCTGTTTTAAAAATAAAAAATAAATATTTCTCTTACACGACTCGCATGCATTTTGATAATATGTTAATAATTTATTGAGTTTCTCATGCATTTTTTAATTGATAATTAAGTTATTTATTGACTTGAATATATATATATATATATTTTGCCTGTTCTTAAATGTTAACATTTAAAAACAAAAAAATTAAAACGTGAAGGAATATATATATTTTTTTGGTAAATACGTAAAGGAATATTATTGATCATTTGATGAAACATCACTTTACGATTAAAGGAGTGAGCCAAAAAGACCCTTCCTCAATCTAAATTACAAAATCTTCGATAAACAATGTGTAATCGAAAATTTTGTGTGCAATTGTCCATTCAGAGAAAATATAAAAACTGAAAAATAAAAATTTTACCATTGAAAAAGACTTCGAAAAATAATTTGAAACATAGAGAGAAGGTTAAAAAATTTTTTGGAATAAACTTAGGGGCGTCAAAAAGTTTTATTAAATTTATTTACAGGTAATAGTTGATGTGATAATATTTTTTTTAGTAAATGGTTCACTTATTGGTGCCTATAGCATTATTCAAAACTTTTTCTTATATATTATCTTTAGAAATATTAAAACTTTTTATATTTGAATAAAAGAGTTCCCCATCGTACTATACTTCCTCTAATAGGAAAGCGTTAAAATATAGGGGGAAACAAAAAAAAAAAAAGCACACAAGAGAAAAAAAATTAAATACTGAGGGATTTTGAAATTAATTTATGAGTTGTATATTTGAAAATTTTCCACTAACTAGGTTATGTGTATATATATATATATATATATTCTTCAATAAATATATTAATAATAAAAAATTTCAGTTATATATGGTTTTTAATTTTTTTTGGTGAATAGTCTATGATTTTTAATTTAATTTTGTCCCTAAATATTTCATAATACACAAAGTGGACTTGTCTAATAATTATATTGACGGATTAGGACTTTGTTCTTTTGTATATATTGCAGTTCTAGCCCTCTAAAACACCGCGTTTTGTCACGCGGGTTTTCACTATGACCTAATTTTTGCTTCGGGTGCCGTCACCAGCTCTGCAAGCAAACCCTAACTCTCAAATCCTTGAACCTTCGAGCTCCCAACAATGGCGAGGAAGCGAAAGCTGGAGCCCAGATCGACGGAGGCATCGGAGCCCTCCAAAAAACAGCAACAACAACAGGAAGAGCAAGTGAAGGTTTTTGAGGAACCAAAACCTCCAATTGAACCAGAAGAGGAAGTAGTCGAAGAAGAAGAAGAACAAGAAGAACAAGAAGAGCAAGAAGAAGAAGAAGAAGAAGTTGAAGAAGAGGAATACGAAGAATACAAAGAGGAAGAGGACGAAGAAGAAGAGTCTGAGGATGACGAAGAAGCAAACGATGTTAAAACTGAGAATGCTAAACAGACGGCTAAAACGTCAATTTCTGGCGTAGGTCAAAGCGGTGGTGCCGCCGATGATGATGATGACGACGAGGAGCCGATTGAGGCTCTTCTGGAACCATTCAGGAAGGACCAGGTTGTTAATCTGCTACGCGAAGCAGCGGATAAGCACCGGGACATTGCGGATCGGATCCGGAAGGTGGCCGACGAGGACCCGGCACACCGAAAAATATTTGTTCACGGGCTTGGGTGGGACACAAACGCTGAAGCACTGGTCAACGCGTTCAAGCAGTACGGTGAGATTGAAGATTGCAAGGCCGTGTGCGATAAGGTTTCGGGGAAGTCCAAGGGCTATGGCTTCATCCTCTTTAAGAGTCGCGCTGGAGCTTGCAAAGCCCTCAAGCAGCCACAGAAGAAGATTGGTAATCGGACGACGGCTTGCCAGCTGGCCTCCGTTGGGCCAGTCCCGTCAAACGCCTCCGCATCCTCTGCTGCACCGGCAGCGCAGACGCAGGGGTCCTCCTCTGAATACACGCAGAGAAAGATTTATGTAAGCAATGTTGGGGCAGAGCTTGATCCGCAGAAGTTGTATGCCTTCTTCGCCAAGTATGGAGAGATTGAGGAAGGGCCGTTGGGAATTGATAAGATGACTGGAAAGCCAAAAGGGTTTTGTTTATTTGTTTACAGGACGGCAGAAAGTGCAAAGGCAGCTCTTGAAGAGCCACACAAGAATTTTGAAGGCCACATTTTGCACTGCCAGAGAGCAATTGATGGTCCAAAGCCAAGGAAGTCCCAGCATCAGAACCAGCATCACCATCATAATAACTCGCAGAGTAATCAATTTCAGAGGAATGGGAATCCTGGTTTTGTTGGTGGCCCTGTAACGGCACCAGGGCATCTGATGGCACCAGCTGGACCTGGTATGGGATTTAACCAGGGGCCTGCAGCTCCTCAGGCGTTGAACCCTGCCCTTGGGCAAGCAATTACCGCATTGCTTGCGACTCAGGGTGCTGGGTTGGGGCTCACTAATTTGTTGGGAACTTTTGGTTCTACTGGGGCCGTTAACCCAGGTGTGTCAGTTGCAGCCCATGGAATGCAGGGCGGATATGGAAGTCAAGCAAGTATAAGCCCCGGAGTAATGGGAGGCCATGGAAATCAAGGTGGAATTCCTGGTGGGTATCCAAACCAGCAGATGGCGCCTGGTGGTTCTGGAAGAGGGCAGCATGGTGTTGGGCAGTTTGGTGCCGGTCCAACATACATGGGGCACTAGGTGCCCCTCAGGTATAACAGATGCTCTTCATATTTGATGATTTTTGTTATGTGTATTGACTTTTATATGCATAATTTATGTGCAAATTCATATTTAATGTTAGGAAGAAGTTCATATTTCCAGCTCCATACAGTTTAACCTACGTGGAGTTTTAAGATGTATTACTATTTTATAATTTAATGTTTTGCTGCAATTTGATATCGTTGCCGCTGGAACTTTTGTCTTTGTCCTTTTGAAACATGATACCGTAAAATTTACTGAACGGTTTTAAGAGGCTTCTGGGTTCTGAAACCTTTTTGTATTTAAAATTGTCGTGTTTTACCTTTCCTTATTCAATGTGCAGATCCACATAGGTGCATCAGTCTTTTTTCACTGGTCTGCTGATTCTTCTGAAGTTTAAGGAGCTGGTGGTTACCACAAAGAGCAGAATCTTAAAAATATTTCTGTTTTTTATAATCTTATTTTCCTGCCCTCTTTCTTTCAAAAATATTGTAGTTTTGTTTTGTTTAAAGCAGAACGGTTTCAGTACTTTCTATTACTACTTTGTCGAGTCAGTGAACAAAAATGCTTTTTGAACTTTATAAGTAATATTTGTTTAGTGATA
Source organism: Rhamnella rubrinervis (assembly GCA_007844105.2). Taxonomy (NCBI): domain Eukaryota; kingdom Viridiplantae; phylum Streptophyta; class Magnoliopsida; order Rosales; family Rhamnaceae; genus Rhamnella; species Rhamnella rubrinervis. The sequence goes on along the minus strand of CM017584.2, from coordinate 12,103,842 downwards.
TTTGTTTTCCATAGTATTATTTTGTTAAGCTTTTTAATTAATTGCTTTTTTTCATTATCGGTTTTGAGTTGTATTCTTTGTGTTGTTTAGCATCAAAACTGCTTATCTTTTAACTTTTCTGGTTTGGCAATCTTTGTTCAACCGTCGTTTTGTTGCATGTGGATGAACTGGACCTAATGTTCCTATGTGAGAAATGATTTTAAATATAATATATTCGTTTGAAGATTGTGATTTTGACATGGTTTAATTTCTTGTGTGTTTATATTGCTTGCTGGAGCTATTTTTGGCAGGTTATGTTTTGGGGTGGAGGTTGATTGGCCATTCTTGGTACTGGTTTGCTTGCTTTAACAATATTCGTAGTTACTTAAAGTAGTTTGAGATTATTTCAAAGCTTGGATTATGAATTCATACGCACACACAACCTGTTTTGTGAAGATTTATTGAGAGAATAACTAGGAAGGAAACTATCTAGGGAAAATCTAGATAGGGAAACTAGATAATTTATATATATTACAGAGACAAAGTAGTGGAGGAAAATATAAAGAAACTACAAAGGAATAAAAAAGTGTGACATAGGGAATGAAATGTAGCCTTTGTTACCTCTATTGGAATTGACTTTACATTGGAATGCTTATTTCCATTTCTATTTTTGTTCCTTAAGCAAACACTGCAAAAGTGCAATGTTGGTACATTGGACACAAGTATGAACTTGTGATTAGATTAACATATTATATGTGTCTTGCATTTACATGTACTGCTCACATATTTTTGTCTATAGTACAATTGATGATTGATCTGAAAATAGTTCTTTATTGTTGCTTTATGCTGTCCCACACTACTTGCTCGTGGTTAGTTTTAAGGATTTGATACTAATTTGTGTTGTAGGAAGCCAAAAGGTGTAAAATATTAAACTTATTTTAAATATCAGGGGATTTGGTGTTCTGTTAGAATCACAGCAATGTTCTTTACAGCCTGTGTTTCGAAATGAATTTTGTTTGGTGATTATCATGATGGGATTCGTTGGTAGTGCTTGTTTGTTGAGAACAGGCTTGAGAAATGAAGATAATAAATTGCAAAAGTATTAGAGTACAGGTTCTTGATGTGATATGTAGGATAACTTCTGCATGTAATAGTTTGAACTATGGTTTTTTGTTGGCAATTTAAGGCCTCAATTCTTACTATATGCATCCATCCATTTTGATAAGGCATGCTACACACCCGTATCAAGTCACATTCACACAGTGCAATGTTTGCTTTTAGCGATTCTAAGTAGGATTTTCTTAATAAAGGGGGAGGAGTATCCATTCTTCTAAATTTTTTTCTTATATTAAATATATTTCTCTCTCTCGCTTTTTATTTATTTAAAGGAGATTTAGTTTCTTTTCAAATAATTATTTATTATGTAAATTGTATTGTGTGTCGTAATTTTATATGCAAGTTAGATGATATTATTTATATTAAAATTTTGAAACGGAAATGATAATACTCATGATTTCTCTAAGTGTGTTGATAAATTCGTATATATGTATTGAATCGGTTGCATTTCTGAATGGGATTTTCTTGCTTCTTTATTGTTTTTATTCCTATTGTTGGCTATTGCTACTTAAACTAACACCAAAATATCTTCGATGAAGTATATGAATGTGAAAGATCATGTCGCAATTAAATTTGGGTCATCATAAATTAGGACATTATATTGTCCATTTGTACCAAAATGATTTAAAAGTTACAAGTGGAAAGGAAGGACTTGTCTCGTGGGTGGAAGCAATATGAGACGAAGGCATGAGAAATATTAAATGGAAAATTTAGGTGTCAATGTTTTGTATTATTTACTATTCTGGATCCTTTATTTATTGATTGATTGTTTTTTTTTAATTTAATTAAGACTTTATATTAGCAATTTTAATTCTATGGACAAATAATTGATTTGGGAATTAATAAATTAAATATAAAAGTATTCCCAAATATGCTAGTATCGGTTGCAAATTGATTTTATTTTATAATTTTGCTTATTAGCAAATAAGAAAAGGGAAAAAAGAAAAAGAAATGCAAAATAGTGAATTTTATTTTGCTCAAGGGTGGTGAATTTTATTTCTATATTATTTATTTTAATTTCTAAGCAAAATATAATGTTGTAATAGTAGTTGGTAATAGCGCAATTTTAATTTAGTGGTTGGTTTTTGTTCCGAAAAGTATAAATTGTTCTATTCTTACCTTTTGAAAAGTATTAAAAAATAATTATTAGTAAGCAACTAAAATTGTTTTGTCTCAAGCTCAGTGGGCAAAAGAAAAACACTGAAATAAAATTGAAAAAGAAAGTAGAGTGAAGCTGAAAGATGGTCTGTCGCTGTATGAACACGCGGCTCAAGCAGGCTCTTACAATCTCAGTATACGTGGCGGCAAACCACAGGAGGACATCAATTTTGAAATTCAGGCAGCAGAATTTACACCACAAGATGCTATTCCACAGCTGCTCGAAGGTGTTATCCTTGTCTCCACCTTTGTTATGTCCACGAATAACATTCCACAAATTACCAAAATTAAAAGCTTTTTTGAGGTCTGGAATATTTGCTATGCCGGTCTCAAATTTATTTTCTAGCTAATTCTCACTCAAAATAACAAATTAAAAAAAAAAAAATTCCCTTCCATAAATATGTCCCAAAAAACAAAGGTTTTTATTTTCTCAAATTGACATTATAATTTGACTTGAACCTTAATAAACAAATGAACATAAAATAATGGTGTACTTTAAAGTTTTTCTTATATCAAATAATTTGTGACTTACTAATGACTTACCTGAAAAAATCAATGTAGGATTCTTAAAAAGGAGAAAATCAAGAACCGAATATGCTTGAGAAAAAAGAATAAAAGACAAAAAAAAAAAAAAAATTCTGGTCATTATTATTATTGTTCAATACCTTTGTTTTCTATATATTTTTTAATGTAAATATTTATTTTTAATTTCTAAAATTTGTTTGTCTTTTAAAATTTTGGGACTCTAGTACTCTACACTCCTAAAATTAACAGATTTATTTATTTTTATATTGTAAATGATTAATTGGTATTAATTTTTTATGTATCAGCGACCGATAGATTACGAAAAGGGTGAGGAAGTGATGAGAGATCCTATTAACTCTTCTCTTCACAAACAAGCTTAGACTTGGCCTAATTACCAAAAAAAAAAAAAAAAGCTTAGACTTGGCCTTCCTCCTCTATTTCCATTATCAATTTTAGAACCCATAACTTTTCCTTCAGTTTGTCACCCAAATTCCCACTCTTTCTTGCTTTCCAACCATGGACTTAAATACCACCAATCTTCACCGCCTTGACCTCCGCTCAAGCTTCCTCACCGGCTCAACCCTCCTCAATGCTCGAAAGACCTCCCTCCCACCTCGTCTCCGCTCAGTTTCAAATCGGCTAGCCATTCAGTTCATTAGAGGTAGCACTAACTCAATCAAAACCAGTAATTTAGGCAACCCAAGAAGGCCAAATTCTAAGGTCACAGCTCGGTTATCGGCTGTGGCCGTTGAAACATCAGTGGCTGAGACTATGACCAAAGAGGATATTGAGTCACTGTTTTCGGATAATTCTGTGGATGATTTTGAGCGTAAACGTGGGGGTAAGCAATCGAATGCGGGTGCTTCTGGCATTTCTTCTGGTGTGAAGCTGGAAAATGTGAGTAAGGCCTTTAAGGGTGTGACTGTGTTGAAGGATGTCAGTTGGGAAGTTAAAAAGGGTGAGAAAGTGGGTTTGGTAGGTGTGAATGGTGCAGGAAAAACGACCCAGATGAGAATTATTGCTGGTCTAGAAGAACCCGACTCTGGGAATGTCATCAAGGCAAAACCAAATATGAAAATTGCGTTTTTGAGTCAAGAATTCGAGGTTTCATTGAGTAGGACAGTGAGGGAGGAGTTTATGTGTGCGTTTAAGGAGGAAATGGAGGTAGCTGCAAAGTTGGAGAAGGTTCAGAAGGCTTTGGAGAGTGCGGTGGATGATATGGACTTGATGGGGAGGCTTTTGGATGAGTTTGATTTGCTTCAGAGACGTGCGCAGGCGGTTAATTTGGATGAGGTGGATGCAAAAATTAGCAAGTTGATGCCAGAACTTGGATTTTCTCCAGAGGATTCAGATAGGCTGGTGGCCTCATTTAGCAGTGGGTGGCAGATGAGAATGTCGCTCGGGAAGATTCTACTTCAGGTATATTCATGTTTGAGGTGTTTTTGCTGGTATAGGAGGTTGGTTGCTAGTATTTGTTATGCTTGGTATAGGTACTGGTTTACACGTTTTCCTGCATGTTATTATGTGGCTGTTTTTAATTTCTACTTATGCAACTCTTCTTCTCAACAAGATATCTATTACATCCGCTTTAGAATTATATAGTAGTTGTTTATCCATACATCATTGCTATTGCAAACCTTAAAAGCGACAGAGTAACAAATGCAGTATTGCATTTAGTTGGTGTCGGAGTCTTTACTATTGACTTTTCTTCTTGTTGAATTTGGAATTCTTGAATTCTTGAAGCTGTTGACATTACCTATTCCTCTGCCGTATATCTTCTACCTTCTCATGGCATTATGGTTAGGTTCTCTGTTGTTCTTTAATTTTCTTTTGCCACATGAGCTGCCCTGTCAGGAAATTTTATCTGCGTGTTTGTAAAGTGCTTGTTGGTGTTACCATTGATTGTATATGTTCTCTATAACAGGATCCAGATTTACTGCTTCTGGATGAGCCTACGAATCATCTTGACCTCGACACAATTGAGTGGCTTGAAGGCTATCTCAACAAGCAAGTTGTGCCCATGGTTATTATATCACATGACAGAGCTTTCCTTGATCAATTGTGCACAAAAATAGTGGAAACTGACATGGGTGTCTCCAGAACGTATGAGGGAAATTATTCCGAGTATGTAATTGCAAAGGCAGCATGGATTGAAGCACAATACGCTGCTTGGGAGAAACAGCAGAAGGAAATTGACCACACAAGAGACTTGATAAACAGGCTAGGGGCTGGAGCAAATTCTGGTCGTGCTTCTTCTGCTGAAAAGGTACGTGTAGATCTAATCTAACTATTTCATTGACGCATATAGTATTGTTAAGAATTACTTGTAATTTCATCTGAAAGCAATGTGCAAATTATGTCTTGATACTATATTTAGATTACTAGTAGATCTAGTAATAATAATTTGAATGGATGTATAAATTTGAAAAGAATGCTGCAAAGCTATTTCTGAAATAACTGTTTTTTTATAGTTGTTGTGGACTTTGGAGTGAGTTATCCCCATTCCAGATAGAAAACAATTACAATTAAAATGTAATTAGGTTGTTGCTTAGTTAAAAAAACATAAGGCTTAGTTTTCTCTACCCTGTTTATAATTATCACCTGTGATACCTAACACCTATCCAACAGGTATATTAAGATTGTCTCTTAACAGGAAATAAGTTCTGTTTTCCGTATATATACAATTCCTTTTCAGGACAGTTCCAATCCTTGCCTAACATTTTTTTTCTTTCTTCCTTCCTTTATAATTTGGGTAACAACAGAAGCTGGAGAGACTTCAGGAAGAGGATTTAGTTGAAAAGCCATTTCAAAGGAAACAAATGAAGATAAGGTTTCCCGAGCGTGGACGAAGTGGGAGATCTGTTGTTGCCATTAAGAATCTGGAGTTTGGCTTTGGGGATAAGGTGATTTGATTCATGCTGCTAAATAGATAAAAGGTTTTCTGTAAATAATTATCTTTTGGTAGCTGTCTGTACATTTTCTTATTACTGTAATTTATTTCAATTTGTTGTTGTCCAGATGCTGTTTAACAAGGCAAAACTTAATATTGAAAGGGGCGAGAAAATTGCTATTATTGGCCCAAATGGATGTGGAAAGAGTACTTTGCTGAAGCTAATAATGGGTTTAGAAAAGCCGCGAGCTGGTGAAGTTATTCTTGGAGAGCATAATGTCCTTCCAAACTATTTTGAACAAAATCAGGTTAAATACTGTTGTCAATTGGATTCTGTTTTGATTGATTCAGTATAAATGTTTTTCTAATTCTTTTTGATGCTTAGTAAGTTTATGAAAGCAGATACTTCTTTGAATATTTATGTGATTTGCATTGTCATGCAATATTGCTGACGCTGACTGATCTAACTTTTTAAGGCTGAGGCACTTGATTTGGAAAAAACAGTGCTTCAAACAGTTGAAGAAGCTGCAGAGGACTGGAGAATTGATGACATAAAGGGTCTCCTGGGGCGTTGTAATTTCAAGGCTGATATGCTTGATAGAAAAGTTTCCCTTTTAAGTGGTGGTGAGAAGGTATAGATTTACACTTTTAAGCTTCTCTCTCTAATCATTTGGGTAGCTCTTGTTGATACATATGTTGTTTTGTCTGATGTACTTGAAGAATTGATCTAATCTTTGTTAATAGTGGCAGACTGCAAGTATTCTGCATGAATAATGATTTTGTGAAACTCAGCTCACTGCCTTTTAGTGACTGATGAAATGAGTGATATTAATAAACAAACAAATAAAAAAATAATAATAGTAATGTAATTGGATGAAGAATTAAACTACGACGGCCAATTTTTCTAGGTCATTCTTACCTACCACACACTAGTGTAGTTAGATATTGGGCTTTTTTAGAGTTCGTTTGATTCTTAAGTATTCCTTGAACTACGTTTTTAATTCTTGACAGTGATATTCTTTTTCCTTTTGAAATCAGTGATTGGCTTTTCTTATATATATGTTTCTTCATTTAACCATCAGCTGTCATGCTTCTATCTCGTTTAATTGATAATATTTGTGTTAAAAGTTCTCTGTTCTCAGTGGGCATAAACTTAAACATTTGTGTTTTGGTTTTCTTAGGCACGTCTTGCCTTTTGCAAGTTCATGGTAAAGCCATCTACTCTTCTAGTTTTGGATGAACCAACTAATCACTTAGATATTCCTTCAAAAGAAATGCTGGAGGTGTGTCTCTCTTTCTTCTCTCCCTTGTCTAATTTATAATGAATGTTCTATAAAATGTACTATTTAATCACTGTAATATGAGCCTTAATTGTTTTCTCAGGAGGCTATAACAGAGTACCAGGGAACAGTCATCACAGTTTCTCATGACCGATATTTCATAAAGCAAATAGTTAATAGAGTAGTGGAAGTTAGAGACTACAATTTACAAGATTATGCAGGCGATTACAATGTAAGTGTTGATCTTTACCGCCATCCCAACCCAAAGGGCTCTCTTTCTTTCTCTATTTATATATGACATGTGGCATGCAAAAGGGTTCGAGGTTTTGCTTGCCTGACATGATAATAGTAATTGTGGAAACTTATCATTTTTCTTGATATTTCATAGTATACGTAATAGAATTTATCAGGTTACCTATCATTTTCAAATTCAACATACAGAATGTTTCAATCAACCGTGGAGGTGGTAATTGTGGTCTTATGGAGCTTGTATAAACTGCAGTGTAATTATCCTGTTGCTCAAGTTATTAGCCGTTTCTGACGATTTTTTATCATATGCAGTACTATCTAGAGAAAAATCTGGATGCAAGGGAAAGAGCGCTAGAACGTGAGGCAGAGCTTGAGGAAAAGGCTCCTAAAGTGAAAGCCAAATCTAAGATGTCAAAGGTAAATCCTTATATCCACTTGTAAATTGATGTAAAATCAAAAATTTTTTTTTTAAATAACTTTTTTTGTTTTGTTGCCAATTTGAATATAGGCTGAAAAGGAAGCAATGAAGAAACAGAAAAGGCAGGCATTTCAGCAGGCAAAGGCAAAATCGAAAGGAACAAAGAATGCCAAGAGATGGAACTGACTTAGTTGTACTTTTATTGAAGATACCTTCATTATTCAAGTTAGTAATCCAGGCACAAGAAAAAAAAGTGTAGGGAGGTGAAGTGGTTTTATTTTGATTAAGCTACTTGACCCATGTGTATATATACCTATATTAATAGAATTACATACAGGTTTTGGTTAATACAAACTACAGAGGCGTAGATGCAAAGTTTGTACTACCTAGCTTAATTTGTGTTTCATCCGAACTCACTTTTCACTCTAAAAAGAGCAAAATGGTTAAGAAAGACATGCACCAAGGCTGATATTGTTCAAAGCAGTTTGTTTCTTGAATCAAACTCTATAGGATTATTAACTTCAACTAAGAATCAGTCTAAATTCTGATTAATCCAAGCAACAATTTTACATGAAATACTATTATCTGAAAAACGATTCAAAAATCTTGATGGGTTAAAGTTGAAATCCCACTCTAACATGATTATCAGATGGTTTTAGTAATACGATGTTATTCATTTTTAGACCCTTATATTAATTTTTTAAATTCGAAATGCCATTTTCTTTGTACGTATAATATAAATAGATGGTTTAATTAAATTTTCATAAAATTACCTTGACAAGAAAGAACTCTAATTCACCTTCTTTTTTTTTTTTGTTGAGATTATAAACAGGTCGATTTCATTAGATACTAAAGAAAACGGTGATTAATATTTAATTGGAGGAATTGATTTGATATACCATTTTGAGGACAAATACAATTGACCCAAACCGAAAATATAAAAATGTGTTATTGGTAAATTATTTGAAACTTTAATTTAATTGACCTAAACCGAAACCGACAAGTGCACGGCAATCTCTCACAAGCACAAACAATTAACTATCAAAGCCGGTGTTCTTCAAGCTTTCATTGAAGAGTGAGTTCCTCTTGCCACTTGGACTAAACCATATAAAGTAAACACAGTCATATTCCATTCTCAACATAAATCCCAGGAAGAGTAATTAGCTGGTAAGTTCTTCCTTTTAGTTGCTTTTTCCAATTTAAATTTCACCAAAAGAATAAGAATAAGAATAAAAATAAAAATAACAACTTTTTTCCATTTTTATATGCTTGCCTCTGTTTGGAACAAAACTGTGTTTGATTTATAGCAAGCAGAACAACGGCGTTTGATGGTCGTTATCCTTAGAATTTAGAAACCAATGAGAAACTTTGTACTTAACCTGAAACACTGTCAAAAGTTTACTTCTGCTATCAGTTTCTCCACCCTAGCTACCCTTTCTCTACAATCAATAAACCCATGTCATCCAACCCAAAATCTCCGAACAAAAAGGCGCGCATTGGCCAACCTTTTGCAACTACACCCTTCAGACAAACCCCTTTTGTACTGCAAGAAAATTCATGCTCAAATTGTGGTATGGGGATTTCAGTGTCATGTTTTTATTGCTAACATTCTATTGAATTCATATTCAAAATGTGATTACCTTCATAACGCACAGAAGCTGTTTGATCAAATGCCTGAAAAAAATTTAATTACCTGGTCCTCAATGGTTTCTATGTATACCAAGCATGGTCGTAACGGAGAGGCATTGGCGGTCTTTTCAGAATTCTGGAAATATTCCGAGTGTAATGCAAATGAATATATCTTAGCGAGTATAATCCGGGCTTGTACGCAGTTGGGAGGGGTTAATCAAGGTGCCCAAGTGCACTGTTCTATTGTTAAGACTGGTTTTGACCAAGAGGTCTATGTTGGCACTGCTTTGGTTGATTTTTACACAAAATATGGCAATATAGAAGAAGCAAGATTAGTTTTTGATAGCTTAGTTGTGAAAACCACTGTTACTTGGACGGCAATTATAACAGGGTATGCGAAAAGTGGAAGGAGTGAGGTTTCTCTACAGCTTTTTTTTCATATGAGAGAAACTGATATTCTTCCTGACAAATTCGTGCTCTCTAGTGTTTTAAGTGCATGTTCAATGCTTAACTTCACTGGAGGTGGCAAACAAATCCATGCTTATGTGTTGAGGATGGGAATAGAAATGGATATTTCGGTGGTTAATGTGCTTATAGATTTCTATACAAAGTGTGGTAATGTGCAAGTAGGATTGAGGTTGTTTGACAAGTTGGTAACAAAAAATATTATTTCATGGACCACGATGATAGCTGGATGCATGAAAAATTCATATGACTGGGAGGCCATGAAGCTATTTTCTGAAATGGTCAGATTGTGCTGGAAGCCTGATGGATTTGCTTGTAGTAGCATTCTTACTTCATGTGGTTCACTTGAGGCATTAAAACATGGGAGAGAAGTACATGCTTATACTATCAAGGTCAATCTTGAGAATGATGATTTTGTGAAGAATAGTTTGATTGACATGTATGCGAAATGTGATTCCCTGAGTGATGCAAGAAGAGCGTTTGATGCTGTGTCCGATCACAGTGTGGTTTCTTACAATGCAATGATTGAAGGATATTCAAGACAAGAGAAGTTGTATGAAGCACTGGATCTTTTCCATGATATGAGGCTCAAATTGTTTCAGCCGAGCCTCTTAACTTTTGTCAGCCTTCTCGGTGTTTCTGCTGCTTTATTGACATTGGAACTAAGTAAGCAAATCCATAGCCTCATCTCAAAATATGGATTCTCTTTGGACCTATTTGCTTCCAGTGCTCTAGTAGATGTTTATTCCAAGTGTTCATGTGTTAGGGATGCTAGATTTGTGTTTGATGAGATGAATGAGAAAGATATTGTAGTTTGGAATGCAATGTTCTTTGGGTACGCCCAACAGTTAGAAAGTGAAAAGGCTTTCAAACTTTACTCTGATTTACAGTTATCGAAACAGAAACCTAATGAATTTACTTTTGCTGCATTGGTCACAGCAGCCAGTAACTTAGCAAGTCTCCAGCATGGTCAACAGTTTCATAATCAGATAATTAAGATGGGTCTCAACAATGATCATTTCGTCACCAATTCCCTGGTGGATATGTATGCCAAATGTGGAAACGTTGGAGAGGCTCGTGAAACTTTTACTTCTGCAATTTGGAGAGATGTGGTCTGTTGGAATTCCATGATCTCGACATATGCACAACATGGAGAAGCAGAAGAAGCTCTTAAGATGTTCGAAGGGATGATTAAGGAAGGAATTAAACCCAACTATGTCACATTTGTGGGGGTGCTATCAGCATGTAGCCATGCAGGGCTTGTCAAAGATGGGCTTCATTACTTCAATTCAATGACCCATTTTGGAATTGAACCAGGAACGGATCATTATGCTTGTGTAGTTTCTCTACTGGGTCGTGCTGGGAGGTTAAATGAAGCTAAGAAATTTATTGAGAAGATGCCAATAAAACCAGCAGCAGTAGTATGGAGGAGCTTGCTAAGTGCATGTAGAGTTGCTGGTAATGTTGAATTGGGTAAGTATGCAGCCGAGATGGCCATTATGAGTGATCCGGCTGATAGTGGATCATATATATTACTTTCAAATATTTTTGCGTCTAAAGGCATGTGGCGAGATGTGAAAAGGGTAAGGGAAACAATGGACTTCAATGGGGTGGTGAAAGAAACTGGGCACAGTTGGGTTGAAGTGAATAACGAGGTTCATACATTTGTTGCAAGGGACAGAGTTCATGTTGAGGCTGATAGGATATTTGCAGTTTTGGACAATTTGATTCTACACATGAAAGGGTCAGGTTATGTGCCTGATACTACAATGCTTTTGATAAATGATTGAGAACCAAGTTGTGGTTATGGACTATGGTGTTTGCTATTGAGAAGCAAAAATCAAGAACATCTACATCCTACATATCCCATGATTGTAAGCTTGAAGAAACCCATATCCAATAGCTTAACTTCTCCTTAAATAGATCTTCCAACTGAGATATATGGACTTGCAAATGTTTCCTTTTGGCTTTGAAGTGAGCTGCATTATGTTGGTTGGGTGCTACATGTCCTTACATTTAGCAAAGAGTACAGATTGAGAAGCTGGTAGAGACCACCACTTTACATAAGGTTGAAAAATTTTCAGGTAGCTAAGAAGTTAAGTCATTCCTGATGGAAACATCAATCTTTGGATATGTACACTCCTGAAAGTTGAGACATGTTTAGTGTTTTTGTTTGTTCCTAGAGAGCATAACCATCTGTCGCAACTCATAAAGAAATGAGCAAACCAAGATCAACAAATCTATTTGTAAATCAGTTCTTTGGAAAATGAGAACTCTGGACATCATATTAAGTTGTTCATCAGCTACTGTAAAATACCCATTTTATTTAATACGAACGAGTCTTGGATTAGTATCCCAGTTAAAAGCTGATAACACATTGAATTTATACCTGGGATTATAGATTTCCATTTGAGAGAGGCTCATAAATAAAAACAAAGCTAAGAATTATATCAGGTCAGTTGAGTTGAGGGGTATTGCCATCTAATATATAGATGATTAATAATGTATTCTAGGTTTTTCTTGTTTTAGTTTATATTTGATGGGGAATAACGTGTATGGCTTAAATATTACAAGAATTATTATTTAGTTTTATTAGGATTTTTAATTAGTTTCCTTATTTCGTTATATTTCCTGTTTATGTAGTTTTCCAATTCTAGTTGGTTGTTTTATTATAATTGTCAGACTTGGATTATTGAATATTGAATAAATGTGCTCTCTGTAACCCTAAATGTCAGACTTGGATTATTGAATATTGAATAAACGTATCGTTTTCTCTCTCAAATCTCTCCCTCTTCTTCTTATTCTTTCTCTCCCTTTTCGCCCTGTTTCCTCCCTATTCTCTCTTTCTTCACTGTTTTATATCAATATTTTCCCTTTTTTTTTTTGTAAAAACTAGATAAATTAATAGACCATGTAGCTTTAAATTCACCTGTTATGAAATTTTAGCTTTAGCTTTTGAATGCATTGTCGTTTTTTTGAAGAATGGTTCATTCAAATTACTAATTCAGTTTTATTCTCTTTTAGCAACTACTATATTCTTTCTGACTATTTGGTAGAATTTTTTGTTCTAGTAGCTTGAATGATGGGTGAGGTCCTTCTAGGCATGCCTGGACCATGGGCTGATGATTATTGTGAACCAGCTGATCATTATACAACAAAAATCGGTGGATTGCCTGTGAGTACTACTCTAAGACTTAATGCAGTTTCATGTCTACTTGGAAAATGCTGTTTTTAAGTTCTAAACCTTCTTACTTTCTTCCTCAATAACAGGACTGGCCTCTTCATAAGGAGGCCCTGACACCTCAATTGCTTAAGTGCAGTGCATGCAGAAGTAAACTCAGTCTTATTGCACAGGTATAGCATTTGACTAAGTAATGTTTTCTTAATGTGTTGAGAAATTAATTAGGCACTGAGCAGTTCTTTTTCTTCTTCAGGTTTATGCTCCGATTACAAGTAAACACGTAATGATTGAAGAGCGTATTATTTATGTTTTAGGTTGTGTGAAACCAAACTGTGGGAGTACTCCTCTAAGGTCTTTTTTAAATCCTGGGACACTAATAAAATTGAATATGCATATTATTCTTTGTGCAATAGTTAGATGTCATGCTTTCTATCTTTTTAATGATATCTGGTCTCACACAGCTGGAAGGCCCTCCGCATTCAGAAATCAAACAATATGGAGAAATCAAATACCTCATCTCATGAAGTGGCCCCTCCAACAGCAGCTTCTGCATCATTTTCAAAGACCAACTTGTGGGAGGATTTGGATGATGAAAGTGATGAAGACATGGATCTAGAAGAGTTGGGTAAAGCACTTAATGACGCTGCAGTGTTGGCATCTCATGCTACTGCCAAGAAGCCTCATAGTAACCAGCTTTTGGAGGCCAACATGAAACCTTCACTATTAAGCTCGATGCCAAGAGTGGTAGATACTGACACTCCTGGTATGGTTTTTTTTGTGAAACAGATCGTCAAGATTTCCTTCTGTGTCATGTTATCTAATTAATTTGAAGTCCATGGATTATATATATTGGCCTGATCAGCCTCATGGTCCTGATCCTCTTTGTATGATACATTGTGGCATGACAGTGTTTTCTATGCTTTTGTTTAAGGGACATGCTAGTTGCGGTTTCTGACTCTTCTTGGCTGTTAAGACATGAAAAAATTAGTTATTTTGAAGTACAATAAACAATAGATGAGATTGTTAAAAGAGTTGAAATGAAAAAGGATTGACGATTAATTGTTGAGTGTTGCACAGAAAGCTTTTTATTTCAATGAAAAGGGAAACAACAATTGGAATGAATTTACCTAGCCATGGTCATAGTTTGTTTCATTGAAATCACTGAACTAAGTGGTGGTAAGCTTTGAATTTTTACTTCTTCTACATCCCAAGTGTGTGATGTGTGTTTGCATGCATAATATCATATAGTAGGTTGCAATTTTAATTATGTTTACTTGATTATAAAATTTTTTGGGAAGGGCAAGGGGATTTTGTGAGTTTCTTCAGTTGAGCTTTATTCTCAGGTTTTTTTGTTTTCTTGGAATGTGTGATTATTGTGGAGGTTCAGCTGAATTTAACGGTTCATGTGTTTATCGGTTGCAGTGGTACCTTGCTTTTATATATGTATGGTAGAAGAGCCGTCTTCAAGGGATGTCATTTTCATAAACAATGTTGAAGTTGAAGATCATACGCAAGAAGAAACATGGGCAGAGGAAACATACGAATATGACAAAGCTTTAACTGCTGACAGGACTTACCTGAAGTTCAAAAAAAGAGTAGATTCATTTCCAGAGCAATGTTTCAGGTATGTACTCAATGAAAATCATGAAATAGGTGCTAATGATGCTTTCACTATGAGCTTGTTATCAACTTATCATTGTTAGTTATGGAGCACTTGCCTCTATTATTGTTTAATTGTCCTCATACCGATGGAGAACCATTGTGGACCATTTGGGGGCTTCCTAAAAACGCAAGAAATTTGTAGTTTCGTCTGCACTAGGTAAGGTTCATGTAAAAGCAAGTTTCATTATTTTGACAACCCAGAACCAAATGAAGGTCTTTTAGGCTTCTAAAATAGCTTGCTCGGAGTGACATATTTATGGTTTATTCTCTTGATCACTTGAGGCAAATAAACTAAGATCTTCTTGTTGACAATGTTTTAATGTACACAAGTTTTCCTTTGTGCATTTTACTTCTTACTAAAGCTCAATTAACATCCTCTCATTATCAGGGGAAGTTTGAAAATATAATTTTTCAAAAAATGAAAACTACATAAAAGAGTTGTCCAGCTTCTAATTTGACCTTATCCGGAACCTGGTTATGCAGTTAGAACCTTGGGTATCTCAATTCTGGCATTAATGATTTCGTAGACTATTCTAAATCAGTGAAACAAGTATTGTTGTTTCAGATAGCATTCATCCTTTGTACGTCACATTTCCTTGCTTAGCACTTATCGCATTTAGTTTCCTAGATACTCGTATGGTGGGAAGCCGCTGTTAGCTATAGCAGGTGAAGGGGATCCTGGTAAGTGCAAGCTGTGTGGTGGATCCAGGCACTTTGAAGTGCAACTTATGCCTCCGATATTATACTTTCTACTGGAAGCAACTGACAATGATCAAAGACAGTATTTGGAGAAGTGGAACTGGATGACAGTCATTATATATACTTGTTCCAACGTAAGTTCAATCTTCAGTTACTTTTTGAGTGTTAAAACGGCCTTGTAGCTTCCCATCTTTTTCGGTTGACTTGTTTAACACATCGTAACAGAGTAGATATGTAGATTATCATTGTCACAAAATTTTTTTTTTTGATAGACATACTGCATATAAGTCTACTTGTAGGATTGTTGGACATATTTTTATTGTAATTTGTCTTTCCGACTGTTCTAATACCTCATCACCCTTGTTTCTGCAGAGCTGCTCAATAAATCTTGAACAAGAAAAGTCCAACAATGAGGGTTGGATTGTGGCAGAGGAAGCAGTTTTGGTACAATATGAACATTCCTAGCATGGGTCAGCATGAGCAGTTGGGTAAGTACCAAATTTCATATGCAAGTGAATTGTTATATTTATATAGCCTTTTTTAAGTACACTAGTGTAAGATTGAGTGGGGCATTAGGGGAAGAACTCACTCTTAATTTTAGACCTCCCATCTCCACTCTGCTACTCTCTGTTCATAATCATATATATGAATACATTTATTATTATTTTAAAATGAGACGTTAATCCGGTAAGAAAATAATAGAAAACTTGGACCTCTTCATGATATTTGTTAATTTTCTTTCTTCAATTTTTTTTTTTTTTTTGTTCAAAATTTTGAGCCTTACAACTGTCAATTCAGCCTTGTTCCTATGTAATGTAACGGACCGTAATTACGGTCATACTCATCATCTAAACCGGCCTTGCACCACTTGTAAAAAGAACACATGCACGCAAGCGAATCGGTGATTCCGGAATCTGCTGGATAGTCTAAAGGACAAGTATACATATATACATTTATTTTCCAAAGAAACAGAATTAAAATTGGTCTTTTTTTTTTTTTTGTGTGGAGTCAATACAATAAATGGGATACAGTTTAATAATCAATACAGGAAAATATATGAAAGCCAAGCCACCCTCATATTTCCCTCAAGTATAATTTTTTAAAGCAGCCTGTTGTCCATAACGTAATGTCAAATCTCTTCAATTCTTTTATTAGAATTTGGCAAAGATTAATGTCCTCATCGGTAATTTATATGAACGATTCTCTCTCTGCATTAGCTAGTATTCAACAATATCATTATAAAATCTTCAAAGGTAAGTCACAACATCGATTTTCTAAATACTGGTTTTTGGTCATTTCAACACATCATCACGATCTTGAACCAGCATAGCAAATCTTTGTCTGCCGCAGAATTCCAGATCATAATCTTGCAACGACATAAATACACACATCATTAAGTGTCGACCTTGCTATTGGTACAGTCAGAACACAAGATAAAGCTGCTACTCGAACTTCTTGATTAACGACAGGTCGTTCAACATTTTCTCGATTGCCTCGTCGTCGTGAGCCCGTCCCTTAGTCTGAATCAAAGAAACCTCCATTAGTTGATACCGTAGACAAATTATATATAATAGTATGAAGCAAATTCAGAATAAAAATTAAATCTTTTCTTCTATCATATGAAGAGGGAGATGAGGATTTCAAAGTAATTCCACAAACAATAGCTGCAAAAAGTTTACTTTCACAAGAAGAAATGACATAATAATCCATACTTCCACACAAATAATTTCATGGTATTTACTGTCATCATCAAGTTTGTATTAACATATTCTTTCCCCCGATTGGGATAGACTAGAGAGGGACAAACATGTAGTCACAGAATGTTACTCGCACATAAACATGTTCCAGCAGACTCCATTAACAATGTGACTTTAATCCTTTTCCCTAAAATTTAATGGGCCATATTTACGTTTTCTGAAATAAAAATATTTGCTTTCTACATATTTTCTTATTCCATTTTTTGTGTGTGTTGAATTTTGAGATGTTTTTCTTTCCCCAAACAAAGCCACCTACAGTAAGATGGCTTCATCACAGTATGCTTTTCTTTTTTTCTGATGAAGGCATTTTCCTTCCTCTGTTCTAATTTTTAAACGTTATTCCCATACAAGGTTTCTTTATCGTTATGGAACTGATGCATCTCAAATATATTATAGGAAAAAACATAACATATGCAAACTTCACAAAATATTACCTAGCACATTGAGCAGTCATGTGGATTTTTCCCTTTTTTTTTTCATTTACTTTGCAGATGCAACTTGTATACACATGAATGGTCTGAGAATGCGTCATTAAATACTCGTAATTACAGTAACATATAGTGAAGCGGAAGAAAAACTGTTACAAGGAGATACAAAATATACCTTTATAGATGGTACCATCGCAATAGCTTCCTCCACAGTTTCAGGGCAAAGATTTCCAAGCACACAAAGCTGCACAATGAAGGGAAAAATACATCATTTGCACACAAAGTTCTTGTCAAAATTATACTGACTGATGAGTGGTGAGAGTATTACCTCAAACTCGGCCAATTGATATCTACTCAGGATTCTGAATTGTCGTTAAGAAAACACTGGCACGCAAACAGAAATAACCAGCAAAGAAGCAACAACTTGAAGTTTTTGGCTAACTAAAAACTCACATTAATACAATTATGCACAAAAAAATCACTTCCAGAAACCCTAGTGCAGAAGAGATTATGCAACCTAAAGGAGAGGTAGATACCTATAAAAAAATCAGTTTATGAGGATGACCCAGTTAAAACCTTTTAGACCATAATAATATGCCTTTGGATGAGGACTAGTTCCAAGAAATGCAAAAATGGAGAATGGATGCTTCTGTTTTTCCACATACAAAAGAGTTGTTCTATAGTTTTAAAACCAAAATTTATTTCGACAAGTTTTCGTCCTTATAACCACAAAACATTTTAATACATCGCCAAACTAGCTCTATACCTTCTTTAGTTATGGAAGCATATGCAATAGTTAAATAATGCACACTTGAATATATGTATCATCATCATCCCACACTACCAGTTTCCAATTTTTCTGGCTTTAAGTGACAAATCTTGTTTCATGCAACGTCATTACAAGATGAAGGTAATTTGCAATAAAAGCGGGATGTATGTGTATATGCATGAATTAAAGTAGTTGCATTACACATGTGATAACTTAAACAAATAGGAAATAGAGCTCCATATTCACAAGCTTGAAGGATACTCTCGCACTTGTCTAACTGCATCTGGATTTTTGTATCGGCTAAAACGCTTCACATACTGCAGTGACTTCTCAAAGACTCTGAAAAAGGAAAACAAAACCCATCAGGCTTTAAAGTAAATGGGAAAAAAAATTCAGAATCTCTTTTACGCCAAATTAACAATTTATAAGTTAACCAGAAAGCTAAAGGATATAAAACAAGAAACAATTTTAAATAAAAGAAAAGGAAAGAAAACTGAAGCAGAAAACCTCCTCTTTCCTTCCAATTCATTTATATATACAGGCCCCTTCTTACAACATGATGGTCTCAATATATTTAACATGAAGAGGGAGCATTGTAACTTTGTAAGCAGGATAATATTCAAGGAATAGGGCACTGGAAATATATTAAATGCAGAAGCTAAATTTATAACACATCTGAAAGTTCAAGTAGATAAACATAGGCCCAGTACATTGCGTACTAACTGGTGATCCAAAGAATGAATCAATGCTGCCACTTTATTGTACTATTGTAGGTATTACCTAAATTATATGGTCTAAGCTTCAAATTAAGAGATATACAGATCAAAAGCCCTGGACAGTTATTTATAGATATTACTTTATAGTTAGCTCATGCTACATGATTCCTGAGATTTCTTTTCCTCTTTTAGCACAAATACACGAAGGCTTAAATCCAAAGATTTTTTAGGTTAACTATATAACAAATGAAAATTACAAATGTATTACATACATTGAGTTTAATTTATTCCTATAAACTCCCCCAACATAGGTAATAGTATAGTAAAAGGGTGATGAGGTTAACTGACACAAAAAAAAAGTAAGACTCAAAATAAAGAAACAAAATAGAAAAAAGAAAACATAGTGCCTACAAATAAATAAGAGGTGCATCTTGAACATGAACAAGGTGCTTCCTATAACAAATCCTAACCATATTCAAAATGCCATAATATATTGTATAAGTCTGTTGTAAGTAACTGTATGATAGAAAAGTGAAACAAAAGATGTGGAGTAGATAAATGAAATTAACAATAGGCTAAGATAACCTCATACTCCTAATTAAACCATACATCAAACAGAAAGGAAGAGATTAATACTCACTGAGAAACTTGGTTCATGGGATCTTCAGACATCTGTTGAAGCTGCTCATACTTATGTTCAAGAATCAGAGAAACTTCACAATTCATTAAGCACTTGGCCTTCAAAAACTCTGCGAAGACAACAAAGAAAAATCCATTGAAGTGTAAAGCTAAATGACACATACGAGGATTATGTTGTACATACCCTGCTGTATCAGGTATTAGATATCGTGTACTTCAGATAACATTAGAAGAGAAAAGATAATATACTTCAATTACTAAAAATCCATGCTATATCGCCAAGATTCATTTTAGTTCATCAAGCAGTTCTTAATTTCTTCTACCTTATCTTCTTTTTACGTTCAGGGCGGTGGGGAGATGCAACATCCGCATAGATGTTCAGTCTCCCTTTTCTTCAATATACTTAACTACCATTTACATAAAATTCAGAGATATTACAAATTTGGATAGTATAATATGTGCCACAATATTCACGCAAACAATACATATAAATACACAAATATATGTTTTACCAACTTTAATTGAATAATATGCTAACGATGCATTACCCTAGCCCATAACACTAAATAAATAAATCCACACAAGAAATATTTCAAAGAAGCTACATTTGTAATATTTGTTTATAATTAACATAAATGACTTATCAAAATGACTACTACATCAATGAAGTACTAAAACAATTAATTTTATATGGGTTTTAGCACTAGACCACGTTTCCTAATCATATACAAAATACAAAAATAAAAAATGTAACCTTATATTTCTAATTGTAAAAGAGTGAGTCAAATATAATTTACCTTCTCCTATTTTAAGCTCAGCGGCATTTTCCTCCTCCTCACCAGACATATTCAGAATCAAACAGAACCTCCTCTCACTATTGATTGTAAACTGAAACGAACCCAGGCAAAGAAAAACGTATACTTCAATAATTCATTCCAAAGTTTCATTGTTTAATTAAAAAATGATAGAAAACCAAAACATAAAATCCAACACCAAGAAACAGACCCTCAATAATTCTGAAGAATCAAAAAGAAAACACTCCCATTGGAGAATTATGGTCTAAAATAAAATTAGCAGTGCGAAAAAAATTAAATGAAAAACAATCCAACCGAGTGAAAACCCTTTTGCGGATTCCAATTTCAAACAAAGTCAAACGAACTGGCATTAGGAAATTCCAGAAGGTCGATTGAATTCCCAACGTTCTCTTTCTACATGTTTTTGTCAAAACTTTAGCAATTGTTAATTGGAATTTCGTGGCGAAAGATTATACTCGGATTGAAAACAAAATTACTATATATATATATATATATATATAGAGAGAGAGAGAGAGAGAGAGAGAGAGGGAAGGGAAAGCTGGAAGTACCGAACGGAAATGGAGTCTCTGAAATTGGCGGTGTATTGGCAGTGGTAGACTCAAAGTCAGACAAGGGTTTTATATTGACGACTTGGTTCTGAATTTTCCTTTTCAATTTCTAAATTTCTATGTAATGTCTTAAAACAGAAAAATAAATATATAAATAAATCTAAAACTTCTATGCACTTAACACATAATATCCATATTAATTTATTAACACATTATTTAAAAAGAAAAAAAAAATCATATTTAACCTTATATTTTCTCAAAAGTTTTTTATTTATATCCAATAAATAAAAAGTATTTTTTACATCATATTTTTAAATTATTATTACTTAAAAGTTTGTATATTTATTAACTTTTACATCTATTATGTTTGAGTTTAAAATTTTCAAATTACCCAAAAAAAGCTTAGATTAATTTTATAAATCAATTAATCTACTTGTTTATTATCCATCAGCACCGTCAGAGTGAATAATCGGACGATCAGCATCAAACTTCAAATCCAATACTAGAAAGCTCCATTGCGTAGTGAATAAAACCTCTGAAAATTCCGAGACTGAAATATTCAAAAGTGGGATTCCTACATGTAAGAATCAAACCCCACGTCAGCATTTCATGGAAATAGAACGTGTCAGGTTCACAAACCAGCCTCTCTCAACCTTACTCCAAGATCTTAAACCAGAAACGATCTTCAACTTCATTTATTTAATTTAGTCCAATTATTTAAAAAAAAAAAAAAACTTTTTAATTTTTTTTTTGTCTGAAATTGGGCCAAAATTAATTATGGAGAAATTCAGCAGAGCAACAGCGATACTTCTATTCTGGTTCATAGTGGTGTCAATTCAATTCCCATCCACCATTGGAGAGGTTGATCATTTACAGCAAGGCAAACCATCTCTTGCAAAGGCGGTCATTGATACTCTTACTTCTTTCAAAGAGTCGCATCAAGGTTCTTGGGACAAAGTCAAGACCATCATTCATGGCTTTCAATTGAAATTCTTCCCTCCAAATCTTGAGTAAGTTCTGATACATATATATATATATTCTCATTTTTAATCAAAACCCATTTCTTCATTTTTGCAATTTCCAAGTTTTGTTTTTTTTTTTCTTTTCAAGTTTTTAAGGGAGGAAAACCTGTGTTCAGAGCTAACTTTTGTTTATTAATATTATATAATGGGTTTGATCAAGATTTAGGAAGATTTTAATTTTGATGAAAACCCATTTCTCCATTTTTAGAGATACTGAAGTTTTTAATGAGATTTTGTCACTGTGTGTAGGAACAGTTCAGATGGCTACTGCTAAACTTTGGTTACTATTATACAATGTTAAATACTATTCCAAAAATGGCTCAATTTAGTCTGTTCAGACCAAAAAAAAAAAATGATGGTAATTTTCAGTTTTAGGGGGGTCAGAATGGTTCCTGATCTAAGGTTTGGTATTATGAACAGGATGATAATTGCCAACTGAGCTGTCCAATTTTGAGTTTTTGTGATTGATATATAGAAACCCAGATCATTTTTAGATCATTATTGTTATTATTATTATTTGTAGTTCTAAGTTCTTAAAATAAATTTTGATTTTGGTTTCTAATTTGGGTGCAGTTTTAGGGGGTCAGAAGAAGGGAAACCAGAGGGTGGAGGGGCAGGAGAGAAGGTGAAAGAGGCGGTGGAAAAGAGTTTCACATCAAGCAGAGAGACAGTGGAGGAAGCTGCAAAATCGGCTGCTGATGCAGTCGGAGAAACTGTGCACAAGACAGCACAGAAGGTAAAGGAAACTGTTCATTCCGACAAAGAATCTCAGGCTGAGCTTTAAATCCCTTTTTTTTTTTTTTTAATGCTTTTATAGTACTAGTAGTGAAGAAAAAGATGCGGTCAAAGTACCTATTTCTGGTTGTAGAACTTTGTAAACTGTGATAATTTTTATTCTTTAATGAATTTTTCCATGGAAATGAATGGGTTTTGATTCTTAAATGATTCATGATCTTCAAGAGAATAAAAATAGAATAAAAAAATTGACCATCTTTATGGAGATAGCTCAGTGGCATTAAGTCCATTGTTTCTACGGTTGTGACCTAGTTTTGAGTCTTTACCTGGTTGATATATACTCAGGCCATTAAACTACATCTATCTGTAACAATAACCAGGACAACAAAAATTTGATGTATCAGCAGCGTTTTCGGAAGCATCGTCCAAAATTAGGTAGAGAAAAAGGTTATAATACGCTAAAAGAAATCACATAAAACCGGTTTCCTTTGGTGTCTTCAATTTCCAAACTGTTAATGCTCTGGTTACCAACTTAATGGAGATTATGCCAAAATCTTCAATAAACACATGGAAACTTAGCCAAGCACCAAATTCTGTTAGGATTTGGCCACACATAAGACATCTCCTATTTATGATCATGGCTCACCACCAAATACGTGAACTAACAAAAACAAGGTTGCAGCAAGTTAAGGAATTGTTCAAAAAAGTTTTAACTCCATAAACATGACCTCAAATCGATAATGAAACTAGATCCCATTCATAATCAGAATTACATGCCGGAAAAATGTGAGTAAGAAACACTAACAGCTCCGGATAACTCTGGAAGGTATACACATTTCACATTTACCTTATCAGAAAATGCACTACGAAGGATGAGAGTTTGAGAGTCTGAGACATTCACTCTGGCATCTTCGGAGGCAGATGTCATTCCAGTTAGGCACTTGATGTTGGTTTACGCAAACAGTGCGAGCGCATGCATCAGCACACGCATCTAGCTCAGATACACCACAGACAGTAACACAGGTATCAGGAATTGGGTCCTTCGAGAATGCACCGACCTTCTTCAACATTCTCTTCGATGTACATACCCGCTCACAGACAAAAATCTCATCAGAACTCTTCTCCCTCCCTCTGGCACTCTGTAGTCTCTGCTCTTCAGCATTCCTTTTCTTCATTCTAATAGCTTGCCCTGCAACTACTGCAGGGATAGCAGCCAATAGAGACCACCACACTTCCACCATCACCAATGTAGAGGTCAAGCTCTTCTTTCCTTATATTTTTTCTGCAGGTATAAGAAAACAGGAAATTTTATGAACTCAGCTAATCACATGAATGTAATTTTCATTGGTAATACATGCCCTAATAAAAAAAGCTTTAACCAATCATTTAGCAGGTGAGCATATCTTTGCATTGGAAATCTAAAAACAGACACACAAATGACAGTTTCCAGATTAAGGAACTTTGGCCAGAGAAATTACGGGAAGCCAGAATTCTAATTTATTAGGAAGACTTTGGTCTTACGCTAAAAGTTTTTCAGGCAGCCGCCTCTCTTCAAAATTCAACATTAATAAAAGAACTTATTGCTTAAATGATAGAAACAGAAGTGGAGGAGTTAGTGCAAATCCTTGAATTATGTATCTTGTAATACTCACAGAATCAAAGTTTCCAGCCAATGGAAACCTTGTTCAATGAAGGTGGGGAAAAGAAAGTTATCTGAAGTTATTTAATCTAAAATAAGTTTCAGAAGGGAATGTGATCAGGATAACTTTGTTTTCTAACTAAGAGGCTACCTCTATGCACAATTGAAAATATATCTCTGCCATGTTATTATAGAAATTTGCTTTTTCGGGCTCTAAACAATTATGCATGTTATGAGACATTCAAACAATTATTCCAATTTGTGCCCATAATCCAAATATGAAAAAGGCACATCTGTGGAGCGAATACAAATATCATTATCAATCAGAAGAAAGTAGGTCAGAAGCAGATTTTTCATTCACCATCCGTACAAAAGATATTCCCATGATCCCATCCCCGCCACAGCCCAATCCACATAGATATAACCAGTGGAAAATAATTACGATTAGTATCAAGTTGCTCCAAATTTGACAGTTAAACATTAGTATAAAAATAGGTTAAAGAAAGGCAATTCAAGTAAAGATATGAAGCAACGGAGTGAAAGTTAAACCCATACACCAGTAGGACCAAAAAGTTTACACAATTGAATAGGAAAAAATTTTCAAACCCAGAAACATTGAATGAACTACTTGTTCAGGACAAGCCTACACTTGACAAATAAATATTATTGCAAAATGAAACAATCACACTAAAATCGCATTTATAATCAAACTAAAGCCGACTGCTGTAAGCATTATGAACACCAAATAAATTAAATTCCTCTAAAACGTCTCTAAGCTCAACTACTTTCATTTCCTTTGTACAAATGACAAGCAGGTCCCGTCATTTTATTGATTCTCAACAATTTCATGGAACAAAATTAGATGTAAAAACCACATTAAAAAAGTATATACATACATGTGTAAAGTGCAACTTAGAATTAATAATTAATTTATTGTCTTTCCAAAGGCAATTAATCGTCGACAGAATACTGAGAAAAGGACCAAGATACTACTTACAATGTATTTAGGGACGAAAATCAGAAAAAATACTTTTAAGTACCAAAATCTAAACTTGTGTGTAGTTTCGGGACCAAAAGAGCTATTAACCCTTCCATTGTAGAATACAGCCCAAGTGGGAATGGCGTCGGGGCTGAATATAAATCTTCAAGACCCACTGTCCCATTTGGGTATTTCGGATATGATACAGACAGAAAAAGATCAGTCAGAGAAAGCATACCTGTGGATTGTTGTTGCTGAGGCTGTGAAGCACGAGATCTGCTTGAGCTTGAAAGAGAAACAAAGATCGCCGGCGACGAGCTAGGCAGAGGTCACCGGTTGAGTCGCTCAGCTTGAGAGTGAAAATGAAACTCGCGAGAGAGACCAGTGAGAGTGAGAGAGGGAGTCCATTGAGAGGGGTTAGGTTGGTTTAGGAGGAGAAGGGTAAAATAAAATGTGTAATTAATTTTCATTATCTTACAAAATAAAAATATTTTAAAATGTATAATATGTTATATATTTAATATTAAAATATTATGTGTATATATATATATGGCAATTTCACCCAAAAAATAAATTATATCCTAGAGTTTAGATTTTATTTGACTTACGTTTAAAAATTACTCTTTCCCACTTCTACACGTGCAAAATAAATATAAAAAAGGTGACCTCGATACTATGATCATTAAAAAAAACACAAAACATTAGGTATGGTCATTAAATATGAATTTTAGTACAAAGCAAAGAAAGTAAGTTTATTTGAAACAAAAATAGTTCCATTGTCAAACTATCCACGGTAATTACTTTCACCCAACAGTAACACCCAAACTTGCCCTTTTCTACCACCAAAAATTTATAGAAGGGGGAAAAAATGGAGAGAGACAGAACCATTGTCAAAAGAATTGCCCGTAAAATCAAATCATTTTACACATTCAAACCAAAAAACCACTTAAAATACAATAGGTGGGTGAGCTTGTAGATATAAAAGAATCAGCGAGAGGCAGTTTCCAAGTGAAACAATCAGAAGAATATCTTGTGCAGTGCAGCCTATATATATATATATATGTCAACATCCCCCCGTCCAAAAGTTGCAATTCTTTGCTGCAACAAAGGCAAGAGACCACTACACATTAATATCGGAGCGTTTCGATCTGGCGGTGGCGCTGCTGAATTCTGCAGAACCATTCAGTGCAAATCTAGGCAAGGTATAGTTTTCAGAAACGGTGACAGGCTGCTGAGGATACAGAGTGGGAGGCGGCGTGAGATTGCGTTGTGCTGGAAGAGGAGGGAGCATGTTGTACTTGTAGGGGTCGCCACGAAAACTGCAATTAACCAAGAATTTGTTAAGCGAGCGTTGCTACAGAAGGGTAATACTAAACAAGAAGACAAATAGTGACAATGATGATTATAATAAGCCAGTACAATATAGGAAGCAGCTTTATTTTGTAAGACCAAGTTCAATAGCAAGCAACCAAGGCATATGATGACAACAAAGTAAGTTCAAAGACCAAATAAATGTAAATTTTGTGCTACCTGGTATTCTTGTAAGTTTGATCGTCGTCACTAAAGTTTTCATCCAAGCGCTGTACAGGTCTTTCAACTGGAGAACTAGACCATGGGCTTTGTGCAGGTAGATCATCAGAAAAATACCTTCTCCTGATTAACTGTGACAATGGAAAACATAAGAGTTGAATGCTTTCCGAGACAGTTCCATAAATAAAATATATATGAGCATCAGAGCATGTATAGTGCGCGTGTGTGTATTTATATATTACATGTATGTGAAAATCTCAATTTTCATCCGTGATCCTTGTCATGCCAAGACAAGTGAAATAAGCTACTAACTGACAAAAGAACAAGAATACAAACCATTCGGAAGAATTTCATCACCGCTTCTTTGTCATATCTTGCTTCTCTTGCAGCCTGCATACATGGTAGGCATATCAACCACAATGCGATAGTAGTGTAACTGAATCAAATTAACTACATTATGCTCATCTGTAGAATTATAAACATCTAAAAATTTAACTTTGACACTTTTGGTACAATAAAGAAAAAATAACAAAGATATGGGAAGGTGCATTAAGGATCAAACATTACAGTTTCCTTGCTGGTAAAGACAATATTACAAGACTATCCATTTACAAAATCAGAAAAGAGTAATATATGGTTTTTAAGCTTAGCAGATCATTCAAACAAGTTTATATCTTGAAAGTCAATAACATATTCTAGATATAACAAAGTTCTCACATGAACTCAAAAAGTTATGCCCAGGCTGGTACAAGCACACATATGCTATGGCATCCAACAGATTCACTTCATATACTAAATTAATCAAAATGTCCTCATTCAGTTTCCAAGGTCATTATGCTTCTTACCGCAATAAGGCCTCCATTTACAAGACTATCCATTTACAAAATCAGAAAAGAGTAATATATGGTTTTTAAACTTAGCAGATAGTTCAAACAAGTTTATATCTTGAAAGTCAATAGCATATTCTAGATATAACAAAGTTCTCACATGAACTCAAAAAGTTATGCCCAGGCTGGTACAAGCACACATATGCTATGACATCCAACAGATTCACTTCATATACTAAATTAATCAAAATGTCCTCATTCAGTTTCCAAGGTCATTATGCTTCTTACCGCAATAAGGCCTCCAGATCCAGGAAAACTCTCAGTTAGTGGAAGTTCCTCACTGGATGGAAGCAGACCTTGCTTTTCAACCCACTGCCGAGCT
This sequence comes from Rhamnella rubrinervis, assembly GCA_007844105.2. Taxonomy (NCBI): domain Eukaryota; kingdom Viridiplantae; phylum Streptophyta; class Magnoliopsida; order Rosales; family Rhamnaceae; genus Rhamnella; species Rhamnella rubrinervis. Next base: position 12,075,805 of record CM017584.2, on the reverse strand, counting down.
ACATCAACAAGATTTCCACTACTTCCTCTTGTACCCTCTTTTGCAGCAATATCAGCTTTGTTACCGATAACAATATACGGGACAGGAAGGCCACCAGGACCTCCGGATCCTAGAGGAGCTGAGAATGTCCCAGTTGCAGAAATCTCAGCTGCCCACTTCTGCAAGCTAGTTTTTGTCCTTCTTTGGGAGAGATCATGAACAAAAATTACACCTACACAAAATTTCATGCAAAAGTATGAGTTGAAAAGCAAGAAAGCTATCATCTTGCTACATGTTCCAGAGTCCCAATGAATTTGAAATGAAATAAAATCAGAGAAAGCACATCGGAATCCTGCTGATGAGGTGTATATTATTAGATTAATACTATTAAGATATTGCAAGTGGAATTAATCTGGTGAACATAGAAGGCTGTAAATAGCTTCCTGTAAAATTATAGATTTTTCATTTTGCCTCCAGATTTATCTTAAATAAAGTATTGATATGTCATGCAAACAACAACAAAATGTTAGAGAATCCATGTATTTCCCCATGCACTTACAAGCCCAAGTGAGGTTGCTTGATTCCAACCCACAAATACATTATGATGCTTCTATTTGTCCGGAGTCTAATCTCATAGATTTAACATAAACAACTACTTACATCAATACAATAGGATGTTTATCGAATGAATGAGACCTGTTACATACCATTAATTTGTGAATAAAAAAGAGACCGACACTCTTTGTATCTGTCATGTCCTGACACATCCCAAAGTTCAATAAAGAAATCTCTCTCGCTATCACCTTTAAGGCTGCTTGAAGAGCTACCAGAATTTCCATAAGAAGTGTGCTGAGTAAAGATACAATAAAAACATAAAAGTGTGAACTCCAGAAAATGGCTATCCATATATCCTCCAAAACATGAGTAACTGCAATTCTTACCTTTACATCAACTGTACACCCAATTGTTTGAGGAGGGCGAGCAACGGAAGAACCTTTGATAATCAGATTTACAAGAGAAGTTTTCCCAACACCTTCAAAAGATTAATATCTACGTATAAATTTCCATATTTCCAAAGCTGTGAGATGTAATGATTAAGGCAAAATTACTATGTCTAGATAAACATGAGATGCAAGCATGTCATGACAGCAGATCACATATCTCCTTTCCATGTCTTCTACAGTTGTGCCTGATGCACAAGCATTTCCAAGTCAAAATTCTAGCATCTCATTTCAATCTATCAAATAAAATTCTTGTTTGCTCAACAGTATCAAAGTTAACGCAATTCATTATCCTCCTAGGTAGCTGAAAGTTTATACTGTAGAAATCAAGTCTTAAGCATGACCTGATGCATTACTACTTGAACCATGAGTCCCACTTCTAAGTTCTAAAATCTTTAATTAAAACGAAACCAATATGCAAAATTTAGACTTGTGCCACGAATTGATAGGATTGATCCCAAAAATTTCAACAACTTAGTTCTTGCAAGTATGCGTGTTGGGAAAATCAATAAACACACACAAAATATAACAAAATAAACGCTAAAATTCCTAAACAAATCAAAATATGCGTAAAAAAAACCACGAAATTTTAAAGGGAAGAAGAAGCATAAACCAAGATACCTGAGTCGCCAACAACGAGAACCCGAACCTGACCACAAGGCGGACCACCATTTTGCTCTTTGGTCTCCCTCTCACGGTCCCTCCAAAACATAATGTCCTCCAAAGCCCTTCAGAACCACCCAAAAATTACCTCCAATTCCAGACGCACCCAGAAACAAATAATAGCCTTGTTCTTCATTCACACATCCACCACAAATCAAGTCCCGTCAAACAGACAAAAAGCTACAACTTCTTAAGCATGTTAACCTCAATTTCAATCTAAAATCCATCTTGTATTGAAATCAAGCCAAGATCCAAGCACAAGCTATAAAACCCATTTCTAAACATCTCTCCACAGACCCAATACAACCCACTCTACTGAAAATAAACAAAAACCCACTTCCACCGACAGATCCGGTATAAGAAAAATTTGAAGATGGGTTTTCTTCGGAAAAGCAGAAAAGCGACAACAGAGTTAACAATATCAATAGAAGACTGCCTCCAATTCGGTGGTGGCAGATTTCAGTGTTGAATTGAATAATTACACCAAGATCTGAGGAGGAATGCGAAATTATAAAATTAAAAGTTGATTTTAATGGAAGACTAAAATTAAAGAATAAATCTATTTAATCCTTTTAGTGCGCTGAGCAAGCCAAAAATGTTTTTGGATCGGTGATGATGGATTCGATGTCTGTTCGAGTATGGTGTTGAGTTGGATTGGAGACTCCATCCATGGTCGTGGCCTGATTATTTGTTCGTGTATTACACGCTATCAATGGCACGTGAAAGTTGTAGCTCACCAATTTTGGGATGGGAAGGACATGTGGAGAATTTAGTAATTTACCATTTTCTATATCTATCACAATTTATTAACTTTTATTTATATACATAATATGTATTATGCTTAGCAAAAATACTTGAGAATTATCATTACTTTTTTAGAATATTATTCCATAAAATTGATATTTTTGTGCTTTTTTATGTATAATAAAAAAAGAATTTCAATATAAAAATTATCAATTCAAAATTTTTTTAAAAGATAAAATTTTATTACTATTCAGATATTTTATACCTGTAGAATTATCACCGTAGCATATACAGGATCACAAATGCACCCCACCAAGTAATGTAAACAATACTATATAATTTAGCATTTATTAAAGTACTGTTAAAGCAACAACAAAAAATTTTTAAGATAAACTTATCACTTAAAAATTAAATTTAAGATTTGACCATTAAAGATTTTTTTTTTGGGCAAATAAAGAAAAGACTCTATATGTTATATTATCACAAGTAAAAAAATTAATGAAAGTCAACTGACCATAATTTCATTCCTTAAACCCAGTAATTAATTGTCCATGTAAAGCCTAAAATTGATAGAAAATAAGCAAAATCAACCAAAAATAAAAAGAAATAAATAAATAATATTTTGACACCCTCATGAACGTCACCATTTTCACATCCTATGGGAATTGAACCCTTGATTAAATTAAAACAAAATTTTATGGACAATTAATTACTCATGTTTTTATATTTGTCACATTGGATAAAAAAAAAATAAAGTAACAATAAAAGCAATTAATAATCTTGATAGGTAAACTGGTTTAACTAATGTTAAGGCAACAGGAGGAGCCTATCTTACCAGAAACCCAAACTTAAAAACTCAAAACCCAATCCATGAACCAGCAGGCCTGGCTCCATTTTAATTGGCCTATGAATTCATAAAATTCCATTATTTGTGGGCCATGAAGTTCAGATATATATATATATATATATAAATGGTGCGAATTCTTGTATACAGATATTATATGCATCAATAGCACAATTCTTTTCTTAAAAGAGAAAATAAAACAAGTTCAGTAAGTCTCTCTCCCTGTAATGAGCTCTCTACAAAACAAAGTAAACAGAAACAAAAGGAAATAAGGGAGAGGAAAAGAAGGTCATCGGTCATCACCCATTCACCCTCATCCCTTTTGTCTGGCCTTTTGGTAATTTTAACTTCTGTACACAAACATACCCATTTTTTTTTTGTCTGTGATAGTAAATTTTGGTTTTAACAGTTATAATTAGACATTAAATTAGCAGAGAGCAAAGTAATTAAGGAAGAAGGAAAAAAACAAAATAAAGGACCAGGGGCAGAATTGGAATAATATATGGGGCCTAATCTATGAAGAAGTAGAAGAGTGAGAAGAAGCTTGCAAAGTCCAACCGGTTGGAACCACAACAGGCACTTGGTTGTAATAGACAAGAGCAGGACTTTCATGGTTGTGTACTCCTTCATATGTTGTTAGCACATAGCTTGAGTCTTCTCTGTCCCTCTCTACCCTTTTCTTTACATTGCACCCTCCACTTGAACATTTGAAATAATTCCTGTTTTTTTTGTTTTAATAAAAAAAAATCACAAATTATATTCGGTCTAAATTATGAATAATCAGTACAATTTAATTTATATCACTCCTTATTTACAGAGAATTAACGTTCCTAATTTTGAATTTATATGGCATGATTTAGAAAAATGGCACTAGAAGAACAAAATCACACAATTTTTTTTATACTTAGTATTAAAAGATGCTAGTGAAAATTTCTATCAATAAATCTGACTTTTACCTATATGTTTTATCAAGATTATTTATCAACTGACATTATAATTTTTGTATGAATATGTTATTAGCTTTCATTTAGAGTTTATTTATCATTTATTAGATTTTATGAAATTGTTAACCAATATCATAGTATCACATCATGACTATTACATCACTTGAAAATTTATTTTCCTGAGTAATGCTAGACTTATTAAGAAATTTTATTAAAATTGCTTACCAATTGATATGACAGTTGATGTGGTGATATATTATTACATTACAATTTAATATATCTTAACTTATATGAAAGCTAATAACATGTGACATCTATACCATGCTAATAATATGCGATATCAATACCATATCAATTGACAAGCAATCTTGATAAGCCTAATATTATTGTTATTTTTCTTTTTTGTAATATAAAAACCTTTCAAAAAATGACAACACCAGTGGGCTTAATGCTAAAGGGTATTTATGGGCATTAACATTGTAAATTCACTTTCTCGAATGGTGTATTAAACTATAATAATAATTAATATATTTTTTTTTTAACCAATCATATAAATAAATGATGGGTCGGTATTGATTATTAATAATAACAAATAACATTTCTCATGTGGGTCCTAAATGAAATTCAGCTATAAGTAAACTAATTAGTACAAGTGGATCATGTGGGTTCTATATGAAATATTCCATGTAAGATCCACCGCCCTAATTACATACATCATATATGTCTTTAGGCAACATCCCTAGTTATAGGTTGTCCAACTAAGGATAATAATAAGTTTTAGATTATAGAGTTAATTATACGAACTGTTCCTTGCTACGTACCATGAACTTCACAAATATATAATTAAAAAGACTAGCAAATTAAATTCAAGGCATATGTTTGATCATTTTTATTTTCTAAAAATTTCAATTATAAAAAAAAATTATTTAAAAATAAATAAATTTATAGTATTTTAAAATCAAATTTTATTTGTTTAAGTATTCAATCAATTAAACCAAGTTTATACAAAAACATATTTATTATTTTACATGTATCATTTATTAAAGTCCAAAACAATACTGCTTAAAAATCAGTTTCCTTAGTTAATTGAGAAGCCATGACGTACCTAACAATCGTTTGAAATTACAAAACTAAAGCAGAAGTTTTAATTCTATAAAAAAATAAAAAGAAAAAAAAGCAGAAGTTTTAAGAAATGTTAGTGTATAAAGAAATAAAAAAATAAAAAGCATACATAAGCATCATCTAAGGGGTGATTTGAGAACGTTTCTATTATTTATTTTTAATTTTAGTTTTTTATCATAAATTTTATGTGTAATTTGCTTATTTTAAAGGTTAATAAATTTTAACTAGAGTTTGTTACATCGATTCATTTTACTATAAATATAAAGGAAAAAAAAAATTAAAAATAGTTTGAAATTATTTTCAATTTAGTGTTTCTAATATTCTTTTCCTCCACAATTTATAGTAAAATAAGAAAATGAATAAATTAACTCCATAACTAACTTCAAAATAAACAAAACACATACAAATTTTAAGAAAAAAACAAAAAGCCAAAAACAATAACATTATCAAATGACCATAAAAAAATGGTTTTCAAATAGTAGCCAAAACTCAACCTCCGTAGCTATTTATGTATAGGACATATTATATATTCGACACGTATATTATATACATATACACAAGTTTGGTGTACTACATCATCAAGTATAAAATAATTAAACTAACTATAGCTACACCTTTCCTAAAGGGTGTGATAGGGTTGTGAAGGATTAATTGGATCCAAACAGAGATAAGACAAAGGTGTACTATATATATATATATATATATATATATATACACGTGTGTGTATTTGGCTCGACTTTGCAACTGGCTAATCTAATCATGCATAAATACATACACACCAAAAACCAACACCCTCCTAGAGCCTGTGGAAACCTAGTAAATAATATTGGATTTGCCAGCCAACTCAGGCAAGTGTATCTTTATATCTGAAATACTTGCTAGCTAGTGGCTATCGATATTTCCCACAAATTAATTAAAAATAGGATAATATATTTATATTATATATATAAACACACACAATGATAACCTTCACACTTGGATGATGAAAATATCTTTGAAATAAATATGCCAGTCTACTTCAGCATTGTATTGGGAAGCAGCCTGTTGGCTGCGAAAGTGACAGCCATGCAATATTATTATTTGATCTATGTACATATACACCTTCTTCACCTTCATTTATTCTATTTTTTGTGGTGCAAATTAAATTCTTAAAGTGTGTGTGTACATACATACATATATATATATATATATATATATGTATGTATGTGTGTGCGCGCGCGCAAATGCAAAGAAAGGCATTTACGTAATTAATTTAGGATTAATAAGAGTAATTAACATTGATCACACATTAGTTATTTACAACCACAAAAAGCAAAGAAAGCACTCGTTAATCAACTAAAGCTAGCTACTTAGCTATTTCCAAGGTTGTATGAAAGATGATTGTAACTAATGAGGTTCTAGAAAGAGTGGAACGGTGTATGGGAAACTCATCGTGGCAAATATTTTGCTTTGTTAATTATGATATACACCTTCTATATAATTATATTCTCTCTCTTGTAATATAGTGTTAAATTAGATATTAACTATATTTTGATAATCTGGCCATAGCTAATTGACCACCTCTTTAATTTTTGTTAATTTCGGTTTTCTTTGTTAAATTGGTTTTTGGTTAAGCACTCCAATTAAGGGTTCCAAGTGATTATTCACTAATTAAGAAAAATAGGGAGAAAGATATATATATATTAGAGAGAGATCGGCTAGAGATCCACTTGTTCCTGACCCCATGCAATTATTTTCATGTATAGCTCAAGTTTCGTATTAACAAATATACACTAATTTATCCAAACTCTTTGTCTATTTTAAGAATTGTATATTTTTTTTTTATCTAAGTCAAAGACATAAATATATACGGATAAATAGTTAACAATTACAAGTACCTGGGATTTGGGCTGTTCTTCACAGACTTCTTACCGTACTTCCTCCATTTGTATCCATCATCCAAAACCTCCAGCTCTGATTTCGTTCTAAATGCAACCCTATGCTCCATCTTGTTTTTCTTCACCCCAATAATATTCTTGCATTTTCTACACAAACAAACACCCACAATATAATTTAATCACTCACATGCCAAATAGTAACTACTATGCATATCCCATTTCAATAGATGACAGTATTTCCTTATAATAATTAATAATATAATAAAATGACAAATAAATAACCATCTAAGTTATCAGTTTATATTATATATGATCACTTGCATGTTGCTACTTCTTGGTGATGAAGTACCACTGGATCCGCCCACAAACGTCTCAGCCGATATCATGCTTTGCGACGAACAGTCCTCTCGCTCTACGCCGCCGCCGCAATCATCATCAGCACCGTCGAGCTTCAGATAATCAGAAAGCTCGAAGTCCATGAACGGATCGAAGTGAGTGTAATTAGGGTTAGGGTTTGCCGGAAAGTCCATTTTGCCACAGATGGAAGATGAAGGAAAAGGGTCTCTGTGTGTGTGTGTGTGTGGACTTGTCAGGCTTACTTCCATTAAAACATATATATTTATACAAAAAATTGTTTTATTATTTATTTATTTATTTTGTTTTATTGTGGGTGGCTCTCTTTTTTTTTTTTGTTTTATTGCTCCTTCATATACACTTTCCTAGAGGGCTGCATTGAAGGTTCGTCAGCTGGGGGTCCACGTGGCATAAGGACAGGGTTATGACGTCAACATGATGACGTCATGACTTGCTTTTTGTGGTGAAGGGATCTTTGGGACCACAAGTTTGTGTATTAATTTATATACACTAACACCGGACGAGGGTGTCGTCTGTGATAGGCGGAGCTGATGTTGGCGTGGCGAGGAGTAATTGATTTGATGGGTGCTCGTCTTCATTCCCATCGGCGAGTGGATGTGATCCGGGGCTTGAATGGAGCCCACTTGTCAAAGTTGATGGCCATCGGTTCGCTCAACGACACCCTCTTTTCGTCGTTGAGTTGGTCTTGGAGTGAAGCTGGGGTAAAGAATCTTGTAATTAGAGTTATTCTATGTCAAACTTTTTATTTTTTTTTTCTTTTATTTCGTATAATTGATTTAAAAAATTCTAAAAGTTCACAATTAATTTTATTTGAATGAATTTTTTTTAAAAAAAATAAATTATAATAATTTTTATATTTATTGTTAATATATATATATATATATATTTTTTATCTTTATGAAATGAGACTCATGATCATTTCATATATAAACTTTATTAGTGTTTTATTGATAAGAAATGGCGACAAATATTTATTTTTCTATAACCATAAGTAGTTAACTGTAATATACTCTTATATTATAACTTAATATACACCACTTATCCGTACGGATTAGATCGATATATGTACACACATATATCAAACATATGTATAAATATATATAAATTTGTTATACATATATTATATAAATATATGTATAACAAATATATATCTCTATCTCTTTGAATATTTTATTGACATTTTCGTCCACTGCATATTTTTAAATATATACCGTACTATGTATTTAATTATTTTATGTCTTTGTCTCGCTTTCTACTACAAGGTCATGCTCTTTCTTTCTTCCTTTTCTCTTTTCTATTTTCTATGTTAATTGGTCAGAATATTGATGCAAAAATATTTTACTATTAATTCAAATTATCACTCTCTTATGCCCCAGCACCAAAAAAAAAAAAATGAAGAAGGAAAGAAAGATAAACAGCTGGGTTCTCTCCTGGATTAGCATGGTAATTAGCTGTTAAAATATATAATTTAATCTGCATTCTGGTTTATTTCAATACTTTAATACGTATTATTATATTTTATTTTTATGTTTTTGGTTATAGATCACATCTACATCATATTCATTACCATATGAAATTAAGTGAGAATGATAGGTCTAATAATAAGTGTGAATTCAAATTGTGGTACCAAGGATGGCTTTTCTCAAAGTTGCCCACTAGCATAATTAATTATTCGCTGTAAAATTATTTATGCACTTGGAAATTTCACATACATTGTAAGAAACCAAATATTGGGGTCAACTTTGATTTCGCACATACAATTGATTGTTCACAATTAAGTCTCTTCCTTTTTATTTTTAAAAAATAAAATAAAAAATTTATTTTTATTAAGAAATTTTGTTAATATTTTATTACTAATTTTATATATGATTCCTATAGCCAAATAATGTTTTTAGACTTTACCAAGTTTATCTACCAAACAGAGGCTAATTAAGTCTATCCCTTAATATGTTCTCCTTTTTTGCCCAGTTTCTTAACTATATATATATATTAATGCTAAAAAAAAAAGAGTTGGATTAGTGAAAGGCATGCCATTATCTTTAAAGAAACCGAAAGTAGATTTAATATAATATTATTAAACTTGTGACCGGGTAAAGGTATAAAATCCTCACTCCAAGTAATCTTATTTTACCTTAGGGTTAAAGTTTTGAAGAGAGATGTCAATATTCTCCTTTTCTACCAATAAATTTAGAGCATTAAAATCTTTTGTTAAGTTGTCTATCAAATAGTCGATGCGATAATATTTATTGTACGTACTTCTAACTTATTAGGTTATATTAAATTTGTCAAACAGTATCATATTAGAATATTAATAACTAAAATTGTATTTTATAACATAATTATTTTTTATTTTTAATTTATGTGTAATTTAGTTAATTTAGAAATTGTTAAATTTCAATAAAAATATTACTTAATTTAATAAAATTTTGACTAATTTTAATAAAACTGTCAATATTCTAAATTGGAAGTTAGAGAAAAACCAACTTTCTTATAAAATTATTTTTTTTCTCAAGAAGGAAATAAAAAGCAGAGGATTTCCAAATACAATGAGGAAAGAATGACATAACTATCTATTTTTGACTAATATATTTCTTTATCATTTTCATACTTATTCCGAATACCAAAAATAGCATTTTTTTTTCTGGTAAAAACCAAAATTGGCATTTAAAAGCCAAAGAGGAAGGTACTCCAATGGACATGGACATGGACATGATGATCTTATCACTATTAACTTCAAAGGGTACGTTATATATATATATATATATATATATATATATATATATATATTAATTAATTAATAGTTATTACTACTTTTTTTTTTGGTAGAATAATATTTATTACTTTCTGAAAGTGTAAAAGCTACATATAAAAATTTGAATGGACCTATAGCTAGCTAAGTACTTTTCTTCCTCACCTTAATGTTACTTTAATTCTTTTGTGGGGTAAGTTTATAATGCTTTGACGGATATACTTTTGGAAAGGATATTAACAAAGAAAAAGAAGAAGGATCACAGGACAATGTAAAGTAAAAGAGACAGAGACAGAACAAAAAAAAACGAAGAAGAAGAATAAGAGGTGGTTTTAAATTTCCATTAGCCACTAAAATAGTAAAATTAAGTACGTGTCTGGTCCAATTACTGTCAAAACATTACAAAAATCGAGTATTATTCAGTATTGAAAATTGGCTCTTACTTAACCCACTTAATTTCTTTACTTGACATTTTAGTTTTCAACTTCTAGAAAATTGAAATTCACCAAAAGAAAAAAAAAAAAAACTTCTAGAAAATTGAACACACACATACTAGAAAAGAAAACAAAATAATAATCTTGCGCATTTCCACAAAATACTAAATATTTAGCAACTAAAAATTCAGAAGTAAATATTTGATAGAAAAAAAAGAATTCAAATTTTTTTTTATTAGTCATGTATAAATCATTGATTATTTATATTTTATATATATATATATATATATACATATATATGCGCTAGATTTTTTATTTCTGGGGAAAAAAAGAAGAGCAATATATATAGTAATTTGATGGATCACAAATTCACAAGCACTGGTAGTGATGAGAGGCTTACGCGATCATTATTGACATGTACGTGTGATGCACAAAAATACACAGGTTGACGTCGTGACCAACTAAGCTTTCGTTTTATTGGACTAATATCACTAAATTGAAAGAGCCGTTGTTTTGAAAAAAATAATTATAAAATGTAATATTAGAAATATTAAAACCATAAAAAATAGAAAATACTTTAAACTACTTATTAATTGTTATTTTACTTTAAGTTGGAGATTGGATTTAGGTTAATTCGAGAACTTGGTTTTGTAAATGTGTGAGAGTAATATGGTAAATTGGTCTTCGAATTTATTTATTTGTGTATACTTAATTTATTTCTATTCTTTAATGTAGTTATTTACTTTAATAATCAATTATGAAATTAAACTTCTGAAGCTTACTTGATCGCCTCAGTTACAAGCGCTTCACATTATGCTTTTTTGCTATGAAAACAATATTTTAAACCACATTATTGGTCGTCGCGTTTAAGATATTTTAATTAATTTTAATTCAAAACCTTACAATATAAAGTTTGAAAGAAACAGTTTGATTATTATATGCAAGCAGTAAGGATAATTAGCTATAGGAACGTATATGAAGAAACATTACATCTACTTAGCAACTAATGAAGAAAAAAAACATGGTAGGTGTGACAATTCTTCCACATAATTTTTCTTAAAGTAAGAATAATTCATGTTATATATATATATATATATATATATATAGACATATGTAATTGTTGATGGTTATATCCGGGCTTAATTTAAAATATTACATAATGCATATAAGATGATAAGAGAATGGATACATATCAACTTTTCACACAGAATATTATTTAATCTAATTTATTAAAAGTTGAAAATCAAGATTATGCATAGGTTTTAACACAAATGAGTTCATATATATACTTCCTCATTCACCTTATTTTATTGTGTTTAGGATAATCATCAAGTCACATTCATAAATAAATAAATAAGAAGAAGAAGAAGAGAGACTAAAATACTTTTTGATATATGTATGCGTATTATAAAATTGGTAGGGTTTGAGTCAAAAAGTAGGCAAACTAAGGTCAATAGAAAGGTTCATTTGGAAGATTAATGAATGTTGGTCAAGAGCTGAACCAACATGGAAATCCAATGAAGTAGACCCGTAAAAATTCACTACCACATGCATGATGGAAATACGAAAGTGCAAGGAAATTAATGTGCAAGTCAATCATGATAAGGTCATATATCTACATGCAAAGCTTTTGATTTTTGATTTTGTAGTTTTAGAGATTGAAAATTGTATGGAAGCTTCACTTGGACAGCCATGCCAAAACTTTAAATTACCAAGAGTACCACTTTGTAATGTCTATTCCACATGCCTTGCACTAATTAATTTGGGAAAAGGGTTTGTCTTGGTCTCCATTTAGTTATTGACTTTTATATATACTTTCAAAAAGTCTCAAATGAGTCCTTTTATGTAGGTTTTTTTTTTGTCAAAATAAATAAGAAAAAATATGTTGTAAATGTCAAATAATGTGTTTTTAAAAGCATGCTCAAGTTAATATGCATGACTTGCCAATGTGCATTTGATATGAAAATTTTCGTTAATATTTGTGACCAAATTGAACATACAGGTACTTATTTGAGGCGTTGTGAAAGAAAAGGATGACATATATATATATATATATATATATATATATATATATATATATATATATATATATAAACTGGATGGTTTTGCTTGAAACTTTGGGTAAGAATAGATGAAATTGATGTTGATACGAGATTATGAAAGTGATTAACAATTAATGGAAAAATTTCTACTATTTGTTCACATGTTTGAATTGGTTGGGGGATGGGTCCAATTTATTAGTATTATGCTTTGCAGAGAACCTCCAAGCATACGCTTTTTGTTAGACTTGACCTAGATCTTATTCATGTCTATATCTTCAGGCTTCTTATTCGGAGCCAGCCTATCTATAGAGAGAGGGAGAGAGACATCATGAACCGCCTCAACAGCACACACACACACACACACACACACACATATATATATATATATATATATATATATATTTATATATATTTATATGTATATATATCCTTACTTCTCAAGTACACATGGAGTTATACACACAGAGGGGGTCTCTTCTCACGTCATGTGAATGATCATTAATTTTGTCTTAATTTATATGGAATAATGTTGTGTTACCTGCCGTCGCAACATTTTACGATCCACAAAAACAAGTTGTCAGGCATTAGAGGCTCACTCATTAGGCCTCCGGTCTAATGATATGATATATGTACAAGTGGACCATACATTTTACGATTCGTGACACACAACTATACTCATTAATTCTTTTACCAACAAATACACGAAGATTATATATATGTGTGTATATATATGAAAGGAAGAAGCATAGACGGGGTCCCACCCATTAGGTAGCGTAGCTAACAGCGTGGTAATTAATTTTTAAGCTATCATTTCAGTGTGTTGATGGGTTGACACTAGGTTTAATTAGTTGACTTTTGTAATTAACAGCTGCAAAGTGGTGGTCTATCCCTAGGATCCCAGGCACATTTGTCCGTCAAGTTTACAGCTAGCTCAGCCTTATTGATGCCAGAAAAGCAAGCTCTTGGCCACCCAAGTCATGCTTTCTCATTTACCAAAAAACGAAGAAGTCCAGCGTTCACATTGCTACCTCACGGATAAAGGACGTCAGTATTTGTAGTAATCTTTGGTGGCCAAAGGTAAACATCGTAGGACTAGGACCTCCATTTTTTTTTTTTTTTTTTTTGCTTTTTTAAAGGTATTTGGCAATAATGCACAAAATAAAAATAAGTGGTACAAAATCGTAATTTTATTTTTTATGTTAAAGGTTTTTTGGGTAAATAAATTTTTATGGCAAAGGTTTAAATAAATGGTAGCGTACGAAAATAATAAAAAAATATATATAAACAGTTAATAAAATATTATTTATAAGATAAAAATACAATATATTTATAAATTAAGGATAATTTAAAAATATTATAAATTGAAGATCAATTCACATTGCAACCTCGTACATACTAGGAGCGCATTGTTTTTTTATTAAATCACGTCTTACCCAACTTACAGCAGCTGGACCTTGTTGTATTGTGGAGCAGAGGCAGAATATTCATCTCTGTAATGTTAACGTGCATGCATGTCCATGTTGTTCTAATTTTCAAAGCCTACTTGTATTTTTTATTTTTGGTGTAATACATTAAGTATTTTACAAAAAAGACAACCTTGTTATGCGCCATTGATTGCTTCGTATCTTCTTCTTTTTTTATTTTTATTTTTTGTATAACACGCTTTAAAGACAATTTGTTTGTTAGGGCTGACATTTATTATTTTTTTTATAAAAAAAAAAAGAAGAAGAAAAAACCCTGAAAGTTTCAAATCTAATATAACCGAATTAACTCAACAAAATTGGCAAATTAAGGTTGTTTATATACGATGTATTTTATGATTGGAGTGTTTGTGTATTGTGTTTATGTTAGTTTCATTCTTTCATATATTGCATATTATAGTATAAAATAAGGATTCAGTACATTTTAATATTCTCTAATTTGGCTAAATTTTTATTATGGCTCTCTTAAATTTTACCTTTTCAATTAAATCTCTTTAATTTCTAATTTAATTTGATTATATCTTCTTCCTCCAATAAATTATGTTTTCTATTAGAGATTCGGAAAAATTTGGGAGAGAAAACAAACAGAATCAAATTGAAAACTTGAGGGATTTAATTGAAAGACAAAATTTAAGATGAACTAATAGAAATTTGGCCAAATGTGTATTAAAAGTCGGTAAAATATTGACTCTATATCCAAAATATTTAATAAGACTTGTGCTGTAAAAATTCAAGTAAAATAAAATAAATAGCTTTTGACTAAAAAAAAATGCTCATAAACAGTTAGGTTTTGTTTGATTAGCATGTTCAAGTCATTCAGCAGATAAAAAAAATATTTAAAGCATCATCAACAACCAACAACCGTAAATAGGAAATTTAAATCAGCTATCTAATTATCTATCTCACTACCTTTCTCAATTTTAAAATTTTGACAAGTTGCAAAAAATTTTATGCTCTTTGAGTCCCATGTTATTTATTTTATTTTTACAGTTCAATCTTCTATAAATTGAGACTCAATCATCGTTAAAAATTTTGTAACGTGTCAAAATTTTAAGGGTGGAACAAATAGTGAGACATGTAAATAGGGGACTTACCCTAAAAAAATAAATAAAAATAAAACCAATAATTAATTTTCACCACAAGAGATTTAAGAAATGAAAAAAAAAAGAAAAAAAAAGAGAGGACAATTGGCTTTGGTTTTGCCAATGTATCCCATTCACAAGTTAAAACATCTCTTGAACTGAATCCAATATTTTGTGTATGCAAAGGCCGGCCCAAATCAACAAGAAGTTTCATTGCATCCACATTCTCAATGACCCTTTTATACCTATAGACTTTACAAAAAGACAGAGAAATGGCCTTCAATTTTGCTTGGAAACACATTTTCCATTTGTTATTTAAGACCACATCTCCTCCAGTACAATTTATGTTTTTGTTGAAAATTTTGTTTGGATTATTCCACTTAACTTGGTTTGCAAAAAATAAAATAAAATAAAACAACACCGTTAAACAAAAAAAAATCCATTAGCTTATATTTAACTTAATTAAGTTATATAATAAGTACAATTAGACTATTAATGCACATCATACTAGACTATTTCTTTTATTATTTAACGTATATAGTAATATAATATCATTTAAAATTTATATTATATTACATAAAAAATTTAATTTTAATATTTTCCTTTAAAATAAAACATTAATATTTTATTTTAAAAAATTACATAATATTTATAAATAAAAGATATTTAAATTTTAATAGTCATTTATATTAATAATTTAAATTGTTATAGTAAAATTCAATATATAACATTCAAATTAAATATTAAAAAAATATCATATTATTCTGACCTATATATTTGAGTGGATCAGAATAATACATGAATATTATATTAAAAGGAATTTTGGATAATTCTGATATAGTACGAAGTGTTACATCTAATACCGTACTAGGACTATATAATATATAATCCAGTACAAATACAATACGATGTTTATATTGAAAATAAATAAATAAATTATTTAAAAAAAACATTGTGGTCTTCATGTTCTCAGAAATAGCGACAACAATAAATATATCCTCAAAATCAACCTGAAAATAAAAAACGGCACCGTTGACACCAAGTCCACCCTGTCGAAAATACAGACAGAGCAAGCATGGAGGAGAAATGGCACGAGTGTTGAAAGCGAATAGTCAAATGGAAGGTACTTTTAATGGCGTTGTTTGCTAATCATTAAAAAAATTTGTTATTTATTTAAATTAAAAAAGATGTAAACTGGCGGGTAACGTTGGCTCTGGTTGGCAAAAAGTTCACATGCCTCTCGCTTTGCTCCA
The DNA here is from genome assembly GCA_007844105.2 of Rhamnella rubrinervis. Lineage (NCBI taxonomy): Eukaryota > Viridiplantae > Streptophyta > Magnoliopsida > Rosales > Rhamnaceae > Rhamnella > Rhamnella rubrinervis. Next base: position 12,059,215 of record CM017584.2, on the reverse strand, counting down.
TTCAATTCCTGCAAAAGTACTTAAAAAAGTGACAAATAATTTTTTTTTAATAAAAAGTCAGAACCAAAAAGTTGGAACACCAACGAGAAGAAGAAGAGTCAAGAACCACCTTGAAAATGGCCTACCCTTTTCTTTTTTTCATCATGATCTTATACTTTTATTTATTTATTTATTTTCAACTCTTTGCTTCTATGTGGTTGGATTCCCGGAAACTAGTGAGAAAGTTTTGGAGTTTTGAGGAACATATTTTTTCTTTTCTTTTACTTCTTTTGTCCCTATCTACTAGTAGAGTTTTAGCTTTGATCCTCATGGAGGGTTCTATGAAAAGACGAACTCTGCTTAAGGTCATCGTCCTTGGTGATAGTGGGTACGTTTCTTTTTCTTCTAATGTTTGTTTTGTTTTGTTTTGTTTTTTTTGTACCAGCATCATATACTACTTATGCATTTTCTGCAATATTTTTTAGCCTTATTTTGTGTTTTTTGGTTTCTGAATTTTCAGGGTGGGAAAGACGTCTTTGATGAATCAGTATCCTTTAGAACATTTTATTGAGTCTCTGATTTCTGTCATTCTCTTCTAATTGAATTCCTCTACTATTGAAGCCCTCGTTCTTTTTTTTTCTTCTCTCTCTCTCTCTCTCTATATATATATATATATATATATATTCTGCAGCTATTTTTCATCTTCCACAACTATTAAGCAATCTGTGTCACATTGGAAATGGGATTGGTCTACAATTCTGTGCTTATGTCCACATGCATGTGTGATATGATGTTGGAGAATACCCATTAGAAGAGATTGAGGACCTATACATTGGTTTTGATTGGGGATGTTAGTGGGGGCTTAAATGTTTATTGGTGAATTGGTCATTGTGGTACAGAAGGTGTCCAAGGGACTGGAATCGTGGCTTTGATGGTTCTTGCCTGAGCCAGTCATTGTAATTTGAAAGATGCAAAAGAGTAAGCTATTTCATTACCGACGGTAACAATTCTAAATAGAAGCTTCTGATTGTTTGAATAAGATTTCCTCTGACTGAAGAAGACAAAAAAATATATCAGCCAGCTCTAATTTCTAAGGCATTCTCACAAATATGTGATGTGCAACTGTTAGAAATTCTTGTTTATTTGCAGAAATAATCAAAGGTTCTTTTTGAAACTTCTCCATATAGTTTAGAGGGATAAGTTTCACAATTCACATTGGGTTTTTTGGTAGTTAAATTCCTTTATGGGAATAGTAAACAAATGTTACTAGAATATTCAGTGGGCTACTCGAACTCGGACCTCTCATAAGAGGGCAGTAGATAATACCACTGGGCTGTCCCCTTTATTTGTTTATAATGTCAACTTATGTATTGCATCTGATTTTTCTGCATTCCAGAGACCATTATCGGGTGAATTGTATTATTAACTTCCTGTTCAGATATGTATATAAGAAGTTCAGTCAACAGTATAAGGCTACAATCGGAGCTGATTTTGTCACGAAAGAGCTACAGATTGACGACAAATTGGTGACATTGCAAGTGAGAGATTAGTGGGCTACTAGTAATTTATGTTAGCCAATTTACATCAATGCAGCTATTGTAAATTCTGTTGACTGCATTCATGTTTTGTTTTTTTTTGTTGGTATTTGACAGATTTGGGACACAGCAGGGCAAGAAAGGTTCCAAAGTCTTGGCGCTGCATTTTATAGAGGGGCTGACTGCTGTATTCTAGTATTTGATGTTAATGTTCATAGATCATTTGAAACACTCCAGAACTGGCATGACGAATTTCTCAAACAGGTCCACTCTCAAATCCTTACTTTCTCATATTTCTCTATAGTCCATTAATGGCCGTCATTTTTGTCGCTGTATGCGGAGAAACATCTTTAAAACTAGACAAGCAAATGATTTTATGTAGCCATTGAAAACATTAAATTTGGTAACCAGACAATTTTTTTTTTTGTCTATTTAAGGCTACCAATATCCCATTTCCCTTTAAAAGTCTCCAGGAATGTAAATAATGTAAGTAAAAGCTGTTGTTGTAGGATTAGCCTGGTGGAGGAACTCATACCACATAATACTTGTGCCCCTTCCTATTACTGAAACTATGCAAACATGACAAGTAATGAGTTCACATCATGATAAAATACTGTCTTTCCAGTTTCTATGTTTTAGCATATACTAATTTTTTGGGAAACTAGATGTTGAATATCGTTTCAAACCTTCAACTGCTTGAGAAAATATTTCCCACTTTGCTTTTTCTCTACTACATGATATTTGTTGACATAGGTATTTCTTTTTTGTCTCTGTTAAATTCTTGTTCATATTTATAAGCATTCATCAGCAATTTTAAGTTACTTTATGTGTGAAACCACGCTCATCTTGATTCTTTGACAACTGGTTATCAAATTCAGGCAGATCCAACGGACCCGGATATATTTCCTTTTGTGTTACTGGGAAACAAGATTGACATAGATGGTGGTAGCAGCCGAAAGGTATGTATGGGTTGCAGTTTTATGTGTGCATCCTGAAAAAGTCAACACTGGCTTAAAAGTTGTAAAAAGCTTCTCACCAATCTTGCAGGTTTCTGATAAAAAAGCTAGGGAATGGTGTGCTTCTAGGGGAAATATACCTTACTTTGAGACCTCAGCAAAAGAAGACAATAACGTTGATGAAGCATTTCTCGCTGCTGCAAAAACCGCACTAACCAATGAACGCGAACAAGTCAGCATGTGAGTTTGGTTTAAGATTTATGGAAATTGATCAAACATGCAAATCGTTACATGTTCACATTGCTTGATGTATGTTTGGTTAAGTTGTATGGAAATGTATCAAACATGCAAGTCTTTACATGTTCACATTTCTTGGCCACCTTTTTTCATACAAAACTGGCCCGTTCGCAATTACTGAATGCAAAGAAAAAAGTCACACATCTACTCTGCAACTCATGAAAACTATTTTCAAATCCTTTAAGCTTTCTTCACTGATTTCCAAATCATGCTCTCTGAAACTGACATGGTGAGGCTTTTACTTGGTCATTGTCTTTCTTTTTTCCCTCACCCTTTTCTTGGGTTAATTTATAATAATTAACCAGCTCTTGTACCTCATGTTGAATATGCTGCAGCTACTACCACCAGGGCATATCAGAAACTGTTTCAGAAGTAGAGCAAGGAGGAGGCTGTGCATGCTAAGTTGATTTTACTGACTAATAATAATTTGACCTCTATTAATTTTGAACATTTTTCTTCTGTAAATTTTTGTATAATTCTTTCATTCTTTTTGAGGGGTGGAAGGACAAGTGTGTGTGTGTTGTTGATCGCTTGTAGATTAGTATTCATGTATGTATGTGAAACAAATGCAAAATAAAATGTTAATATAAAATTAATTGTGTTGGCTAATTGCCTGGTTTTTTTGATGAATAAAAGGCCCGATGTGGATCTCATTGGGATTTTATTAGGAGATAGAGCTTCTTTCAGGATAGAGTAGAGCGGATTGCTTGGATCCCTCCGCAGGGTTAAGGAGATGAGGCAAGACTCTACGCGGTGTGATGGAAATCATTAAGGCCTTTTAGGTGTTCTGAGAGTTTTTTTTATGCACATTTTTGTATTTTTTGCTTTACTTTATTTTATTAATAAAACCACACTTTTACATTTAATTAAAACATGAATAATAAAAAATTGAAATATGAAAATTAAAAAATAAAATTGTGATTTAAATATTTCCACCAAAATATCTTCCATCAGGAAAAAAAATTACGTGATTGAAGTGGTAACCCCAAAATCGTTGGCGAAGAATGAGTTTAAAATGAAAGAGAATAAAAAATAGAAATAGAATTTTTGTGAACCTCAAAAAAGAAAAAAAGAAAGAAAAACAAATGAGCCGAAAAGACAGAAAAGGACCTGAAGGTCAAACCAAGAGAATAACTTCGACCGTCCGATCTGTTTCCACCGAACCCCAGTCAACCTCTACATGTGGGGGTTTGAATGGTTGAGATCTCTCTGATAATATAAAAATTGTACAAATTGGACCACGAATTTTATTCTTTTTTAAGTAAATTTTAAGAAATATACAGAAATTGTTCGTCTTTGGCAATGGCGTTCTCTGCAATGACTATGCAGTGCCCCTCTGTTCTTCGTTTGCCCGATAAACAGCCTTGCAGTCCTTTACCCCAACATTCATTTTCTCTCCGCTTTTCACCCTTGAAATTCAACCGCAGGAAACCCTTTTCAATTCGATCAACTTTGACTCCAAGTGCTCTTTCTTTTCCTTGATTTCTATGTATTAAACTTCAAAATTTTGTTAGTTTATGTATTTGTGTGCGTGTGTATGTGTTATATATTCTGTTTTAACTTTTATATTTTGGTTAGTGTTTGGCTACTTATTGGGTTAGTGTTATTGGAATGTTTCTTATGATTGCTTCGATATATATCATTTGGAATTTAATTTTATGTGTCTAGAAGTGATTTTATTTTCCAGGAGTTCTTGTTCAATTCCATCAAACAAGCTTCATATTGTTTCAGTTGAATTTCAATGTTTTGTGGGCTTGCCACATCTTATATTGTGAGATTTTATATTTATAGGTTTTAATAATTATATTCATACAATCTTCTTCGTTGGTTCTAGGTGTTAATAATTAAATTCATACAATCTAGTTGGTTGGTTTTTGGGTTGATTTTAGGTTTTAATAATTAAATTCATACAATCTAGTTGGTTGGTTTTTGAGGTTTTAAGAATTCGCACGAGGGATCTACATGGTGGATAGTTATTCATAAGGGCATGCTTGTTTATCTAATTAATTATGAAAAGATGGTAATTTTCTTAATTTATCCATTTTCTTTATTTTATCTATGGAGAAATTTCAATGTGGAAAAAATGGTGTAATTGATAGTTTGGTATTTTTAATTAAAAAATAAATAAATTTTTGGCCTTACATTCTAGTTAACTTTTTTGTTTTCTTTAGCATTTATATGACTATTGTCACATTAAACTTTGCCTATGTTACAGCTGCACCAGCATCTGAGGGGATAGCACCTGCAATTTTGCTCACGGATACTGCATTGAAGCACTTGAATGGGATGAGATCTGAACGTAATGAAGATCTATGCTTAAGAATTGGTGTTAAACAGGGTGGATGCTCAGGGATGTCATACACGATGGAGTTTGAGAATAGAGCAAACGCAAGACCGGATGACTCTGTCATGGAATATAATGGTTTTGTGATTGGTATGCCTACAGATTCTCATTCCCTTAGTAATGCTAGTATGTGCTGTCTATAATGACTGGTTAATGTGTTGCACCTTTTTTTGTACTTGAAGTTTGTAGATAACTATTTGGTTATCCATTCAATAAAAGGTGCATGTTAAATTTTTGGCATCTATGTGTATACCCTAAAAGCTTGGTGTTCTGGTAGAATCTTTTCATCGTTGAAAAACATTTGAAGTTTGCTTTTGGAGCTTGCTTGAAAGATGGATGATCTTGTAGATAAGACTTAACCTATCCGAGTTTGTAAAACCAGCATCTACTTTTAAATTTTCTGAGTGTAGCTTGTTGAGCAAGATTAGAAATAGAAGTGCTAACTCTGATTGCAAGATCATCGTTGATCATATACCAGCGATGGACAAGCATTCCTTATGCGGAAATAGGGCTAGTAGATACTAAGTTTCATTTTTTGCATATGTTTCTCGTTGTATTTTATGTTTAGAAAATATTTAGGTTGCTGGTTTTGGAAATACCTTATGATTTGACTCAACTGAGGAAAGGAGGTTGAGTGGGGAAATTTGTTGTAAAAGATGAAGAGAGGAATGAATCATAAGGATTGCAAAAGGAAATATTTAAAGTATGGAGAATCATAATTCAAGACTTGAAGGAGTTATACTGATTATGTCAAAATGCACTCTAGTGAGTTCAGCTAGGAACAGCTTAGGAATGAGAAAGGTACTCTGACATGTATTATTTTTGTTCTGCCTGGTGATCAAGGTTTTCTTTTATCTAGTTCCATTTATAACACATATAGATTCATTCTAGGCTCATTTGGAAAATCTTTTAGTAGTTTTCAACTTGTAGTGAGGTGGCATGTATGGATTGTAAGATCTGTCTATCAGGTGTGTTTACAAAAACCTCTTGCTCCTTTTGGAGTTAAGTTGTCTATAGAATGTCAACCATGGTTAAATGGCTGTATTGTATTTTAGGTGGAAAGTGGTTTTTGCTGAGTCTGTAATGCCTAATCAAATATCCCTGCATAATAATAGTGTATCTGCACCTTTTCTCATTGGAACTTACATGTAGCATTTTTATGTTTTACCACACCAGCGCTTTGTGCCCATATAGTTGCTTTTACTTAATAATGTTTATATTTTCCGATACCAAACCTTGTTATTGTTCAATTCTTTTTATTAATTTAAGCATCATACAATGTCATAGTTATACCTGCACTATGCTCTTGTCTTTGACTGGTGGGAAAAAGAATTCCACACACACTAAGTGCCTCATACATGGCTCATATGAGTTACCATGCAGCGATGTTGTCAATCACAATTCTAGCACTACTGATTATGTTGAGAAGAATTTAAATTGCAGAATTTTTAGGATAAGCATGAGAGATGGGTATGTACAAATGCTAGTGTACTGAAGTCGGCATAGTTTTTGGTTTTTTTTTTTTCTTATATTTTTTTTAGATTACTGAAGTTGGCATAACGTAGAAAGGGTTCCTTTCATAGTAACCTGAAAAACCATTCAGAGAGCGTTTTATTACTGTATTCTCTTGCATAAGATTTATTATTTTAATTAAAGTGATATTTTCATTTCCACTTGGCTACAGTTTGTGACCCAAAGAGCCTTCTCTTCGTATATGGAATGCAATTGGATTACAGTGATGCTCTTATTGGTGGAGGTTTCTCTTTCAAAAACCCAAATGCTACACAGACATGTGGTTGCGGTAAATCTTTTGCTGCTGAGATGTAGGGGTTACTATGTATTTATGTAATATTAAAACAATGTGACAGAAAAATAATAGATCGTTTTAATGTACATCACAGTTCTGACCTGGAATTTGACTAAGCAGGTTCGGATCCATCAATGATCATGTAGTAAAAAGCGTGTGGATAGAAATTAATGTGCAATGGTGCCATATTAGTTTATTTCTGAACCGTTGGCTTCGTTTAATTGATTGTGTCATTTTTAAGTTGAAATCATTGTAATTTTACTGCAGATGATGAATGGTTGAATCCAAAAATTCAAAATTATTATCAGTTTTAGAGTAGATCATGAATGTTTTAATGTTTTACAGAATAATGGTTTAAGGGTCAAAATTTGATGCTTTTAGCGATCAGAATGATCTGGATGACTGACACCGGTAAAAAATAAAAAATAAAGGTAAAATGGAATGCAACTAAAAAAAAATATTGTTTAATACAATTATAAAAATTAAATAATATTTAGTTGATAATTGCACACGGAAGTGTAATCTGATTCGGGTTTTGGGCTGGGCTCGTGGGACAGGGAATTTGACCGACTATAACGGTCAATGGGTGAAAATGTGTCACAATGTAAATATAGTATATATCTTGGAGGCGCATGATTCGACGTGGCGAAAGACTGTAGAATCAGTTGACATAAATCAATTCGAATTTTAGGATCGAACGGTAGGATATAAGGGTACACCTACGCATCGGCAGAAGCAGCCCGCACAGGAGAGCTCCTTTCACTCACACTGAGGGATTCGCTGATAGACGGCCCTCTCCTCAACAAACCAATCCCAATCCGACAACCCCCAAACCCTAACATTGAAGAAGAAAGCAAATAGACGACGACGAAAATTTGAGCTCTGATCATGGCGTTCTCGTCCCGTCTCTTATCCAAATCCAGACAGGTCAGTCAGTTATTCACTTTTTAATCTTCCCCGATCGCTTCCTTTTTCCTCATTACCCATTTCTTTTCTCGATTTAGTTGCTGAGTCTTTGTGCTCCCGAGCTGAGATTAGATTGCTTCTGTTACGTAATCTAGTAACGGATCCGATAGGACCAACTTTTTAGAATAAATTCAAAAAGAAATTTGTGGCATTACCATGGGGATTAAATGGCATATTTTGAGCTAATGTAAGATGATTTTGTGTGATTGGAAATGATTCCCTAGTTTTTCACTTGTGGAATTTACTAAATTTGAGTGCTGGAAGTTGTTCCTACTTTGGTTACCTCGGAAAATAGTTACACTGTACAATGTTGGTTTAATCCCAAAATTATTTTAGTCTGTATCAATTAACACCTTAGGTATTTTAAAATCACGTAATTATGTTAGATAATATACATTCATCACTTGCATAAAGTTATTTTGACATCTTTAATGATTTATTCATTCATATTAATCTAAAAAGTGTAGGGTGCTAATGCGTATTCAATCCAATTATTTTTCTATGTTTTTTTTCCCAATTACTTTATGCAGCCATGCCTCAACCTACCCTTTTATTCTTTTCTTTGAAATGTTATAGTTATGTGGCAATCGAGTCATCCTGCAACAGGAGCGTGCTATTCCAGTTCGTTACTTTGCCAACGAAGCTGCTCCCAAGTCTCTGAAGGGAGATGGTGAGTTACAAACCACCCACGCGCGCACATGTTCCTTGCTTTGCTCATGACATAGAAAAATGTGTGCTATGAACATAGATGTCTTGAATGCCTTTATTAATTGATAATATCGTTTATGTTTAATTAAGTTTGATGAAATTTGAGTTTGACTAGCATTTATTTACCGGTGATTTCCTTACTTTTGAGCTCAAAAGAAATGTTGAAGAACATCTTTTTGGAGGTCAAGAACAAATTTGAGACTGCCCTTGGAATACTCCGTAAAGAGAAGATCACCATCGATCCAGAGGATGAAGCTGCAGTTGCACAATATGCCAAGGTCATGAAAACAGTGAGAGAAAAGTTAGTATTTCATTTACCCTTTATCACAATGTTCTGCTAATACAGTGGTACATTTTGTAATTGTATGCATACTTACATGTGCATCTAATTGTATGTGTTCTATCATTTCCTACTTTTTTTGGTTGCATTTTTATTTAGTTAAATTTTTCTTTATTTATTCCTTGCACATTCACAGTACACATTAACTTGTTGGGGTTCTATTAAATAGTTGTAACCATATATTACTGCACTTTTTGAGGCAAGGAAGATTTGTAAGGAGAAACATATAGATGCAAGTACCCTGGTTTGGTAGAGTATGAGAAGGGATAAGGGATAAGAAAGCAACAAATAGTCGAAGCAATTGACATTACTAGGAATTATGTTAAAATAGAAGTCATTCAGAATGCCTTGTCTCAAGATCCGTTGTCATAATACTGTTAAATTAAAGGAAGTATATACACTATGTTCCATTGTGCTTTGTTAAACTTACCCGAACTTATAAAGTTTTATTATGTTGCATTAAATACTCCTTTTATGTTATCAGGGCAGACTTGTTCTCAGAATCCCAACGCATCCAATATACAATCCAAACGCTAACTAAAGACATCCCAGATGTTCGAACATATTTGCTGATGCTGAAGGAAATACGGATCAAGTACTTTCTGTTCATTTAATTTAGCTTGTTAGATTCCTTTTATTGGATGTGATTTTCATAGCTTTTGTTTCTATGTTATCATTTTTCCTTTATTTAGGCTGTTCTTTCTCCCATATTATTTGGCTACATTTAAATGTAACTTGCCCCCTCCTGCTGTATTTTTAAAATGGTTCATAAATGTCAGGATTCTTGTGATTTATTTATCATTGATATGTTTAGTAGTTAAATTACTCTTCATTCATTCAATGTGTGACTTTTTACATGTTTAGTGTGGATGTATTTTCATGTTAGTATTACTTTTAATGTTGAACCGCCTGATAGGTGTGTGTTCATGCACACACATTGGAAATAATGTGCTAGTATTTTCTTTGGAAATTTCTACTTGATTATTATTATGAATATGTATTTCAGCAACTCATATTGATTTCCAGACTACTTATACATGTAAAATATACTATTTGTTTCTTTGGTATTGTCTTTTGCTTATTTTTTTTTCTCACCTTTATTTGCTCTATTATTTGCCTTTTTGCAGGCGTGGTCTTACTGATGAGCTTGGTGCGGAGGCTATGATGATGGATGCATTGGAGAAAGTTGAAAAAGAACTGAAGCAGCCTCTTCTGAGGAATGATAAGAAAGGAACAGCACTTCTAATGCAAGAGTTCGATAAGATCAATAAGAAGTAAGTATAAAACAAACTACTATTTTCTGTTATTTGTACATTTCAAGAATAAATAAGCATTTTGATCCTAGCAAGCGTTGATCTATAAGATCATTCTGCATGACCAGATCTAAATGGGATATGTCTCTTTAATTTTGGTTAACTCAACCAAAAACATTTCAATGTCTGAAATTTTCTAAAGAATATTGACACATTCTGAGAAATTTCAGTTTTAATCTGGCTGAAATGGCTCACTGGAACAAAACCTTAATATCCTATTACTTGAATTTAAAATTAAATGTTATCTTTTATGTACATCATTGTCTGGGAGAAACTGATGTTAATGTAATTATGTTTTACTAACACTTCTTTGCACTTGATTAATCCAATGTATCCTTTGCATCCTTTCTTTCTCGACCTTCCGCCCTTGCTCCTCTGTTTAATATTGTCATTATAGAGTTGTTCCTTTTTCACGTACAATATTTATAATTTTAATTTTTTCTTATCCCAAAAATAATTGTAAGATTTCAGTGCCCGTTTGCTTAATTCAAAAGTTAGTTTGGGTTTTTTAGTCTTCTCATCTTACTATATATGTGAAGGAAAAGGAAAAACATGAACACCAAATAAACACTTTGAAGTGTTTTTTTGGTGTTTCTGTTTTTCTTTTTCCTTCGCATTATACTCAATTGAGTGGTCTAATTAACAATAACAAACTGCGACTAACCTTCAAACTAAGCAAATTACACACAACTAGGGAAAAAATGAAAAACCAAAAACCAAAACATTACCAAATGGGCACTTAGGCTGTTAAATTTCAGGGAGGAATTTATGTTGTTCCCTACTTATGAATGTTGAGCATTGGTCTTTGTTTCCTTCAAGGGTTTGCAATTAAGATATGCTCACTTTGTTTTACATAGTTGTGGTGAGAACCAGAATGCTCAACTTGTGTTGCCCTGTCTTATTAGGCTTGGAATCCAGAGGGAAGATCTTCCAAAGTATGAAGAGAAGTTAGAACTGAAAATTGCCAAAGCACAATTGGAGGAGCTAAAAAAGGATGCTCTCGAGGCAATGGAAACTCAAAAGAAGAGGTATTCATTTCAGCCTATTTTAATGACCATTTTATATGACATATCTCGCTATGTTTGTTATCTAATATGCTTTATTTAGTTCTCATCTTTCAAAAATATAGGGGTCAATAGGACCTAGTGTGTATCACACTTTATGATTAGTGAAATGTACTCAAGTAAAAATCTGAGGGTCAATGGAACCTACCATGCAGCATACCATATAATGATTGGTGGAATGCTAATGTCGGTTTCATCAAGTCTTAAAATATCTTGTCTAATTGAAGAGCTGGGACTATTTTTAATAATATGCATAGACTTATTTTAATCATAAGTGTCCTTATCTTAACAAGAGGGGTTCATGTAACCATTAGTAAGGTTAGAGAAATTGCTTCAAATTTTACGTTAGTAAATGATGCAATGACAGCAATTTCTGTTACTCACATTGCTTGGATTTATATTAAAGCTTTGTTGCCAACTGATTTTTGCTTTCCAAAACTTTTCAGGGAGGAATTCAAGGATGAGGAAATGGTTGATGTGAAGTCTTTGGACATTAGAAACTTCCTCTGAGATTCTAAATTGCTTACCAATCGGCTCATTTTGAGGTCAAACAAATTTCCGATTTGAAAATGGAAGCTAGTCTGCGTTTTGAGTCTGGGAAATACATAATCCTGTTTTAATAAAGGCACTTGCGATTTGGGAATGCAACAGCTAAGGCAACTTATGAGATAATCTTGTTCTTTTTTGTATTTTTTTTATAATTGGTTTTAATGTTGCCAGGTTGAGAACTGGATCTGTCGTCACTTGTTGAAATTATCAAGTTTTTTTCTTGCTTTTTCCTCACTCTCTAAGCCAGTTTTGTGGTTCCAAGTGGCCATATGGTTTTCCAAGGTGTTTTGACGCACCTGAGTGATTCTTCCCCCTGTGCAGTCGTATAATTGAAATTCATGAAGCAATTTCAAATTCTGGAGCAAGTTCATTGTCTTTTTTGCTAATGGTTTATTAAGACAAACCAATGTCAAAAATAAGGCAAAAAGGGTGCAGTAATGATATTTTGTGTACTGATTTGGGTTAACGAAAGTGTTAAAGAGAAAAGTGGTCGGTAAAACTTGTAATGCAAGTGTTTTTATTTTATTTATTATTATTTTTTTTTTTGGTCTATGTAAAAGGATAACTTTCTTTAATCTAGGCTGCTGTTCTCTTTCTTAATACTTGGCATTTGAGACAAAGTGTAAATAAATCTGACAAGGGAAATTATCATTAGTACTTTTACAGAGCAAAAATTGAAAGAAAATTTTTATAAATTATAAAGAAACAAAAAATAATTCCAAGATAAATCCAAACGGTCGGAGAAACCAAAACAGTCTATAGGAGGGGCTTTTGGCTTCTTCCCTTTATCAAAACTCTATGAAACTACATAGGGTTGACCTGCAAAATACAACCTAATGAAATCTTTTAAGTTAGGGCATTATGTAGTCGCATGATAATATAATTTTCCTCGAGGGTGAAAGGTGATTTCTTCAGCTACTTCCATAGGCAAATCAAGGATATGCCCACTTGCCTCGTAGTAGCTTTATAAATACTAAGACTTCCTTTTCTTGTTCAACTTGGAACCCTGACCATATTTACTTCGCTTCTTCTCAATCTTATGACTCTTTTTCGAAACTCCATGACTTTCCATTTTATTTCTACTGGACTTCACACTAACAATACCGCCTGAGGTTATCTTGCTACCTCCATTTTGCAAAGCACGCTCAAAATCTTCGTCCCTATCCATAATTGCAAACTGTTGGAGAGAAGCGGGATCGAATTCTTCTGTATTGGATTTCATTCCATCCTACATATGTAGTCAAGTTAGCTCAACATCAAGAGAAATAGACAAAGAAAGGGGAAAAGAAGTAGTAGATCCAACGAAAGAAGCCTACCTCAACCTGCCTGGCAGCAGCCTTGAGATCTTCGTCCACAGAGATATTATGTGGTCTTAACTCAATCTGAATGCAAAATTGACAAATTACCAAAGTTATAATAATACCAACTACAAAAAAAATATAATAGAAGTGTACGAGCACAGGCATGCACCAAATCACTTATAATTATGCATGATCTCCTGTGCAGATAAATGTGTTAACCTACTTCATTTTGAGATTGGCTATTAGGCATTAAACTGATTCCATTCAAGAGAGTTTGCCTCCCTCCACAATGGAAAGTGGTTAGTGGACTATATCATTGTGACATATGCACTCCTTGGTTTACAAAGTGCCACTTCTCACTTCTATTCTTGAAGAAGTTAGATTTTGCTGTTAAAATTAATTGAATTTCTTAGAAACTACCTCAATTACTTGTCTTTGGTAGAGAATTCAATTATTAGAAGTATAAAGTAACTGTCTCCTTTTCATACAAGGAATGGTAATGCACCCTCCAACTCTATTGCAAAAAGTTAATTGAAATAACAAAATAGGGACAAAACAACACATTTGAAACATGGGAGTGGTAGAGTTAAGTTATATCATAGGGGACTAGAATCAAGGGGTAAAAAAAGGAGAGATTTTTCAGACATTCACTTATCTTAATGGGCAAAAGGTATGTTACAGCTGTTTTCTTTTTTAGTTCATTTTTCCTATTTTTTTTTTTGGATGTTGGGTGTGTGTAGCCTGCCCAGAAAGATGCAGTGACAGTGATAATATAAATATAGAACTAGTAACTATAACAATGGGGTTTGGCTCAAGTAGTAATGGTGATTGCCCTTGACATTCTATCCATACAATAAAAGGGCAAAAAATGTGCATGAGAGAGTAGGATTGTATTATGACGTGCTCTATTAAGCAGTATTGTAGTACTGATATAGCTTATCCCAGTAACAATCACACTACAGCTTAACTTACTTCTTTTAACCGAGGCAAGCTTGATTCGATCTCTTTGGATGCAATACTGTATAAATATTTGTAGAACTTCTTCATAGCTTTTATAAATAGCGATAATATTTGTTGTCTTTCCAGTTTCAACTGCCCCTGTAACATAAACAATTAATGGACATGATTCAATCAAAAACATCTCGATATAAAAATTAAATCAAATTTCCAAAAAGGTCAATAACCACAGTACTTTGACTACTAAATATGGAACTAAAAGGTCTATTGTACTTGGACAACATATTGAGCTAGAAGGTCAGCATGGCTGACACACGTTGAAACTTATTCCTGATATTGTGATGCACATTTATACATAAATATCAACTATGAAGAAGCATTTCTTATAGCCTTCACAAATTTTACAATGCTTAACTTTGACTAGCCTTGTTCAGACCTCAATTAAAGTAATATCTCCAGTTGAATACAATACATGCTCAGACATGATCATCTTCTTGTGAACAACGCATAAAAATCATTAGGTATTCAAAGATGCTGAAAACTCAAATTCAATAATCAATATTTTATTTATGACTCATCTGATCTTGTAAGATCGTGTAGTTTAGTGGAGTGTTTGAGTTTGTGTACTATTACATCAGCATCAATACGTTCTACAATCTAACATAGAAGAGTAGAAAGAGAACCTCAATATAGGAAATATTTTGATTTTGAAGGCCAATGCATAGCAAAATAGAAGCCTGGACATATGATAAAGTAACTGGAAGCTTCTCTTGGAAATACACGTGTGTAAGGACTGGAACTAGATCCAAAATCTGCAAAACAAACACAACTAAGATACAAAGACACACTTATATATTGTAATAGTTATTGCACTAAGAAAGATAAATCTCATTTGGAAAACTGAGTTCTGCAGGTCCAATTATAAATTAAAGGCTGGCAATGGTCTATCAGAAAAAAAATCATAAAGCCAACTTCTACATTATTGATTATAATGTTGAACCTTAACACTTGCCAGGTTTAGATCATCAAGTTAAGGACAAGCCACCTTTATTTTTATTAATGTTGGAATTATTCTTATTAATGTTGGAATTATTCTTAGTAAGAGGATTCATTTTACAGTTTGTGTAAATATCAGTTTGTTTTAACTAATAATACACTAGTACAAGGTCCACTGTTGTTCCCATAAACAGAATGAAACAGTACATTTCCTGGATCTTACCATATGAAAGTCAACAAGATTGCTGGTATAAGCTTCCAGTCGCTTCACATCAAAAGGTGAAAACAACTCTTTAATCGATGTGATAAATCTATCTACATTAGACATCCCTGATTCAAGCTCCTCCACAAAATTGATTTTTGGATCCAAGATGCTGCAAGATTATGACTGGTATAAAGATCCTGTACAATGAATAGAAATATGAAAGTAATTTTTAATACTAACCTCATAGCAAGCTTATACTCCATTGTACAAAAACTGAGACCCAATAGTCTAGTAAATCTTTGCCTGAAATCTAATGTGGATCAAGAAACTATTAAGCAGTGAACTGAAAGAAAACTTTATGAATACATAAATATAAACTCTATAATTCTTAGAAAGAATGGAGAGACCTTGGTAAAATGGTTCAAAGAAGCCCCATTTATCTGATCCACTAGCTTCAATATCATCATTGTTCAAAGGTTTCAGGACCATACACGTATGTTCCCCAGTCACAGTACTCTGATTCATTGAAGAAAAAAAGAAGATCAAATTACCAGTTAATCCTCCATTACAAGATCCATTCACATAATTTGGAGAAGAAATAAAAATCAATCTTAACTGGAATCTGGCCGATGTAGAATGGAGCAAATTTATGTCTCCTCCAAAAGCGAAAAAGGTCCAAAGTAAGCCCAAAGGAGACACCAATATAATGAAGCTTCTCTGGTCGTCTTTCACGAAGATGAACAAGCAAATGAGGAAGATTTGTTCTAGGTTTAATATTTTCTTCTAGCAATGAAGCCTGCAAGCAGTGCACCATAGAGTCAGCAACCACAAATCCTGGGAAAAATATGATTGCATGCAGCTAACATAGTGAAATTCAACTCTCCCGTTTTCCCCTTATGCAGGTGACCCAGTTAAACAACGAATCAACGAATCATTCCCGTGTGCTTGATAAAGATCCAACTCAAACAGTTTGAGAGAACATGTATATTACCCGTACCATCAGATACAACTTAAAGACAATAACAACTAAGTATGGCATAAGAGAAGAAAAAAGCTTCAAGAGAAACAAAGGAAGGTAATCAGAACAGACCTTCTCTGCAGCTTCTGTAACTCTGACAGGTGAACTCTCTGTAATGTTTTCAGAGTCCATCTCAGAAATAGGACTTAATTGTCCTTCAAAGTACCTGCAATCAACAAAAAAACAATTTTCTTTACTTAATATACCTTAGAAAGATTATATGAGCCACAATAATCGTACAGAAAACAATACTAAGTTAAAATATCACTTAACCAGACATTTATCTGACATGATACTCTAGCAATATGTTCTGTAGATGCAATCATAGCTCAAAATATCACTTAAAGAGACATTTTTCTGACATGATACTGTAGTAATATATTGCGTAGATGCAAGTACAGCACAAACTTTGGATCCCATCAACATAACAGGACTGTGTGTTTTCCTTTCTTAAACACCATGATGAGAAAGTCATTATTTTTACTCAAAACCAGTATGACACCTCATCGTCTTCCACTGCTTCATAGTTACTTGTTATCACTATGTCATGAAAAACCAAACTTAGAAAATTAATTATTAAAAAAAATAAAAAATAAAAGAAGCTAACCTTATAAGTTAGCCAGATATGAGATTATCGCAACCATTCACGCATGTATTGCAGTGAAAGCTTAAACATATCAAAGAGTACAAGTAGAAGACAGAGACATGAGATGAGAGCTTTGTGTTTCTTTATTCTTACTTGAGCAAACTAAATGAGGTTCAAGTAAATAATATAAGTATATATGTTCAAGATATGGGGCCTATCCAATTCATAGTTTCCAAATGCTGAAAAAAATTGCGAAATAAGAAACAAAGGAACATGTTCCAAATTCATTCAAACCAAACTTACACTTCCTGATTCTTTTTTTACAAAATGCAAACATTGCCAAAGATAGTTTGCAGAGAAGCTAATTTGCATGAGCTATTCTCCCCAGTTTATTTATCTTAAATAACAACAGCATAAACAATAACACCAGGCAAGAAAAGTGGCAAGTCCTTGGAAAGTAATCAAAGCAAGAAGATGGTGGATAATCAAAACTCAGCATCACCTTATACATCTAAAATAAGGATCTGAAGTAATCTATAAAATGGTTAGTGTGAACTTAAAGATGCACATACCTAGTCAAAAGTTCTACTGCTTGTGAACCATACCCAAGCTGCAAGGAATAATATTAAAAAATCAATATAAAATCAACATAGTCTTGGCACACAAGGTCAACGCATAGAAAAGAACTACCTTCATTGCACTTGGATGGGTAGCAATCCGTACAATCCGAGCACCTGAAAGGGTAGGAAAAACAGTGTCCTGGAATTGCTCACAGAATTTCCAGGGTATTTGGTCTCCAAAGGGTTGATGACCAGCACTTAAACTTTGGATTGCAGATCGACGAGAAATCTGTCCCTCAAGACAGACCTGTGAATAAATTCACAGAACATAAGACGTTGAGCATCAAAGAAATAAATTCACAATAAAGTAAACTGCTCGTCACCTACACTATTAACATTGCTATTGTGCAAAACAAATCAAGTGAAGAATCTAATATCAACAGAACCTAGAACAACTGACATCTGGGTCACATTGCCCAATAGGTCAGAGCATTAAGTGTTTAAAATGCTAAGTCTTGTATAAGAATGCCGATTATGGAAAAAAGAAATTTAAGTTTCAGTTGGGAACATGAAAAACAAATTGGCAGCATTTCACAGAATTTTCGATCCTCTCTAACTTCAAGGAAAAGCTAGCCAAAATAACCAAGATGATACCAGAAGAAAATGCCAACTAGATCATCACATCAAATAAATCATGCAAACCTCAGATTTCTTCTTTTTTGTCTTTTCTTGCTTTTATATTTATTTTAAAAATATAAATTTACATATTTTTATAGACTTTTTTTTCACAAAGCTTATCATTTAGTCTTCAAATGCTATTCATTATATCATCCAAATAGAATTAGACTAATACAATTCATAACCAACCTCTAAAGCCAAGGACTAGAGGATGTCAATAGATTAATAAGCTAAAGGTGACAGTAGTATAAAGAATACAATTAATGCTAATAACCTAATTTGGGCATAGAAAAACAAAGATAGAATGTTTTTACTAGGTGAGGAATAAGAAACATTTCCTTTTGCCTTTGCATCAAAGAAGGTTCACAACAGGGAAGAATCAGACATCTCACAATTGCATTTTTTCTAGTGTCAAATTTTCTGGAAGTTGAACAAAGAGGAGGCCCAAAAAATTAAGAGCACTGTTACAGAAAATAGGTATATGTATAAATGTGTTGCATAAGCAAAGGCAGATACAAACCTGAATGACACACAAAATGTCTGGAAGTTGATTTTTGGACTCATCAACAGGGCCTGCAGATTCCAAATTATTACAAATTTTTCCATGTCAAGAAAAGTGAGCAAAACGAATCTAAAAGATAACTAATATACCAAGTAGTACAAACAAGTGGTGTGCTGGGGCATCAGCCAATAGTTGTAAATCATTAGGAGAGTTTTTGTAATGAGAGGAAACATATAGTGCCATCATCCGCTGCCGAAATTACAGAACATTAGTGACCCAATAATTTATTGGAAATTATACAAGAAGATGGGATGTCTTACCTGCAAGAACAACTCACTATCCTTGTGATAGGAAAATAGTGTATCACGATTAACATAGTAGAGATCACATTCACCAGGTGGTGGTAACCTATTTGCCAAAAACAAAAAGGGAGAGGGTGGGGGGCATCACAAATGAGGCAAATGAAGATATTCGTCTTCCAAAAGATAATAAACAACAATGTCTTTACCCGGTAAGTTTAGGGATGGAATTTGTAACATCCAAGCAAAGTAAACCATGAAGCCACGACTCAATTGGATCCCCAGAAGCATATCTGATAGATTCACTCAATTCTATCTTTTTGAAAAGACGACCTGCAATGGAGATATTTAAGAAATTAGCAAATATGACTAAAAGGTGCAAGATTAAATATTAAATAGTAATAATTAGGGGGAAACCAGAAAACATTAAAAAATAATAGTAATAAAAAAAAGAAACGGCAAAAAAGAACAGCAAACATGAGATGACAGGCATCTCTTCTCTCCAACATCTTTCAATGGCATGTTCAATTTTCTGAGTAGAGACAACCCATCCAAAAAGAACTTAATAATTCACAAACCATCTACAAATGCTATTTTTAGGGCAAGGAGGGGTAAAGTTCTATAACCATGGCTATTTCAGTCTAGAAAACTAGAATTTTGATAAACAAGGGAAAAACATTGTTTTAACAGTCATACAGACTAAACATTGTTACAATGATCTTAGAGCTCTCTCATAAAAATAGGAATTGCAACTGCATTTTCCATGACAGAACCTTTAAATCTACTAGATGTTGTTCATAGATACTACTGATCTGATATATAAAGGAATGAATGTAAAATTCAAGGTTAAGAACAGAGTACCAGAAAGAGAACCCTCCACACTCTTAGCAGTTGTCTGGCTTTGCTCTTCCAATTGCTGCAGAAGTTTTAAAGACAAAGATCGACCAGTACCTTCATAGCTTTCAAGTACAAAAAAGAAAAAGGAAAATAAAAGAATAAATTTACTTCAATATTTAAAGTACTTAAAATGCTTTAGGTACATAAGAAGACAACACTATGCATGAGTATAGTGAATACATAGACACTCATCATATTATATACAGAAGTATAACTTCTTTCAGGAAAGCAGTAATTTCTAACCTACAAAATAGAAAATTCAACATAAGATCAACAAAGTATCAAAAATAAAAAAATAAAAAAACATAAGATCAACACAAGATATTTTTACCCATTCACAGTAGATGAAAGGAAGACCAGATAGGGACCAAGCAATGACTTCACAATTGGTAGTGGAATAGCTGCTGCCTCATCAACCACCAACAACTCAACTTGAGAAAGCTTTTCATGCTCATGAGGTTGAATGTACTGCATGAACATATCACAAAGAACAAGAAATTATATAAGCAATCAGCATAAACAATATTTGTGGGTATTTTGAAGATGTTTAATTTGCTTAAGTCCATAACTAAAAGCAAAACAGTTGAGCACTAGAATTTCTATTCAAAGCTCAATGCATGAGACCAAAAAGACCAGTATATACTACGTGCTTCAAGCTTCTTTGATATCCAGGGAAAAAATATAAGCACTATAATGTCCCATGAGATTAAAATTACATAAGTCAAGGTTGAGAAAATTAGGAAGAAGCTCCAATTTAATTTTAGACTGTTTTACTTATATACTGATACAAAATAAGTTCAAATAATAACTGATGAGGCATAAATTAATCTCCTTAATACAACATAATCCAAAAGTACCTCCCTTTCACATGTCAATAGATATCCGACCACATACAGACAAGTATTGCATACAACAACAAACCATAATTAAGTAGATATATTCTTAGACAATATATGTACTGCAAAATGGAGAAAATTACATCGTTATATCATATAGAAAATAAATTCAAATCAAATTGCCTGGATAGTTTGTCTGTGCTGCTTGTAGATATTGATCCGGATGGTAGCTTTCTTGAATTCAGGGTTAGCACTTTTCACCACATCATAATCTATATGTTCCTGTGGTTGAGAATGCATCAATATACTTGAATCCCAAAGTAATAGTTAAGAGGGAAAAGGAGAAAAAAAAAGATACCAAAGAAGAAGTACAATTACCACTATCTATGAGCAACATCAGCCCCCCATAAAGGGCATTAATGACAGATTAGAATATATAATAAGAAAATATATATCAGACTTTCAAGAACAGCATATACCTTATATTCAAGTGCCTTGAAACCCTTGCAAACAAATTCAAACAAGGTCTTTAAATTCTCAGGGCTGGGTGCAGTTACAAAGATATTTGAATACCTTTTAAGATAAATTTCTCGTCAGAATCTAACAATAATCATTTCCTAAAAACAACAATAATATATTCAAAGGTAAGAAAAATAATTCTACATATAGGGCATAAATAATACCCTGCAGCAATAGCTCCGGCAATTGCTAAACCAAGTGCAGCCGATTTACCACGGCCGCGACCAGCAAGTAAAGCAACAGTGCTTCGGAGTGTCTTGTCCAGAATTGCATCAAGAAATGTAATGACAGCTTTTCCCTAGTCAAATATTAAAACATTTACTAACTTAATAAATAATCATATATGTCGACTACATGACAGCTATAAACTTAAAACGTGTATGACAATCTCTACCTGATCCAGTGTACAACACTTCTTTATTAAAGGACCAACTGGAAAATTATCATTCAGTTCATCTTTTAGATTCTTTAGGTCCTGTTCTGCTTCTGATACCCCTTCAGAGTCCTTTGATTCCAAACAGGGGAAAAACAATAGTAGTTAAACCAGAATACTTGGAATAAAATTGTAAACAAACAGCTCTATAATCATAGACTTAAAAAAGACAACACGACCTTTTCTTGTCCCTTGATCATTTTTTCCTTTTTTTTTGTTTTAATTTTTATCAGTATACCGTAAAGAAATAAAAAAAAATGCATCATGTCCTCTTTCTCCATTCTGTGCGCCAGTAGATTTTAAATAAAAGAATGTTAACAATACTAAATTTCAATTTCGCTTTCCACTAAAGACTTAATGATGCTGAAAAGTTACCTCTTTAACAGGTATTGGCCTAATTGACCTTATATGGGAGGAAATTGGTAAAATATTCAATTCATCATCCATGACTGCACATGTTTTGCATGATGCAAGTGATAATAAGAAGCGCTCATTAAAGCGTCCAGCTGCAGCCTCAGAATGGGATTCAGTTCGAAACCTATCGTGAACATCCTGACACCAGTAAGGCCTTGTATAAGATTTTTATTTGACTTTTTTACTGACAGAAATATTATGATACAATAATATTTAATATTGTTTCTTCATGATTAAAAACTATTAGAAAGCAGGAATTTACATTGAAATAATTGTCAAAAAAACAATAAAAAAAGCAAGGGCAAGCCAAGCTGATGGACTTCTATGTCCTCCATCGAGCTATAAAAGGTTAAACACACTCTGTATATGATGGTAAACACATACTGTGGTGAACAATTGTTGCTATTCTAATCATATAAACACCTATAGAAGACATCAGAACAACTAAATATTTCCACTGAGCCATAGCCTGAAAAATTGTTATATTGCATGATAATACTACTAGTGCTATCCTTTAGAACTCAAGTATAAAGCATAATTCGATGCAAATCAAACTTTACATGACTAAGAATAAGAAGGTATATTGCATACATGTGTATAACACATATATGAACAAATAACACAAAGGATATCCATACATTATATATTTGACAAAGCCACTGTGGCTAGAGGGGTATCTTCATACCATAACCATGGTGTACAGACTGGTAAGTGAGGATAGAGATCGAAGCAATAACACTATTAATCCACCACCCTCCACTGTCTCTATGGTTCTTGCAAGTAGATTTGGCGTCAGAGCCTCAAAATCCTAAAAGAAATACAAATAGTGAACTTAATCATTAAAACTTTCAAAGAAATAGAGATATGAAAGTATAAACAACAACCATAAATGGGCAATCAAAATTCAACTAAATGATAGTAAACCTCATATGCAGAATAATGAGTCATCAGTGCATATACAAGAAGAATGCAAGGAGAGTTTTATTTCCCAAAAGAGACAAAGCCTTAAGAGTAGTTAACCAAATCAAGAGAAAAAAAAAGTGGAGATAACAGTTAAAAAAAGAGAGAGAAAAGAAGTAGAGTAGTTGGAATAGGATATAGGATTAATTAATTTATCCTTAATAGTTTCACAAAACAAAAATATTTTGAAAATTTGTGCAGTAAAACTTTTATCTTTGAAAGAAAAACAGAAAAAAAATAAAAATAAAAAGTAACAAAAAAATAAATAAATAAATAAAATTGAGAGAGTTTCAAATTGGCAATCCTACGAGAAGTGTGGTTGCAGATATATTAGAATAGATTGGATGAGTTATAAGTTACCTGAAGTACACACATCCCAAAGGTATTACCGAGAATTCGTTCTGAATCCTTATACAAACAGTATGTTAATCCCCCAGTTTCAACAAAAAGAGAAAAAGCATCAACTTTCTCAGGATCAAGTTGCCCCCTCTGCAACAGTTTCTTTATCTGCTTTGCACGTTTTTTCTTGTGACTGCATCAAATAGCCAACCAAATTAAAAGTGTCCAGAAACAATAACAGAAACTCTTCCAGGAAAAGGGAAAAACAAAAGCGAAGCTTTTTTAATCCACGACTAAAATTGGTACAAGAATAACAATCTCAAATTGCTAGTCTGGATATAAAATAAAGAATGACCAACCCCCAAGACCGACAATTCGTCTCGTACTATTCTTCTTAACAAATCTTAAACTTCATCATGCAGGCAGTTCAAAGTCATTGGCCAAAACCCAAGTAACCAAGATAAACACAAATCCCATACAAAAAGGTTAGGCACCTTTCTTTCTAATGGGATGGGTTCATATCAAACCCTTATTGATACCCCTCGCTAGGACATTTATGTGACTACTCTAGACATTCTATACCAACTACTTTCACAGCTAGGCCTGGGAAAGGACAATGCCACCACCAGAGATAATTTGTTTTCTCCACCTCCTTCAACATAATTGAAAATACACTACATAATCAAATTCTCTCAATACTTAAAGAAATTTCTGAAGAGAGGTAATCCATGCAAAAAAATCTACTGACTATGGAACAATATAACTGTCAACACAAAGAACTATTATCCAACCCAAAAATAAACTAATGAAAAATGACTTGGCCTCAACAATTGCAGCTTCCAGATAATCTCTCTTCACTATATCACACCATGTATCACGCCCCATAAAAATAAACAAACCATCCAAAACAAACTTACCATCCACAATTTAGAGAAAACACCTTGAAAATATACCTTAACCTTTTCTAGTTTCCTTCAATTATCACGTACCATGTGCCTTTTATTATTCTAGAGCCACATCTCTTCAAACAACCTCCATAAGTTTTTCTTGCTTACTATCACAGCATACCACATCCACCACATAGCAGTTACAATATAAAGCCTACAAACACATAACATCCAAATCCACAAAGATAAAGCAAACTCTTTGTTGCTCCTAGGAAATCCCACTGAAGTTTCTGATACTGCTTAGCCACAAGGCTCAGAATAACAATGCAAGAGAATAAGAGATGAAGAAGGCAAACAAATTAAGGTATTATAACTAAGTACCCTTTACACATTTAATTAAAATGCTGAATTTTCCATCATAGTATTAAGTCTCGTTGGTTGTTTCTGTATTCAATGTGTCCATGCAATTAAAAAGATGCATGAAACATCAGGTGCTTTATATATAGAAGTTGAAAAGGGTTAAAATAATTGATGGTGTCAATCAAGAAAGAAACACTGAGATCCCATTAATATTTCCAACTTTCTATGAAATAGGAATGAAAATTAAGTGGTGAAGCCCAACCCTACTACATGTCGTCCAAATAAAGAGTGAAAATATTTATATTTTTCTTTTCAAACGAAATGTATATAAACAACTAACCTGCTGATTTCAAGTTTGTCCTTGTAGCACCACAATACAGTAGGCCTGGACTTTATCACTGCCTTGGTTAGCATGTAGTGAAGATTCACAATCTGCAATTAAGAAAACACAGTGGCCAATTCCGTCAATGCTATGTTCAAAGAAAACATAATAACTCTAATAAGTTAAAACCCGGGTTCTTTCCATTAAAATCACAAGAAAACCCACAAAGAATCAGAACAGTACTAGAGAAACAAATCAATAAAAAAACACCAATCAACCAATGCTGCCATGTTTCCCTCTAGCTACTGCCCCCAAAAATTCCTCCACAAGCAGCCGAACCTAGCAAAACTAGTCTCTTGCTCAATTTTCACTTGTATTCTTCCCGGAGGCAAACAGGAAAATTACCTCATAGACGCATAAACACACACATATGAAAGACAGGGAATACGTACCTGGTCGCGGGACTTGTCGCCGATGATGACGAACATGGAACGGTGTCTGGTTTTGACCCCATTCTCTATGAGGGTCCGAATGCGCTCGTCCACCTTCTTCCTCATCCTCTCTTATGAAAACGGTGCAGTTTCAGCTCCTCCACACAGCGAACGAGCACCAATCTTCTGCTACCCTTTAAGTCTCTGCGTTTCTCTATGCGAAGCAGTAGGGTTTATGGTTCACCCAGGTTTTTGAGGTTTTAGTCGCCGGGGGTATTTATTTTTTATTTATTTTTAAAAAATAAAATAAAAAAAACTAATAATTTTAAAACTAGCCCAGTTCAAAGCCAGATTTGAGCCCAGTTCAAGCCCAAGCCTTACAAAATATTTTTCAAAAAAATTCCAGTATTAAATAAATTTAAAATTCAACAAAATAAATAAGTGGATTCAGTAAATTTCATAATAACATAATTATTTAACATTTTAAGTGGATTCGTAGTTCTCTCAAAAAAAAAAAAAAGGTGGATTCATTATAATAAATAATATGGATAGCAATACAATGATATGAATTTTTTTTTTCTCTTGACCAAAATCTTTTTTTTTTTGGAGAGATACCAAAATATTATTTTGGTAGGTTCATGGGTTACGATTGTCTCAATTATTGTCTCCATATAGTAATTACTAGATAAGTTAACTTAAGATATACATAGTTTGGATAATTATTACAAATTCATATTCGAGATTTTTTTTAAAAAAAAAAAAAACAAACAAGGGCTTAAAATTTTTACAATATATAGATTTATTCCCAATGAAACATATTTTATAGTTAATAAACACAAAAAAAAAAAAAAAGAAGAAGAAGAAGAAAATTCCACATCTTAACCCCCAATAATTTTATTTTATTTTTAAAAAAACTGTTTATTTATTTATTTTTAAAACCCTCTTCCCAAGTCTGATAAAGCATCATAGTATCGTTTGTAAAACCCCGTATTCCAAGCGTGGAATGAAGTGCAATTTGTTTTCTTGGCTAGATGGCTTTCTCAAGTACGTTCTCTCTTCATGCTCATACTCATATTTTCAGTCCCAGTTTCCATGGAAACCATAAGCTTTTCTGCAAATCACTAAATTCTCTCCAAAGACCCAATTCACTTTCTCTCCGGTTCAAATACAACACACCCTCAAAACCTTCTAACCTCCTCTGCACTCATTTTTCTCATTCACCCTTTTCAGTTTTCTCAAATTTTTGTCCTACTCTCTCTCCCCAGAAAAATTTACACCAAATTTTGATAGAAAAAGTAGTGGGTTTTCTTATTGGGTCGGTTATCTTTATTGGGTTTTTTAATGTGAGAGCAGCTATGGCATTATTACCATCTCCAGTGAGCAGTTCCAGTGTGAAATTGGAGGAAGATAGAGATACCCAAGATGGGAAATCAGAGAATGAAGAACTGTATGAGAAGGTTTTGGAGAAGGAGCCCAGAAATGTTGAGGCTTTAAAGGTGGTTTTGTATGGGAAAATGAGGAGAGGGAAGATTAAGGAGACTGTGAAGTATGTGGAGAAGTTAATTGATATGGAGCCAAACGAAGTTGAATGGAGGCTATTGCTTGCGCTTTGTTATGAAATCATGGGGCAACTGAGTACGGCGAAAAGATTGTTCAAGGAAATCTTGGTGGAGAGGCCTCTCTTGGTTAGAGCTTTGCATGTATGATTTTCAACCTCTTTTTCTTTTTTCATTTATCTTTTATTCTGTAGATGGCTTTTATAAATTTTTATTGCTGTAGAGTAGTTTGAGATTATCTGCGACTTTTAGACTTGTGGAGAATCGTGTTGTTTTTCAACTTTAAAACCCGTAATCTTGTAAATTCGTGGGGTTGAAGCAAAATTGGTGTTGGAGTAGTGGAGGATCATAAATTGGTTACTAGGCTAGGCAATATACTTCGTGTAAGTTGATAAAAGTTGCAATTGACTGGTATTTCCTTAAATTTTTGGTTCCTTATCTTTCTGTTTTCTTTTCAATTTAGTTTGAGTGTATTTTTGGAAACTCGGAAAATAGTGCACATAGAAACTTTGGATGGTTTCAAAATGATAGCCTGTTCTGTTCATTCTCAGCTAAGTAATTTTGTAAGACGTAATATTGACTTGAATGTAGAAACCTTTTGTGATCAAACTGGGGCAAAATCCCAGTAAATGAGCTTTAACATGTTCCCATTGGTATTTATTTAAATGCATTGCTGTTGGAATCCTTATTGCAATGATTTCTTTACCCGTTTTCATGAGTTTGTCTTAACTTTGAGAACGTATTAAACTTGCATCTCTCCTCTTTCAACAGGGTCTAGCTTTAGTGATGCACAAAAACCATGAAGGTCCAGCTGTTTTTGAGATGCTGAACGAGGCTTTAGAAGTTGCCCGTAGTGGAAAAAGAGTCACTGAAGAGAGGAATATACGAATTCTGATTGCGCAAATGCATGTTGTCATGGTAATGCCAGATTAGTTCAGCTGCAGGGAATCTATAAACTGTTGGTACATTTGTGGGTGTCCTATAAAAATCATATTGATTTAAATGCCTTGCATGTTTTTTTTGAGGATTTGAAATCTGTTGTTTAAAGTTGAAGTCATCATTGAGTAGAGAAAGAAAAGTAGCGTCTGGAACCTGAACTAAAGTTAGATATTTTCTTTATGTGTTATAATATTTCAATGTCTTGCAGGGGGAATTGGAAGAGGCCTTGGAGAAATTACAAGATCTAATTGATGATGATCATCGAGATTTTCGGCCTTATCTTTGCCGGGTGAGCTTGCAGATATTGTTTTCTTGCTGCTGCTAGTTAGTGCCTGGTTTTTCTATCACTCTTCCTTTTATGGTTGAATTATATTGTTGTGGGTGTACACAATTTTCTTTCGCCAGTTCATTCACACGGTTGCCCCAAAGTTGTAACTAGTTACACCTGAACTTTTTTCATGTATTGCATTTGCATATATAAATATTCCTATTTTCTCTCTCGTTTCAATTGGTAGACCCGTCCCAGGATTCACTGTGAGCTTGTATGAGACACAAGTATACTGAGGTTCATTGTACATATCATGGTCAATAAATAGTTTAAATCTGTGGCAGGGAATTGTCTACAGTCTACTGGATAAAAAGAAGGAAGCTGCCGAACAGTTTGCCACATATCGAGCTCTTGTACCTGAAGAATTTCCACAAAGGAGATTTCTCGACGATGTTGTATTGGCTGCAAAAACCAAATCTAAAGAACAGTTCCAGAAGGATTTTGATGGTGAATTGTCATACCAGAAGTAAAGGTACCAGCACACCTATTCATTGGGGCTTTGCATAAACTGCTTAGTTTTAGCCGCCAAAATTTTTGTTCCGCTTGGAGATGTAGTTGTTGTTGATTTTCTTCATTTTATGTTTGCTATTATATTTATTTATGGTGGAAGAATATTTTTTTCAAAGGAATTTATTGGTCAAGGGTATCAACCTTTTGATGAATGTCAAGGGTATCAATCGATCAAAGTGAGGGTGAGGACAGAGAGGGTGAGGGAGAGGAGAGAGAAAGGAAGGAGAGGGAAAAAAGAGAGAGTTTATTTTTCGTATAATATTTTATTTATTTTACAAAGTTTGAAATTTGAATTTTAGTTTTATTTTATGTTTTAAAAATTGTATATAAACATTTAATAAGCTTTAAGGGTAAAAATAATATTTTCATATGCCGCGCAGAGAGATCAGGATGATAATTCTCAAAGGTAATTTAAAATAACGGTGAACGTGAAAGTGGGTTGTATTTATATAGCCCGTAAAATATGCAATTTTATAAAACGAAATAGTAATTCCATACAAAAAGTAAAAAATATATAGGGCTATTCTGAAATTTACCCATAAAAAAGCGTCAAAATAAATGAGTTTCTATGTGATATTTATTAGAGTTGTAATTTAAATTTTATGTACTTAATTTATAATATTGTAAAGGAGGTGGGGACAATTTGATAGGGGGGAAATTGCTTAACTTGAAGGAGATTTTTGTAATTAACCTTATTAAAAGAGAACTATTTATTTTCTCGTGCGGACACTTCTATCTAGCTGCTTCGTGGCTGGAGTGACCTCTGGAAGCTCTCGGAGGACTGGAAGAGTCCAGACCATGCCACCAGTCGCCATGTCTGTGGAAGCTTCGACATTTCTCAATCCGAAAGCTGGCTTTCCACGGAACCGCCGGTTCACAGCCTCTGCAACCGTTTTTCCTTCACCTCACTGTCGCCAGAGAACCGCCCTTCCTTCGTTTCGCCTAGTATCCTCTGGGAAAACTGCTTTCCATGCACTAAGTAACGTACCTGCGGTTTTGGAATCAAAGTCGGGTTCTGTAGTGGTGGAGGAGATATCAGACCCTCCGGTGAAAATAGTGGCCATCGTCGGGCAAGGAAGCCCCAGTCCTCTGAAATCCGCAGCTTGGGAGGAGGTCATGCTCCACACGGTAAGAAAACTGATAAACTATTTTCATGAATCGTTTTTATATGCCATTTCTTCAATGTCAAGAAAATTGATGCTTTAGAGCTTTGAATTAGTGTTTAAGATATTTGTAGTGTTTCACAGTAGTATTGGTAATCGATTTTTTTTTTTTTTTTCTGTGAAGTAGGCAAAGAGACTGAAATGGGTGGATGAAGGATACGAAATGCTTGTGTTTACTGATAAATTTTGTGAAAGTAATGGTGAAAGTAGTGTGAATCTCTTAAGGGTTGCAGATATTTTGGTCATTGTTGGTGTGACAAACAAAGAGTCAGTCAAGTGGGTTCAGAGTAACAGTGAGAACGTCAAAAACATAATCTGTTTTGAATCCTCTCCAGATTTGGTAAACAAATTGGGTGGATCTTATGTAAACAGACAAGATGAGGGAAGTTTTTTTACCAAAATATCAAAGAAAAGCAATCAATCGCTGGAGGTGGTCCGAACAGTGTCCGAGGCATGGGAGAGACATAATTCTGATGATATAAGGTTTTGTTTGTTGGTTATAATTAATGCTTACATAAAGCCAGTTCCAATATTACAGAATCTGAGGGCAAAAGGTTTTTCTACTCTTAATTGCATGGTGAAGAATTGTGGAACTCAGATACTGAACTGCCTCTTGGATCCTCATTGTAGGAAAGCTCTTCAGTGCTTGAATAAGTGCAGTCCGGTAGATCAAGTGTGTAACTACCGTTGTATTGCTTCATATGAAAGTTCGAATCTAGAAGCGTTCTCTCTGTGCGTTTTGCAGAAGAATAATTGCCTTGGACTGGATGCAAAAATCCCTGACAAACCTTATGTGCCACCCATGGTTAACTTTAGAGGGAGGGACTTGTGCCATGAAGTTTCTGAGGATATTTTTGTTGGCTGGTTGGGGAATTTGAATTGGAGTTGGCGTGTTGTGGCAGGGCAAAACCCGGCCTATGATCAGTTTCCATGTCAGTATCAGCTCTTTTACAGAGGAAAAGCAAAAGGATCGTTTTGGTATGAGCCAGTTTTTCAGGTGAAAACTTTGGAAGGGAATATGGTTTGGAGGAGGCGAAAGTATCGAGTTAAGAGAGGCAAAGTCCCTGGGACATTTCACTTCACTGTCTTGGATAATGGGGTTGTTTCTAATGAGTTTTGGACGATAGTGGATGCACCTGATGATCTTAGTTGGGGATTGTTTCACTATAGCGGGGCTGCTCGAGTTGCGGGTCAATCTTACACTGGGGCAGTGCTTGTCAGTCCGGATGGGGCTTACCCAAATGAGGTACAGAAGACGAGATTAGTTTCTGCTTTGGACAGTTGTGGAATTAAAGAGTGGGAGCTCTATGAAGTTGATAATGGTTCGTGTCTAGATCCTCCATTGGGAATTCCAGAAGGTTCCAGTTTGCATTCCATTATTGAAGTTTAAGATAAGAAATGGGTCTCCGTGTTGAGTTCACCTGAAGCTTGAAACTCATATTACATGCGCATTGCACATTGATGGATATAGACTAGTAAATGATTAGTATCTTTTCTGGCCTCATTCAGAACTTAATGGACTTTTTACATTCTCGAATTATTCTGAGTTTTAGATATTGAAGGATTGGTGTATGTCATTGCTCCTTGCACTGAACCAGGTGGCCAAGGATTTATTATCAGGTGTGTACTGTTATCTCCTGCATTTTTTTTTTTTTTTTTTAACTTCAATTAGCCAGTTTTATTGTATTTATATGCTTTGTAAAGTTGATTGTTTTACTGTTAGTCATACAAATGTAATACGAGATACATAATTGGAAGTAAAGACACAAGCATCGCAATTTTCATGCGAGGTTGTAACGCTTAAGCGATGTTCAGATTGTAAGAGATGTCTTCAACGTTGGCAATCTATTCTCCAATTTTCACAAAGGAGATTTGTTGCCGATGTTATGTTAGCAGCAAAAACCAAATTCAATAAATGGTTCCATAAGTTATATATTGAATTTTCAATATATATATAATTTTGTAAGTTCTTTTTTTTTTTTTTTTTATTCATTTATTTATATTTTTTTCCCTCTTAATTGAGCTGTAGCACATGTATTGCATTTTAGGTGTTGAGTATATTTTTAATTTATTGACAGCTGTCGCAAGGAATTGTACTTTCAAGTGTGTGGTTTTTGTAGTAGTTTTTTTGATGAATAGTTTTTGTAGTAGTTGCAAAAAGAGTTGAGCTGCTATCATAGTTTTGGCCTGACATATTTAGGCAAGTAAATTAGACTATTTGGTTTGTGTGATCTGCTAGGCGATACCAGCATCCTAAATCCTTTTAGGTTCTATGTTATTTTATCTTTTGGATGTAACCACTTCGCCTTTATTCATACATGGCATCTGGTAAAATGTGTATGTATAACATTTGGTGATTTCATACTCTCTCTCATCTGGTGATTTCAAAATATTTTTAATCTTTGTTCTACTCACTACCCTTGCATAAAATATTTTTAATCTTTGTTCTACTCACTAACCTTGTATATGTCAGGCGCATGCTTTTAAGCTGTCAAATACAAACTACATTAAGAATTGTTCAAGAGGTATGATGCCAAGAATAAAGTTCAACATTGGCGCAAAAAATACCTACAAGTTAATATGAAATATTAGCGAAAGGCATAGACGCTTTTCACGTTGCTTGTCGCTATACTTTCTAATTTTGCTTGTACATGCAAATCAAATTTATTAATAATATTTGCAATTTTTTTTAAAAAAAAATTATTTTGTATCATATTGTATTATTCAGCTCAACTTTGAAAATCGAGAATGTTGATCAATCCAGATTGTGATATCAATGGTCACATTTTTATATTATTCCGTAGTCTATATATTTTATTCATTTAACTTTATTAAAACTTTTTTTTTAACTGTTTTGCTGAAGTGTTGCTTCCGCAGGAGAGTTAGTACTCCCGCCCCGTTGAGATGGTGCCACATAATACTTCATTAATATTTTTATCTACGTGGCACCATCTCAACGGGGCGGGAGTACTAACTTCCTGAGTACTAGAGTTTTTTTCCTTCCGCAGGCATGCATGTAAATAATCAAATCAGCATCGCTATAAATGCTACAATTTCTGTACCACATGATGTTATCTTCTATACTAAATTGTTAAAATAGTTTTTGAAAGAAAATTAATACCGAGTTCATAAACAAACAAAACACTAATATTCTGAATATGTTATTTTATTTTCATAAATTTATTTATCAAATGAAAAAATTATGACCCACCAAGAATGTATGGATGTGCATTCCAAAAGTCTGGCTCAATTATATTACAATGTTCTATGATAACTTTTCTTTCACAATTCCCATCTGATGCTCCATTTTCATGTAGAAGACTGGTTTCCTCCTGCATTAAGAGTTTAAATGAAATAAGATAAAATAATAATAATAGTAATCTCAGCTTCAGCAGCTGACTTAAAAATAACAATTACAAAGAACTGCATCTACAAAACTAATAGGATTGGTAATAACCCACCAAAGTAAATTCTTGTCCTCTCTTGCTGCTCCTAGACTTAAATACTAGTTGGCTGTTTTAATCTATAAAGCGATCGTAATATGATCACAAATCTCTCTAATCATCAAAATTACTTTCACCATTTGGTGTTTGCATTCGGATAATTTTATGGTGACATCGTCTGGGGGAAAAAAATTGAGAATGGCTGGACTTTGGCTATTTAGGACCAGCTTGAAACAGATGGTCCTCTTTTAAATTCCAGCCAAGGTATACCGTACACTCACCTGAGGGGAAAAACATGGACTTTTCCTTTTTTCTTTTGCTACAAATCTAAACTTGGAATTATATGTAAGCATAAGGCAATCTGAAAGAATCAATAGGTCTAGGTGAGCATGCACAACCTAACTCATGTCTTCCTGTCTACACATCTTATCTTATGAGCAAGTAATGGAGAATTTGGTAGGTATAGCAATCGCAGCACATAATATATATTTGTCGCACAATGAATACTGGATTCCAATAATATATTAAAAATAACCTTGTCCCAAAATGCTGAGGAACCTAGAAGGAACATTGCTGGCAACGAATTGTAGTCGTTAATACCAAATTTCTTGAGCAGTTCCATTTTCTCAAGTGTTTGAGTTCCCTGAATAATAAAAATTAAATGAGTGAGGGATGAATACCTTACATGCATGTAATTAATAGACAGTGAATGTCAAATAAAATAAACAAGCAATCTATCAGCCAATTAGAAACATAGTATAAACATGTAACTTTTTCTCTTTTTCTTTAGAAAGAGATAAGAGAGAGAGAAAGAGAGAGCATAGACTCCGAATAGTATTTAATTTTAAATATACATAGTTAGACCATAACCAGAGGGACAGAAGTTTAACTCTGAGGTGTACCTGATGAAGATATGGGACCATATATCTTAACATTATTAATTGGTATACATTCTAGAAAGAGAAGATGTTACATAATTTCTCTGTATTGAGAGAGGAAGAGAATTCCATTGAAACAACGATTGGCATCAGGCAAAAAGAAGAAAATAAAAGGATATGAAAGAAAACCAACAGTACAACAGAGAATACAAGCATAAATCCAAAAGAGCAATATAATAAGAGTTAATAGATAGATCTTAACAAATAAAACTCTATCCAAATCAGAGTGCATAGATCTTAGTACCTTCAGAAACTTTTGAGCTTCCCTCTTGCTTTTTCCAGACTTAACAAGCTCCCAGAAACAAGTATTATATTGATTATTGATATGGCCTGAACAAGAAAAAAAAAATTTGTATCCAAATTAACTTCCTATTTTTGTCCTGATGAAGGGCAAATCTTCAAATGTCACATAAAACGAGATTGAAACAATTTTCTGTCCAGACAAGTGATTAGCTTGGTTGTTTTACTGACTAGAACATCTGAAATTCGTGGCATTTTTTTTTCCTTTCATCCAGTTTAAATTTGAAATACTCACAATCAACTTGTCTCCATGTGAGATAGTCTTGAAGAATTTGAGTTGACGGATAGCATACAGCACGTCCATCAAAAGAAGGTGTGTACTTCAACTCCTTTTGTGGGAAGAAATCTTTCCATTTCATTACATACGTGGAAGTGAAGAATGATACTATGACAGACACTATGTCACTGCAAAATATTATAAGTAATTCCAACATGCACGTTAGAAGTATCAACTTCTTAACAACAAAGAAAAAGGTAAAGACTTAATCATGTGTATCTGCTCTGAAGGACACAACATACAAACAATGCTAAAAATATAGGCTTAAGGGTATTTTGGTCTTTCCTGCTTTCCTAAATATCATTGATGGATCAGGGGAAAAGAAATGTAGTTCTTTTGATTAATTAAGGTGGGTGTTAAAAGTATGGAGCATATAGTCAGTGATGGTGCTCAGGTGTTGAAGACAGCAGTTCCCAGTTTTCAAATGCCACCTTGACTATTATTCCATCTAATAGTATTTAAAAACTAGTTTAAAGAATTATAAACCATAAGAAAAATGCTGAGAAAATACCTCGCTCGCCTTTGATAGAATTGAGAATCCTTCTTTAAAACAAAGCTGAAAGATGACAAAAATAAATGAGATTATGGCTGCATATATTGCAGAACTGAGCTACAAAAGAGACATAAAAAAAAATACCTGTATTCGTCACTGACACCATAGGAGAAGACTACGTCTTGAAACTCTGTAATCACAGCCACTGCACATGAATTCATGAGGTTGAGCGCTTGCTCATCATTCGGCTTCACAAATTCATGATCTTCAGAAAAACTACCAAGGGCCAAACACACACACTTTGAGTTTCAATCAAACAAAAAATTCTATGCACAAAATGTGACAGGCTTAAAATGGCAGAGTAACTTAAAAGCTAATCATAGTGTGGCAGAATAGTAATGTGCCTCTGTGATAATTTCTACACATAGACAACCAATCTAAGTAAAGCTGCCCCATTCCCATGAGAATTGACAAGTGGGATTAAAGCGTATCAAACACTTTTAAATAGCAAGCAACCTAGTGACTAAGGCAAACATTTTATGGTCCATTACACATAAATAGAGAGCAACTCGTTTCTTTCAACTACTACACTCAAGGATCCTATGCCATGATACCTCCTTCTCAAAAAGCTGAAAGATCAGTGGTGTGGTTCATCATATAGTGATACCGACTTTTCCCATTAATTATCATCTAAAGAGAAAACTTTTAGGCCAACGGGAAGCAACTATAGACTGCATAAGAGTTTAATAGTTTACCTATGAAAGTTGCAGCCATCAATTCTAATTACAATCCAAGTAGATGGCAATAATCTATTTACAAATTGGAAGGACCTAACATAATCTGGATCAACCTTTCCAATGTCATTCATAAAACGTCCTAGCTCCTTTAGAAGACTTGGGTGTTCATTCCAAAAGCTTCTCCCAGCAATATTCTTTGAGTGGACTATTGTTGGCCTTTTCTTAGGTCTCTTAACAGGAACACCATTCTCAGTGTACTTCACAATGTCTTCCACCTAAACAATATAGGATGTTAGCATAATAAGTTAGAAGTCAACTAGAAGGAAACATAAAAGAGAGTTTTAAAAGGTAATAATATTATAAAAGTAGGTTATGCTTTCAAATGAATTATACATAGGTTCTCATGTCACATAAGAACTACATAAACAAAAATGTTAAAACTGTTGTGTATGAATATTGCCTAGAAGATTTGACAGTATTGATGAACAAGTTAGAGATCCTTGTCTAATTGCTAATTCTCAAGATGCAACTGAAAGATGCCAATTAGATGCCTCCTGCAAACTAAAATAATAATTATTTGTTGGTTTAAATCTTTGCATCTGAGATAGAACACAGTGGCAGAGATGTGTAGCCTAATGGAGGTTTTTGAATTTTTCTTCACTTATAATAGTTTCTTTTTTTATTACTACAACAACAACAACAATAATAATAATACTTCCAACAATGGACATACTAATTTAAACGAAACTACAGTTTTTCAAAAAAAAGTACAAACAATAACAATTTTAAATGATACGAATCTAAAAATTTCTCTTAATTTTTCTCATAAAACTATTTGAATTGTCTACCAATTAGGATATAACTCTCAGCTAAATCCTACATTTCACACATTTTAAGGAACATAACACTGCATTTGCATCATATGGACGTTCATTTAGTTTTGAAAACACTTTCTTTCATTTAAGGTTTTTCTCAGAATCTTGACCAACAATTAGCTTAAAAAATGAGGGAAAAAAAATCTTCAAACATATGAACAAGAATTTTTCATTTCCAATAAATTGAACGTTCTAGAAACAGAAAATTAAACCCTAGACATATGATATGGCTAGATTTCATTAAAGAAACAGAAGATAACCTGAGTTTTCATAATGCAGGATCCTTGACGGACTATTGCAGACAATTTTTCATAATTGATACCAAACTGCTCAAATAGAAGATCATGTTTCTCCTTTTTTTGGGTGCCCTGCAGATTTTGCAAATACAATATGTATAAATAAACATTGAAGTTATACATAAAAACTTGGAAATTATACATTTTAATATTGGGAGTTAAAAATTAAGTTTTAAAAAAATATGAAAAAAGAAGACCAAGCACAAAAATGAAATAAACAGATAAACGTTTTTATTCCAAATTTCATCCCAAGCGGCTAAAAGCCAAAACTTTTACTAGAAATGGTTGACTACTCTGAAGGTTGAAAAAAAATTGAAAAGCAAAATATCATTAAAAAAAAGAAGAGTGAAAGTGGAAGTACAAAGCTACAGTGTCCATAGATCAGCTTGATCCACACAAATAAACATACTCAAAAGATGCATGTAAGTACATAACAGTTCAAAGCAAACCTTTAAAAACTCTTGTGCTTCCATTTCAGTTTTTCCATGCTTAACCAGCTCATGTATGCAAGTGTCATTCTGGTTATTTACATGACCTGGGAAATATAATATGTTAAAGGAAAATTTAACCCCTGTATTTGATAGATTCTCTTTCAAAAGTAAGTTTTTCCAATCGTTAATGAAACTATACCAAGTTTAAATAAAAGAAATGCGTGGAATTTCTTAAATGGCTTTAACACCACTGGAAGACTACTCACACTCATTTTGTCTCCATGAAAGATATGCCTGAAGGACTTCTATTGAAGCACAACATATTACCCGTGCACAAAATGAAGGGGCATATCTTAATTCCTTGTAAAGGAAGAATTCTTTCCATTTAAGTATATATTCCGAGGAGAAGAAAGATACAATCAGAGAGCAAACTTTGCTGCAGAGTTAATTGGGCAGTAAGTTAACAATACATACTTCCATGCACCAGAGAACAACAAAAAAATTAAGTAGAACCTCATAAATCAAACCTCCATAAAAGCAACACAAGGATATAGAAAAATCATTTCACAATCATATTGTCATGCACTAGTTAAGAAGCACCTAAACATGCCGACCTAGATGACTAGACTATTTTTCAGAAACCAAACACTAAGCAATGAGCAACAATGCCCTTCAACTAAAGGCTATGGTTCACGATTGCTAGTTTGCTATACATATTATCCGTCAAGGAAATTCATGACAAATTTATAAACATATCTACGTATAAAGCAAATTTCTTTCGTTGAACTGTCATACGTTTGCAAATGAAAATTTATAAAGCTTCTTCCCATCTCATATCCTAAATCCAAGTTGACAAAAATCCCAAATGCATCAATTATCATAAAAGCTAAATTCAAAATTTTTATAATCAAAACCTTGCACGCCTCCGGTAGAATGTTGATGTCTTCTTCAAAACAAAACTGCAAATCATCACGAAAACACGAACGCCTTGAGTTGAGAGAAGCGTCAACAACATGAAAGTATGTCATAAATCAGAGTTATGAAAATATATGAAATGTAATCATGCATTTACCTATATTCATCGCTGAATCCATATGCAAAGACAATGTCTGGAAACTGCTCTATCACCGAAACTGCACATGAGTTCATCAAATTCAAAGCTATCTCGTCATTTGGTTTCACAAACTCATGAACCTCGGAAAACCTACCACAAAAAATTATTGTTTTCTTAAATTAAAGATATGTAAGAACTGTTTCTATATGCGATTATCTCGGAAAAAAAGAAAAGCAATGACGTTGAAGTTTTAAGGATGCTGTTTTTTACTTTCCGAAATCACGACCGTCGATTCGGACGACAATCAAATTTGGCAACCACACCTCATCTTCCAACTCGAAAGACTTCACGTACTCATATTTGCTGTTCGCCATATCAATCACCAAACACACTGCGACTCTTCTTCTCACAGAACAATTATCAAACACTTTGCGAGCATGCACTACATCAGCTGTCGTATGATTTTCCCCTGCGACTCTTCTTCTCACAGAACAATTATCAAACACTTTGCGAGCATGCACTACATCAGCTGTCGTATGATTTTCCCGCTCCTTCTGCCTCTGCACACCCGTCTTTCCGGCGTTAAAAACGATTTCCCGCTCCTTCTGCCTCTGCACACCCGTCTTTCCGGCGTTAAAAACGAGTCCCCGCTCAGTGATCAGTCAGTATAATGAGGCCCCGTTTAAAACGCTGCGTTTAATCGGCATTTTAGTTTTATCTTCCACAGGTTTGAGAGAGTGCAAGCACATGACCCAAGCCCAAATTTTGAAATTACTTTTTTTAAGATCACACTATAAAGTATATATACCCACAAAAAGTTAAAAAAATAAAATAAAATTATATACCAATAAATGTACCAACGTAGTATCCATTAATATTCCAATATGCGTACCTACAATCTAGTATAAACTTTTTTTTTTTTTTGCATACATATATTAATATATCTAATATTTCTTTTTTTTTTTCTCATAAAATTAGGGTTAATAATATAAAATATTATAAATTTGCAAAAAATAATATTCTCATCCGAAATTGAGATTATGAGAACATAGTTAGACAAATATTCATTTTATACTTATAGCTCTTAATTTCTCCAAAATTTCGTAATGAACCCTTTATATTGTTTGTTAAATTAAATTAACCCTTAATTGTATTTTTTCTTAAGGGTGTTGGTCTCACAAAGAAATACAAGATCTATTTGTGAACTGCAATTACACCCTGAAAGCTTGTCATAAATCAATTACTCAAATAAATCCAAAAAAAATGGG
Organism: Rhamnella rubrinervis; assembly: GCA_007844105.2. Classification (NCBI taxonomy): domain Eukaryota; kingdom Viridiplantae; phylum Streptophyta; class Magnoliopsida; order Rosales; family Rhamnaceae; genus Rhamnella; species Rhamnella rubrinervis. The sequence goes on along the minus strand of CM017584.2, from coordinate 12,019,249 downwards.
GTGAAAATTAAACAACACTCCAATCCAATGACTCAAATTAATTAACAAATAATTAATAAACTGAATTTTGATTCAAAGCATAATCTGTCTGTCTCTCTCTCTCTCTCAGGCATAATAATTTGGCTAAAAAAATAATAATAATTTACACAAATATGAGAAAGCTCATCAAAGACCCAGCAAGGAGAGTGAGGAGAGCAAAAACCCCAAAGCCAAGCCTGTGTCCACCACTCTCAATCTGAATTGGGAAGAAGCAATCCTTAGTTGAGGGATTGGTGGTCACAATCTTACCCATCCCTCTAAAATTACAAGCCTCAAAACTCTGGTCCATTGTTTGGTAATACATATTAAAAGCATAGGACACATTCCCACGGGCATCTAAATCGGCACAGGAATGTCCCCATCCAAGACTAGTGCAATCCGCTGTGGCACATGCAAACCCAACTTCGGACCCAGCTGCTACAAAATCTCGTACCTCATCCTTTGCGATGCACCATTTGTTCTCCAAGTACACCACTCCCTTTGCGGCCACCGGCAGTTTATCGTTGCCTCGGCCGGTGAGATCCATCTCGAACTTGGGTACTCCGTCGAACCGGAATATCCCCCAGTGACGTTCGAACTTCCCGGGGGCAATGCTCTTCATGTCCTCGTCGAAAAGACCGAATAGGTACACTTCAATGAACCCAGGTCTCATTGGTGTGCCTTTGTTGCTGGCCAAATTTTTAAGCAGGCCATCGTAGAACCTCTTGGCCAATTTCAAGTTTGCTTTAATGTGTCCATCTGTGGGCCACCCCACTTCCCCGACTAGGATTTTCAGGTCAGGAACACCTGCCTTTTTTAGTGACCAAACCAGGGTGTCAAAATTTGCATCAAACACATTTGTGTACCTGAGGTTTTTGTCGGTAATAGACCTCCCATTGTTGTCAAAAAATGCGAAGTCTTCAGGGAAATCATCACTTTGGTAGAGACTAAGGAAAGGATAGATGTTGACTGAGAATGGTGCATTATTGTCATGTAGGAAATGAACTATTTTGACCATTTGATCTCTAATATCGGAACGAAAATTGCCGTCCGACGGTTTATCTGAAGAAGATTCGTACACATCTGCATTTAGGGGAACTGTGGCTTTGATTTTGTCTCCATAACCAGCTTCATTCAACGCCTTTTGAATGTTTTCCAGTGCAGGGAATGTGGTGTGTACAAAACTTCCATTGTAACTTGTCAAGAATGGCTCATTCCCAACACCCACATACCTGTAAATTTGTATCCAAACAACAACAAAATATTCTCTCTAAGAAATTTGCATCTTTGTTATACCCCATTACGTATATATACTACTTTTTTTCTTCTTCTTGTATTTGTTCATTAAGTTGGTTAATTTCATCTTTATTTAATTTTCCATCTAATTTCAAGGTTGATCTTCTCAATAATATGTTTGTGTTAATATCATAATCCTCTACCTTAATATCTGACCAAAAAGATGAAAACTAAAACAAAACAGATAAAAAGTGGCTCATTTCCAACACCCACATGCATGCATAGACATGCACTACACACAAACATTTAAAAACCATTAAGAAAAATGATATATATATATATATATATATATATATATATATATATATATATATATATATAACATTTTGCATGTTGACGTTTAAATATTCATTCTCTTTAATAATTGTAAAAGAGCCTAAGACGAAAAAGCAAATAATTATATATAAATTTACCAAACCTGATAATAACTTTTGCATCATCTTGAAGGTGTTTGGTGACATTTTCTTTAACCCAATGTTTGGCCTTTTTGTAACTATCTGCAAATCTATGCAAATCAACGTTAGGAATAGCAAGCATTACTTCAATGTCTGTTCCGGCCAAGGCATTGACGGTCCAAGGATCGGCATCGAAAAGCTTCACTTTCTTTATCCCATTATCTTTCAGCATGTTCACAACTATTTTCGGATTCAAAGTGTGCGATGCCATCGTCCCCCAGTTCACACCTAAACCTCCGACGAGGTCGGATGAGACCATCATCATTGCGACAGTCCATACGAGGAACAAGCCGGTTCGGGTCATGGTTTGAGCCACCACCGGTTCAAACCAAAAAACCCTAATGATAGAGATAATATTGGAAGCTAGCTAGGTTGAGAGCTGCAAAGAAAGAATTATAGAATGGATATGAACGACCAAGTTAGAGAGAAAAATGGGTTTCCATTGTCTTTTGTTGTGGTTTTTTTTGCTTTGCTTGTTTAATTAGGCCTTATTCATGTTGAATGTAGTTTTTAGAAAGTCCGCTAATTGCTATCTTAACTAACTTTCAAATCTATTTTTAGTTGGCATACATATATATATATATATAGCAAAGTATGATAGTGTGATTTGTGTTACAATTTTTGACACCCTTGTAAAAATTGTTAAAATTAAATGCATCTTAAGCTATGTGTTCCTTTAATTTCAAGGTAGATTGTCCAAAATTTCAGTTTGTCCCTCAAAGTTTTAGTTATTGCAGTATTACCCTTCAACTATGATATAATCTTAAATTGTCCCATCTACCAAGTTTTTCTCTCTGTTTATATTAAAATTTGACTTAACTGACTATTTAGCATAGGACAAAGTAGAGGAGACGCTAAAATTTATATCATAGTTGAGGGATAATATAACAATTGAAATTTTTGTTTGCACATTTTTCATGGTCAGAAAATTTGGCTAAAACTTAAAGTGAGATTTTTATAATTTACCATGTATTATTATTACTATTATTATTATTATTATTAAGGTTTCAAAATTTATAAAACTTTTATTATTTTTAAATAATTGCAAAACGGGAGTCAAATGCACTGCGTCTGCGTGCCATAAATACGAAACACAAGTCGCTCGGAGTGACCCCCTTGGATTCCTTACCCGGCTGCTTCTACAACGCACACGAGGACGAGGTTCTGCTACGCTCAGCCTCACTGTTACTTTGCTGCTCTCTCTGTCTGTCTCCAAAATTATACCAACTGCACTCGCGTACGCATATTCTATTTTCCATATATCCTCTCTGCATTTTCTGCTTCTTGGCATTCAGTTTTAGAATTACCAGCGTAATATTTGGTTTACCTTTTTATTTTAAATTTAAAAAAAAAATTGAAATTTTTATTTATTTATTAATATAGTCATGCAATTACATATTTAGCAGCAAGAGATGATATTTTTCCTTTTTTATTATTTTGGGAAATTTTGTGTAATATTTCTAGGTACTGGACATTAATGGGTCCTTTAACGCTAGCCGTTGACGCGAAAAGTTGTTCTACAGGTGACCCATTTTTAGAATTGTTTTAATCCTATAAGAGCATGTTGGTTTCATATGCTCTATTAAAATTTTCGATTAATAGTTCTACAATGTAGTTTGATTGTATCATTATTATTTATTGAAACTTTGTTGAAGCTAATATATATTAAGATAAGTATATGCTTATGTAGATTCAGGTTATCTATCTAATGTATAAAGATGGAAAATTTGACACTACTTTAACATACATGCTTATTTTTCAGTATAGTTTGTGATTCCAATCTCTCTCTCTTTTTCTAAAGCATAATTTGTAAATTTGAAGATTAGAATCATTAGCTGCCCAATTTTCAAGACTATAAATATGCATGCCACAGTTTTAGGAGCATTATTATTCTCATAGTGACCCAGTTATTACCAAGAACTTGCATTTACATTTTTTTTTTTTTTTTGGGCATGGAGTATGTTGATCCCATGTCTACAGATTTTGTTGGAAGGACTAATATCAACAATTTTATAAGTCAAAGATAGTCCAGTAGGTAGTGACTTATTGCAAAATTTTCTTTTTTATCAGAGATGTTAACTTGGGACATATCTTATAGCGCAGTAGCAAAACTCTTTTTCCATTTCATTAGAAAAATCAACATGGTATGAATTTAAAAATATTGTCCTCAATTCACCAGAATTTATCAAGAAAAACACCTTTGGTTTCACAATTTAGCAGGCACTTTTCAGATGCAAGGAAAAAATAATTTATTTTTCCTTTCTGTTGGTTATGTTGAATTTAATGTAAATTACCTCAGTGTATTCGTACTGTACCTTGTTACTTCTTGTTTAAACAGATGATGTGGTTTTACAGATGCAGGTGACAAGAGAGTGCAAAACTTGCCGCTTGAAATAAGAAAGTCTTTTGCATCTGTCAGCATGGGAGAAGAAAAGCCATTTGATTTCTTCCGTACTGTATTTGGTATGCTAAAAAGTTACCGTTGAGAATCCTCTCAGAAAACTCTAGATGATTCACATGTTAGGTTGCAGTTAACTAAACATCAGACTAGAGCCCAACTCTTATGTTGATGCTTGTCTTGAAGGTTTCTGAGTTAAAATGTATATTTGTGAAACTAAATTCAAGAGGAAACGTTTTTACCTGGGATGATGATATTTGAAAAAATGAAGTGTTTCATCTATAATTCTTAGTTTATGTTTATTCCCAAAAAACAAATTTGGAGAATTAAGTTCTGAAAATAAATTACATGCTGTCTATCTCTCTCTTTCGCATGGTGCAGGTTTTTTACTGTAGTTTTCCATGTATATGTAACTTTTGAGACTTTGAATTTGGACTTGCAATTGTCCAAGTAACTTAAAGCTAGACAGTCTTAGAAAAATGATAATGAATGTTTTATTAACAGGAAGTTCATATATTTCAATTTACTTCTACTTTTAGTTGCTAGAGACTTAGTTTTGTAAGTTATGTGACATCTGTTTATAGGGAATCAATTCCAATTTTTATATGGCTGGGTTAATCCATTACCCGAGCACAAATTCAACATTTGTGGAGATAAATGATAATATGGATGCCAAGCAGAGACACGCTTAGATGCAAAAAAGATGAGTTTTTGGGCTCACGAAGTATGATTTTCTTTTAAATTTGTTTCTTTAATGAAACTCATTGAAAGGACACCAAGGGGAGGTATGTAGGATAAAAAATTTTCTTCCATCCCATCTGTGAGTGGACCGAACATGCAAGCCTCTGCCTTTCATCTATTGGATAGAAAGGGAGGGTGCAAGCCTGTTGTCAACTTTTTTTGAGTGTGCTAAAGCTAAATATGTTAGATACACTTTTCACATTTCTAATTAGTTTGGTGGATTTTGCAGAGGGTGTTGTGGCGGGAGGTGCAGCTGGTGTTGTTGTTGAAACAGCCTTATACCCAATCGATACTATAAAGACACGGCTTCAGGCAGGTTAATTATGAAATTATAGTATAGTCTATATTAAATGGAAGACTTAATGTTTGTGCTAGATAATCTGACATCGTCCAAAGCTTTTAGCTGGACATGTTGCTTAGTTTATTTCCAATCTCTTTTGCAATAAATACCTATCCTGGGGGATGGATGAATATTGTATTCTTGTTTTATATGTTGCATTATTTCCTTTTCCTATGACAATGCTGCTGTGTTGCTTTTAACTGTTACACGCTGATTGAGCACTATTTTCTCATATTTATTGCATTTTATTCCTTTTTCTGTGGCCATTTAAGTTTTTGTTCTTTTTCAACACTTTTTGCACATCCATAATGAAGAACCTGCCAAAAGTAGCGAAGAATGGTTCATTCAATACTAATTTCCACTTAATAAACTTTTAAATTTTGTCCCTCTCAAAAAATTGTGTTGAGGTTATTTTGATTTCTATCACGTCAATTTGCTACAGGCTGCTCATGGTGGAGGGAAAATAGTTTTGAAGGGCCTTTATTCTGGACTGGCTGGAAATATTGCTGGCGTCTTACCGTAAATACCTTCTTATTAAGCGCATGACTACTTCTATATTATATGGTTTATGCATCTACTATAAACTTTTGGGATTTTTTGAGGATTTACATCTGTAGAATGGCTCACAAAATGGATCCTGCTTACAGAATTAGATCTAATTTTGATCCAACAAGGACTCATTAATATTTTTTATTTATTTTTGTTGTGTTTTTGTTTTTTCCAGATGAATTCTGTTAGTTTATCTGTTGAATTATAGTTTTATTAATCTCACTATTTGATTAGTTAACAAAATGGCCATGTGTGATCCCATGAGTGTTTTGTGTCATCTTTATCTGGTTTAAGTTGGTTCCAACTTTTGAGTAGTGATATGGAACTTGACTTTTACATAAGCTATAGGAGGATATTTTGAAGACCACAAAATTGTTAATTGTTATGATTATTCCTTCTTGATAATCTTTTAATTTCATTTAGTTGTCAATATTATGGTAGATGATCTCATCAAATCTGTAAAATTTTCAATTTTGTTTATTAGCTGTTTTTTTTTTCTCTGGCCACGTATTGTTTTTGCAAGTGATTTGAAGCCCTTTAGGCAAGCCTTTCCAAATAGGAGTTGGGCCCAACAATGTAAAACGTTGTTAGTGTTTTTTCATGTTGCTAATTGAACCCACATCCTAACAGCTTAAGTCTTTGTCGTTAATGGAAACTTAATACGGTTTCAAAGCATTCGTTGTCTGTTTGTTCTTGTGTTCATATTTTAGTGATTACTAAAATATTGTTCTACATGTCCAAGGTCTTCATTTCATTTGTTTACAGTTGTTCACTAGACCCACGTGAAGCTTTTGTAGGTGTTTTTTTTTTTTTGTGTGTGCGTGTTAAATTAGTTGCTGCAGTCCTTAATAACTTAAGATTTTGGATTGATGATAATGAAACAAACCTTTTTGACACATTAACGAATGGCACCATTCCCTCTCATGTATGGGTTTTTGTAATAACCATAGTTTAAGAACTTACTAGAAATGAGACTACCAGGTCCTGTTGGCATGTGAAATAATTGTCTGTTTTAAAAGTCTGAGCTAATAGGGACTTGTGCACGCACCACACACACACAGGTGCACTATTATAAACAAAACAGTTCGATACGTGCTCTAGTCCCTGGTCCCAATTGTCTGATCATAGTTACTTTATGTACAGGGCTTCAGCAATTTTTGTAGGTGTATATGAACCTACAAAGCAGAAATTATTGAAGATGGTTCCTGAAAATATCAGTGCTGTAGCTCACTTGGTAAGCGAATTATGCTTGTCCCTTCATCCATATTATAAATTTGAACTAGCTCGGCACTTGTGCAAATGCACTATGCAGAGAAATTTAATATTACAAATGGTGTTTAAGGTTATTTTTTATAAAATTTTTGGATGCCTTTTAAAATCTGCATTTCTCATAGAACCAGGTATATTAGAAAACTGTTTTGGGGGAGAGAGGGGGAGAAAGAAAACAATCTTATAAATAACTTCGAAAAATAAGGTGGATCTATATAATTACAGTTGCTATTATTTTGTTCTAGTTGTGTGAAAGTTACAAATATTACTTAAATGGATATCACAATTCTTGAGTATTTAAACAAGTTGGAGAATGCAAATAGATCTTAAACTTGATTGATCATACTGTGCAGACTGCAGGTGCTGTAGGAGGCCTTGCAGCTTCCCTTGTACGTGTTCCAACGGAGGTAAATTAATTTTCTTTGCATTTCTACATTTTAATTAATAACAAATGTACTTGAGTGTCTAGCCAAATTTTTACTGGATTTACTCAAGTGTTTAGCCAAAATTTTCATTAATCTTACTCAGGTTGTTAAGCAAAGGATGCAAACTGGGCAATTTACTTCAGCCCCAAATGCTGTCCGCCTTATTGCAGCTAATGAGGGTTTCAAAGGACTCTATGCAGTATGTAGTTCCCCAACCTCAGGACGATTAAGTCTCATTCTTTTGAATAGATGTATCTTTCAAATCTTCCTCCTTAGCTAAAGGATGGGGTTTTTTTAATCATATATATTGGTTTATTAATGTTGTTTTGATGTTCATATGCTAGCTGTGGCATTATTCAACATGCTTGGTATTTTTAATTGCTTTTTGAATATTATTTTGTGTTCTTACTTGGATTGCCCTTTTGAGATGTAGGGATATGGATCCTTTTTACTGAGGGATTTGCCATTTGATGCAATTCAATTTTGCTTATATGAGCAACTTCGGATAGGATATAAAGTTGCGGTAAGCTCCTCATCATGCACCAGATGGTTCTTAAAGCTGTGTAAAACATTGTGGTGAAATCTATGTTAATTTTACATGTTTTCCTTTTGCTCCCTTGACTGTGTAACCTGCTTGATATTTGAACACTTCTTTACGAGTGATTTGTTTAGTTAACTGTTTTTAATGCAATGCAACATGAAATTTACTTTGATTGCTTCTTTGTAGATTACATGTTCAATATGGTTTCGTATGTTTTAAGCATTTTGGCCTTTAATATTAAGTGGTTGGCTTCTAAATTTCTTAACTTTTTTCAAAGGCACGGATAGCCCTTTTGAACCTGAATTTGGATGAAAATCATAAAGCATGGCTTGCTAGCATTCATCCTGACCTGTGAGCAAATTTTTCTATTGGGTATGAAAATTATGGGTTCTGTATACTCATGGGTCGGCATTCTATTTTTTGTATTAGAGTGTTTGTGGGTTATATTTCGAATCTCATTACCTTCGTGGAAAATTTTTGGGAAAGATGCCAAAGCATTATGCTATGGTGTTAATTCTACTAGATCATGATGCTTGAGATTCAAAGAACTGTTATTCACATTACTAGATATGTAGCTCATTTATGTAATAACCTGTATCTCCTGAAATTTTTTGCAAGTTTATTTTTACAGAGCTAATTTCAAAACCAATATGGAAATTAATTCCGAACTTACATTCAGTATTTTGTTTTCTTGCAGATAATATACACTAGAATCTTCTTTGTTTTAGGCGATATGGAAATTAATTCCGAATTTATTCAATAACTTGTTTTCTTGCAGATGTTATACACTAGAATCTTCTTTGTTTTAGGCGATATGGAAATTAATTCCGAATTTATTCAATAACTTGTTTTCTTGCAGATGTTACACTAGAATCTTCTTTGTTTTAGGTTTCCTTTAATCTAAGGGTGTGACATGAAGTGAATATTTTTTAACTCTCTTTGTAAATGATAGTTTTACTGGTATAAATTTGTTAAAGTACTTAGATCCTTATATTTATGTTTCTTGATTCAAAATGTGATCACAGAAGATATGTGATAGTTGAGTATTGAATAAAAGTATGTTTATTTAAGAAAATATCAAAATTACTGACAGCTAAAGAGGAGTTCTGATGTGAGTTAGACAGAAGCAAAGATGCATTACTGCTCCGATATATGTCTATCTACTTATGTACATATGTAGTTGCATAGTTTATGACTTTGACTTGTTTCCCTTCTTGCCAGGCGAAGCGAGATCCGAGTGATCCTGAAAATGCTATAATCGGTACTTTTGCAGGTAACTTGGAATTTAATTAGTTTATTTCATATGCCACCATCAAACCTATGTCTATTATTCCAGCATACTGTACTATTTTAGAGTCTTGTGGGTTTTACCGATTTTTAAAGGGGGCGCACTTTGTTCTTTCATTGTTAATGCATTGCTAAATGTTAGGTTGATTTAGATGACACTTGGACATTCTTAGGTTACAAATGAAGAAAGTAAAAAGGAAGGAGAAGAAAATACACAACAGGGATAAAGACTGCTTGTAGAACTATTAACCTCATTCTTTTTATTCACACACAACGATTATAATGCAGTATCTGTTTGATGAAGTTTCACAAACATTGATAACAAAGCTTCACAGGTGCACTAACTGGAGCGATAACTACACCTCTTGACGTAATTAAGACCAGGCTGATGGTTCAGGTAAGCCAATTCATTTCCTCTTTTGATTTATTTATGTATGATTTACTTTTGGAAATAACTATAATGCATGTATTACGGACATTTTTTAACCTAATAATGGTGTGTAAATTTATGTTTTAACTTATCCATACATGCAGTCATATAGATACATTAATTCATGTAGCCATTATATGATCTGTTTATTGTTAGGGAGCTGCAAATCAATACAAAGGTTTCTTTGATTGTGTTCAAACCATTGTGCGGGATGAAGGACCTTCTGCTCTTTTGAAGGTATATAAAAAGTTTTCACATCCTTCTCTTTCGAAACGATTCCCTGATGTTATCCTTTTGCTGTTCACTTTATGTAGTAATCACTGAGAACATCTAACTCCCCTAAAATAAAACCAGTGCAATCTTAAAGCAAAAATATAGCTTATAAGCTACATATACTGCAGGGAATTGGCCCGAGAGTACTTTGGTTAGGCGTAGGTGGTACAATCTTTTTCGGTGTCCTTGAGAGCACCAAGCGGATGCTTGAACAGAGGCGACCAAAACTTCATCAGAATTCAAAAGACGAATGACTTTCAGATGAACCAACAGGCATATTTTAGTATGCTGCTCGGAGAAGAAACTAATACCGGGCGGTTACCTTCAGAGCTCCACTATTTTTGACTTGGAAATAGAGAAAAATCTATTTGAGTTCTACCAACTGGCTTTGGTAATTTACTTAAATTAATACTTCCCATGAATTCTGAGTCGCATAATGGCTTCTTTACTATTGATGTCTAGGGTTCTTTTTCTTTTCTTTTTTCAGATTCCATCTTGTTTCGATTGTCAAACTTCTAGCTATCCTAATCACAAGGCCAAAATAAACAAGTAGCGGAGTACAATTTTCCTCCAACGCAAAAATATTTTGGTTTCTATTTCTCATGGCTTTACCTGAAACTTAACTTTGTTCTTTTATCAATTAATCAAAGTAACCTTGATAAGGAACAAGACGAAAAAAGAGAGAGAGAGAGAGAGAATAATAGCTGTTACAGTGAAACCTAATACATGCCTTGATAATATATATATATATAGAGAGAGAGAGAGAGAGAGAGAATTGCTCTATTAAGCGATATCGTTTATATATTATACGCGATGGATGATGTGGTATTGCTAGGGTGCTGTTTCCTTATCGGCTCTGTCTTGCTCCTCTTTTGTGAATATGAAATTATGGACACATTTTTATCAAATTGATCTTATATATAGATTCTTACTTCAACTCCATTAATGTTTTGATTTTAAATTAAATTTTTTCCTTGAATCTAAAACAAAGTTAAGATTTAATTTTAATTCTCTCTCATAAAAAAAAAAACACCGTAATTTAACTATTATTCTCTATAACAAAATTAAATGCCTGTAGAAGCCTACCTGAATGCAATATATAGATTCTTACTTCAACTCCATCACTATTTTGATTTCAAATTAATTTTTTTTTAATCTAAAACAAGGTTAAGATTTAATTTCAATTCTCTCTCATTACTCTTTGTAACAAAATTGAATGCCTGTAAAAACCTGCCTGGATGCAATTGCGATGCTGTTGCCAAATTTCCCAAGGGCTTTTGTCCAAGATTTCAAGTGGGGAAACGTTTTCAAAGTCTTTAACCAATTGCTCAAAATCTTCAGTGAGGCAAGGTATGAGGGAATGGAGACCACAAAAGAAATTATTCTTACAGGAGATGAAAAGAGAAAACATCATAGAACAACATAGAAGAGGAAATGACATTTTCCACACGCGTGAAAAAAAATTATAAAATCAATATCATATCATCTATAGTATATAATATATAAGCGATATCAATGAAGCAATTCTCTCTCTCTACATATAAACTATAAAATAAATTCAAGAAAATTGATACATTAGTAAAAGTTTCGAAGACCAAACTCAATATAAAAGTATACTTTTAGAAATCTTTAAAAGTCGATTCTTGTTGGATTTTGTGATGTTGACAAAAATATCACTAATTTAAAATGCTCCTTTAAAACATATAGCTGAGTCGGTGTTACTGTACCTAATACACCCCCGCCCCCAACCCAAAAAAAAAAAAGAAAAAAAAGAAGAAGAATATATAATCGCTGCACATGACCTTTATATCGAGGGAAAATATGGACATATTGTGCATTTCTTACAAAATTTAACATACCATGTTGATATCTGATTCAATGGAAGCAAAACTAGCCACAATGCATCAATAAAAGAATAGGGGAAACAAAGGAAGAAGAAAATAAAAATGAAGAAAATAAGTCAAAATCACATCCTCAAAAGCTAGACCTGACTAATGACCTAATCTACATATCCTTTTCAAACTTGGTACTTCCTGCTCCAGGCATGTCCGATGAAGCCGCAAAAGAATAAAAATCTTTCAAATCAACTAATTTATATATTAGTCCCACAAATTCACATATCCTGCTGCTATTTCTACTTCTTTTTTTCCTATTTCTTCCCTTCCCTTCCCAACAGTTTCCTCTTTAGGGAAGTTAACAATCTTGGTGCAACTTCATCATATGATAAAAAATAAGTTTGGGAGCACCAATGCATATCATCACCCTTGTCGTCATCGTCACGATCATTGAAGAATCAGTTAAAATATCGCTGTGGAGTATATTCACATGAGCGGGAGGTAAGCCCCGCCATGTCCTTTCCTCAGCACAAGCGGTCCAGCATTGTCAGGGACCTTATCTAAGGCCTTTGAACATGAATCAATCACGTCGTTAAACCCAGTTGCCATAGAAGCCAACTGCATTCGTAACCTTAAATCCCTAGTCCTCTTCAACAAGCACCTAAATGATCTCCCCAAGTATTTAGCCCATTCGGCCGGTAATCCTCCCCCAGTTAGCCAAACTGAGAATTGGGACTGGTCACCTCTGGCTGCCATCTCAGCCCTATAAAATTTTGCTAGATCAACAAGCATTGAAGGCTGTAGAGGTAACACAGCTACAAACTCAGCCACAAACTCTTCAAGTAGTTCTGGTTTGAGCATCTGATTCCAAAGTACCAAAGCCCACTCGCTTGGCTGGTTAAGGCCATAGGCTTCAGCAACTATTAGGGCTTCTTGGAAACGAGATTGCTCAACTAGTGCTCTCCTGGCATTAGTTTCAGATTGGTACAACCACCGGAAATCAGGCATTCTAATCTGAAGGGACAATAGGGAAGCCTGAGCACAGGCTCTTCGTGTCTTATTGCCAGCGTCAATGGAAGAGTGAACTTCAGCAGCTTCAATGAAATGGCGCATGGAGTCTAAAAGATCTTCATTCTGTTCCTTATCGTTACGACTAAACCACTGCTCAGATGACTGTATTGCTCGTGCCTCTAGAAGAGAAGCAGTTTCATGTTTCATGTCAAAATGATTGTACACCTGTGACAAAGAAACAAATGGAAAAAAAAGAGTAAATTGCATAATAAAATAATCAATTATTTGTTATAAAACAACATGTCAAGAAAAAGTATCTTTCAAGAAATTTCCCATCCGTTTATCAAACAATCTAGACGAGATTGTTAACCCAATAAGACACTCACGGCAGCTGTTCCAATCCAATACCATTTGACCAAATAACACAATCAAAGCATGTCCTCCATAAGCTTAACCATAACAAATTGTTCATTACAGCATATAAATATCCAATGAAATACATACCATTGCAAATGCATCAAGATCATTGGAATTGAAATGCTTAAGTGATGTGAGAACAGCCATACGAAAGCCCCTGACAGCCTCAGCAGTACTGGCATTCGTGTCTGCAGCTGCTGAGTATTTCTGAAGAAGAAGATCCAATTGACCATTTTCTATGAGAATTCCGAGAATGAAATTGAGGGCATGGAAGTTTCCTACTCCAGTTATGAGGCGGGCCAAACATGGAAAATCACCCTCAGAAACATACGCTTCCACCCTAGTTGCAGCAAGGGCTACAAGAACATCAACTCCATCTAGGCAAGCAGAAGATTTGTAGAAGTGGTGGGACAGAATAAGAAGTTCTACCTGAAAGCACCAATTACCCAGGGCCTAAACTTTTAGCTCATAAAGAAACACCAATAGTTAATCATTAATCTATTCTTTTTACTTTTTGATTTTCTTCCCCTCTACTAATCAATCCTTCTTATCAAGGGCAATTCAAAATCCAGAAATAAGACACGATCGATTAGAATAAATCACAAGTAGATGAAGTCACACAAGTTTCAAAATGATGCATAACCAAATTACCAGTAAAATATAATACAATGTCAATACCTACACCACTTAGGTATCTAAATCCATGCAATCAAAAGTTGATGAAAATAAAATTTAAATTATTTTGATCTTGGTAATAATAGTTAGTGCTCATCAATAAATAAAATTTAAATTATTTTGATCTCGGTTATAATAGATAGTGCTCATCACCATTAGTCAAGAGTACATATTAGGCAATGTTCTTGAAGACTAGAGATGATTCAAAAAAGGCCAGACCAGAGTCAAACAAAGGTCTTTTTTCAGCCCCAAAGCCCTGGCCAGACTGGCCTACTTGAGAACCCAAAGCCAAACTAAAGGGGTTTGTACTTTGATTACTTTTTCAGAAAGAATATAACTGTAGACTTCATATCTAATACACAATAAATACATATATTACATGCACATAAAATAAACTATTATACTACACACGGTCTTCTACAATTACCCTTTTCACTAGATCATAATTCATATTTTCATTCCTATTAAATTGAAGATTTTACTATTGTACTAGATCTTCTAATCTGATTTTAGCTTTACACATTATTTTTAAAATTTTACTTCTAATGATCTGGGTAAAACCCTAATTTAAGCACCTAATGGGGGCTTGGAATAAGACAAGCTTAAAGCCCAATAAGACCAAGGACTTGAAATTTTTATCTAGTGATATACCCAAATTAGTAGCCTGCTTCTGGTGAAAAAGCTTATAAAGGACTTACATGTGTACAGTAAATATTCTTAGGTACCTCTTAGCATGATTCACCAGAAACCAAAAAACAACTATCTGTATCATATTATATCATATTAATACCTCACAGGCATGCGGTATTTCTTGTCCAGTAATCACCATACGCATCAATGCATGGCCAATTTCTGGTTCAGAAGGGCAAAGCTCTGCCCACTTCAAGAAATCTGAAAACCTCCATAGTAAGGGAGCAGGTCCTTCCTCCTTTTGAGAATCCATATATCCCCCACGATGAGCAGCTAATAAACCCTAGAGAAACAAATTAACCCAAGATCAGCAGACTTAAATACAATAATCATATTTATTATCTAGTTCATACACATACTGATCCTTTTTTCCAGCACAAGTGGCTGATATGAAAAAACCTAGAAAATATAGGTTTAGATATTACTTCTGCTTTAAGACATGGGACTAGATCAGATCTCTTACATGTGAACCCCAAACCCAGACTTGGCCCTCCCTGGACACAAGCCAAAAGCCCGTATGCTGTTAACCATGCACACACCACTCTGTACTAGGAAAAAATAATAATAATAATAGAATAAAATAAAATAAACAAACCTTTAGAAATGATTCTGCAAGAATTTGAGCAATACTAGCTGCTGGCATAGAATGGGTCTGCACAAGGAGATTTGCCTCCTCAAATGATTCTTGGGCTTTAAGGGAAAGCAGTTGCAGTAATTCGATTGGTTGCTTCTCAAAGGCCTCTGAAAACGAAAGACCCAACATGTTTGCAGCTTTTACTACTGCTATTATTCTCTTACATAGTCCACGACCACTACCTTCAGTAAAAATGGCTGCTAAGCTCTCCAATACCTATATTAGAAGACAATTTAATGTTAAGATCTCAAGCAAATCATCAAACAACAGACAGAGAAGAGGAGAAAAGTTTTTCTCTTTCAAAACCTAATACAAACTTCAAAAGCGTAGGTGAGAGTGAGAAATTGAAACCTGCATTGGCTCAACTTGATGCTGGTAACTAAGTATTTTTTGTGACTGCATAACTGAACGTACATCTTCATCAAGTATAGATATGGATACCAGCCCACCTGGAGTCGAGATTCTGGCAAGCTTTAGAGCAACATCCACAAGTACAAATTCAGAAGGTATTAGTGCAGGAGATAGTTTATGTTGGAGTTGCTTGGCCGCTGTTATTTGACCAAATTCCAATAAAGAAAGCACAGCCCTTTCCAGCTCCGCAGACCCAACCCTTTCTTCCCACCTTGAAAAAGACATTTCCATTTTTATGTTCTCATCTTGCAACTGAGTGTCATTTTTACAGTTGACAGAACTGGAAACCTCATCAGAATCAGCAGTTTTATCAGCTGGGTCCAATAGTGGACGTCTTAGTGTTGCATAGCCCTTGGCCCTTCTCTTAGCCTTTATATTCCCACCTGCTGTGGTTGAATAGCTTGCATCCAATTGGTTCTTATAATGTGCCTGGTTAATGTCCCTCATATCATATTTCTCAAAAGTTCTATTCCTGATTGTGTTTATATGGTTGTCCATCTTTGTGATTATACTTGCAGTTCGGTCGATGATATTTGAACTAATTTTAGTAATTGGGTCACGAATGGAACTGATTGAATTGAATTCTCCTTCATTCTTCACCTGCGCCTCTGATTCTACTGCCAAGAGCCATACTTTAGTCTCAATTTCTCGCAGAAGGTGCAATGGATAAACTCTGGTAAAGAGATCAACCAGGTCAGAAATGATAATCTTTTAAACAATGATGTCCCAAGAAGCAAATAATTATGGACTAAAAAACTTACGGATTGGACAGGGTTATCATCCCACTTAACCACTGAAGAGAAAGCAGCAGCAACTCATGAAGCTCCCTAGCTGGAAGATCTTTCTCTACAGCTTCTGCATGTTTAAGGAAAAATAATCCAGCCTGGATGCAAGATAGCAAACTACATTAGCAAAACAATTGAATTGCCAGTAACATATTTTGGTTGAAAACTACAGCACAAACAGAGTGAACACACCTGTAAAGCAGGGAAAGCATATCGGATGAACAGTGTTTGGCAATGACCCCATAAAGCAACTCTCTCTTCTGGAACATCCCAAAGAAACTCCTTCCATTCAGCTACCATAGATTCAGCCTATAAAAATAGAAATATGAGATAAAAGACTGAAGAAATTTGGTAGACCATCTAAATATTCTAAATTACAAGAGCATATGAATCAGCCTTCTAGAAACAATAAAATTTATGAGCATTTACGAATTATACTTTAATTACACAATACTAGTATTACTTATCAATTTAACTACTAAAATGTTGCCCGTACAAACTTGAACCATATTAAGTGATTTGGTAGCAGAGTTTAGAAGGTCGATGTGGCAAATGAAATCAGCATTTATTATAAAAGAACAAGCAAGATTGTCTCATGGGAATACCCTGGGTCAGGATATTAACTTAAATTTAGGATGACAACTCTTCTTAATTCCTTTGTTTAGAACGACTATAATCTAAAATGTCTTGGAAGGCAGGTGTAATAAAGGGATAGATGTACAAAAGCTTCAATTAACAGTAGTATTTAAATATCTTATATTTAGGCACACAGACAGATTGTTCTAATAGAAGAGAAACGAGTTTTCTACATTCTTAATTTGAAAAGCATAAGAAGCTACTCATAAATATTTAAATTCAAAAGAATCATATTCCCTACAGGCTACATCCAAAGGCCCATTAAAGCACCATTAAAAGAGACAGCACATAAATTACACAAATTTCCTTCCTAAATCATTACTCCAATCAATTCTGATGCTGAGCAACTATCCTGCAAACTTCTCTCATTACTGCCTCTTCTTGAAGTTCTGCATAAGACTAGTACCTGAACCAATATGCTATAACATACATCTTGTTTGATTTTATGATTCAAACAACAGCTCCCCAATGAAAAAAAACCAATGTAACAGACACAGACACTTGATAAGGTATAATATTTTTTCCACTTAAACTAACACCCCATTAGTAAAGCCTCTAATGGAATTCGTTTGGAAGAATCTAACCTGGGGTTTCATATTATTTCCAAGAGGCAGGTCTACACCAGATCCTCTGTCCAAATATTTTCAGTAAGTTTTCTTCCCCTTGACCAAAAATCTTACTTTTAGCCTCATGTATCTTAACATTTTTAAGGGAGTATAAATCTTAAAGAACATTTAGTTTCTTTTTCCCCCAAAATAATGATTGAAAAAAAGTATCATGTACTTTCTTTTTTATTAACTAAAGAAGAACGATATCTTTCTTTATGTTTAAATATATTGAGAATGGGGTCTCAATTTGGTTGAAAAAGTTTGCATCATGAATTTGAGCGCACAAACTTGTTTAGAAGGCAGAATGCTTCAGCCCTCCATTAAAACTACACCTTCACTTTTTCTCATTTTATTCTTGTCATTTCTAGATCCGTAGCCTCTTAACATTTTTTTCACTTTAATATTTGCACACAGAATGTGGACAGTTTGCCAATTTTTAAATAAACTTAGTTTCCCTATCACAAAACAAGAATTGTTTTGATCCTAAGATTCTTTACCAGACATAGCTGTTTTGAGCCTTTAGATCCTTTTAGCACACAAGCAAAGTCTTAAATATAGACAAACATTACTTCACACGTACAATTTTGTTTCTTTATTTCCATCTTGAACTAATAGGTTAAAATTTCAAGCAAGATTGGAAATCCAGGAACCCACCATATTCTAGAGAAAAGAAACAAAACACAAACTCCAAAAGCACCTCAAAATTAGTACTATTCATGGCAGCTGAAGACCAGGGAGGAGAAACACTGTTTCGCACAGACAGGTAGGTAAATGTTGACTAGGAAATGAAAATAGAGAATTATTATTTATCATAAGCATACTGCAGATGCCTGTGAAATCTCAAATAAAAAAAAAATTCATTTCAAAAATACTATTGAACTAAATTATTTTTCAAGGCCCAAAAACATTCAAAGAAGAAAACCTTGACAGAAACAAAATCACACAAGCCTAATAATTAGAGTTGAAGCAGAAATCTAAAAAATACCTGATTTTCAGTAACATGATGAACAGCAGATTTCCAAGGTTCGCCACTGGCTTCCAAATGCTTGGCCCAGTTACGTCCTTGCTCCCAATGACTATTCTTTTCTAGTGCTGTTAGAAGTGAAGCATCATCCAGGGTCTCATTTCCAAGGTGTAAAACATCGTCTTTACGTAACGAAGGCTCAGCTAAATTAATTTTCCAATAAAGTCGTCTATAATATGTTGCTGCTGACCCTCCATCCCCAAAGTCAGTTGCTGCAAGTAGTTGTAGCAAACATCTCTTTTCATAGGGAGATGGACAAGTTGATAGCATAGCATCCGCAGCTTTAACAGCTGTGGAGCTTATCCATGTTGTTCCGATCTGGCCTTCCCTTCCTATATTTGCTTGTAGATGGCCAGGTTCTTCTTTGATTCGGACAGAAAAGGAACCCAAATGTGCAGATGCTTCAGATAGACGCATTTGTGAAAATGCCTGAAACATACAAGATATTAGACCTCACACAAAATGTTAGAAGTCTTACTGTAAATAGAATATCTGTATTTGAGTCAAACTACTGTAATTAGGAAAGTCTAGTATTATTAAATGTATTAGCTGTACTATTTATTAGTTTCCTATTTTTTAGGCTTGTGAGTCTTATAAATAGGAGTATTGTAATTAGGGTTAAAGATACTTGAATGAGAATACCACTATTTTTTTCAACCTTTTTACGCTCGCACAAAATTTAATACATTCTATTAATTTCCACGGTAAATACAAAATCAAACATGTCAAAAGTTTATTACTCAAGAAAGTAAAATTAAAATCTGATCCATGATAACTGCTAAGTTAGAAGATAGGGTTGTTTATGTCATCTTATCGCATAATTGATGTAAGAACTAAAAACAGAAAGTAAAGAAAGAGGGGGGAGAAAGGAGGAAAAAAAAGGGGAAAGGGAAGGGAACAGAGATTGCAGCATGTATTCAGTCAAGAATGGAAAATAAACAGCTAGGACTTATAAAATTAAATAACCGTAATAAAAAATGGAAACTACACTAAACCAAGAACTCTAATAGAAAATAAACAGCTAAAATTCCCAAATTAATGAATGCTCGAATTCCTACAATAAACTTAATACAAAGAAGAAATATGAAATAATCCTTCCCATTACCTAATGGACTAAACTAAAAGGACGTTAAGTTAAAAACAGGAAATATAATTATTGCAATTGCATGCACGTGTATACTTATACTTAGCCAAGAGAATTATAAACTGAAACATCCTGATACAGATCACATCAGGAAGAAAGGTATCTCGGAGAGAAATGATCCACATTTCAGAGACAGTCAAGAACCACACAAAGAGGGAGGAATTCTATCCAATCCAAGAAATTATATAAATGAAGGTAAGACAGAAGCTTAACTTGGTCACGAACCTGAAGAGCACGTATGAAAGATAAGAGAGAACATGAAGGAAGGAACATCTCAAATGCCCTTAGCAAAGGCAGGAACAAAAGCTGTTCGCAAAGCACAGCAACCATCTTGGTCAGTGAAATAGGCCCTTCATCAGAATCAGTATATACATTATGTCCTTCATTAACTTCTACTCTTCTTTCATCCTCGCCTATGGTGCTTTGGGAAAAAAGTACTTTTTCACCAAGAGGACCACTTGGAATATCAGAAATTATGGCAGGTGATGAATCTACTGCAATGGGCTCCATAAGCCGCCTACGTTTTGGATTTCTTCGGTTGTAATGAAATGTTAGGGTTCTACTCCCTGCTGGCAGAGAATTGCAAGCTTCAACAGCTGCTCCAACATTGTCTGCAATCTGGGATGCAATATCATTCACCTTAATGGAAGAAGTTTCCCTGTAAACAAAACAGTTGCAATAAGAACCAAAGCTTTGATGTAAAAAGTACACATACAAGTATTGATAAAGAAAAACCAAATGTTGTATAGAGCAGCAGTAGACAGTGCATGTGATAATGACGCTACAAGAACCATGTAGTTATTAGTTCAGGAAAAAAAAATTAAATGAAGAAATTCTAAAATATATTAAAATTATCTGCAGTGCATGAATGATATACATAACTGGGCCCATTTTTAATGGTTTAAGCTTTGGGGAACAATGGCACATTGTATCAAAGTCTAAACATTTACATACTCTCATGTTTGCATCTTGCTAACCCAATGTCTGTTAAATAATTGAATTACACATATAAGGTCTATGTTATGTCCCAGAATTGAAAACCATCCACTTGGTAAGCTTAATATATATAGTTGAGTGCTCTTCCTAACAGTTTAAGCCTTTGGGAGTTGTAGCAACTAACAATATCAAACATGAAATATTATCTAACTACACAATCTAAGAAGCACCATTCGTATATATAGATATCAGTGGTAACCTTGCTGCAGTTATTTCCAGCCACACTGTCAAGCAGGACAATGGAGACACATCTGAAAAGCATGATGCAATCATAGCCAAAATTGACCAGGACAAGTCCTTGGCTTTCATCAAAAGGGCTTCTCCAGGATTTTTCTGCTTCTCACACTCCGCTAAAATTCTAAAGAGTTCAACTGGGATACAAATGTCTTCATCTGGAAAGCACATGTCAGTCCTTTTCTCTGTAGAATCAGAATATGAAGAAGAGCTAGCTTTTTTCCTTGATTGCATGCCTTTCAAAACTGTTAATATATGAACTCTAAGACGAGGATCGCTAAATTCCTTTGATGCCTGTAAAATTGAATCATAATGCAATAACATATGCTGCAATTTCATTCACTGACATACTCTGAACAAAAAGGTGAATATGAACAATTCCAAAACCAACTTACCACTTGGACTACCACATCAAAAGGATATCCCCCAACCTGAGCTTCGGACAAATATCCAACCTTTGAAAGAGACAACGCCACCATGAGTATTGAAGTTTTAAAAAATTTGTATCAACTAGTCATAATCCAGAAATATCAATGAATGTAAATAGACAAGCACAAGCAAAATGGGGACATACCCAATCATTGTCTCTTGCCAATACAGCAAGGTATTTTGTGCTCAAAGGAAGTTGATGCATCTGACAAAACATTGTAACTAGATTCCAGTGCTGGCTTGCAGCTTTTTGTTGAGATCTTAACTCAATTCCATCTCCATTTCCACTCAAAAGCCAAGACCCACATGTTTTTCCATCCACCATGACTGGAAGGCTCACTTTTTCCAAATGTTGCAGGACAAGCATGAGAGCTCGTGAAGATTGTCTACCACTAAATGAACTCAGGATTTCCTTTCCTGGAATCACCTTTTTTTTAGCAATGCTTGCAATATCCTGGTGCAGATATTCATCTGCCAGAGCTCGTGCTAGAGATTCTATTACATCAACTTCACGGGAAGCTGCATGAAATGCAGAACTATTGGGTGAAAGTTGCCTTGCGTTCTCATTATTTTCACTGGCTTTGTAATAAGCAGATATCCGTCTCAAGGCAGCAATGTCCACGCGGAGCATGCTGGCAGATAAACCGCAAAGCTCCAGGAGAAAAGCACATGAAGCCACCAATACAGAATCCTCAAAATGCATAATCGCAAGTGGTATAACCTAAAACCCACAAGCCACAAAATAATTTCAAGAAACCACTCAGCAGAACGACAAAAAAGGAAAAACAAGTCTTGACAAGATACAGTACACATACGACAACTTTCCAAATACTTTAAATCTATTACAGAAAATAAAGTCATCAAATAGTCATATATTCATTGCAAGTATAACAGTAGATGAAACGAAAATCAATCCTCACAGATGAGAGAAGAGACTCTTCACTCTCTGTTATAGGCGCAAGAAGCGTTAGCACATCTGATTGGGTATTTGTTTGTCCATTTGTTGCTGCACCAGACTGCCCTTCTGATGTCAATTTCTGAACTCTTACAGTAAGAAGGCGCTTAAAAGCAGATAGAGCTCGGCCACGATGCAAGTGGTGTTCAAGCCCAAGTCCAGTGTCCTGAAAATCAAATAATACCACTAGGATGAGAACAATAAAACCACATAGGAGATTTCAGATCATATAAGTAGAGCATTTGCAAGTTAATAATGTTGCCAAACACATGAGTAAAGGAAAAGGAATGACCATATAGAAATACAAGAGTTAAACATAATATCAATTGTCTTTGCTTGATATACATTAGTAGGTCCATTTCCTAATGTTGTCATGGTATATTAACATGGTAAGCAATATTGTCAAACTAGTCCTGTGTCCGAAGTTCCTGCTAATCCTCATTTCGTCTAATAATTGTGTTGCACACGTAAAGCCCAATTTTTGTACTGTTATGGGAATAGAGAGGAGTGTAAGATATAATATCTGTTGTCTTGGCTTGATATATGTGGTTGGATTCACATCCCAACAGCTTCAACTTTTAGGATTTATGATAATTTGAGTAAAAGAAATGTCCTTTCAGGACGTCCAAGAAAATTGGGAGTAATAGTAGAAATGCCCCCATCATAACTCAGCCTGCATTAAGCAGGTCATCATATGATTAATTTAGCTAAGCAGCAGCGGTATTTCTTTTCTCAAAAGATGAAAGTTCACTTAGCTTTCTTTGAGTAAGCATGAATATAAGGGTGTGATTTGATAAATACAATAGATTTATAAGTGCTGAAACCTTGAGTACTGGATTTAGTACTATCTCAGTGGAAATTACTGAAAGAAAGTGTCAGTGTATTAATAATGACCAGGGACATAATAAATACTCAGAAATATATACATTCATATATATTATACGGTAAAATGGGGAAGGCTGCAACACATTTGCAGAACCAAAGGTTAACATCGTATTGTGGTGTGTCAAGAGAGAGAAAATCATCACCTCAAGTGCAGGATCGTAGAGTTCCTCTTCAATGTGCTTTTGGATGGTTGCTTCCCAGGACACTGCACTGATTTCGGCATGTTCATCAACATTTATAAAGAAATCAATATCTCTTCGCAGCAAAGTTTCTCCAATTGGCATCCTGGGTATTGATTGCCATCCAAGGGGACCCTATAATATTATGCAGAGTACATGATTCGGATAATCATCCATAGATCGCACAAAAACATCAAATATTAAGCATAAAGAGAAGGAAAAATTGGTTAAGCATTTCCCACGCTACTTTAACACGGAATTTCCATAAACTAACTAGTTTTATTATATATTCATATTTGACAAACAAAGAACATTTAAAAACATTACTATTTAGTATTTTATAACTGGAGTTCTGTGGCATTGAAGAACAAAAAATACCTGGACATAAAGTTGAATCAATCTCCGTACAGCCTTGGGAAACCAGCAAGGCAGCATTTGCAAAAATGAAGTATCACGTCCAGTAGAGAAGAAGACATTGTCACGCCAATTTAAGTAGTCTGATAGAGCTGAATTGCCATGTTGCAAATTTAAATAGAGTAAAATAAGACACAGAAGAACAGAGTAAAGATGCTATAGTGGTAATATACACACATTCATGTAACAAGGGATGAGCCAAAAGCTAACCATTCTTTGCTCTAGGGCCAAAATAACTATAAGTTGTGTCTTGTCCAAAACATGCTGATACAAATGTGCGCCACAATGTATGGAACCGCTGTAAGGTGGGCTTAAGGTTCTCCAGTGTGCACTGGGCCGAGGAACTACTATGCCTCTTTATACTACCACTACTCAGACAATTTTGAATAGGTGCAGGGGCATACATTAGGGTTGCCAAAGCTGCCAGTTCCCCCCCTCCTTCCGCAATATCATCCACTGTACGAATAACTTCATCCATGTCATGAACACCAAGATTAGCAGTGGGAACTAAGCCTTGTGATGTTATTGAGCGAGCATTAGAAAATGATGCATCATACTCACACCCCTTAACCCTAGATAAGAGCAACCATTTTGCCCATTCACAGTCTCCCTGAGCAGATCGCATAAAACAAGTGACGCTTGTAAGTACATACAGACATTACACTCATATACCAAAGCACACTACGTAGAACTTTGAAAAATAGAAAAAAAAAAGAATTAAATGTATATGCCTGATAGTTTAAGCATCAAATGCATGGAGGAAAAGTGACAAATTCATACATTTGTCATATGGAATTCAAGCTACCGAAAATATACTAGTGCACTACAACCCAGAATATATTATTATAAATTTAATGTTAGCAAAAAATTAATAGGATAATCAAAGGATTACTAAATTAAAAATATTATAAGGTTAAATAATATTATGAGGTTGAGGAGAGCATGTATGCTTTCAACTTTGAAAAGAACAAAGTAAGGTGAAAAAATGGTTTGAATTTGGATGATATTATCCTCCATGTGATGACATTTACTGCCAAATTAATCATCTAATATCAAGTTGTCATATTTGAATGGATAGTTAACTATATTAGAAAGGATCAAAATTCAACCAAGATAACATCATTGACCAAGTAAAGTATCCCTCTACAGATTGAGAGAATGAATGGCAAAAAAAGCATCTTCTATCCAGGCCACTTGAATCGTAATTGTCCAGACAGAACTGATTTGGGAAAAGCCACAATCCCCAAGTTTACCTTGGCAACATATTAATTATTAGGTCATACATACATGATGCAGTGAATTTCAGCTTAGAGTGCCTTTAGCTGTTAAGTAAACATATTAAAAAAACTAACCAGTGATATCAAACAATCAACTCAAACTAGAACCACCAGCCATTAAACTAGATGGATAGAAAACGTGACTGCATATAAACAATGTAGATTAAACATTAACACTCACAGGATATTTAGGAACTTACAGCAGCATCCTGTAATGAACAAAGTGAATCTTTATGTACTACCAAGTCGTGGTAGTCAAGGTATAGGTCCAAAAGGTATGGCAAGTTGCCCTGCACACAGTGGCGCAACAGTAATTTATGCAGGGACTGTATCGTATAGGGATAAAACGTTTCACCACCATCCAAGGATTTCATATCTGACAAACTCTCCACTGAATCATCATTTGCAGGAATTTTATATTTGCTAGTAATGAAGCCTGAACGGGCCAGAAGAGGTACAATCTCTGCTGTACCTTCCCAAAACTCCTTTACAAAAATAAATTTTCTAGCAAGCTTCTCCTCCATTAGCATCTTTAACCACATGGAGCCCATAATGATTGCTGGAAACCTCAAAATTTTGACGTCTCGAACATCCATACAGACAGCGTCCAATTCTTCAAGTGAGCATAAGTAATTGCCATAATTAGAAGATTCACCATCACATCCAACTATTGTAGTAGGGTTTAGACCATCCAAACTGACTTGGAGGCTTCCATCTACTAAAATAGGTTCAGGAATCAGGTCCAGGAGTGTAGAGACTGCTTCCCAGTCATTACGGCATATGTGATACTCAAGCTGAGATTCCCATAACACGTGATCACCCACGAAAGAAGATTGATCCAAAACTATCTGTATAGGAAGGTATTTATAAGCTCACAGTTCAACCAATCAACCTTTAAAATACAAAAGCATGAAGTAATTTGGAGGATCAGTTAAATCATCAGATATAAAAGAATCTCCAAGAAAATTCTTTTTGACCCTGCATTACAGTCTTACACCATACCTATTTTCCAATTAGAATTAGCATGAAAAACAAAAGCCACTTAATTAAGTACACATGACCTGACGTTTAATGAAATTCTTCAGAGTTGCTAACAAGAGATCAAATCTGATCCAGAATAAATGATGGTACAAATAATTCAACTGTAGAGAGAAAGAGAGGCAACATCCTTGATATTCAACTGTTATTAGACATTAAGAGAGGGGAAAAAAATGTCCTTGGGCATACAAAGACCAAAATGCTTCATTACATGAGGCGCAGAAGCATATAATCCAGAGTCCAAAGGTTTAGTTCAACAACGTAAACTGGAATCCCTACTTCTGTAAATTTAATTAATCTGTATGCATAAAGACACACTTTTATAGTATTAATGGGCAGGTCTAAATGTGAGATGACATTGTAACTACTATCTACTGCTGTTTCTAGATATAGATAGTCGTGCTCACTTCATATCAACTAGGCTTTTGGGAACAGCAGCAACGTAACATAGATAATTGAATTATGATGCCTGATAATTGATACTGTTCAACATCTGAAAATTCATATGGCCTGATTGCCACTAGTCCAAAAGCTTCAGCTATTAAGAAGTGGGCCCCAACTATGTATATCAAGCTAACGCCGTAGTAGTAAATAGTAGTTTAAACATGAGCCATTTGTAACTATTGTGGTCATTCAATTTAACATGATACAAAACATAATTTCTATAGAAGAAATTAAGAAAAATCAGTAGCCCCATGATTCTGCATAGGTACAAAGGTTAATTAAAATTCTGGGAAGACAACACACTGGATAAAAGGATATTGTTTATAAGCTCTAAACATGAACCAGGTTCCAGCTTACCATCTTAACATCATTCCTCAAATATATTCAGCACAGCATAGAAAATTTTCAAAGAGAAAATTCAGAGTACTGCAAACTGACAATACAAGTAAAAGAGAAGCATGAAAAGTTACTTACACGATCAATAGTTCTCTGATCCCAGTCACTAGCCCAGACAGCAGCTGCAGCCCAGTATCCATAATGAGGATTGTCATCATCAACCACAGTAACAGAAGGGCTTTCATTGACATTTGCCCATGAGCCTAAAACAACTCCATCAATCTCATTGCATTCAATGCTAAAATTGTTGATTACATGCGAATGCAATAGTCGCAAATAATATCTTCTTTGTGAATTTAAACCAGCTGGAACCCTTGCATATTCTTTCTGACGTCCAACAAATGTTTTCCAGAAACTACTGTTTGGGTAGAGGCTCTTTCAATAATTATGAAAACAGAAAAGCCAATTTTCAGCCCTTAGGATATTATCACTACATAACTTGAAATCACACCACATACAATTCGAAGAGAACAAACAATTTTCAACTTTATAAAGGTTACAAACCTCAATAAGTGCTATCTTATCCAATATCTTCAACTCATATGGTACCAGGTAACCATATCTTTTCATCTCCTCTGTGAGTTGTGCTCGAAGAGATCTCCTTACTGTGCCAAACAATAACTGTTTGAGGCTGTTTTCAACATCCTCACCAAGCCTTTGCAATGTTGCCACAGCAAGTCCAATTTCACCCTGTAGTTCATGTAAAATTACTGGTGAAAAAAAAAAAAAGAACGATCTGTTGTGAAGATAACTACAAATAAGTTACCTTCAAAAATAGGTCATATGCAATGGCTCTTCCAATGTCACGAACTTCCATGAAAGTATCATGAGGCTCTTTGTCAGAAACCAAATCCCTTGAACGATGAAGATGCAGTTGAAGAACTGCTAAGGGGAGACGTCCAGACAATAAAGCATCATGCACCACAGTTTTAAGGTCCAAATTATCTATCTTCCAACGTGCAAACATCTCTTTGGGATTTTCCAAGGGAAGAATTTTCTTTTCCAAAAGTCCGCCTTGCGGCACAAAAGCAGATACTTCACTTAAAACCTCTGGGTCAAAGCTGGCTTTGGGATCCACAGGTGTCAAATCAAGATTCCCAGCATAGCTAGAGCCCACAGCAGATACAGGGAAAGAAACTTCATGATGTTCTGATTTCTCCAAAGATAGGGTGTCGGCTGAGGCAATTGAAAGTTCAGGTTCATCCTGTAATAAATCTGTATCCACCAATCTCGATGGCTCTCCGCCATCCACCTGTAATAGTTGATGGTATCACTTACATATAGTGATAAAAGAATATGTAAAAAGTAAGTGCCACTAAGAGTAGAAGGATCACACTACAATCATACCAATCCTCGGCCTGGCCTCTTAAACTTTGAATTTAATCGAGATTGCAAATTCCGAATAATTTCCAAAAAATGAGCCATCTCATGAAGCCTTCTTGAATTTCCAACCTCACTTTGTACTTTTTCTGGTAAAACTGATGGAAGAGCAAGTATTTGTCTCCGAATAAAACTCTGTGATACTTGTGAAAAACTATCATACTGCAGTAACCCATATTTACGAATCATTTTGGTTGCAAAGCGAGTGGCCAACGCAAGAAGCCTAAATTACAAAATCAGGTAAAGGAAGTAGTGAACATAAAAAAAAGTAAAGGATATAAACAACTAATATTTCACTCACTCTTTTTTATGAAAAGAAAAACAGCAAAACATTTGTTGTTTAAAACAAAAACAATAAAAAAGGGCAAAAAGTTGAGTACAAGGTGACGAAGGATCCAAAGTAGAACCATAATCAACGGCTAAACTTAAATAAAATCATGTTGAACAAATCAACCATATGATGCCTGCACATTCTTATAGAAAATAATACTAGATACAAATTCATTGGAGTTGATATCATAATAAGAAATGTTTGATGGGTTGATGACAAGGTTAGACATGTCACCAAGTGGAGGAAAAATGTGTTTTCCCTAGGAACACTACAATTTATATATTATTTGGACAAAAAGGAGGTCTTAGATATGCAAAATTAAACTGGGTTTACCAGGACTTAAATACAAGATCAATCAAACAACCAGCCTCTAATACCATCTTGCATAAGAAAACAAGAAATAGAGAACATTTATTACCAAAAAAAGAAATAGAGAATATTTAAGAATGTATATTTCTAATAAATGTTTCACATATAAGGGTAAAATTATAATAATACCGCCAGAAAATATAACCTAGCCTAAAAGCATAATCGTAGCAAGTATTAGCTTATTTTTTTAGAATGGGGTTTTGCGTAATTTTGTCCCCTTAGAATTTTTTTATGAGAAACACAATATAGTTTAACATAGGATGAAGTTATGAACATTACGAGGATGGAGAAATCCTAAAGATAAAAAAGTACAAATAGAAATCCTATTCTGTAACTTAAAAAATTTAATCCCGACTTAAATTTATCAAGTGGAATGGTAAATCAGACAACTCCTTATTTATTGAAAACACTCTAAATTTCATTTATCTTAAAGAATCTTCAACCCATTTCCTCCAGTTATTGCCAAAACACAAACGTCCAAAAAATCCCAATCCACAAAAAGAAACATGGAAGAGAGAAGAGGGGAAAAACAAACACCAAACAAAAGAAACCTGTGCAAACTTAGAAAAGAAGAATCTAAGTTGGGAACAAATGATTTAAAGTTAGTCTGTAGTCTTCATATTGTCCAATTACATAAATGTCCTTTTATGCTGTTAGTATGAAAATTTACAACAAAAAATCCTTAGCACGTAAAGCAAATGAATGAACTAGAATCAGTAAATATTTTACCTTGATGAAGCAGAAATATCATTCTCACTGCCCACTTTAGAAAACATAAGATAAACAGCAGCAAAGAGCAGTCTCAAGATACCTTCTTCTGCCAAATTGACACCTACAAGCATTTCTAAGGATCTGTTCATCCAGCAAAAGGAAAGTGTAATCAATGCTCGATATTTCATAAAAAGTTTACATGGCAGAAAAAGTGGACTAGCTGTCAAACTCAACACACCGTCCTCAAGAAGGACAACTAGTACATACTTAATAATACATTGTTAGATTTCTTTCTACCATAACCATAGAAACAAAAACATCTAATAATAAAAACATTCAAATGAAAGCCACTAATGTAGGAGCACATTATGTAATGTTGATAAGAGACAGAATGATTAATAATCAAGCCATCCTTAAATAACGCAATGGATTACTCAAAAATACTAAAAAGGTGACAATTAATGATTTAAGATAAAAGTCCACTTACTTTTCTTAAATGAAGTACCTTCAGAATAAGACTAATAATTTTGTTGTTAACAAGTGCACCAAGTTTTTGATAACAAGTATTTTTCCTTTAAAGTATCCTAAATCTATCTGTTTCATAAGTTTTGTTAAAGTAACTAGTTTAATATTAAGTCTAAGGGTATATTAGTCATTTACTATTGGAGGGTATTTATGTCATTGTACTACATAACCTAAATCTATAAATACATGTGTGGTCACTGTCATATTGACGTGACAGTTATTTTCCATTCTGTGTTCTTTTTTTTTTCTTTTTTTCTTTTTTCTCATAACAAGTTTCTTGCCCATTTTCTTCAGCATACATGAATATGATTGAACCAAAGATACACTCCAATGAAGAAAATAGTATACGCATGCTCGAAACACACAAGATATCATTTTTAAGCAGCAACAGTATAGTAAAATAAGGTATAGATCTTACTGCTCTATTTCGTCAAATTTCAGATAATCCAATGCCAACTGCAGTCTACGGATATGAGAGGTTTTCAGGTCCCACCCTGTAAACATGTCACGAAACTTCTTTAGAAAATTGCAACAATATCTAGAAATTACTAAAGCACTGATTATACCTTAAATCACAACAATAAATTAAATTAGTCTGCCCTGACCTTCCATATTCTTAGCAAAAAATAAAAAATTTACTTGAGAAAAAAAAATTATTAATAACATAAACAACCTCAGACAACATTTTTCCAATCCCTAGAATACAATCCTAGAACTTCATTGAAGACCAGAGAGATCAATACCCATAAGGAAGCTTAATCTCTTTCAAAGGATATCAAGTGATAGGAGTACAACCCAAACTACATTTGCAAAACACATAATTTACTCCAAAGCCTGCATTTCTCGGACTCTAATACCGGTTTCAGGTGTGGTACGTGCCCAAGTGTTGGATTTGTTTGTCAACCAAAGTATAATCATGTATTAGGAGTGTCCAAAAGTCATGTTCTTATTAGTGTCCAATGTTAGTAAAGAGTTGTAATATAGTTAACAGCCCAAGAACTATCTCACACTTAAAAGAACAAATGATTTATAGACTCACCATTCTCCTTGAAAAGAATGCAACAAAAAGATAACGCAAATTTATCCACCTTCTTTGAAGTATAAGTATTAAATGGGAAATGGATCTAACTATGCATCCCATGAAAACAGAGCACATGCTTGAAACTACCCATCATATGTAGGCCAGCACAACAACTAGAAACAAATTCACGAATATATATGCAGAACAACAGTTGCTTTATTTCACGATTGGAAACAGTTCTTATTTGACTCATTAAGTTCGAAAACAATGTATTACAGTGATTAACGTGGAATCACAAATAGTTTTTAAAAACAAAATTAAGAAATGTACTATATTGTGGAATGAAAGATGGGGTTGAGAAAAGAGGTTGGGTCCCACGATCTTTTTTGTGGCTTTGAAATAAAATAATAATAAAAAAAATTTGTTTGGTTGACTTTCTAAAAAAAAAAGGAAAAAAAAAAACACACTTCTTTTAAAATGCCAACTAAACATAGCCTATGATCGGAAATGGAGATCAGGAAATAAAGAAGACTCTATATGGGATTTGAAGGTACTCAGATTCAGATGCA
Organism: Rhamnella rubrinervis; assembly: GCA_007844105.2. NCBI lineage: Eukaryota > Viridiplantae > Streptophyta > Magnoliopsida > Rosales > Rhamnaceae > Rhamnella > Rhamnella rubrinervis. The sequence goes on along the minus strand of CM017584.2, from coordinate 11,987,204 downwards.
CCCAAATAGTAACCGTATACGTGCCTGATCATACCTATTAGCTTAACAGTGAGTCGGTGACGTAGCTATTAAAATAGTGTCTTTGCATAACAATTTGTCAATCCCCAAAAATTGCTAATCTAAATCTGAGATGACCTTTCAAAAAATTATTTGGATCATAATATTCTTCTACTTCTAGCATCAGAAATAAGCATCACCTAATTAACACAACAGGAATCCTCTAGATATACTAATAATTTAACTAGAACCAAATGAAAAACAAAGCATAGCAACTCAAATAGAAATTACCTTGATTGCCTAATCAGCTTGTCCTAACAAAGAAATCTTTTCAAGTAGAAAATGAAACAATAATCCAACAAAAAGACATGAACTGATAACTAAAATTAAGTAACCTTTCTATATGAATATGTGGTATGAAGTAAATATGATGTAACAAGCAAAAAACCATAAAACTCCAGTCATTCTCACCATTTTCCAGACACAAGCGATCTGCTTCTTCAGTACTTTCATACAGAAGAACTCTGTCCAAAACTTCAATATTCCATGGCAGCCATGGTTGTTTGGAATATTTCAATTCCAAACTGTGGTTTAGTTGATACTCAGTGCATGAATTGATACTTGACTGCCGATATCCAATAGATTCAACAGGAAAGAAATTTGATGAAAGTGAAAGAGAGGGAAGTACAACCGAAAGACCACCTTCTGTCACCAAATAAAAACAACCCTGGAAAGTGCAGGCAACTGCATCTCCAATAAAAGTCTCCATCCCCTGGAGATAAAACATCTCACACGCACTATTCAAGCAGCTATCATCACGGACTGCTGATTCTCCATGAAGATTGAAATGAACAATTTGAGAACCCTTCTGATCCTTCAGGTTGTGCTTCCTCATGAGCCGAGTAATTCCAAATGGAGAAAAGAAAATAGAATCGTCCTCACTAAATTTATAAGTGGGAAGAAATATTTTGCGCATAAGGTGAGATTTTGCATCAACACCATGAAACACCTTATTTGTCTCTGAAGCAGCAGAAAAACCACTTAAACATGAGTATTGCTTCCCTTTTCCATGAAGCTTTGCCTCTTGAAATTTTATAAATGAACTATCTCCACTGTTATTCCAAAATGGAATCCCAGTGGATGAAGCATTAGAATTACTATAACCATCGAAATCAGAATACACCCTTTGGCAACTGATGTCAAAACCACCAACCTCCCAACCAACAAACATCCCAAGTCCAAGATGCTGACAATGTGGAAGCAATTCATATTTATGGTGTTCTTTCCCCAAATAGTCACCAGCACATATCACATATACAACCCCATTGTCATCAACCACAGCTAAGAGGGAGGTATGAGAAGCAGTAATCAACTTATTAAAATTTTTTCTACCCAAACAATCGCCGTATTGATAAACTAACCTATCATGGACTAAATTGACTTGTATACTTTTTCTATCAGCACTTACAGAAAACTTGTTATTCTCAAGAAAACCTGACTGAGGTTTAATGCCACAAGTCCATAAAATATCTAGATGTATAACACACTCACCTGACGTTGCAGAATAAAAAACAATTAAGCCACAAGAATTAAGACAAATAAGAAGATTTTCAGAAAAACAAAAGTCTGTCCACTCAACCAGCAGGTCAGTATTTAAACTTTCCTCAAGTTTAATTGAGGAAACCCACTGGATTCCCCAACTATCTAACCTAGCAACGAGGACTATATTTTTGTGCATGCTCCTTTCACTTCCATCACTATTATTGATAGGTACGGGATCTTTCAGTGTCAAAACAAATCCAACAAAGTTATGTGAAGTGCTGGAGAACACTCTGGAACATTTGTATAAACTGTCCATCCCAACACCAAAAGTACTAGACAAAATCTTAGGCCTGAGATTTAAACCAGATGAAGGAAACTCTAAATTTGTTGATGGATCACCCACTGAATCATGTACTCTTTCCTGCAGATTCTCCTTATTTGACAAAGAATTGCTCAGAGGTAGGAATTCCATAAAAGGAAAATTACTAAAAATGTTAAATGAAACAACCCTTGCAGAGCAAGGAAATGATGATTTCTCAGGGAACCTGGTCCATACTTTACCATCAGTTTCAATATCTTCAACTTTAGTGCAAAAAGATTGCAACCATCTCTTAGAAGAAACACCTCTTGCAAACTCATTATTCCCACCCATACTAGAAACATTATCTGGAGTTTCACTATTTCCATTGGCCATCTTTAAATCCTCTACATTTCTATGTGTATCATGAAAAGAGCTGGTAGCTTTCTCCACCTCCATATTTTGAACTAATGTCGCAGAAGGCCCCCACTCCACCCAATTACCATGCCCAAACTCACCCTCCGATTCAATTCTGGTTGTTGCAGTGTTTCTATAAGGTTTACAAAAAGCATGGACTGTCACACCGTGGTTTCCAGAAACAAACAAAAATTCTCTAAATAAAGAATCCTCGTGAAGATTGTAAGTATCCCCACAAACACCCCAAGCAAGAGAGTTAACATCAGCAACAAAGGGATAACTTTTAAATCTGGAGATTTCACTTCCAAAAGAGGAACTGCCATCAAAATCCACAGCCAACCCAGAAGTGCATGGTAGATCATCCATTCTTGAATCTAACTCACTAGGCAACGACAAAGCTTGCGAGGAGAAAGCTCCTGAACCTGAACAATGAAGAGTTTCATCATTCTTCTCTTCATTACTCACTCTAGAGTCCCCTGCAGAAGAAAATATGTGTATGTATGTGTCTATATTAAACATAAAAGGATTGTTTAGACAATGATCAGAACAGTATTTAGCAAAATAAGTAAATTCATTATAGAACATACAGGTCACCGGTAAAATTGTTCGCAGTGTGGAAGGAAACGAAAAAAACTCACCTGTGGCAAGAGGAAGCAACAATGCTTCACACTGATTTGAAAGCAACAATAAAAGCTGCCTTGTAGGAGAAATAAAAGCTTCACGGAACTCTGACAGGTTGAGTTGGGGATGAGAAGGGCCCCATTTATGCAACTGCAGTATAGAAGGTGCCCCACTGCCCAAAGGCAAATCCATTGATCCTTTGTGCAAAAGGATGCAAAATTACAAATTAGAAATAGTAAGGAAATTGTCTCTCTAAACACAAAACTGCATTTAAGAATAAAAAGATGCATCCATACAGAATTACGCATATAAAACCCTCGGCAATGCATACACCAAATGAAATGTCTTGCTCAACTTTGGATGCAAGCATTTTGTTGATTGCAAAGTATCCATCCCAGGAACTTTAAATTTAAATCAACAACATGTCATTTCCGATAAATTCATTTTCCTTCATTGATATTTAAGTTTTCCAACTACCATGAAAACAAAAATCAATTATATTTCACATAAGGACCTGTAAATTATAATAACAATAGAGTTTACTCCTCTTCTCATAATCTTTATTTGCACACTTTGCAGCCTATACACATCTTCAGTAATCTTTACTCGTGTCAATAGTCCAAGAGGACTTCAATGTCCATTTTCCTTTACTTCTACTCTATATCTTTCTTGGCAATTCAAAATTTTCACCAACTCCTACAGTCCAACTCCATTTTCTCCCCAACCAAACAAATAGCATCATTAACTGACTTTCAAGTTTCAAAACACTCATACGTCACTCATCAACACCGATTATGCTTACTCCAAAGTAGACCACAAATTTAAATTCATAGTTATCAAAGTAATTCGTGCATCATTTTTCAATTCAACAATAAAACAACACCACTATTTCATTAAACATACTACAAAAATCATAGCAAGCAAAAACGAATAAAAATCGAACGGCTCAATTATTAAAAAAATAAAAAATAAATAAATAAACAAACCACAGTTCTTTAGAGGAAATAGGTTCAATTCGAATCAATGAAATTGAAGTTCAGAAACAACAAGAAACCTGTATACGGATTTTTTAATCGAAGAAGGCCACCATTTGTTCTCTGCTAATCGCAACTGTAGTTTTCTCTCCGTCCAAACGCTGCAGTTCTGCCAGGCTGAGATTTTCCGTTTTTCCAATCGAGGACACTGAGGTTTTGAGGTTCCGAAGAAAGCGGAATCTGAGTGCGGAGAAGAGAGAGAGGAGGCGGAGAGCATGGGCTTTCTTGTAATTTTACCCCTTGCCTTTTTCTTTTTTTCTTTTTCTTTTCGTTTGATTTGTGTCTCGTTACGGGAAATTACCGTCGAGTTAACGTTTCCTGAAGCATCTTATATGGCGGTCTTTTTCCCCCTTTTTTATTTGTATTTTACTCTTTTGTTATTTATATTTTAACGTTATTATATAAATATTTTTCTAAACTTTTTTTATAATGATTTTTTTCTTAGGCTGAAAAATCATTATCAAATAAATTTATTATATGTTTATGGAAATTATTTATTTAAAAGAATCACCAAATGATGATTTTATTAATTATTTTTTTGGTCAATAATAATTTTATTAATTATCAAACATGGGAAAAGTTTATTTTGATTTTGGACCAATATGATTTGTCATAATTATTTGGTACTTGATACTGTATGTGTTAAATATTATTAATAGTAATAGACAAAAATAAATTTTTTTTGAAAAATAAAAATAAAAAGCATTAAAAATATGTCCCTTAACTATTATTGCAATTTTCTTTTCTTCATGTTTTTTTTTTTGTATGAAATTCTTGCTGAAATTAATTAATAATAAATTGTAAGATAATGAATATATATATATATATATGTATATAAAATAAAACGTGTAATAATAATAGCAGTAATAAGTGTGACAGTTTTTTAATGAAATAGATGTGACATTTAGCATGCAAGTTTTTAGCCATTCAATAAATGTATGTATGCCCCCAATATACATATATTCAGACATTAATGATGCTCAATTATTAATCAAATTAGCACATCACAGTCAAAGAGAATTGGATGGGATAATAGATTACTATGCGACGTTGGCAACTTTCTATTCTTTAAAAAATAAAATAAAAACATGACGCATTATTATTTCATTCTAATGTTGTTTACTTGTGCAGGCAACTATCTATATACATAATTATAACCATAATAATTTAGTTTCTCGTTAATTAAAAAGTTTTTTGAACTCTTAGTTTGGATAAATATATTTCAATTGTTTTTGTCTTTGTTAATTAGTCATACACTATATCAAATTTAAAAAGTTTTATATTTTCTTTGACTAATTTACCACTCGGAATTTAGTCAAAAGTCAAAACATACTTGAACTAAATTAATTAATAATACATTACTATTTTTTTAAAAAAAGAAAAAGAATAAGCAATAGACGAAATATAAAAAAATAGAATAATTATGTGAGATGGAAAAATTCATTTATATATAGGTATTAATTGATAATTAATTAACTTAGAACCAAAACAAGTTAAACAAAAGTAATCATAAACAACTCCGAAAAGCAACAAAAGTTCAATTTCATCATTGTTTTTATTTTTCATTAACATTCATAATTTCTTATATAATTATTTAAAAAAAAAAGAATAGTATAATTTTTAACCCTTTCTTATTGGGCCTAATATACGTAGGTAGGCTAAGTAAAAGAAAGTGAATAAACGGAAGCCCAATTCAATAAACTACGTCCAAACTATACGAATTCAGTTGTACAGTCCATAAACTACAAATGGAAAAGCCCAGGACTTTTTTTTTTCCAAAGAAAAATAAAAAGAGGGAAAGGTTAAAAGAAATTTATTTTGTTCAAGTAAATTACACATATAATATATATACACATATGAAAATTGTATATTATTTGCAAAATTGCATTTATAACCATCAGAATAAATAATACAATTTTTATTTGAAAGGCATGATCATTGCTATTGTTAACATAGTTTTATCAAATTTAAGAAAACTTCTAAATACATATAAAATGAAGAATATTAGACACACAGCACAAATATATATAAAGTTTCAACATGGATAGTCTAACGACAAAGCCACTGTTTTCTCGAATAATATTTTCTAGTTTAAAATCTAAAAGCCACTGTTTTCTCGAATAATATTTTCTAATTTGAATATAAACACACACAAACATATATAACATTAGCTTTTCTTTCTTTCTTTTTTCTATATATTTTTTGGTTTATTTTAGAAAATAAATTAATATTATATATGTTTGTGGTATTTTATTTTTTTTATTTTATTTTTATAGGAAATAGAAACGAGGGGGACCAAAAAAAAATAAGTTGGGTATATTTTTATGAAATTGGAGTTTTAGGAAAATGAGATGGTCAAAGATGCTTTTGGTATTTGAGTGGCCACCAAATGGAGGTAGTCAGGTGAGATCTAAGATTCACTGAAACAAATATAATTCACAAACAGCCAAATGAGCGTCTGTCTGTGTCTCTTTCTGTTTACCGCTTATAGAAGCTGTTCATCATTTTGTTGATTTACAAACAGTTGTTGATTTTTTTTATTTTTTTTTATTTTAATGAGAGTGGGTCCAAAAACACAGAAAATTCAACTTCAGCTCTACTACAAGCATGAATATAATAATAATAATAATAATAATAATAAATTTCAAATATCTGATAGCACCCATACAGTTGACCCTCTGGTTACATTTATTTGATTCTTACTATTCAAGAAAAAAATAAAATTCCCTCATCTTTATAAAAGGAAAAAAGTCGAATTATCCAAAATTACAATGGCAATAATAAGTTCATACTGCCTGGTCTTCTCATAATATGAAAATATGATATATATATATATATATATATATATATATATATATATATGTAACCACCAAGAATTAATGTGGAAATAATTATAGTTGGGCCAACAAGTAATTTAGTATGAGAATATATATATTTTGTAAAGCTTCGTTATTCAAGTATACAACTTATTTCAACTCTTTAACATGCAGTAATTCATTGAGATTAAAAAAAAAATTAAAATTAAATGCCCAACTTGTAAGTAGAGAAAATGGTACGCTCACTCATCATTTTCTTCCTAAAAACTCCACCTAAACTCAGAAACATAATTGTCAAAAATGAGCGGACAACTTCCACACGTGTCATAATTAATTATTAGAAAATTTATGCATAAAATTTATATACCAAATTAAGAACCCTGAGAATACGTGTATTACTCCTAATTCCTAAAATAATGCAAATTAATGATGTCCAATGAGAGCCAGGTCCGAGCAAAAACACAGATCGTGTCACAAGAGGACCCACATCAATGCATGGCCAAAAGATTATATATATATATATATATATATATATATATATGATATACGACCAAAAAAGGAAAGATGCAGCATTTTATTTTTCTATGTAATATATAATTTTCATTTTCTTAATTTTTTTTCTTCTAAATTATAATTTGATACAAAAGAATGGGTGAGATTTGACTACTAAATATGTAACACAATAATTTTCATTTTTTAAAAAGAAAAAAAAATTCTTTTTTTTTTTTTTTTTTGGTGAAAAGGGTGAGATTTGATTGCCATCCGAATCAAACGTCCTTTATATATATAACTTGTTTGCATAGAGAAAGGTTGAGCTGTCATTGGCTAAACGAAAATGGAAGATGTTTTAGGGGTTCCAGAGACCAATTACAATAAAAAATCAAACAATAAATTGATAATTATTCTATCCGGTGGCCCTCTATTTTAATCGTAATATAATAATTTAACTATTTTTTTTATTAGTTTGGCGATTAATCTTTTAATAGACGATTTTTTTTTTCTTTTTCGCTTATTATTTAGCAGTGTTATTAGTTTCTAATTTGATTTTCACGACCTTTAATTATTTTTTTTTAGACTACTAAGGAGTAGGGTCATACAACAATGAGTGTACCTCCAAAACGATATCGTTTTGCCTCTTTTGATATGAAGAAAAAAAAAAAACCAACGAACTATGACTTGAGATTGAGTCTATTTCTCCTCTAATGATTTAGTTTTTTTAACTTCGATAAGAGGAGATGCTTTTTTTCCTTATTTATAAATGTTCAATTTATGTGGGGAGCATTATAAAAAAAATAAAATTAATCAAAGTGCATCTAAAATGGTCCGGACTTAATCAATTAAAAAAAAGTTAATTATATTTATCACCCCTACATTTTAGATGTTGTGTTAATATGGTTTCTACTCTTTAATTTAAAAAATTACAACTCTTATACTTTTTAATAAGATCAAATAAGTCTTTCTATTAAAATTTTGTGTCAAAATTGACAGACTATATCATATCAGAGTCTAAATAAGCATTTAAGTAGAATTTTTTTTTATGATTTTTTAACTAGGGATGTGAATGATTTATTTAGTATGATAATTTTTTTAAAAAAAAAAAAAAATTCAACTGGATGTTTATTTGAACTATAAACGGTCAATTTTAATAGAAAATTTTAATAAAATAACTTATTTAGTTTTATTGAAAAATATAAGGGTTGTAATTATTCAAATTGAAAATGTAGGAACCATATTAGTACAACACCAAAAATATAAAGGTGATAAATATAATTAACCCAAAAAAAATGACCAATGTGTTAATTTGAGAATTTGTTATCATTGATTGAATTAAATTGAAAGAGGAGAAAAATAGAGAATCTCACTCGACCAAATTCGAAGGTAAAAAAGTAAAAAAAAAAAAAAAAATTCAACTTGAAAATGTGATTGAATTTTATTATGAAACAACCTTAACATTTAGGTTCATATTCATGAAATGTGCAAGGAAACAAGGTTGTGCAAATCAAAGCTTAAAATGAATCTTAAAATATTCACAAAGTTGGCGACACGATCTAGAAGACGCATTGACTTCAAAAATCAGCCCTAGAAAGAAAAAAAAAACATTAATAATGCATTTGAAGACTATCTTTGTGGATTCCACATTTCAAGTTGATTTTATTGTTTAGGATACGCATGGTGAATTGCTATACAAAGATTGCTGAAACCACCAATGCCAACTTCCAACCAATTACCTTTTTCGCAAAAAAAAAAAAAAAATATATAAATATATATATATATATATACACATTTACTTTTTGTTTATTTCTTATATTAAGACAAAAATTAACCAGCAATGACCAAAAATGCTGTTGCATTTTTCTTAATTATTTACAGAATTATATAATTAAAACAAGTTGATCTTAATTATTATTTAATTAACTACCATCATTAAAGTATCAATCAACTGCCACCAAAAAAAGAAGAAGAATATATAGATATAATAAAATAAACTTAATGCTTAACGTATCCAAGGACAAAAGAGATTATTAATTAATGCAAAGAGAATATTTTTCCATCTACTTTTGTCACGAAATAATATGGTATTGTATGTATGTGCCATTGTCAAACATTATTATATCAAAGTATTATTACCATGTTAGAAAAATTAAAACACGGGTAGCTTGTAATGGCAAACAATGGTAATAATTACAAAGACTTTAATGGTTCATCATATTTATATATATATATATAGTCCCATCTCCCTAAGGTAGGTCCCAAATTAATCTTAAACCCTAATTATTTTCAAAGTAACAAAAAAAGGAGAGGAGGGTTTGATTTTGTTGCTGTCTCCAATCATTTGTTTGTGCCACATATAGGCCATCATGGTAAAGGTGAGTTTCCAATTGTTAGGTTATTATTTTGACATATGAACAAATTAATTAGACAAAAAAATAAAAGACTAATTACGATAAAAATGTTTTGTTTAGTAAGTCAGCAATGATGTCAACTACCTGTCCCATTCTAGTCGAAACAAAGCCAATACAAGTTGAGTTTAGTGGAATAACAATCTCAATTGTCACCAGAAAGGAAAAGGAAAAGAGTTTATTAGTGAATTCGATAAAATAAATAAATAAATTATGTACCACATGACATTAGTCTCAAAGTTTAAAGCTCTATTATTCGTCACAAGTAATAACTGGTTATGTAGTGAATTACATGGTACTTGATGATTAATTTATATATTTAAATTTACTTTTACTTCTTGCATAGAAACTGCAGTATCAATATATATAAATAATATATTAATATATGAGTACTGTTATATATCATAAATTATAATGGATATAAATGATATGATATTTATATGATAGCTGTTTTAACCAATCAAACACATTATAAAAATTCATAATTTATGTGTGAAAACCATTATTTATAATATATATTCTATCACTAACATTGGTGATTTAGTGCTCTATGTAGAGAATGCTACTTGTTACTGTTGATAATTGACTTATATTTATAGCTTTTGAGATTGTACTTACTTCCAAATAATGCATTCCAATTATGTCCAAAAATAAAAGTATGAATTTGCAGTTTCTTTTATGTCAAATAAGTTTTAAATGCTCTATTAAACTTGGCTACAGTATATATATATATATATATATATTGTTTTGATCCGACTCTTAAGACTATATAATTTTGATGAGAGCAATGAGATAATTTAAGATATACTAATTTATATTTAAATCTTATTCATTTGTGGTACACATGATAGGCCCATAGCAATTAAGATGGACCAAAAATGAATGGTATAACGATTTTAAAGAATATAATGGGAACTCAAAATCCAACCTCTAAAAATGGACTAAACCATCAAGAATGAATTGACAATATATAATATATACATGGGCTTTGAGCTTTGTGTTTTCCTCCATTCAGCTAATTGGCTAATATTAATCTCAAAATTTTGAATTGATTCTCTCTCTTGTTTGCAAATTGTAGAGAAAATAACAAATAAGCTAATTAGCAAATAGGTCGATGCATGATTATCAATAAGACTCTTTTTAGATTTGTAGCCTAGCAGTGCTAACTAAGCATATTATAATGTGTGTGTGTACATATATAGTTCGTGTACAAATTAATGACAATATTGTGGTTGAAGAAGCTAGGTGGTTTAATTATTAATAAATGGGAAGGTACAATCTTAATTGAAAACTCATGCGCTACAAAAGTACAACACACAGCAGAGAGTCTTTCTGTAAATACGGACCGACAAAGTTCCTGCTGTAATTTGCACGCATGCCGGCTTCTGAAGCTCATTTCACATTCACCCACCACCACCTTCTCATATATCGAACAGTCATTCTCATTCTGATACATACATAGATGCATTCATAGATACATATATATATAATATGATACTTTAATTTTTTTTTTCCAGGATAGAATGGTATAAACTGAAAACCGTGCCAAATTGAACTTCCCATATAAATATATATACACAAAACCTAGTAGCTCAGCTAGTATACACACTTTGAATAAATATATACAACAATTCCAAATCCTTTCTAAATGCATTATGGATTGCCATCTCATTAAGTGATTAAAAATTAGAAACCTAAAAAGACAAGTCCGCAACCCATATATAGCACTTGCTATCTGATTCGAGAAAAAATTGAGAATATAAAATTTGAAATCTAATAAATATTTTCATATACAAGGAATCCCAAATTTTAAACTCCCAAATTACTTGCAAATACAGGTTGCCATAATCCTAAAAGAAAGCCATGTCATCAATGAAAAAATTTTGAGAACACCAAAATTTCATTTCCCATATATTTTCCTTTTCCATACATATATATATATATATATATATATATATATATATATATATATATATAAAAGATTCAACAATATAAAACTGATGTGAAGGAGCGACTATCTGTGCCAAAATGAGACCCATGCTTTTCTCTTTTCCACCTGATCAGTGCGTGGAAAGAAGCAGTAGTTACAGTTTGATCATCAATAATGTGAAAAAGCTGCATACATATATATACATATATATATATATATATATATATATATTATATACTTGAAGCTCTTTCTCTTCCATACAAATAGGTAGTAATAAATAGTAATATGAATGGACCTACCTTGTCTTAAATCCTCTTTTTTCCTTTTGAGAAAAAAGAGACGAGGGAATAAGGTGTTCTGGAATCCTATATTATCTGAAAAGTCTAGGCTGATTGAATAAGAGCTTCACGTTTTTCAGGTATTCGTTGACTATCCATACAGCTATAACTAAAGGTCTTTTTGTTTGGTTTTCTCTTAGAAAACGTACACCATTAATATGTTGTAAGGATTTAACAGTTTTGAGTTGTCAAATATTCATATTTATAATTAATCACAAAAAAAAAATCTAATGTGAAAAATATTCTTTTAAACCCCTTATTGATCAAGTACTTTGTTCATCAAAAAATTTAGTGACCAAAATATATATATATATATATATATATTTCTTGTTGAAATATTCATATCCTTTTGCATGAGTTGAAAGGAATATATAAGATTAATAAGATATTCGAAAAGATTTTGTAATAATAACTAAAATGTTGGATGTTAATTGCTGGTGTTTGAGATAACAATTTCTTTAATTAAATACATCTTTTATAAATTGGTTGGGAAAAAAATAAATTAAAAAGAAAAAATTGATATGTATGATTTGAAATTTCTTTTAGAAGATAATGGATTATCATTATTCCCATAGGACAGATGTATAATTTTTGTTGTTGCTAGACAACAAGAGGGGCAAACAGAAAAGAAAGAGAGAGGTACAATAGAGACAGATATATAGAGAACAAAAGAATTAGAAAGAGAGAGAGAAAGAGTCATGTCAATGACAGCTTAATACTGAGAAGGGATGGCATGGTGGATGCATGTGTCTGAAAAGGCAGGATCTAGATAGCAGATTGCTAAGTGGAAGAGAGAGAGAGGGAGGGAGAGTTTGGAGGGATGTAAACCAAGAATCATAGTGTGTGTGAGAGAAAGAGAGAGGTATGGCCTTCTGGGTGTGGTGTAATCATTGCATGGAATTGGAGATGATTGAATTCCCTGAAGCCTGCCCACTCAATTCCATGTTGGTCTTTCTTTTTCTTCTTTTAATTAATTTTCTTATAATTTTTAATACCCTCCTGGCTCCTTACTATATATATTTTCACTCCTTCAGTTAAAAGTCTTTCACGTGCCTTCACATGTTTGATTTGTAAAAACTTTTTTGAGTGTCTTTAAGCTAAAATCCATTTAAGTATACCTTTTATTTTTCTTAATTTTTATATTAGAGATGAGAGATTGAATTCGAACTTTTGCCGAAGAAATAGTTATTTTTTATTGTCCTACGGCATGTATATATACCTTTTTTTTTATACTTTTTTTAGGTTTATATTATTTATTTTAATAATTCATTTTCATTACTTTATAACTTAGTTTTATACATGCATGTATGTTAGTTACTTGGTTTGGTGTGTGGAAGTTCAAATAGCCATAATATCTTTTTTGTCCCATTCAGTCTACCACCTCAATTTTTGCTGCAATGAACATGTCATGTTTCAGCTATGTCTGATTTTATTATTTTAGTACTTTTTTTCAAATATGGAAAATTTAGCTCCATATTTAAAGAAAGGATTCTTAGAAGGGTGTAGAATTTTCTACAAATTTAAGCTCAAATTTTTTTTAGATAAATAGACATGCAAAAAGATCTCATCAACAAATTAAGCTTCATGCAGCATCAAAAGTGGGAAAACCATGCATATATATATGTAGATTAATCAAATTAATGAATCATCAATTATCATCATCAGCATTTATATAAGCCAAACTAGTTAAATAACATTATTACTATTATATTTAGGCCTTTTAGTTATGGGTTTTTTTTTTTTTGGGTTAAATTTTAGATTACTTAGAAGAAGGGTAATATAAATAAGAAAAACCCATATCAATCATGGGTAATAATCATATATAGTTAACTAGCAATTGAATATATATTTACTATAATAATTAACTCATGTAAGCCCAATCGTTAAAAGGAAGCTTTGGTAAGTAAGAAAAGATACTAAGAGAGTAGTAATCTTAATTAATAATAATTCTTGAAATATAATAATATTGTGGAGCCAAAAAAAGCCAAAGCTAACAAGAAGAGCAATTTGATGAAAGATGAAAATGTGGATTAATGGGATGTAATCTGAGTGGCATAATGATAACCTATAAACAGAGACAAAAAGAAATGATGTTTGTTTGCCACCCCCAGGTCCTTTCTCTAACTTAAAAGCCAAAAGAGAAAAATAAAAGTTTTTTTTTATACAAAATATTAAAGAAAAGGGTCGCTATTCATAATGCAAGCTATTATTGTCACGGTACGTACCACTGTGACATCATGCTGATGTTAGATCCACGCAAGCAGTGAGCTTGAGAATGGAAACCCTAATAAACTTTAAAATATGTAAATAATTTTTTTTTTCTTTCCTAATTTTCTCTTTAATTTAATTTTTATTTTTAATTCATAAAATTAAACAACAAAAGAGAAAGTGCAATAACATATATAAAGATGGAAATAAATTTTTTTTAATAATCAATGAAATGATAATTTCCAAAATTGCTGAATATATAGTTGGGTATAAAATACACATTCCCTGTACTATTTTGGGGATTTACTAGGATATTAGTCATGTTTGTTTCTATGGAATATATTCATTTCAATTTCAACAATAAGTTGCACTGGTTATATAAGTAATTGTCATCGTAACAAAGTTTTTACTTCATATTAATAAAGATTATAATAATATATAAATTTTTTTAACAAATTAAATAGAAATTTAGATATTTCCTCTTTAACGAAGATCCCTCTTAGTGTTTAACTATGTAGTTAATTTCCAAAATATAATATTACTATCATACTACATAAAGTGAACTCAAACCCAGACACTGAATGAGGAGAAGGAACACCTTTACAGACAGCCCACAACAATTGGCAATAATAGAAAATATAATAGGATTTTTTAAGGGTAAATCTATTTTTCTAAAATGACGTGCAAAATGCCAAAATATAATATTTGGCTGTAGAAAGATAATTTTCCTTTATAAAGTCGTAGAAAATATTTTTTACACATTCCATAAAAATCCAAAATTTGAAAAATCAGCTTCACTTCACTTCTAATACATGTCTAATTCTTAAAAAAAAAATGACTATGTACAAATACGTCGTCGTGGTCCTAGGACAACCTAATTTTTTTCTCCAAAAGTTGTGCTTGTAAACCAATAATAAATGGGATTATGAGGATCATTAATAACACAAAACAATATCCAACTTTTCGCTATATTCACTTGTAATAAACTCTGTGTTTTCCATATTAACATTCTTGTAAATTTAATAAAATAAAACAAAAATGATTGACTGCTGGCCCGATGGCCCATGGACTGTCCTCAACTCTTTGCCGGGAGTTCTTCTACTGGCAATTCACAAAAGAACATTTAAGAAGAAAAATGAGTAAAAGGAGAAAACTATATATTATATTCATTTATAACCAAAAAGGAAAAAGAAAAAGCCAATAGTAGGAGAGAAACTTATTTCTTAAATCGAAAGGGAGGGAACTTTTTTTGTTAATTTTGGTAATTTCTCAAAATTTTAGTTTTTTTTTTTTTTGGTGAAGAATTTCTCAATATTTTGTGAATGTAATTAGTGAATTTTTTTTTAATCAATCTAGAATTAGGAAAAAATAAATCTTTAAAGAAAAAAAACTTTTGCAAAAACTATAAATTAAGATGGATTGAAAACATTTATGAGCAAAATCTTAATTGATGCAAATATAATTGAATCTTACATGCTACATAATTCATGATTACAAGTCCACATTATGTAAAGCTTTAAATCCCTAACCACAACCATTTCTGGACAACATCATCATCATCCTGGTGGCCTAAATGTACACTGACTACCACTATGTATATATCACACTAAGCTAAGCCTGCTTTGTTCAAAAATGTATTCCCCAAACCCAAGTTAATCATTTTGAGTTTAACAAACTGATCATGAAGTACAAAAAACCCATTATTATTAAATAATAGGGTAAAGAAAAAATCCTATATTGCTAAAATTATACATGCAATCAACACTTGATCAACAAGGTATTGGTCCACATGGATTTTTTTAACTGTGGCAAAACAAAAATAAAAAAGATATCCAAGTTTATAATTAATGCTTGAATGGAGAGAGAGATGATAACAATATTATGGGCTGGTTTGGAATTTGGGAAATGGGGTTAGATTGTGGGGCTGTGAAAAACATAAAAAATTAAAAATAAGAATTAAAAAAAATTAAATTTACAAAAGTGAGATTAGAAAGGTGAGAAGCTTTTTTTTCTGCAAAAAGTCAAATAGGGCCTCTTTCACTAATCATAATGATATCTTCACCGCCGATGCAGAGAGAGGAGGAAGATTTACACCCAAAGATTCATCATCATTGCCACTCTGATATTTCTTTTTGGTTCCCAAAAGAAACCCTAGAGAGAAAAAAAAATGATAGATATATAAAATCACCCTTTTTCTCTTTTCTTTTCTTTTCCTTTTTCCCTCTGTTTTGAAAAGATTTGGTGGTGAATGATAATAATTTTCACTTATAGGCACTTTGCATTTGAGATTTCTCTGTTCTATTATTGTGCACTCATCCATTGTATTCACCTTTCTATATTTCCTATCTAGAGGTATGTAGGACAACAAAGGTTGCATAGACTTTTTATGCTATCAACACAAAATTAATTACACTGCTTACATGTGTATGATTAATTAGCAAGCAAATTACTAGCCTCGCATCCTTTTGTACTCTATATATTGTTGACCTGCAGTAGTAAAGCACTAAACAGTAGGATTCCACTAACCCATGAGAGACACAGACATTCCATGCTTTTTAAGTCAAATGGTAACATGTGTTTCACTCTATAATAATAATATTTATTAAACTAAAAAATCCAAACCACCAAACTTCAGTTGAATGTTAGAAGTCCCTTGTAGCAAGTACTGTGTACTACACTTTTCTTCTTTTAGTAGTTTTTTTATTATCTAATCCATATTTTCTTTTTGTGTTATTCTATATTAATTTATGTAATACACACTCAGTACAGTGTCAGTGGAGGCTGAATATTTTGATTTTTTTAATACCAAAACGCTCCCTCAAGATGAAAAAATTTACAAGGAGGTTTTACAGAGAGAAAAGAGAGAGTAAAGAAGGGAAAGTGAATGGTCATATTTATAGGTATTTGGTTACTTTCATATATATAACTTAATAATATTTCTCTATCTCTCGCTTCGTATATATGATCCATAATCCAAACCTTGAAGTTTCTTTTACTCAATAGAAAGACCAGCAGGAGCTACTTCTACACCATTCTCTTAGAGAGATTGAGAGAGAGAGAGATGGCATCCACGTCCCAAGCCATGCTCAACCAAGGCTTGTTTGAGGATCAAGAAGCTCATCCGCAGGTGGGTTTCTTTTCCTTTCCTCCAAACATGACCTTTCCAGCTCCCCCATTAATGGGTAGTAATTGCCACAACCAGTCTCTAAAAACGTTCAGTACCACCATGCCTTGTTCACTCGCATCTGATGTACTACCTAATTCTAATATTAGTCTCTCCGAAACCCTACTCTCGTCTCTCAGTAGTAGTACTACAACTCCTTCAAAGCATAGAGATCATCATCAAGATCACATCGCTAATTCTGATCATAATTTTGGAGGGCCCCATCTCCTTTCTTTGCAAAGATCAAGCACAAATCTGTGGTAATTATATTATAAATTAAAGTCCTCATTTACTAATTTATAGAATATTTATCCTTCATGCAAAATTTATACAAATCATGCAAAATATATGATGTTTTCCTTTCTTTTTTTTTCTTTTTGTAGGGCATTGGGAGAGTTTAACTATGAGTGCTTGAACAGCAAGAGATCCTGTGGTGGAGATGATCATCTTCATCAACATCATCATCTTGGGGTTTCAGCTCTGAAGATGAAGAAGATGAAATCAAGAAGGAAAGTGAGGGAACCTAGGTTTTGCTTCAAGACCATGAGCGATGTGGATGTGCTTGATGATGGTTACAAATGGAGGAAGTACGGACAGAAAGTGGTAAAGAACACACAGCATCCCAGGTTAGACACAAATTATATAATCAGATTATTTATTTATTTTTACTCACTTTTCGATCTCCTTTATTTCTTTATTTTTTTCCTTTTTCTGCTTTAATTACTTGTTCATGAAAAAGTTTGTCACATTGGATTTTAGCTCCTGTAGTATATAGTTGTACCCCATATACACATGCTTTATTTTGCTCTTGATCTCTCTCCCTCTCTCGCTCCCTCCCCCTCTCTCTCTTATTATTGTTTTTGTTATCATTATCATTAGCCTTTACGGGCTCGGTGCAGGAGATCTTGATGGGTTAAAAAATATGTTTGAAATCCTTAACATTGATACATATATGTTATAACATATATAATATTTTTAAGGGAACGAGTTATTAATTATAAATGAGCAGATTTAAAGAACAAATTGTGAGTTTCAAAAGAAAAAATTTATTGCAGTGGGTTGTATGATCACCACTGTTATGCAAAACATCGACAATCAATTACATATTAATACAATAATATCAAACAAAAGAAAGCATGAAAGAAAATGATTAAGTCGTTAATTAATCTAACATGCCTCAGATTTGGTTGCATAATGACTTCTTCACCTTTTCTCGAAATGAAAAACTTTTGTACATAATGAGAACTTTTATCATAAAACCAATTAAGGAGAAACTTCAAAGATTCACCTACAGTACATTAAATATGTTTAATCACAGTTGTTATACATTATTGAATAGAAATGGTCCTGCGGTGTTCGATTACCGAGATGATTGAAAAATTCAACTATTTTAGAAACTTATACAAAGATTTTGCTGCTGACTGGTAGTAGAATACACTCCATTTCAATTTTAACAATAGATTTAGTACTTTGCATGGCAATGCTGACTTGGGGGCATGCTTTATTTTAACCTACATTCCCCAGTTCGTGCTTTTTTAAATTCTCACAGTACTCCTCAGTTATATGTGTGTGTGTGTGTATAATTTTTGTCTTTATAATTCTAATCAGTTGCTGCTATTGTTTCTAACGTTGTATGATTACTGCTGTTCTAATTTTCTAAACCCATGTCGAATTTTGTCAAGTTAAGTTGCAAAAAAGTCAAGGAATAATATCCCTGCTGACATATATATACGCTACGGTCTCATGCGTTCAAAGCAAAACAACATTCAAAAGTCAAAAGTAAGGTGTTCTCAATGTTGGAATATTGTTGCCTATATATGTTTTATAGATAAAAAAAGGGACCGGGAAATCGAAAGAAAGTAGTCTATGACATAGAGAAACTAGAGAAAACTTGCATGTATATATTTGATTATAATGAATTAATGTTTACGCGAATCATATGCATGTACATGTTATATCCAATTGTACTTATGTATCATGAGCATGCGTCCTAGATAATTTTTAATTTATTAGAATTAATTCTAAAGTAATTATTATATATTGTTAGTACTTGGTTAAAGTCCAGCCAAGTGGGTGCAATTTTTTCTATAGTCAAACAAAATCCCCCAAGAAAATATATGAGAAAATTTATGAAACTGCACATGTAGTACTCATGATTAGAGCAAAAGTTTACCGTATATGCATGGATGAAATATTTTTAAGTATATAATTCCGCAAGTAATTCTTATACATATATATAATTGCAATTAATATGCCACATTTACCATTTGTATTTTTAAAAAAAAATTATTCTCCATTAGCTACTGTTCTTTGTTTAATTCTATCTTCGGTTACAACATGCATGGTCTGCAATACATGCATGTCTTTGATTATGTTAAACTTTAAGATATTTTGGAACGCTCACAAAATCAAAATGATGCTGAAGAAACTGTTTATGATTATCTTGCTCTGTGTGGGACCTAATCATATTTTGTCCTTGTTTGTCTCTCTGCTAGTCATTATTATCTTTTTCTTCTTTGTTTCTTTTTCTTTTTCTTTGTTTCTTTTTTTTTTTTTTTTTTTTACCTGGGGAAATAAGGTGTTGATCAGAAATGCTTTTCATGGAGTAGTGATCTGACACTTTCTTGGAAACTCCTTTTCGTTCCTACTTATTACTTGTGGTAGTTTCGTAAATTCCCATAACCTTATGTTTTACTTTTGTTAATGCTTCTACATAATATGCATGCGCCACCCACTTCTTTCACTATTTCACATTCGTTTAAGGACATGTAAAAATGAACCTTGTTATCTCTTTATTTTGATAAAATAATAATAAGAATAATTAACCTCGAGTTCTTAAAGAAATTAATCATCGCACTTACGTATATGTGCACTATACAACCTCTCTCTCATCACAACAAAGTCGGGACTAGTCCCGGCTGTGCATGATGATGTATAATATATGAAGTGCATGTGCATGCATGGTGGCAATATATATGAAAGCAAATGCTTCATTAATTTGCAATTTCAAATGCAGAGCATATGTACGTATGACAAAAACATACATATATTTGTGAAGCTCATATATATATATATATATATATCTATATATATATATATATATATTTCTCTAGCTTAGGTTTGTTTGCAACTGTGTGGGTAAGTTGGCTGTGTTTGGCAGCTGACGGTGTTCTTTAATTTGTTGGCTATGTTTGCAGGAGTTACTACCGATGTACGCAGGACAATTGTCGCGTAAAGAAACGAGTAGAGAGATTAGCTGAAGACCCGAGGATGGTGATAACGACGTACGAAGGAAGACATGCACACTCTCCATCCCATGATCTTGAAGAATCACAAGCTCCATCTCAGTTGAATAACTTCTTCTGGTAGTATACAATGCTTTTGTGCTGATCAACATATGTAACTCTTTTATATATGTATATCCATATCCCACACTGTGTTTATGTATGAGCCATTTTTGGCCGTGTCTTAGTTTCACAGTGTTGGACAATAAAAATGTATTTTTTTAAATGCCTTTTTTTTTATCCCCCTTTCTTGGGCTTTGCCCTTGTTTATGCCTAACCATCAATAAAACCTTTCATATAGTTTTCAACATGTAGATTATTATTGATAGATTTTGTTTCAATTACTGTATATTTTCATTTTTTACGTACATGGGAGTTAAGAAAGATGGGATCAATAATAAAATCAAAGCTACTACAATTGAAAGGAACTGTCAGCAAGTTACTTCTGTGCACTGCCTTCAGATTGTGTTCGATAGAAAGGAAAAGTAGAGGGAAACAAAAGGGAAAATTCAGGTTTAGCTCACTTCTTTTCACAGTTAATGTGGTGATCAAATCATTATGTACAAGAACTCATTATTGAATCACCATTATTCCAAAAGCTTAAGCTCATTTTGGTTCTTAATTGTGTAATTATTTTGTTTTGTGGCGATGTGATTTGAAGCTAAGATCATATTATATTGAATTAACACTGTTTTTAATAGCTTAAGCTGATAACAAATTACCTCGAACTCGTGGAAACAAATTGTCATTGTTATTTGAGGTATCTTCTAACGACCCCTAAAAAGAAAATAAAAAAATTATGGTGTTTTTTGTTGATAAAGTCTTTGGATTTATGTTAATTTATAGAAGTTAAGGTGTTTTTTTGGTTGATAAAAGACTTTGAATTTATATATGTTAATTTATAGTGGCCTGCAGTCTATACAAATTACTGAAACAACTCTAATATTTGAATGTAAACATAATTGGGGTTCACTTTTTATTCCAAGGACTTAGGTGACTTGTCCTTATTAAACCTAGGGGATTTTTTACATATGAATTAGTTACACTCGTGACTATTGTTTTCAGACTGATTATATTATGCAAATACGTAAAATTTTTCAAAAAGGCCAAAATCATTTGCATAGTCTTGTGTGTATAAAGCTATTTTGACAGTGCAAATAAGAAAATTCAATGTTCATGTATGGGCCTTTCAGCCTTATAATAATAAGGCGGAGTTCACAATTGTAAGCCCACAATTTAGGAGCTCACTTATATACGGGCCAAGATTAGCACGAGATCCGTCATAAGTATCGATGTGTATTATGCTCAACTTTTTCTTATAATTGTATAAGACCCCAAGAACTCTACTATTTGGCTATTTGCCAAGCTTATTTTTGTCAATTTTTAACCTAACTTTATGCCTTATTCCTCTCCCATCTTTTTTATGAATAAAAAGCCCGATGTCTCATCAGGGATTATTAGTGGATAGGCCTACTTTCAGAACTTCAGAACCTCAGGAGTAGGCCCCAATCTCCCTCCTGGCGATTCAAGCTGAGTACACGGATAACGGGCTTGCCAAGACTCGAACCACAACTCTCGCAAGCGAGTGTGATGGAACGGTCGACTTCCTTTCCGCTAGGCCACACCCCCAGGTGTATATTCCTCTCCCATCTTAAGTGGCGAAGAATACTTCATTCTCTTCCCTTTTTTTTTCTTTTTTATCTTTTTGACATATGTTATATTAGAGAATGAGGGTTCCACTTACTTGGAACCCAAAATTTTTGTATCAAATTAAATGCAAGATGATCATTGTCCTTGGAGGACCTATTTGGGGTTTAGTAAAAGAGGTAGGAATTTTATTTTAGTGCATTTTTATTTTTTTGGGTAAATAACTTTTTAAGCTAAAAATATAACTGGGCTATTGTGCAAGCCTGATAGTCTTCCGCATTGTACCATTCAACTTGCCCTTTGTAGCAGGTCTTCAACCCGGGAGCCAATGCATAGAGAAATAGTGTCTACTCTCCTACTTTTGCTTTTGATAGTTTTTGTCGAAATTAAACTTAGCTCATGCTAGCTCAAGAATATGTAAAGAACTAAAATCTGAAATAAGTATATATATACATATATATATATATATAGCTTGTCTCTTATCAAGTAAACCTAATGTTAAAATTATCAAGCTTTTAATTAGAGTACTTGATTTATACACTTCACTCAGATAAATGATTAGATTCAGCTGAAATGCATGAATCTAATAGCTCTTTTTAAAAACTTGATAGGAGATCAATTTTAATTATATATATATAAGGTGTGTTATTAGGAAGAGATTATATAGAATACGTTTTTAATGAGAGGTTCCTCATTTAAATGAGAGATTCCTTATGTGGTATATTTTAAATATTACCACATGAATATCAGTAGATCTGGTAGCTGATGTAAGATAAATTTTTATATTAAAACCTTATTTGAGGAAAATGAATTCTAATGTCAAATTAAATTATATCATATTAGTATAGAATTATCTAATACTTATGTGGCCACCCCTTAAACATGACATATAAATCATCCCTCATTCAATTAAACAAAAATCTCTCATTAAAGATTTCATTTATATATGTATATATGTATGTATATGTATATTTGTGTGACTTAAAAAAGATAGACAAGTCTCACTGTACAAACATGAAAAATTTCCAAAAGGGTAGACATTTCAATTCTCATCAACAAACCAAACAAAAGAAAAAAAGGTGTGAGAGAATTTTATTATTTTACTTGCATGATTGAAAACTTCATAAAAGAAGATTCTAATCTAATTCATTGCTTCTTTCATAGGTTTCTACTTTCTACCCTTGGGAAACACTTTGTGACTTTATACTAAACCGTACCATATAGAATGTTTTATTTTTTCTTTTGTACATGCATTTCCGAGACACCCATTTTTTCTCTCTGAAAACAGAAGCACAGAAGCCCCAGCATCAATTTTTTTTTTCTTTTTTTTCAGATTATGGCATCTTTTTCCTGCCTATGTTATTTACGTACATATATATATAAACGTACAATACTAAAAATTTGACTTTAATAAAAACATAAAACTTATATATGTTAGGTTTCTTTTTCTCAAAGGAAAAACCATTAATAAAATATAGCATTTATATATATAAGTGCGTGTATATATATATATATATATATATATATCCAGACCAGATGGCTATAGTTGTGTTACCAATTCAATATTGTATGTTGGATAAGGTTTTAATTAAAATAATGAATTTATATTTAATGAGTCCACCCCTTTAAAAGAACAAAAAATAAATGAAAAGATTTGAAGAGAGACATATAAATTCTTCAAATTGTATTAATAAAAACAGATGTATTAGTTTTGCCAACTCAAATATATGATACGTAGTTTTTATCCAAAATAAAAATATTTAAATATAGTAGAATGAGGTCTTTATTTAAAGGAGTCAACTACTCAATTATTATTGTTTTGACCAAAAAATAAAAACACTAAAATTGAAAATTATCATTGCTGTCTTAAGCTGGCAATGGCAATTGAACTGGCTCTTCTTCACATAGAAATAGGGTCGAGTTGATGAATTGGAATACCATTTTTTATTTCTTTTTTTAATCCCAAAAAAAAAAAAAAAAAACTTATTTTGAGAATCAAATTTTTCGTGAGCCTTTTAGCTGGCATGCGAATCTTATGAATAATGCCTAATTAATTAACAATTGTTAGCATGTATATTTACGTGCATGTATTTATTTTTATGACACAAAATAATCAATAAAAAAAATATGCAGCATTAATCATAATATATAGTATATGGGGCACGTGTTGTATTAATTTTTTAAGAGATACACTAGTGAAAATGAAGGCCCACCGACCCACATTAATCAAGTTTAGGAGGTTAAATTTTTTTACTTATGAACCCTTTTTTAAATTTTTGAATTTATTTCTGTCCTTGGAGAAGTAATTCTTAAGTTTTGTTATTTTCTTATTTCAAATTTATACGTGTATATATATATATATATATATACAAAATTTAAATTTAAGTTGTGGATTTGATCTTACTTTCACCTGTAAAAATTATTTTTCAATAAAATATTTTATGAGCTTATGTAATGAATACATATACATAAATATATATGTTACTATATTAGCGACAAAAATCTTTTTACAAAAGGACAGTAACATCATCCCCTTCATAAAGGACTACGAAGCTTATGACTTTAAAATATATATATAAAGCTTAAATCTTGTTACTTTAATTTAGAAGTGTTTATAAGGACAAGAAGCAAGTCGGTGCACATTGGTAGACTTGGAGAGAGCAATAAATATAATGAGGTTGGTCTATTTCACATAGTTGTACATGCTCATCTAATTTTTTAATATCTTTGCTTTTATTTCAATGTTATTTTCAATATATATTTTTTTTTTCCCAAAAAAAAATATTAAAATTAGTGATATTAAAAGTAATTATTAGAAGACAAAACTTAAACAAAGGAAACCTTTAAAAAAAAAAGCAAAACACACATAAACACAACCACGTGAGTCCTACTAGCTTCTACGTTAGTCTTAACCAATTTCCCTAACACACCAATATTTTTTAGCACGTAATTCCAAAAACAAAATAATAATAATAATTATTATTATTAAAAAAAACTTTGGAATTAAATTGGAATTAATTAATGTTAATATGAAATTATTATAAATACGTAAAAAGGCGGGTCCACCTCGAAAGGCAGAAGAAGACTAAGACAGTGCTTCCTTGAATGCAAACCCCGGGCCCACCGGCGACCACCACGTGGAGGGAAAAAACTCTAGTACTTCGGGAGCACTGAGTTGCCCTATACCACTGCTATTGATTAGCCACCATATGGACATTTATCCACATCCAAGGGCAGTTGTACAGACTTGCTCAGTACTCCAGGAGTACTAGAGTTTTATCCCACGTGAACCGCACGTTCAAACCCTGATTTCTAGGTCTTACCCTCAAATCCAAGCTCTACTCCGCACTACATTATAGTTTAGGGCCAGTATTCTGTGTATCTCGCTCACACACAAATTTCTGTGTATCTCGCTCATTTCTACGACACCTTACAGAGTCAGTTGGTTTTCAGTAAACTGCCCTCGTTTGTAACCCAACATTAAAGTGGTAATCTAATTAAGTAAAAAGTTTCAATAAAAAGTATTTTTCCATTGAAAATTGCCATTTAACTAATAATAGTAACACATTCATCAAAAAAAAAAACTAATAATAGTAACACCCTAATCCATAAATAAATTTGGTAAAACTTTTCTACAAGTCAAGTGTTATATTATTGATTGATAAATTAGCACAATTACTGTCTAAACTATACTGTAATTTGCATTTCAATGCCTAAATTTTTATTTTTGAGTATTTTGGAACCAAAATTATATCATATCTGCTCGTACCAAAGCCTCATACTGCGTGTGTTATACATGAGAGTATGAGAATTTGGTAATAAATAAATCACACCGCGTGACAAGTTAGGGCTCGTAAAGGGCGGAGCATGACCAGGTTCGAAGTACGTGACTCATGCAGTATCAATCAAATATTTAAGAAACCCAAAACGATTAAAAATTTTTGGGGAAATTGAATTATTTATTTATAAATTTGGCCCGTAAATCGAGCGCGTGAACTTTATTTTAATTTGTAAAAATAATAATAATAATAATAATAAGAGAGCGGTATGGGAGTTGTTTATTTGGTGAAGATAGAGTGCGATGAGAACAGATCAAATAAAATAAACAAATGGAGTGGTGTGGGGGTGAAATCAGAGCCGTCGCCTTTGTTTCTTTGTCGTTTCGTCGTCGTTGTCGAGAGGCAGGAGGTGGACCCCACAGCCTGGGTAGACGCACGTGGGCAGATCCAGCCACACGACGAGCGATGAGCTGCCCGTAACTCCATCAATTATTTCTGCTGCCCTACTTGCCCCCATACACTGCCCGGTTGCTGTCTGCTGCCCGGGGCTTATCCGGTCAGCTTCCCACGTGTGGTGGAAGAAATGTTTCTCGCACGTGTTTTGTCACGCACATTCACATATGACTTTGGAAAGGGGGCTTATGGGTTTCTTTTCCTTCTACGTCTCTCATGGGTCCCAATGAAGTGACTGAATCGTCAAAAGAATTAAAAAAAAAAGTAATTTTTTGATAATAATAATAAAATAAAAAAGCAATATTATTTGAGTTGGGAATGGAATGGTCTTTCCGGTAATAAAGAGGGTCACTATCATTTATGTGGGGGTGTGGGGTGGGTCCTACAAATGCATTTTGATTGTGAACTCCACCAATCACTGTTCCTTGTTGCAAGGACAGCTAGAGGGAAATCCGTACCCTCTTAATCCCCTGATTAACCAAAGTTTTTGGATTTAAATACTCCTCATAATTTTTTATTTTTTGGCATTTATAATTTTTACTAGTGCTATTTATTATAAGTGGTGTGGCTATCTCTCATTTACATTACGAGTACTTTGAGTTCTCTTATTTATTATTTAAGACTATTTTGTCTTTATTTAAATCTTATTAATTTATCAGTTACTAATAACATTCTCACATAAGTTTATAAACAAAAACATAATAAACAAGTTGGTACCACTCGTAGCATAGTAAAATTATACAATCTTCGCAATTCAGTATTGTTTATCGTCATTCTTTTTTCTACCTATGATTAAATTTTATTATAACTTATAAGAAGATATTAATTTGTGTTTATTTTGCTATACTAAGCAAAGGTTTTAATAAAAATATATATATTTTAAAATTATAAATTAATCAATTCATCAAGTTATAATTTTTTAAATTTATTAATTAATTTCAATTTATTACTAATTAATTAATTTATTTAACTTTTAGAAAATTTTGATAAAAACTTTAAAATAAAAAGTCACACTTTTTTTGGCGTCTTTTGACGGTCAAAGTAAAAATTGACCGTCATTTTCAATGTTTTGTCCATACACGAGAATTTTGTCCCCTGCTTCATGTGTTTTTACGTATTTAGAAATGCTCAATTAACTCTGTTTACGCCCATATTTTTCAATATTTGCAATAATAATTAAAAGAGTGATCCATGATAAGATTGTAAAAGCCATTTTGTCCAAAAGGCTATATATTCACAAACCGCATATTTCTTTGCCAACTCCACCGCCTCTCTTACGGTCATCTTACATATATTCTCTCTAGCAATGTTTTCTTGGTTTTTATGTTTTGTTAGTTTTTTTCAAATACATTTTACAATGACACATAGGGGTACGGAGTAGTAGAAAAAAAATCGACTGTTCTATGATACTTATTTGTAAAAGTTATGATTTGAGTCTTAACAAACTCTATTATTATTTCAGTTTTACTTGAAACGCTAGATAGAGAGGGATCTATTAGAAAACTAAGCTAACTGCTCTAGACTTTTATAAAGTTGTAAAACTGAAATAACAATAAAATTTTACCTAGAATTATAGACTAATAAAATACATATCAAAATCCATTTTATTTATAAAAAAAATAGTATTTTATAATAACCTATCTTTTAAGTCTACTAGAACCTTTAAATTGTATTATTCTCTATAATTTTTCAGCTGTCCAATTGCAATTCAAATTGACTAATCGCTTTAATATTAATAATATTTATTTTTATCAAATTTATTTTGATTGATACTCCCTCTATTTCTCTAAGAGAGAAATATATATATATATATATATATATGTATAGCAAACAGACCTCGTAAAATCAATTGACATTCAGGAAATTAAATTCAGATCAACAATATCATATTTACAGGTTCAGCGACGGGATTAATAGACTAAGTTAGGATTAATTATTTTTGTTTAAGGAATCGAACGGTGACAAAATCACCGTCGCGGTCATAATGTGTGGGGCTAGAAAGCAACGGCAGCGTAATAAATTTTTAAGAGGGCAACACCTCCGACAATACTCGTTGGCCCATTGGCCCACGTGTTGCCCACATCTGCGCGCGTGTTCCTCTGATAATTCTATCTCCTTGTATCTCTACCACACAAAATATTTTAACCTCTCTCTTTCACAAATGCATGTCTCACACTCACTCTATTTTTTGTTCATTTATTTTTTCTCTTTATCTTTTACGAAGTGTATGAAAACAGTATTACCCAAAAAAAGAAAAAGAAAAAAGAAAAAGAAAAGTGTATGAAAATAGTAAGTATAAATTAATTTCACTCATTTGCATGCAAGCCAAAAAAAAGAAAAAGAAAAAAAGAAATTCAATAATTTGTCGCTTGCTTTTTCTTAGACTGTATGAAGCACCTTTGTTTATTAAAGTTTTTTTTCTTCCGTAATTTTTTTATTTAGAAAAATAATTAGTATGTATCCATGTTACATAAAAAAAACAAAAAAATTATATGTAAGGTTTCACACTTTCACTCCACTTTTAAAACTTAATAAAAATAATAATTAACCATGTATTAGATACAATTAAGATAATAAGACAATGTTTAGGAAATTAAGTATTGGGGAAAATAACTAACCTTGTTACACCTTTTGATATTCAAAAAAAAAAAAAACAATATTCTATATTATTGTTTTAGAATCTCAGAACTTTTTAGCCACCCTTAATCATCCTTGATTCGAAACAATTATGATTAATATGAAGGAATTCAATTGATAAATTTACAAAAAAAATGTAATTTTTTTTTTCAGAAATGCTTAGGGCCACTTTACAATTAGTTTATTTAAATATAATTTTATTGATTTAAAGAGTGCTATATTTTTAGAGCATAATAATTATCAATCAATTATTTTATAAACTGACACGTGGTAAATATATTGATAAAAAAATTTAATACCTATAATACTACTGTACTCTTTCTTTCTTTTTTGTGGTTTATTTGAACTTAATAATAAATACATTTTTTTGGGCATATGATATTTTCACTCTTTTTACATCTTTTGTAATTAATGGTTTTAAATTTAACCGATAGGGTGTTGGGGATACCATTTTAAAAATTGATTATTTTGATTATATTGATTATATTCACAAATATAAATAAAAGAAGAAACTTTTTTTTTTATATATAAATAAAACCCTAATGCAATGGTGTATTTTTTTTTTCTTCACAAAGTCAATTAATGACTGATAAAATATCTTACGCTGTTATAAATATATATATGTATTATAATAGATCATTAGTCTTAATTATTGGTTTCTGATCTACGAATTAAAAGGTAAAAACCATGTGTATTATTGTGTGACGTCTTGTTTATTGCTGTTTCTGATTCGTAATTTATTTATTTTTTGAAAAAAATTTTGTTTTTATTTATTGAATAATGATGCCTTTTGAATGCACCATGCGGCCATGGTATTGGTGGGGTAGTGTATAAGCAGACAAATAGAATGGATATGCATCCAATTTGCATGAATCATGTGGGACCAAGCTTTTTGCATGTAGATTTAATTTAAAGCATTAAGCAATCGGTAAACACTTGCTTTAGCATCAAATGATTGTAAGTATGTACTTCTTAATTATTTTCCTAAAATCTTTTTTGATTTACAATTTTTTTATTTTTTATTTTTTTTCAAAACACCATTTTTTTCTTAATTTCCAAAAAAAGAAGAAAAAAATCCAGCCATAAGTACTATTAAAAAATCTAGCCTCCAATTATTATTATTTGCTTGAATCTAGCAGCCTCCAATTTTGACGAATATAGTTCAAGGTTTTATTAATTTAATTAGTTATTGAAAATTTGTTATATGAGTATTTACAAGAGAAATTTGAGAAAAAAAAGGAAAGAGTGCAATTCACTCAAAGTGCAAAATAAACGCATATATCTAGGTGGGTTTTTTTTTTTTTTTTTTCATATTGATATATAAAGGTGAATTTGATAAAATTACCTTTTCATTAGCCTTTAATGAAATAAAAGGCAACGAAAGAAAATACAACTTTTGTTTATTAATTTGCTTGACATTAGTTGGAACGCATTTTTTTTTTTTCTAACAAATTGTTAGAAAACTTTGGTGTTCCAAATTTAACAATGCATTGTATCACAATCCGAAAATTTTAAGGTTTACAATTTTTTTTATTTTTTTATATGATAGGTTGCACAATATTTTAATTTACTTTTTTTCCCTTGAAATACATAATGTGCAACTAAATATATAAGATATTTCACCACTAAAGTCAATGAAAGTTTGTTTGTTGTCCAACTAAAGACAATTGTGTTTGTTTATATTAGATATCTGTCGAAATATCACACTCAATCTCCATTTTTATATTTCAACGCTCCCCTTTATATGCAGACTCATTTTCATCATTGCGTGTGATTTGAATTCTATTCGACTCATATCAAATATTGAATTACTATTTTTTGGGACAGCTTAAGTATGAGAAGTGAATCCAGTACGCATATTAAGCCAATCTATATTTTTATATCTCAATGGATATATTCACTTTAAAGTTTCAAGACCAAAAGTAAAATTTGAATATAAATTTATGGACATTATTAATTAGGCATTAATCTCAATATATAGATTTGAAATATTTTAATAATTAATTATTAAAATATAAGTACAAATTTTAATAATAATTAAAAAAGAAAAGAAAAAAGCTTTATAAATATAAAAGAAAAAATATATATTATTTTTAAAAATGGATGTTGGTAAATTATGTACGAAATGGAAGATCTGAAGGGAAACGAGTTGATAATGTTGATACAGGCAACAATCACATTACTTGTCTATTATTGGTTTGTGGTTTTTCGTAAATGCATAAAATAGAGGTATCCACATTTTCCTAGAAAGAGGGGAAATTATTTTCTTTGGTCTCATAGCGCGTGCATGGCATAGTGTGTTGAAAAAGGGAAGAAACATTAAAAAATATAATATTTATTTAGGTTAAACTTATATTTTTTTATGTTTCCAAAATTATATAACAATAATTTTTTAAAAATATTCGAATATACCCCCTAGGAAAAAAGTATTATTATTATTATTATTCTCAAAGTAGGAGCAAAATGTTGAATCAAAGCATGGTGACACTTGCAAGCATGCAAAATATGTGAGTAGGATATGCAATTATGGGATCGAGGCTTTAATTAGAGATGGTTCAATGCTCAAAAAAAATAAAAAAAAAATCCATCAATCTTACTACAATTACTTTGGAATGCATATGCTATCCTCAATATGTTCGACATGCCCATATTAATTTTTTATTTATTTAATTTCCATGAAATTATTGTTTTATTTATTTCATGGGAAAAATATTTTCTCTTTTATAAGATAGTACTCATCCATAACCCATTTAGTTGTTCTAACCCATTTGTGAAAAATATGTAGTAGTAATAAATTTCTTCCCCACCATATGGGGAAAGGAAATAGCATGGAAAGTAAGCTTTGGCCAAAAATGTTGGGAAAGCCTACAATTTCAAAAATAAAATTTTTAAAAAAAAATTAGTTTTTTTGAAGAGTAAATTGTTATGGAGACATGGTTTTGAAAAAGCATAACAATAAAAAATAAAATAAAAATAAAAGGGATGGCAAAAGTTTGCGAGTACCATAAAGGAAAGAATGAGAATGAGAACGAATCAGGCAGACAAAAGAAGGGGCCAAAAGAACCCTCCACTTAGTCACAATCAGTGAAATGAGGTCATAGATCCAACAGCTCCTTTTTGAAGATTTTATATGAATCCAATGCGCCTATCTCATAAAAGAAGAAAACTAAATAAAGATTCAGATTTTAAGCATAGTAGTAGCATGACAAACTTAATTAGAAAAACAAAACTTGTTTATATACACATTTTAATAACAAAAGTACAGAAGAAAAAAAGCCAAGCTTCTATGTATAAATAACAAGGATTATGATTTTACATACATTAAATGGTAGAGATACAGAGTGAGAGGCCAGTTCTATGACATTGTTTTTCAAGTTTGTAAAAAGAAGAGGGAAAATTTGCTGGTAGGAGCTGAAATAGATCATCATGATCTCCACCTTCTTCTTTTCCTTACGAAAGAAATCCCTTGAAAAGTGGCTGATGGTTTTCTTTTCCACTTTCTTGTTCGGTTTTCTTGCCCATCTACTGCTTGCCCTCTGGGGCTTCTTTTATGGTCATCTCTACCATTTCAACTCCACCGAAACCTCCGTCGTCGGTGGCAATGGTGGACTGTGAATCCATGCCAGACCCTGCTTGGATTTCCTTGAACATTGCCATTACCTGAATCATCGTGGGGCGTCGCCATGGTCGATCGTCCAAGCAAGCACAAGCCACCCTTAAGTGTTGTAAGAGCTCCACTTCGAGGGTTGGATCTTCTTTCATGAGCTCAGGATCAAACACATCCGTTATCTTCAATTTAGCATGCTGTTTTACCCAACCAACAAGATTATTGTCACCAAAGTCAGGTGAATCCGTTGGCTTCTTTCCAGTTAGCAGCTCAAGCAAAACTACACCGTAACTGTATACATCACCTTTTGTCGAACATCTAAAGCTCTGGTAGTATTCAGGAGGGACATATCCTGGTGTGCCTGCCAAAGTGCTGACGCTCAAGTGGGTATCCATTGCACTCATAAGCCTTGCCATTCCAAAATCAGAGACTCTGGCTTCCAGATTTTCATCGAGAAGGACGTTGCTTGATTTCATGTCCCGGTGAATGATGTGAGGGATGCAATTGTGGTGAAGGAACGCCAGTCCTCTGGCAGCTCCTATGGCTATCTTCCTCCTAACAGACCACTTCAGCTTGATCCCAGCTTTCTTTTGGTCATGTAGAACATCTTCTAAGCTTCCATACCTCATGTATTCATAAACCAAAAGCCTTTCTTCTCCCACCTTACAGTATCCCAGCAGTGGAACCAGGTTCCTATGCTTGATTTTTCCAATGGTTTCCATCTCCGCGGTGAATTCTCGATCACCCTGTCCGCTGATATGTATTAGTTTCTTAATGGCTACAATGCTTCCATCTTTCAATTGTGCCTTGTACACATCACCAAAACCACCTTTGCCAATAAGGCTGTCATCGTGGAAACCATTGGTAGCCTCAAGGAGATCAGCATAAGTGAGCTTCCTAAGGGGCTTCTCAAATGTGGACAGGTTGATGCTCAATGCTTCTCGGGTACCAATTAGTTTCCAGCTCACATTCGCAGTGCCGGAGTGGGAACGGCTGTCGATATAGACATCTAAGCTCGAATCCTTCTTCTTCCTCCTTTTCTTTGTTTCAATGGCAACAATGATCAATCCAAAGATGCAGAAGAGGGAGAACAACAACCCCATTGCCACACTCCCTGCCAAGGATGCTTGTCTTCTATGAGACCTCTGATGCTGGGAATTCGAATTCATGCCAGAATCTCTACCACATAGTGGAAGAGGATAGCCGCAAAGCCCAGAATTATTGGCGAATCTATACGCTGGGAACGTTTCAAACTGTCCCTTTTCAGGAATCGTTCCAGTGAGATTGTTGTTTGACAGATCAATCTCCATCAACATGGAAAGGCTAGTCAAAGCTTGGGGGATAGTCCCATCAAGGCTATTACTAGAGAGATCAAGAATGTTAAGACTATGCAAAGCTCCCAAGTCTTCAGGGATTGATCCGGACAGATTATTGTGGCCCAGATTCAATATATAAAGATACAACATTTTCCCTATTTCCTTTGGAATGCTACCGGATAACATATTATGTGAAATATCAAGGAAAATCATAGACCCATCATGGTTAAATGTAGGTTGGATTATACCTCTGTATACTCTAGTGAAGTTGCAGGGGTTCTTGGTTGAAATCCTGGTCAAATTCTCCTGCCTAATCCCTGCATACTCGAGCAAATTCCCAGCTCCATGGCACTCTTTACTTCCATCATTCTTGATATACACATAAGTCTTCAACGCCACGAAATTCACCGCAATGTTTCCGGATTGATTGAAGAGCGCCGGTGGGATTGTACCAGTCAACTTGTTTGTATTAAGATCCAACCATATCAAGCTCTTGCAATCACCAAGCTCAGGCGGAATACTTCCATAGAAGGAGTTGTTACTCAGTTTCAATATTGCAAGGTTTGGTAGCCCTCCTATCCACCCAGGAACCTCACCACTCAACCTGTTATTGGACAATGAGATCCAACTCAAACGAGTGCAATTGCTTAAACCAGAGGGAATTGACCCAGTTAGCTCATTGAAGTCCAAGATCAGATTCTCAAGTGTTTGAATGTACATAAGCTCTTGTGGGATTTCACCATGAAGCTGATTCAACCAAAGGAACAAATCTCTGAGATTTGACAGAGAACCTAAGCTTGAAGGGATTATGCCAATTAAATAATTGAAGCTCAAATCAAGAGAAACAAGCTTAGAACAATTGCTCAGAGTTGGTGGAATAGAACCAAAAAAACCATTGTTTTGAAGGTAAAGCTCTTTCAAGCTGTAAGCAGGATCTTGACAGAGTCCAGAAGGAATAGACCCAGAAAAATTGTTTGAACTCAGATCCAAAGATTCCAAACCGATGAGCTTCGACAGAGAATCCGGCAAAGTTCCAGCGAACCTGTTGAAAGAAAGAGAGAGACTCTTCAAGTTGGTGAGCTTCATGAAAATTTCCACAGGTAATTCGCCAGAGATTTGGTTGTCTGAAATATCAAAGGATTCCAATGAAGAACATGAGCTCAATGCATCAGGAACCGTACCAACAAGGTCATTGGAGGAGAGGTCGAGCTCGACCAAGCTCGAACACGAATCAAACAGACTCAGAGGAATCGAACCCTCGAAACTGTTCCCACCCAGAGAGAGAAACCGCAACTTCTCAGACGAAAAGCTCGGAATCGGACCCGTGAAGTGGTTGCTGGAGATGTTCAAGAAGACGAGCTCTTTGCAGGCAGAGAGAGCGTGACCAATGTCGCCGGAAAGATTGTTCCGGGAGATATCAAGGTAATCCAACGCAGAGCAATCTCCCAAGGAAGGAATAGGCATTGAGAAATTGTTGGAGGACAAGTCCAAGTGCTCCAATTTCTTGCAACCATTGAAGCTCATATCCCCTGTAATTTTGTTTCCCTTCAAAGCCAAGTGCACCATTTCATTGCAACCACCACGCGATAAGATCCATGGAACAACATTGGAACCAGAAATCTTATTGAAAGAAAGATCAAGAACCTGCAAGCTGAGCCTTAATCCGAAAGAGTAGGATTTCCCGGAAAAATCCAGAGAATTGGTAGAGAGATTCAGAGACTTCAAGCTCGGGCAAGAACCAAAGTTGGAAATATCTGAAACCGGACCAGAAAAGGCGTTCAGAGATAGATCTATGGTGGTAAGCAAAGGTCCACACTTTGATCCTGAAGGGAAAGAAATGGAGCCACTGAGGTTCGCTGATCTCAGAGAAAGAGTTTCCAAGTGGTCCAGAGTCATGAGGTAGGAGAAGACAACGCCGAGATTGGTGCTCAACTGTCCGAAGCTCAAATCTATGGCGGAAACTCGACTGGCTTCGCAAGTAACGCCAGTAAAAGAACATGGGTTTTGGCTTGGAAGCCAGTTTTGAAGAAGCTTTTGCGGCTTTGGGTTTGGAAGAGAAGCTTTGAAGTTGAGAAGCTGCTGGGTATCTCTGAAAAGCGAAGAAGAAGATGAAGACGGTGAAGCTGAGGAGGCTTTGACAGAGAAGAAAGCAAGGCAGAGAAGCAAGAGGGAGAAGTGAGACTGTGAAATAACAAAGTGGGGTATCATTGTTTTTGTTTTTGCTTTTAAGCTTTTCCTTTAGAGAGTAGTGACGGATTGGGCAGAGAAACTTGGGTATTTCTGTTCAGAGCCTGAAGAAATCCGCCATTAGAGACTGGAGAGGGAGCTTCAGAAGCTATGGAGCTAAACCCCCACCTGGTTTTATTTATCTAGAGAGAGAAAGTGTGAGAGAAAGAGAGGAGGAGGAGGTCGAGGGAGTCAAAAGTCTGAGTGAGGAAGGTAAGAAGGGTATTTATCAAGCGGGGAGGAGTGGACACAGCTGTTGCTCACATGCCATGTGAGTCTGTATGTGACCCTCTCTCTTTCTTTATCTCTCTAAAAATCCTATCTTTCTCTCTCTATATAATATTATATATATATATATATATATATATATGAAAGTAAAAAACCCAACTTTTTAATCTTCTTTTGTTTCACAAATAATCATTCGCTCTTTTTTAGAAGCTCTAAATTATTTGTTTGTCTGTCTGGGAGGGCCTCCAAGTGCGTAAGATTAGGGACTGAGATTAGTTTCTTAATCTTCTACTCTATAATTCATAGAATAATGCTATTTCTCTATTTTTATTTTCAAATAGTAATATTATGCAAAAATAATAATCAAACCTATCAGTCCAATCCAATATAAAAGCTGATTAAAGTTAAACCGATTAATCCAATCCAAAATTAACAATCTCAATTTGGTTTGGAAAGAAAAAAAACCCCATAAAACCAATTCAAAACAAGCTGATTTAAATTTTAATAATAAATATATATATTTTTTGAAAGTATATAATAAAATGTGATTTCATTTGTAACCGATGTATTTTTTTATTCATGGTTTGCTTTATTAAGTTTCTTTTTTTCTTTTAAAAAAAATACACTTCATTTTAAAAGGTTAATAATATTTTAGTAAAAAAATTTTGTGGTTATTTTACATAAAAATATATATATATAACATCAAAAGTCAAAATTTTCAACAACTCAAGCCTAAAATCTCATGCTCAAAAATTTTAAAAATTCAAGTTCAAACCGAGGAATTGATTGGATTGAAAATCCGAATCGATTTGGATGAATTGAAAGTAATCAAACCCACTAATAATTGGATTAATTGGTTATTAACAAAATAGATGGGTTTGGGACCGATCAACGTCTCTACGTCTCTACCAAGTAACACTTGTTTATCAATATTTTTGTATGGAAAGTGATGTAAAGATTAATAAAACTTGATTGTAAAGTAAACCCAAAGTAAACCAATAAAATAGAATCACATTAATGAATAAGATTTTGGTAAACAAGTTGGATCAAATTAATAAGACCTTTTTCTTTTTTTTTTTGATAATTTGGATCAAATTAATAAGACTTACATATACATAAATAAGTGAATCTAATACAACTTTTATCCGGTCACTAACTTCAATTAATATCTAAACAAATTCCACTATGGTTTTGACTTTGAGCATTTTTTTAAACAATAAAATTCATGATTGTTTTATTTCGTTAATTGTTTCTCTCTCTCTCTCTCTCTCTCTCTCTCTCTCTCTCTCTCTAGGATTAGGAAAAAGGAGAAAGAGGAGGGAGAAACTGAGGGTTTGTCTCTCTAGCTTTTGTGGCGTACGTGTGATGAAAGATAGATCCATCACTTTCAATTAATGAAGATTCCATATCTTAATTTATTGGGGGATTTTTTTTTTTAATTTTTTTTTCTTAAATTTAACTCACGAGGATTAATTGAATTCAATGATGTTGCTGTCATTTACATGCTCTTGTATCATTCTTTTTCTACAACATTTAATTTCCTTTCATTCGCCTTTCTTTTATCCTTCATGTTTCACTTTCATTGTATTATTTTTACTATTTTTTCAGTGTCATTGTCTTATCCTTTCTTTTTTATTATTATTATTGTTTTTGTATGCATTGGAACTTTTTTTTTTTTTCCTTTTGGCAAATTTGTTGAAGTAAATATCACCAATCAAAATGCTCAGCAGTAGCAGAGCTACATGCACATATATATTATCACATTTTGGATGCCAAATGCTGTATTATTGTTTTAACATTTTTTATTTTTGTGATACTAAAATATAAAACAGTGAAATTGTTTACTATTTCATGAAAATTATCACTATTTTTTTTCTTAATTTTAACTGCTTATTAATTTCTCTTGGGTCAGTTTTAAAAGCATACTCTTCTATATTGGTCCGGTGTGATTTTCACTAATTTTAATACATATTCAAATGGAATAGTTTTACATTTTGACTATTCATGTCGTTTTTTTTTTTTAAATGTTAATTTAAAGAGAATGATTCAATTTTACAAAACACTCATATTGAAAAGCTGCACATTTATTTGGGAGTAAGCAGTTACATCTTAACTTCAAAATTTTAATTAGGAGTTTGTATTTTATAAATCACTTTTAGTTTTGTATGTTTTTAAAACCTATTCATGAATTCAATATTCTTAACTTCGGAAACTATTTTTGTTTTCTTAAAAAACACAAACTTCCCATATATGTATGATTGTCACATATTGTGTAACGAAATTATTATATTTATCAAATAATATCTAATATTTTTAATTAATCAAATGTACTATTTAAATAAGTGAGTAGTTTGGGGATTTATAGAGCTCTTATTCTTTTTCACAAGTACTAAAATTATATTAGTAATTTAGATTTGTGAAAATTATTTATCTACTTACATGACAGTTGATGTGATAATATATTATTAGTTGACAATTTAATATATACTAATAAGATATAAATAAATTATAAATCAAATAAAAGAAGACAAGTAGCTATATCTATATCAAGTTAGATGTTAAGTAATTTTGATAAAATTTCTTATTAAATCTAGCATTATTATATATAAAAAAAACTATAAATTGAAATTTTTAAAACTCAAAGTGTTACATATAGGACATTTTTGCTGAAGTGAAACAAGAAAGTAAAACTGTTTTTTTGGTCTATTTCATTGTAATTTTTTCAGCTACAAATTTCAATTTTGTTTTTTTTTTTTAAAAAAAAGGATAAATAATACGTTATTATTATTATTATTATTTAAATTAATAATAATAATAATAATAAAGCAAACTTTCCTAAACGAACGAGCAAAGCCATATGGTGGTGACGTGGGCAAGGCCGTCTTTTGCACTGCAAATAGGCGCTCGTGTACCCAGAAAAGCCTGCCCCAAGCACAGATCATTATTGACGTCAGGTTTCTCATTTTCATCTCTCGCGCGTGGTTTACACTCTCCGCGTATTTCCGCACATTTATGATTGGTATGACCGACCACGCGCTCAGATTCTGTCGGAACCAAAAACACCACTGCGTGAATATTTGCGGTACTAATTGGCAGCGTGGTACCGTACTGTAGGGGCCATGCTCTCTAAATCATGACCGTTGGCTGACTTAGACGGTCAAGATTCGGGTGTTGCAAACAAAGAATTGACTGTACCTGAGGGACCAACCAGCTGTAATGTAGTATCCAGCAGTAAATCTAGTACTTCTTGTTGAAATGACAGGTTTATCCATGTTTTCTCAATGTGGTGATTGCCGAGCTGGCGAGGTCATTATCGTAAAGACACTCACGCTCAGGTGCACTTTTGGGGTGACGTGAATTAAAAATTCGATCGTGCGGTTAAAAAGTGGGACAGGGGTACTTTCGTCATTTAAGGAATATTTTGGTCGGACAGGGTTTGTGAAATTTGGAGAATGAATGAGCTGTCAGCCTGTCATCAATTTAAAACGAGTGAGTTTTGTTGGTAATATCATTTGTGTTGTGGGTAAAATTGACATTTGGGCTTTCAGTTTGTTGGGCTCACTTCTAAGGCTCGGTCCATTTGGCCCAGTTAAAAAGTGCATAATTTTTATATAAAGCAAAAAAGAAAAAAAAAAGTACATTTATGACATAAGCATGAACAGTTCAAAAACCATTTTATTAAAGGGGTTCTAAACTAGTAAAAGAGTCGAGGAATGCAAAAGAGTCTTCAAACAGGTTTCCAAGTTTTTTTTTTGTTTTATTTTATGCACTTGGAGATATGGTCTACTAATAAAGAAACTGATCGGATCCTTATATTTATTTGCGAAAGTTATTTGTCAAACGCCGAGTGGAGGGAGAATAGGGGAGTGGACTAACTGCTTTAAACTCTTATATGGTTGTAAACTGAAACAATAATAAAATTTTATCTCCTAACAGAATGCTGAATTAATAATTTCCATATTAAAATTCTTTTATTATTTATAAAAAAAAATTATTTTTTTATAAAACCAATACATAATTTATTTTAAAATACTGCCTTTTATTTTTTAATCACTTACAGCCAAATTGCCATTCTATTAAGTGGCATGGCATCCAATCTCATCTATTTTACACAATTTTTTTTTAAATAAAAAATAAAACTGTATCGCATTTTTTAGGTGATGATAATTGTATCATCACTTGCTTATATATTTATAGACAAATCAAAATTTTATCACACTCAACATTTCTAGAGAAAACCACGTACTTATACAATGCATAGCTACTAAACAGCCAATTGGTTAAATAATGTTTTGGATATTATCGTCGACTGGTTAATTATCTTCTTCTCTATTATAGAAATAGTGAAAGTGAAGTTTATTTACTTTTTCAGTTGTGAGTATTGAGACTAAACTATGATCATGTTTTGTCATATACTACGAACAGTTTTTTGTTGTTAGAAAGGAAACAAAAAAAAAAAAAAAACTTTTTGATTAATGAATTTATTTTGTATATAAGATAAAAATAAAATAAAACAGTTAAAGAAACTTGCAGGCAATTAGTACGTGAATTGCCTTTAAAAGATCTTTAAAATATTGAAATTTAACTTCAAAAAATTGAAATTTCTTCATATCTTACCGTATGGTTGACAAGTCGGTGATGAAAAAAGCAACCGAAGGAGAAAAAGTGAGAAATAGAGTGATGGATCCAACTGGGGAAGCACAAAGTGACCAACTTTGCATGAATTTTTTGGCTTTAAACTGTAGATTTAAAGAGCGGTCTCTTTTGCACAAATTTCTTAAATGATGATATTATTTTTTAATATTAAAATAGTATTCATGCTGAAAAATATATAAAAAAAATAAATATTATTATTAAAATTTAATATTGTAATCCACTTTTTTAATACTTGTTAAAGACTTACTCTTCCACATTAATTTAATATTTAAAAAATTATTAGATTTTTAAACTAGTACTGTAGGAATTAAAGCCTAATTGATAAGAAAATGATGGTGATGATGACGGTCTTGATGTGGAAAAGAAAATGACGAGGATGGTCTTGATGTGGAACAGAGGGACCCAAGAGCTGCAATCAACACGTGCCATTGTCTTTGTTGATGACACAGCCCAATTAAAGACGTGGGATTGTATGAAATTGTTGGAACTGGGGTGGGGGATGGTTTGACCACTCGTCACCGACAACTTGCCTAGGCTGTCATTGTTACTCTAGCTTTGATTAGGAGATTTCTATTCCCAACTCATTTTTTACTATTTCACCATAATTATGACTACATATATATATATATATATATAATTATATATATCATAATTCCTGGGGTGTTTGGGTTTGGTAATGGAGGTGGAATGGAAGGACACCACACGTGCACACAAATTGGGCATAGCAATTATTTGAGTGGTGTGGGACCCACTTGAATGGGGGTGGGGCCGCCAATCACTATTTGGTCCTTTCTGATGAAGTTTTGTACAATAAATGCAAGAGACTTGAAAGGAATTTGCGGGAGATAAAAAGGGATTGTAGGAAAGGAAAGGAAAGGAAAGGAAGTCAAAATAAGATGTTGAGGAATTAGATTAAGCGGGAATTAACGAAAGGTTATATGATTAAAAAGTTGTGGGTTTCTGGGTTATGTTTGGTTGAAGAGAAAGTGAGGGGTAGGAGAATGTGGGCCTCACCCTCTTTTTGGTTTTTCTTTGTAATCAAATGCAAAAGTACAAATTGGAAATGAGAATGAAAATCAATGCCACACGAGGGAGAGATCACTTAAACAAAGAGGAACTGACCCTACCATAAATTATTTTGCAATGAATATATGAGAGACAGAGTTGGGCTTCTAACAATTAGCCAAACCTTAATATATATTTTAAATAGAGTAAACGGTGTGAGCTTGACTACTGGCCCGGCTAAGCCCAAAGAGAGATACAGCTAATTTTGTTCCCAATTCTGTTTTATTTCTCATTAAATGTTTTAAGTTTTAACCAAATCAGTGTTCTTCAACAGATGAGAATGGTCTTTATTACCCCAAAATAAAAAAAATTTGAGAATAGCAACGAGTGTGGTTGACCCAATAGTGTTTACAATTTTAATTTTGAAATTGTTGGATTGAGTTACACTCCTCCCCATTAGATATTGTTTTGGAAAAGAGAAAAAATTATTCTCTCACTAGTTTTGGCATAAAATTTACGTCTTTTCTTTGCTATTGAAATAGTT
Source organism: Rhamnella rubrinervis (assembly GCA_007844105.2). Classification (NCBI taxonomy): domain Eukaryota; kingdom Viridiplantae; phylum Streptophyta; class Magnoliopsida; order Rosales; family Rhamnaceae; genus Rhamnella; species Rhamnella rubrinervis. Next base: position 11,944,558 of record CM017584.2, on the reverse strand, counting down.
TTAAGTAAAATTGAAGAAATATGGGGAACATAGTTTATGTTTAAATATTTTAGAAAATATCAAATTAAAAGGAAACTTTCAATAGTTCATTTTGGATGAATATTAGTATTACTATCTTCGATCGGTTTGGACATTTTGTGAGACCCACTTAGATTAGGTACGTAAAACTTCATTTTATTTACTTATGAAGCTGGATTTTGTGCGTGAGAGGTCGTGATCTATTATACATACGTGTATCTGTGTGTGTGTATGTATATATATATATTGCGTTTTCCGTATGATTTGTTTGTTACCTGTTTGCTTCACTATTCCTCATCACGCCTAAATGATAGAATAAATTCAATGAATTTTTGAATTGGATGTGGGGTAAGACAGCATCATATCCATCATATTTGCCCTCCAATTTTACCTTAATTTCATCTACTAGTTCATGATGCGTCTAATCTATCATAAATTATTCATTTTTTGCTACAACAAGAAATCCCAAACTCGGGTTATAATATAATAGTGTTGAAAGTTTATATTTATGATTTTTGAACCACTCATTGAAAATTTAAATAAGATACAATAACATTAGCGCTTATCATGTAATTGGTCTCGTGTTTAAAGAGAAAATTACTGAAATAAATTTGCAAAGAAGATTTTGATGCTTTTGTTTTTAATTTTTACACTTATAGTAAGAGACAAAATTAACAAATACTATCCAATTTTAAATAATCTTAACTAACTTTTAAACTATATAAATTATATAATTAAAATTATTTTTTTTAAAAATGTCAATCAAATGATGGGCGATAGGAGCCCTTAGAAATTATACAAGTTGAAGGAGCTTTATTCTCCAACTTGATTTTTGCTTTTAACTATTGATATCACATCCAATTAATACATGTTTTATTTAAATATGAATTTTAAGTTGAAAAATGACGATCTATACTATCTTTGAAAATAAAACAGATTGAGAGAGAAAGAAAAAAATAAATTCTAATTTTGGAAATGAATGTGGGGGCTCCCAATCTGTCCAACCGAAAAATTAGGCCAGAAAGGTAAGCGAACCCAAATGGACACATTCAAAAAAAAAAAAAAAAAAAGAACCCAAATGGTCACAAAATGTGGGACCCAAAAGCAAGCTGTATATGTACCGAACTTTTGGCATTGTCAGAATCCTTCCCTATAATATTGTGTGACATTTTGTTACATCATATGATTTGTTCAAACTTGTAGTGTTTTGTTTCCATCCATCACATAATAACAACAAGTGGGCGTTTCTAAAAAATTATATGCTGCTTGCAGTTGAAACTGTTTGTTTCATTTCTTTTTACTAAACAAACTCAGCAAACCATCTTTAACCAGACCTGTTAGTGAGCTCATGATATGTGCTTGTGTGTGTCTTCACATAGATACTTTTAATTTAACCTTTATGTATTGGAATAATTCATTTATGCATCAATTTTTTCTTTTTTTACATAAGGGTAAAAAAATTCATATATATATATATATCAAAATTATAGAGTTGAAGTTCGAGTCTTTATGTAATGGAATAATTCATATATGTACCAAATTTTTTTATTTTTTTTACACAAGGGTAAAAATTCATATATGTATCAAAATTACAGACCGAATCTTTATATTTGTTTACAAAAATTGAAGTTTGAGTCTTAGATTTATCTTTTGTGATTAAAGCGTATTAAACCTTACTGAAATGCTAGGTGGAGGAGAAATTATTATTGAGTTACAAAACCATTTCTTAATAGAATCTGGACCGACCGATGATTTTCATATGGAGATATTTTTAATTTATAAAAAGGGTAAATTCTGCTAAATTTACATATATTTTAAATTTTTTACCAAACTGACTCTTTAATTGAATAAATTGAATAAAGACAACTTTGTCAAATAATTTACAATATCAGTTGTTATTTAGTGGGGGTGAAAATCAAATATGAGGGGATAAGAAAAAAAAGAAAAAGAAAAGAAAGAAGAGTTAAGGTGGAGTGAGTGATTATTCACAAATTTAACCAAAAATAAAAATGGGGAAAACATGGGAGGATTGGGCACATGCTAAAATCATTAAGCTCACACGCAGGTGATTGTAACAAAATGCAGGTATCAAATACAATAAATTCTATTCATATAAACCAGAAATTCACTGTTTGCAGGAGTGCATGATTTGCTATGTCTTAAATTTGCAGGTGCGGCACTTGATTTGTGCAGGGAAATGTTTGAGTAAAATTAGCGAATTCACAAGTAGTTGTTGGGGACCACAGCGAGTGAAACTGCAATGAACAGCTTCAATAGTTTTCAGGGATCAATATATATCAGGGTTCTCCTGTGGTAAGCCCACCTAACATGAATCAGGTATTCAATTCGGCCTTTATGTTTTGGGAACCAGGACAGCATAATGCTTCAATGAATATTTATTTGAATTTGATTTCACTCCATGCTTTAAGGTTCAAGGTTCTATTTAAGAACTTAGAAAACAATACTTAGTGCTTCAAGCTTCTATTTCTAATAAATTTCAATGTAAAGTTTCCCAAAAAAAAAAAAAAAACTTAGTCCAAAAGACTAGCAGCTTATAGGGGATGTCTGTTATGACATTCATTAATTTCTAGTATAAGAGAATGATGAAACTTCCAAAACTAAAACAGCGATATCCAGCTCATAAAAAAATCCAAAATTTTTCTTATGTATGCAATCTTGCTCGTATTCAAAACTACAGAAATTACAGAGACATAGAAAACTATGATATAATATACAAAACGGCACAAAAGAGGAACATCATTCTCCTCTCTTTCTCCCTTATTTCAATTTCTCAGTCTAGATTTTATGTTTTATCCGCGGTTTCTACTTGAACAACATTCGAATTAAATACCCACTCGTTTCTTGACGATGCCTTTCAATTAGGACCTCAACCCCGATAACCGATGTCGTGTGTTTTTAAAATAAAATTAAACCTTTTTACACAGCAAATACAAATTTTGAAAGAGAACGAACAAATAAAAGGCACCCATATTTTTAACATGAGAGGCCTCAGGTCGCATTGCCACAATCACCTATATCCAAAGATTGAAAATTGTAGAGTGCTTCTCTTTCTTTCTTCTTCTTTTTTTTTTTTTTTTTTAAAAATTAATTTTGTTTTTAAGTTGGGGCAGTGTTATAGTGGGAATGGAGGGGGGGAGGAAGCAGGACACTGACTTGAAACTAAATTTAAGGAAAATAAATACTATGAAAACAATTGTGGAACAGCGTCATGTTTGTGGGGAGATTACACCCATTCAACGGAAATCAATCATTTTAGTAAATTTGAATACATAAAAATGAACTATTGGTGAAAAAAAAAAAAAATACAATAAAATTGTGGGGATCAGCCTTATACGTAAAAAAGGAACTGCCATAATAAACTGACCTAAGAAGCTCATTTTGCTTTTTCTCGTTTGTCTAATCATTTTTCCAATCTTTTTTTTCCGAATTCTATACTTTCTCATCTGCATCGGAGGACTCCGATAATGCAGCGTGTTTTTGAGACTTGTTATTCGACAGACTCCGTCGCTCTTTCCCTCCTGGCTTGGAGGAGGCATTGCCATACCAGACCATTCCCATTATTGCAATGATCATACCTATAACTACATGTAGGTTGAGACCCTCTTTCCCAAAGAACATGAACCCTAAGATCAGGACTAGGATAGTCTTCATATGGCCAAGAACCTGAAATGACACGGCCGTAAATCTGCCAATACAGATGAATTGGCTGAGGTTGGTCCCAACTGCAATGCTGCAAGACAGAATGATGAATACCTGCAGGTGGACCGGATCATAAGCAGAGTCATCATTAGCTGCAGGAAAAAATGTTCTACGCATCTATAACAAGTAGGACTATCCTATCATGGTTAAACACAAATGTTGTTTCAATCATGCAACAGCAAAAAGAAGCCAAACGTAATTTTCCGATTCAGGAACACCGGCTTACTGAGGTCCTCTTTTAACTAGCAGTGCCTATGTGGCACAAATGCTAGAACCACAAGAATGTGCACAAGCATTTTTAAATCGAACACTCAACCAAGTAGTCATACATATGTGTGCAAAAGTATAAATAAAACACAGTGCATAGATAAGTGTAGGGACCATGAACATGTTGTGTACCTCTATCCATGTGTTTGTGCACACATTCAATTCTTGGAAAAGTAATTCATATGGTGTCATAAAATGTTTCTTAGGCACCATAAGTGACAAGGAATTAGGCTCTAGGAGACTAGACGCACTTTCCAAGGCTACAGAATGATCACCACTTCCCCCACAAAAAAACAAGTACTCAGCATATTTTTGTACAAAACAAGGTTAAAAGTTTTATTGACCTCACTACTACCTAGAGGTTAATCTTACCATAACATAATGTTTGATGTTACTGAATCATACCATAGCTCACTTTTAAAGCTTTACCAATACAATTTGAGGTAAGTTTTGAACTAAACATTATAAAGACTATTAAAGTTTCTAAATATTATTGCTCAGGTCAGTACTTATTATTAACAGTCTCAAAGATTATTTCAATTTAAAGTTACTAAGGTGAATTAAGTTTATAATTAATATTCTTAGGTCATAATCAATGGAAACTAGTGTCGTCCAATACTGAAATTTCATTGAATAAAGAATTATCTTTTTCTTTTACTTTAGTGTTTAAGTTTCTAAGTTATATTTGTCATAGATTTTACTTTTTATACATTTTACATTATAGTTTTGTCATTTATACTCTAGTTGTTAAGTCTATCAATGTAAATTACATTGTTGCTTGATTTAGCAACTCCTTAAATTTCATTAGTTTTTCTATTGTTGACATCAAACATTTCCATAAATCCAGAGATCTAACATTTCCATTAATCCAGAGAACTGATATGATTGTAAGAGAGAAAAGAAATGCGACCAATACTAACTAGAATTTAATCTATGATATCAAACTTACCAAGGATATGAAGCTATAGTTATAAGTGTCAACTCTTTTATTAGTTAACCAATAGTCCAGAAAGGGCCCCACTAACAGCAAAGACGCAGCCTGTGCTGGAGCAGTATGCCCCAATAAGTTGAAAGATCCCAGAGAATACTTTCGTTGCAGATAATGTACATACTGCACAAAAATAAATATCAAAAGAATGTCATTCCATCTTACAAAAGGATAGATCAAGCTAAGGAGTGAAATGAATCTACATGGCCTAGTCTGATCTTCCAATTAAATATTGCACATTGGCTCCAAACTTTGCCTGATCATTATTATGTCCCAACTTTAGTTATAAACATACTATAGGTGGAATACAGAATAAATATGATAGTTAAAAAAATCAATCAACTGATGATGAATCATTGAACATGTTGGTCCAAACTGGTATGATCACTTGGTAAAATAATTTGAACTATGCATCTTCTAAATGCAAATCAAAGGACGATAAAACTCTCCAGGCCCAGCACTAACTTTCCAATTCCCAACAAATTCCACTGTGGTGTCATCTTTATGCAAAGATAATGAATTTCAGTAAAAGGATACTTACATACTGCTGCAGGGAAGTGCTCCATACTGCCACTAAAGCAGCAATAAAACCCTTTGTATTAACACTCACATCAGTAACAGTACAAACGGCAACACCAAGGAGAACTACTGTGATGCTAAGCTTTGTGTCCCTTGAGTATCGCACGTGATCCAAGACGACTTCCAGAAAACAAGATACTGGGATCATACTCAGCTTTGCAATCTGACAATAAAATTTGAAAAGAAAAACTTGTCATTTATGACTATGAAGAATCCACAAGACAAAAAGAAATTTCAGTACTTCACCATAACTGACCTGATAGAATCCCACAGAGTTCCACATTAAACTCACATTCATTCCAACAATAGAGAAATTTGCAAATAAGACAAATTTCATAAGCTCAGATAATGGTAGCTGGGAGGCCTGGATGTATCCCAGCCATCTTAGAATAGTTGTCAACAAGGTAGTTGTGGCAAAATGCAGGCCCGTTAATGTTGTAGCTGCATTTATTGCACAGTGTCAGAATTTGAGTAATTTTTACCACAAAACTTCTCTTTTTGCAAAAGCAACAATGCACTAGTAAGAACATATCTTTTCCAAACTAGACAAAAGTAATCTCTTTAGTCAACCATACAGAATGCACTTCCTATCCATTATTGTTCAAGGTAAGTTTACACACACACACATGAATACAGTTAGTCTCTCTTCCAGATGTTCAGAAGAGATGTAACTTATAGGCCTTGTAAACAAGCCGTAGGACTGGATCCAATTCACAGCTCAGATACAAGTTAATTATATAAAAATAAAAATGATAAATATAAATCAAAACCTGAGCTGTGTCCCTCTCTTGTTCTCCCCTTTTGATAATTACTTTTACCTCTCAATCTTGTTCTCTCTTTCTCATTTGCTTTCTCTCTCTTTCTGAAACATATTTATCCTTCTATCATTTGTAAAATTCTTGTCCATATCCAATGCTCTGACTAAGTGTTTCCACAACAATTAAGTTTCCTTCTCTTTAAATTTTCAAATTCAGAGATTCATAGCATGCATAGCCATATAAGAATTGAACCCAAAAATCATCACAAAGACTGACTAAAACATTGTTTAGATCAATGCAAAATTGAACCACAATCTTGCCACTTCTCCAGAATCGGTTTACTGATCTAGAAAGGTTGACTGAAACCCTTATTCCCATACAAGTGAAACTTATTGTCTAATGTTTCCCCAGATTTCAGTTTCAATATTTTAGTTTTCCAAGATTTTCAGAACAGAAAAGAACACTAATCAAGCAAAGCAAAAGGTAGTGGAAAATTCCATAAGAAACATACCAAAGCTGAAACCATATGTAGCCATAAGAGCCTTGTTGACAATGATTATTCCAACCGAAGTAACAACATTGAACATCCATGATGCTGCATCAATAGCCGCCTTCTTATCAGCTTTGCCAGCTGAAGACATTTTTATCTATTGCTTCCAAAGTGTCACCAGATCCTTCACTGCTCTGTCTTCATGAAAGCAATTATTATACTTGAATATCAAAACCAATAGGTTTGTCTGCATAGGAAAACAAGTTTGTTATGTAGAAAGCAAAAATAAATCAAAACAAATATTTTCTTTGTTTTAAAAGGAACCAACAAGAAGCACATCCTGTAAGCAAAATGTATAAACCTGTAATTTGTCAAATATATAGAAATCTAATTACAAGTCTATGAGACAAATCTTGAAGTATTTTAATAAACAGGATAGTAATTTACACATTTACAATAATTTGCCAAATATAGGGAATTATAATTCCAATAAGAAATGAATAAACACTTCCAATTAGATTCAAATCACAAGCCAAGTGTGGATGGTAAAATTTTATTTGTTTACAAATATATATAATAATGTAGACCACCAAGAAGAATAGACATCTCCTGCTCTCGATTGGGTACCCTCCTAATCCAAAGAACAAATTCTTAAGAAAATTGTAAACACACTGCTGAAAACGGAGTTTACCAAGATAATCGATCCAAACGCTCCCATTTTCTCCAACTACAACATAATTCAGCATTAAAGAAAATATTAATTCAATAATTTCTACAAATCCAAGCACAAACTCAAAACTCCATACGCAGCAATTGCGCCAAAAAAGAAGTAAGATCCCAGCAGAACACAAACTAAACCAACCAAATCATAAAATTCAATTCAAAGAGGAAAATCATAAACCAGAAGATCACAATCCAAAACAAAGAAAAATTATAATTCCCCAAAATTAAAGCAAAAATGGTACCGTTCAAAAACAGATCCATCACTCAAACATAAACCACAACAACGTTCCAGATTCATAATTGAATAACAAACAACATAACCGATGAAATCCAAACAGATCCATTTTCTTTCCTTCAAAATTTTACTTTCATTTTCCCCACTAGCAAAGAGAAATTCTAGAGCTGGAGAGCCAAACCTTGAATAAGAAGAAGAAGAAAACGAGGAAGAGAAAATGAGCCGAGAAAAACCGTCGGCAGTCGGTCAGGTTTTGTAATTTGCAGAGAAAACAATTAGCACTTCGTGGAATATGAGAGCTGCGTCTCAGCCATTAAAGAGAGGAGAGAGAGACTGACAAGAAAGAGAACCTGCTCAACGTTTTTCATTTTTCGTTTTCTTATATTTAGTTTATATATATATTTATATATATATATATATATTGATAAATAGTATTTTTATATTTTTGATTTGTTTTTATTTGGTATTTAGTATTTTTGAACAATTAAGATGTATTAAGGTGCTTTGATTTGTCCAAGACCGTGATCTACGGACAAACAGAATATCTTAAGGATCTTATTGGAGACAAAATGCTATGAATCTTGTAGGTGATATTGAATTTAAAATTAATATTTTTATTAGGACTAAATAAATATAATAATTATGTATTTTGATTGGTGATTAAGTAGTGGGAAGCCATTTTTGTATGGGTTTTTTTTCCTTATATCTATATGTATAAATTTATTCACCAACCAAAAAAAAAAAATATATATATATATATATGTATAAATTTTATTTTATAATTTGGTGTCAATTTCTCTAAGTGTAAATGTGGGTTTTAAGCATAAAGGTTGTTTTCCTATTCTTTTATCTGTCCTTTCATATGATGGTGAAACAACCTAAACATGTTTTTATAAGATATGCTAGAAGTTGAATCTATAAAATAGTTTTTGGGCATCCAAAAAAAGAAGAAGAAGATTTTTGGACATAGAAATTATGTTGTAGCAATGAATGGCTCTTTTCTTTTGGACCATCATTTGGTGCCTGATTAAGCTCTTTAATTGCTTTGTATAGGTTTTAAAACTTAAAATCACAATGCCAATTATAACTCTAATTGATGGAATTTTATTAGGCTATTCAAAATGATACTGGTCTCCTCTCTCTTCCCCAGTTTTATTTTTATGCAGTGATCCTTTATTTGTCCCAATTTGGACAGCCATTGAACAATATTTTCGGGTCAAAATCCCTTAACATCGATTTTTTTTTTTAAATAATCCTTTTATTTTATTTTTTGATGGAAAAAAAAAATAGGTTGGATTATTTATAGCAAAACCCGGACAATGCAAGTTAATGATACCCAATTGATCCAATGTACAAATTAATTTACTCCTATGCCTCTTTTCTATACTTGAAGTTGTCCCTTTTAAATTGGGTGATACCCTTTGGTGATTCTAAAGCTACATTCTTTAGTTCAATTTGAGATTCTTTATGCACTAATTTGTAACTTCATATATTATTCTATAATTAAAATTTTAGTATAATTATAGTATATAGTTGAAAAGAAAAATATTAATTGTCATGATTAATTGATGGTAGGATATCAGTAATGTGGCCGCTAAGATTAATACCTTACGGAATGTCAAAAACGCATTTAAACATGTATAAATCAATTATCATGTAATGTTATTAAAAAAAAAACTAACATGTAATGTTGACGTGGGTTCGATGTTTGTCACCATTAGTTAGCGCTGCTCAATTGAAAATGTACCTAAAAAGAAAAACTTGTAGATTTGAATATACAAGAACATATAATTTTTCAGCATTGTCCACTTGGAGTTGGAAAGTCCTACTTGCCCATACCATTCTGCTTTCTAAATGATTTTCTTCTCGTACAAACCCACAAGTAATTAAAACCTAATGTTGCATTTTTAATCACACACCCACAAACAAGGTTCGATGATCACGTTTCCATTTCACAAAACTAAGGTGCTCCATGCATAAACACACGGCGCAAAGGTCACATACTTCCAACATATACCATGGGACAAATGTAGGTAATGTACATACACATTCCAAGAAATTCCTACACCATTTTAAAAGAGACCATCGGGGTTCTTGAGGATAAATGCACAAGTGAGCATCTACCAAAACCTAATTACCTATAAACAAATTAACCTATATAATGCCTGCCACTTGCCAAAAGCATGTAGTATTCCTGTTCTAAGACTCTATAGAATAGGATATATTAGGTTATGTTCTAACTCCTAACTTCTTAATATAATTTGTATTGAATTATAAAATGATGTGATATATTTTTATTGATTGCATATAATGACGTATCAACTTTATTAATTACATATAATCATCTAATTAAATTAATAAAAACATATCATATCACTTGTATTCTAATACATACAAATTATATTAGAGAGTTTTATTGAAAAAAAAAATTGAAAAAGAGAGAGCGAGAGGGAAGGTGCTCTGGAAATATGCATAGACATTAAATATACAAGCATTCAAACTTACAGGGTCAACTGCTTCTTGTTGCTAAGCATTCTATAGTTGCTTCTTCTCGTTTTGTTAACAGGAACACATAAGCATTCTTGTTGGGTCTTTGACAAAAATGTATCTCATTCAGTCGCACGAATCTACTCAAAGGATTTGTATTCCATAAATAGAAACTGGTGAAGCTACCATAGTTGAGCTCTCATTCAAATGAACTACTATTCCTCTCATATACATGGGCACAAATTATATTATGGATTAGTAGGAAAAGCGTACGTTAAATTATTTAGGATTTACTTATTCTTTATTAGGCTGTATTTATATGTTAACTGATCATTGTTATGCCACTGTTAGGAAGCAACCAGTAGTACCACTGCAATTTTCAACCACTAATACATAGCCACGTTAGTTGGGAATTGGGAAATGTAAAAAATGCTATGGTTTACTTTCCCATATGGGCTGTCAGAATAAAAATTCCTTTAATAATTAATCACTAATTGCCGTATAAGTAAGTCATGTGTCTAGTGTTAGTACACATTAATAATAATAATAATAATAAAAAAAACAAATATTTGTTCTCTAAGTAATAATAAACCCTAAGACCTCCTTGATCGTTTCATAATAAAATGAAAAAATATTACCAATGAAAAGAAAGAAGAAGAAAAAAAAAAGATTAATATAGAAAAAAAGGGTCAATTTTGTACTAAAAAGATATAGAGAGAAGTATACATGGAAAACAAAAAGGAAACTGATATCTATCTTTGTTATCCATCCTAACCCATTATTACATGAATAAATTTTAGATTTACTAATACACATATATAAAAGTTACTAATAAATAATAATAGAAATTCAGTATTAATAAAATCTCTCTTAATATAACCCCAATATTATTTGGGTAATTTCCACGTATTATAAATGTAACCTATATTTTATAACAAATTTAATTGATTTTCCTCCAATTTCATAAATTTTTTTGTAAATTTTTTTTTTTGTGATTTTCTTGGTAGTTCTCTACCCTTCTATTTTTTTTTTTCTTGCTAATTAGTATAAATTTAACGGGACCCAGTGAAGAAGACACGTGTACATCAGGTGGCAGAATCACAGTGCACCATGTCCGTTGGTATACGGCTCCACCAACTTTCTCTTGTTAGCCATTCTTTCCTCTCGCCCTTTTTAACAACAAAAACCTCATCGTTTCTTTCTCTGCGTGTCTCTCCCATTGAACCAAATCCATTGCCTCTCTCGCACAACACCCACAGAGGAAAAAAGAAAGAAAAATTAATTTAATAATAAATAATCCAATCGGTCTCCCTCTAGGGTTCTTTTGGTTTCTTTCTTTACAGTCATGGCGAAGAAGAGGAAGTCCGATGCCACGCGCCTCGACGAGGTTGATCGCACCATGTACACCACCTTTTGCAGCGCCGCAAACTCTCTCTCCCAGCTCTACGCCCAAGCTATGAGCCACCAGCGCCTGTCCTTCCAAGCCGGTGAACGTCACGCGCTGGTTCCTCCCACTTTTCCTTAATTCTCATTTATTATTTTCATGTTTGGATATTATTGGTTTGATCTGATTGGTTTTTTTTTTTCCTTTTTTTTAATTAGGAGTTTGTAATGATTGTGAATTTTTTGTTTGAATTTTGTGGTTCTGACTTGTGTTTGGTTTCTGAGGAAACGAAATTCGGTAAAAGGCGTTTATTTTTTCAGTGAAAGTTTTCTCTTTTTTGGGTCAGTAGGTTTTTTATTTTTTTGGTTCGTATTTGTTAAGACGTGCGCGCGCGCATATGGTATGTGTTTATATGTGTGTTTCATATTTGCTGATGCTAATAGAAAAATTTTGTCTTTGAACCTCTTCCGCTGTTAGCTTGTTTCATAATTCAGGATTTCCAATTGGTGTTTCAAGAATCTTAATCGTCGTTTATTGATTGCCAATTGGAAATGTTGAATTTTTTTTATCACTAAATGTTTGAGAGGGGCGCTGTTTTTGGGGTTTTTGTGTAATTGTAATCTCAAATCTTTTGATTTTGTGGTAGATAGTCAATAATCAACTGGATTTATTCATACCGATTAGGAGTGGTGAGTTTCTCACTAAATTGTTTTTCAACCTTCAATGTGCTGTCATTATGCGTTGTATAATCAATAGTTTTGGATTCTGAGACTCTGAATTGTCTACTCAAGCAAAAAGTTGGGTCCAAAGTTTAATTACTTGGAGAGTTATTCTTATAGATGTTTCACACACACACACACACACACAAACACACACACACACAAAGTATTATCTCGTATTGTAACTTGAAAATTAGTTTTCCCGTTTTTTTGCATTTCTGCATAGCTTTTTACCATTTCTTTGAAAATTACTCAAGGCTAGTACTTTGTATTACTCATGTTTTTCTGCTCTGGTAAGAATGTGCTGGTGATACATGAATGAGTATTTGAAGCTGAATGGTAAACCAATTAGATTTTCTGCAGCTTATTTAGTTATTTTCTCTACCATTATGGTGCATGTATACTGGTATAGTTGGTTTCTTATCTGACGTGGTTTCTTTGAGGGTCTATTTTTATTTTTTTTATTAAACACTTTGTTTACTTTTGTTTGGTTGCGGAGAAAACAAATTCAGGAAAATTTACTGTGTGGTCCATGGATGTTTTTCTCTTTTTGGAGTCAATGACATTTACATATTAACTTAACCTGTATGTGCATGTATGATTGGTCTATGTATTTATATATGTATCTGTTACATATTTACTTTTTTTTTTTTTTTGGTGTGAGGCCTCGGTCTATCCGAGGTACCACACACCTGGTCGAACCCAGGTGGTGGTGGAAGATACACACAGCCTTACCATCTGGCCAAGCTCTGTTACATATTTACTGATACTGACATATTCTGTCTTTACAACAATTCCATTGTTTGTTTTTTTCATATTTTAACATTACAACATTACCAACTGGAGTTTCAAGAACGTTAATAATCGTTATGAGATGGCCAATTGGAAATACTATATATTTTGTGATAGAGTTGCTTGAGGGGGCTGGTGATTGTTTTAGTTTTACTATGCCTACAATCTCAAGAATGTTAATAATTGTTATGAGATGGCCAATTGCAAATACTATATATTTTGTGATAGACTTGTTTGAGGGGGCTGCTGATTTTTTTTATTTTTTATTTTACGATTCTTACAATCATTTTGTTTTTCTCTCTTTTTAAAATTTCCTTTTGCTGGATGATTAAGGGTATGCCAACAACTAGGGGTGGGTGTTATAGGCGTATTAAATTAACCATGTTCTTGACTTTTGACATCTTAGCCAAGATATTTCATTGTATTAGTATGGGATTTAGCTAACCATGTTATAATCTTGGTAGTTGGTACTAATTCGTTTAAAGATATCCATCCATGCCTTTACTAGATTCTCGTCATGTAATTGGGAGAAATCATTTGCTCACTCACACTCGCACATACACACACACATATTATGTAAAGCCCCATATGTTGTGCATCAATTGTTGACTCAATATCTTCCCTTATAACATGAACTTTGTTATCCTTTTTCTCCTTGACTGGAGATATTTTTAAATTGCTTGCACTATTTAAATCTACCCCAAGTGATGTAATTGGTATTTGCTACTTATTACTCATACATGACTACTAAAGTGTTGTTACTCTCACATGTGCAAACACACACATATGCATAAACTTACTATCTCATCTTGTAACCTGAAGATCAACTTTCCCTTTTTCACAATCGTGGAAAAGCCCTTTCTACATTTAAGCGACAAGCATGTGCTCAAAATACCTCCTAGACCGCTGACATTTGTCAAGCAGCCCATGTGGATTGGTATTTTCTTCCTTTAGATCCACAACAAAGCATGCCCCGCCAAACCATTCACCTTCGACACTCTAGACCATAGCTGCCAAACTTATTGCTTGTTGCTACTTCTCTAGCTTGCCTCCAACTAAGGTACAATAGTAGCTAATTAATCTATTATCATGTCTGGATAAACCCAATTTACATATAAGTAGCTTATTATGTCTAGATACCTTTTCCTATACTAAATGCGTATCCTTATGTTATGTTTCCCTTATGGTTTCTAAGTAACAGCTGTGGCGACCCAAAGAGCCTGAGTAGGATTTCCATAATTTGATTTATTGACCACTCATAGAGCAAAAGTAATGTCTACTCTTGCAATTGCTTGGTATATGAGTTTCCCAACAAGGCTTTCTTCACTTCATGCACCATCTATATGGACATTAGGCTTCATTGGAGTGTCAATAGGTGGTTAATAGGTTTTGGTCCCAACATTCTTGTCTTTGCCTGTAGATGTTGAATGTGCACATGTTTTCTGACTAGAGAATTGCCTTCTTCTCATGTTCTACTTCATTACATGAAGAGTATTGAAGTTGTTCCAAGTCCTTTGTTTGAAATATCTTATGTAAATGGTTCTTGACCTCTTTGATGCCTTTCGTATTACCATTTAAGGTTATTACCTAACCTACATGTACAGTAAGATAAAACTATATGATTGAGTGTTTTCACAAATGCTGGTAGGACTGAGATTATGAAACATGGACTAGGTGAGATCATTTGTGAGGTGATTTTTTCAGGCCATTCGTTGTTCTTTTTATTCCATGTTCTAGACCATAGTTGAGCAGCAAATCCAGGGGATATCGTGTGTATCAGTATTACATTGGAAAACATTTTCTATGTCTAGTTGGAAATTATACCTTTCTGTGTTGACAACAATAGAGATTAATAATCTACGATATTTGACTTAGCTATTGAAGAAAAAGTCTTGAAAGTCAATGCCATAGGTCTTGGCATTATCTTTTGCAACAAAGTAAGCTTTTTCCAAATGGTAGAAAAACATTGACTAGATTATAGGACCGCTACATCAAACATCCATTTGCACCACCTATTTTATTAGTAAAGTAGTGAGTTCCCGAGTCCCCTGGGGTGTAAGAGAAAACATTTCATCTTGCGTGGCAGATTTCTATGGCAAGGAAGGGTTTAGGGAGGGATAGTGGATAGAGAGTGCAAATTTCCTTTAGGTTGGAGAAATTTTATTAAATGATGAAAAACTAGTCAATTGACAAAGAATTTTGGATTTCTTACTTTTTACCTTGCACAAAAATCACGTCTAGATACCTCGTACATATCTTCTTAGACTTATCTGTATTTTCAACATAAATTCACCTAATTTCCAAGAATCAGCACGTAGAACCATCGTACCATTATAAGGTGAGGTTTATAAAACTTAGACTGTGGTAATGTAGCATTTGCAGGACTTAAGTAGAGTTGCTGTTTATGTATAGGGTTATGTTTTAGGTTTGGGTTTCAGATTTCATGTCTGATTTGGGTGGGAAAGATAAACTAATGGTGGCAGGATGGTTCCACATCAGGTTAGGGGGAAAGAGTTTGGAAAATAGAATTAGCTGGCCAAAAACAAACGAACTATAAAAAAATGCTGGGTGATTCGACTAAGATGGCTTGTGGTAGAATGGGTAGTTTGACTGTGCTAAGGTGGTTAGTTGGGTTTCTACAACCAGTGGTACTAAGATTGGATTGGCTTGGATTGGCTGATGGAAAGCAGGTAATGAAAGGTTGGGGAGAGGAAGGCTGGCAGCAGCTGGTTTAGGGATGCTAGGATTAGGTAGCTCTGATGCTATTAGAGATAATATTAGAAAAACGATGAGAGGAGAGAAACTAGGTTTGTTAATAAATTCCCACAATTACACTTTTAACGTTAACTCCCACATGAAATCCTTGTATTGTGTTGAACCTTGGTACAAGTGGAAATACAATGTATTCTTGCACATTGATGTTTTCATTTTAGATCATCACTGTTTGCTTTGGTTGCTCCCAATTTTTTAGCTTAATTGATGTAGAAAATGTCAGTTGGATAAATCCCGATGTTACTATTTTCAATTTGCAGTTGGCTGAAACATAAATCCATTTTCTATTACTTTTGCTATTGTGCATGACATTCTCTCTCTCTCGTTTCCTTTTTTCTTTTCCTATCTTCAGGAGAAACTTTATCATTGGATATTGCGGCAACAAGAGGAAGGATCAAGAGTGGCAACAGTTGACATAGTCTCTTACTTGCAGGTATCTTGATTTACCATTGTTTGGGGAGTTCCTTCGGACAATTTTTTTTTCTGGATCAATATTCTGTAGTACTGATCCACGGATATTTCATTTTTTGAGTCCTTTGTGATTAGTTTGTCAAGTACACATTCACACACACCCATCCTTTATATGATTGAACTGGTGCTGAGTTTCTGTCATATTTTCTGTAATTTGCGCTTCAGAAACATCATGCAGGTTGTCTACTTTTTGGCACTTAGGTTTATGTTGCAATATAGCTAGCAGAAAAGTTAGGATTACTGCAAACTTGATTTAACATATCATCCACCATATTTTGTATTTTATTGTCCCATTTATGAGGGAAAGAAAGAGAATAGGATTATATATATATATATATATATGCTGCCTGATTAATCTTTAGTATCTTTGCTTGCACACTTTGCACGCCACAGTTTTGAGTGTGCATCATGATTTCCTTGCTGTTTCTTCAATGTGTTTAGGAGTCTTTGGCGTTATGTTTAATTCTTGTTAGTTAAAGTTGAACAACGATTAGGGCCAGAGATAGGAATCTTTTAATTACAATAGTTTAGTTTACTTGTGCATTATTATTGTGTGGATGTTTTAAATGAATAAGAACCTTAGAAATTGAGCACTGGTTCTGGGGTACTGTTCAGTCCTATGGTTGCCCTGAGCAATTTTTAATGAATCTCCTTTTGATAGCGTACTTAGAAAAAGAAAATAATCAAACAAATAAGGTAGTTATGAAAGAAAAGCCTATTCCATTTTAAAGTGGAGCAAAAATGTTATACCTTTTAATGGAAAACTCACTCAGAGATCACCATTCAAGTTTCACCCCTTCAACCCCAGGATCACACTCCCCTAACCAAAAACAGAGAGAAAAAAAAAAAAATAATGATAAGAAAGACAGGAAAAAAGCAAGAAAGAAGAATTATGCTTTACCTTTTGTAGGTTTTGTTGACTAATAATAGGGGTCTCTTTTTATGGATTTGTAGTTGCCGGATTTATCTTTTAGTAATTATCTAACTTGAGGGCTCACGGGAATCCACAAAATTATACTTTTACCTTTTTAGACTGATAATACGAGTCGTTTAATAAATTTTAAGTTGTTGGATTTATCTTTAGTAATTATCCAAATTGAGGACGACGTAGTAGTTTGAAATATGGTGGGGTAGATCTGCGGTTTTGATGGATGCAAAGAAAATGCAAGGCAAAAGAAGATAGTAATGTAAAGTTGATTAGACTTGGTTTACAAGATAGTACTTACTGTAAATTGATTTGATTTTAGAAATTATTAATGTAAAGTTGCATTCTGTAAAACTTGAAGAACTTTCGAGTCCCCAACTCTTGAGTGATGTTTTTGATCCTCTTTCGGATGCTTTTGTAGAATGAGCTCGAATATGGAAACGAGGAGCCTCCAATGTCACCTAGGCTGCCATTTCAACAGCAGCACTCACACTTGACCAACTTAGGACCAACCGTTACCTCTAATGTTAATGCACCAGCAGCTACCGTCGGACAAGGTGTTCGTTGGGGTGGGCACTCCGACCAACAGGGTAAGAACTCGGTTTTTTCGAATGCGCTATCGAGCCCTGTCCGCCGGAGCCTTCACCAAGCAGCGCAGGGGGGTTACAACACAAATAATTTTATGTCGTCGGGAAATGGGCCTCGGAATAACGAGACGAACTGTCCTCCTCATCACCAAAACAGGGACACTAATTCCCCTGCTAATGATTCTATGGACATGCATGCTGATAGTCCTAGCCACGAATTTCCTTACTGAAAATGATCCGTCTGTAAGAAAAAAGAAGGGGTGGCAAACAGTGGAAAAAGAAAATGGTTTTCAATTAATGAAATTTGTGTGTGGTCTAGTGCTGAAATTTCCCTGAAAAGTCAGTGCGAAGTGTAGTTTTCTATTTATCAAAGATCTTAATTTTTAAGCTTGGATGTCTAAAAAGGACCAAATACAAAGAAATGCCAAAGTATAGCTATGATATAATTTTTTTCATTCAAATTAAAAGGCTGGTTTTGGCTTGATAAAATGGAATAACCCTTTCTCGAGAGTTTTGGTTTACATTTAAAATTGAGTGATTTGCTTGTCAAAAACTAGATTCTCTTCGCTAGGGTTGGTTTAGGTCTGATTTTTTGAGTGATTTGTATTTTTTTTTTTTACATCACCTATTTGGTTATTCTAAATCAAGAGAAGCACCTCACAGGTGCTTACTTTCGGCTTTCTGGCTTTGTAAGTTGCTCTGTATTCGTAAAAATAGTATATATATATTTTTAACTAATTGTAAATGTTTTGTTAGCATGGATAACGTAAATTATTATTATTTTTTTCACATGCTGTTATTTATTTTAAATTTTAATCTTGATGAGTAATTTTAAAATTTAAAAAGTATTAATATCAAATTTTATTATTTAAAATGCAATTGATTCAAGGGTAATAGTGCCAAAAACACTACATTAATAGATAATCATGAAAGTGAATCCAATGCAAGTAAATATAACGTGGATTAGAAAAAGTTGCTAAAATAAGTTGCATAACGCCAGTAATGAAAATCCATCGTTTCAACTTATTTAATTTTGTTAAAAAAAAAGTATTGGATGACTTGAAAATGACACGTCGGGAGGGGGGGAATTTGTCATATTGAGGGGCCAATTGTACAATATGACAAAATTTAAGGGGCAATTTGGAATATGAGTAAAAGTTGACGGGGTATCTTGTAATTTAACTTTTTATAAAATCAATGTGGATGGAGGCCTTATGGCAGCGTTGGGGTTGAAGGGAAAAAACTCTGGTACTTTCATATCACGTACTTCTTTATTATTTAAATAATATTATTTAATATTTATATTTAAATAATATTATTTAAATAATAAAAAGGTATATATGCTATTTAATATTCTATTAATATTTATATTTATATAGTATTATTTAACCAGTTCGAGAGTACCAGAGTTTTTTTGGGCTTGAAGGGCCCTTCGACAATCTAAACGAGCGCGGCAAAATTTATTTTTTATTAAGATTTTCCCAAATATCGTTCCCTCCCGCCAAACATATCATTCTCAGTTGAAAACTCTCTCTGCGTCCCTTCGATTCGATTCAGGTACGCGATCTGTCAATACCCCAGAAAATTGTATTTGTAATCCTTTTAAGATTTCGATCCGAATTCTCAATTTTGGTTTCCTGTTCTTTAACCTTGTTTTCCTTATTTCTTTCAATTTTTTTTTTTTAAATTTCAAAATTTCCAATTTAATCGGTTTAAAAACCAAATTATGATAATTTTTTTCGTTGGTATTGTTTCGGATGCCTAGAAACCTAATTTTTGATGTGCTATGAGTCTATGACTATCCGCTGAATGTATTTTCAAAACCATATTACCGGAATTTCACAACTGACTTTGTTATTACCTTATTTTTGAGAAGTTAGGCTTGTGTTTTTGATGAAGTTAGGTGTGTATTGGTCAATTTAGAATTGGGTTTGATAGTTTATGTAAGTTTTGGATGACGGGATTACTGAATTTAAGGCTTGTACTGCTTTATTATCCTTCTACCATTTGGGGTTATTGACCTTAGCTTAGGGTTCAGATCAGAAGCAAAATATTTTAGTTCTTGTGCAGTAAATTTGGTTTTTATTTTTTTATTTTTGAAGCTTTCTGTTTCCTTAATAGAAGGATGAAGATGTTTGTGACAGCTTTGCAGGAAAGCTAAACCATCATGAAAGCTGCTAGACAGCGAAACAAGAGGGCATATAAGGTTTCCGGAGAGTGCAGTGCAAATATATGTGGTATTGAAGCCGGAAAAGTTAGAAGAACTGATAGGAGTGGTCGTAAAATAGCAGGTGGAACATCTCTTCAGTATAATGCTTGAATTAACTTCGTAAATGGTGGTGCCATTTAAGAACTATACTATCTTTGACAGAAATTCTCTGATCTGATCGTCCTGTATATTTCCTCTATGACTATGCTATATTCTCATATTTGAACAAGTTGGAAATGTGAGCTGTGCATTTTCATTTGTTTATTTTTTGAGATAATGTTTAGTTAATTTTAAGTATATCTTTTTCAGGGAAAGGTGATTTTCTGGGAAAGGAAGATGAGCATTCCTCTCCTTTTAGTGTTGCTGATAAGATGCGTATGAGGCTTTCAAATGGAGTTACATTCCTTTCAAGCACAACAAAAGACTTGCCTGCACTTGAGCTTTGTCCAGGACGGACATATCTTCCTCATACAAAGATTAAGTTACAGCTTTTTCCAATAGATGAAATCACTTGCAAGGGATTGGAAAAGGTATCGTAAAGCACTGAACAATACCAATGTTGCACTGTTGGACAGACATGTATTCGGTAAATGCTTGAGAACTTTCTTTTATACTTTTATTTTATCTTATTTGTTCATATCTAGGACGGATATCATCCATATTTGGAACTCACCCTAAAAGCTCGGAAGAAGATTTCTTCTGTGCTTAAGCACCTTAATAGCAAGTGGGGCAGTTCAAAGGTTGCTCTTGGTGAGCCAATGCTATTCCCATACAATATACACGAGAGTATGTCTGGTTGCAGAAAATGGACATTGCATGACAGTGACATTAGTGCGGCAGATGTCCATGCATCTGTTGGAGGCCCTGCAACTTTCCGTCTAAGGTATAAGGCTCAAAGTTAGTTTTCAGCGATTTGTGGGCACTGAGTTATCTTAAGATTCAGGCTTTATATAATTGTGTTTTTTGTTTTGAATTTTTAAGATATGGCTGGTTCTTGAATCTTGATCCTAAAATCTCAGAAGACCCTCCTATTTCAGCTCCTGATGAGGATTGTCTAAAATCTGAAGCCACATGTAGAGGTTATGGCACTGATACAAAAAAAACAAATGAAGGGGGAAGCCAAACTATGGTAGCGAGTGAAGATATCCTATCAGTAAGTGTAAGTAAAAAGAAATGCAGACCCTTAATGCAGCAGTTGCTTGTGGAATCAAAACTATTGGCAATAAATTTGTTTAGTTATTTGATTTGATTTATTTATTTTTATTTTTAGTAGAGCTTGGAAGCTTGAATATTAACATTAAACTTCCTTAAGCTTTTTGTTTCTGGATGTTTGGAACTCATGGTAGGCTTGCAAATGGATCTGGATTAAGTTAGTACTGCCAAAGATACTTATAGGACAAAATGTTAAAATGATTGTATTAGCCTTGTTAAGTGGTGTATGGATTTTTTAATTCAGATGTGAAAGCACATGTAGAGAATCCATTGTATAGATAGACTAGCGTCCTTGTGTTGTGCTCTTGTGATGCTAAAATAATGCATGGTTATGTTTTTAGGTTTAATTACAATATATTTTTCACAATTCACATTGTTGGTGCTTTTCTTAGTGCTTTTCTAATATATGTTTCTTTTGATAATTTGACTTAACCAGGATGATGAACAGAGGGTGGAAAGTAATTATGAACAATCATCATTGCCGTGCGTTGATGGTCTAACTGATATAAGCGTTGGAGGCCTCCTGTCTGAAGCATCCCTACAGGCCAAGTTCAATAATAGTGATCCAAAATCATCAGGGAGAAAATCAGGCTTGCAACATACTCAAGTAAACTTCGATTCAAGATTATTCCCTATGTGGGCTGATAATTCAAGTAACATAAGCGTTGGTGGCCTCCTATCTGAAGCATCTTTACAGGAGAAGTGCAGTAATTCTGATGCAAAAGCTATTTGGAGCAATGCAGACTCGCAGTCAACTCAAATAATTTCTGATTCACTTGATGCTTTTATTTCTGCCCAAAACTGTTCTCAAGGTCCAAGGCTATCTACTTACGACTCACACTCATCTATTTTGGACGCTGAAGAAACATGCCATGCATTTGCTTTCCAAAAATTCTCTTTTTCAGGAAAGGTTAAGGGTTTGGGTGGAAATTCTGGAGGCTGCAGCCAAGATGCTGGTTCAAAATCATTCAAATTTCCTAAAACTGCAGAGGTTAGCATACTTATGTATATGTGTTTTAAATCAAAGTTAATTTAGATGCTGCAGAACGATTAAAATCAGCCCAATTCAATACTATCTCTTACAAGGGCCCGTTGTCTTGTGTGAGCTCTGAACTTCACAGCTGAGCCGCGCAGAGACTTGCATGGCTGTGTGTCTCTTCTACACTGCCCTGAGGTTGGCTGTGTGTGCTGCTTCATGGTTCGAGATGGCAGACCTTTTTCTCATTTGAACAAATATATTAAAGCAATGGCATTTTTTATCATTGTATGTTAATTTCAATATGTGATTTCAAATACTAGATTGGGAGATTTGAGATAACGAAGTACTACAAATCTCTAGAAAGACTATTTTTTGCTTATCAATCACAGTTTTGTTTAACTTGAATCTATGGCTTGATGAGTATCCATATTTTACTGCCGTAAGAAATTTGTTTATAAGCAGACAATTTATGAGTATCCCATGGTGGCCTTAAAAGAGCTTCCTTGCTTATGATACAAGTGGACATTTTACATTTAGGAGCTGATTGGACAATTTGTATATAAACTGTGTCTATCAGTCGGTATTTATATATAAATATCATATTCATAGGATAATTTATGAATAATTTGTTCGATAGGATGATTTGTTCGATATTCATATAGGAAGAATAGTTGTTTGTGAAAGCCTTGTATCATTGTCATTCTTCTGTGGCTGAGATCATGAGGCAAGGCTAAATTTGGCCACTAGATCTTGGGAAAGAGGCTATGTTGACAGTTTGACTTGAAACTGCTTATTGATTTTTGTCATACGTAAAAGTTACTAGTACTGTTTTTTGCTTTCAAAGTATTCCAATAAATAAAAGATGTTTGTTACAGGTGAAGAGTCGAGCTGGAGTTCCACAAGACCATGCTTGTCAAGAGTCTGAGACGGATCTTATGCTTTGTTCACGTGCATACAATGACGAAAGCAGCCTTGGGTTGACAGGCATCAAATGGGTACTTTAATTTTCTTATTCAAATAGTTAATTACTTTCCACATACAGCTTCTTACATTGCTAAATTTAAAATTTTTACTGTTTTTTTGTAGAGCGACTCATTGGGACCCTTTGATCTTGGCCTGCCTGCTTCCAAAAAACTTGCAAGTGGAGACAGTATTAGCATCAGTGGGTTTGTTAAGTAGCAGTAGGAACTTACACAAATGTGAGAAAAACCAACCAACAAACATTTTGAAGAAGTTCCAAAACTGGGAAAATTGTTGTAGCTCATTGATTGTCAAACTGTTGTTATCCAATTTAAACTGTTTTTTTTTTTGAACTTGAATAGTAGATTTTTTTTTTTGAATTATAAATTTCTAAACTAAAGGGGAGGGAGACATGATTTTAAAAATGTGGGTCTGAGGGTTATACTATTTGATCAATCTCACTTGTCTGAAAAGTAAAATTTGAATTAGAAAATTCTAAATCATTTCTTAGCTGAAAATTATATATGAATATTTGTTTTTTTTATTAAATTTATTATTATTATTTTTAATATTGCACAACGATTATTTATTTGGTGACCTTCGAAATTTTAAGAGCAACCTTTATTTATTCTATTTTTAATTACACTATAGAATTTTTTTAACCTTTTTCTTTTTTGCAAGAAAATTTAATAACTTGTTTTTTGGTAAATTAATACAAAGTTATATAAATTTATCGTAAAAACTTATTAGTAAAAAATAACATGCTATATATATATATATTTGTGTGGACATAGTTATATTAAATTAGAGATCAAAAACTTCTAAACAAGCCTAATTGAATCAGGACCAGATGGAAACCCTCTACAGAATTTTAATTTTATATTTATTTTTGAGAAAAGAAAATTATGAATGATTAGATACTATATCAATAATGGTTAAAATGAGAAGAAAGTTCACACATTGTACTTTTGATTTATCTTCTTTCGGTTTGTAGTGTAATAAAAAATTTAAATTTATTTTTTATGTAGAAGTTATGGCATGAGCCATCAAAAAAATGGTTTCCACACTTGAAAAAATAAAAATAAAAACAAGAACTTGCAAAGATTTATATACGAGTAATGCTATACTCAGAGTTACCAAAAAAAAAAAAAAAAAAAGAGTAATGCTATACTCAACACAGTTATAGATGGACAGAATAACTTAACCTGAATTCAATTAGATGTGTAGTATTTTATATGTAGTATTTTGTATAAATCAAAACCCTTTATAAAAAAAAAAAAAACATAGATGGATATTGGATACAGTAGAGTAAAGCTACAAATTGGCACCTCATTTCAGTTGACACGTGCCGGATGTGCTGGCAACCATTCATTGGACAAATGCCCTAGACAGCAATATTGGCTCGCACACCAACCAAAATTTGGGGAGTATTAATTTATAATTTTCTTAGTTTGTCCAAAATTGAGTACTTCAATTTCTTAAGTAAAAAAAAACTCCCACTTTCCTTGAGATCACAGTCCAAAGTTTGTTGATAATGAAGACCCAAAAAAAAAAAATAAAAAAAAAATAAAGTTCACTAATGATGTCATGGCGGAGAAATTAAGTAATCCGAGGTTCAACAATGAAGAAATAAGCACTCATATTTATCATTTACCAAAATTCCAATCCATGGCGGCTAAGGGACGGCAGTATCAACTTTCTGTACGCATTTTACAATTTTCTACTTTTTCCTCATAACCATACACTTTCCCCTCCTAAATTTCTCATTACTCATCAATTATTATTACTATGTCACCTAGGTACTACCGAAAAAACGGTGGTGGTTGTTGTTGTGGTCATCGGAGACTGCTTCCTCTGAATCATAACATTAATGGGTTGTGTTCAGGCCAAGAATATCACCAACTCACCTTCTCATCATCATCATCAGTGCCTTGAGAAGCTTAAATTGGACAATGAGTATGTTAAAGGAGGTAATGGAGGGAAGCCTGTTATCCGAAAACAACCCGGAAAGGTTGACAACGCCACCGGAAACCGGCGTCATCGTCATCATCATCATCCTCAAGACCATAAAGATGGGAGTAGTTATAACGAGAAAGTAGAAGTTGGTGACGTTGTTAATGGTGGTGGAGATCAGCAGCCACAGCAGGAGAAGACAACCATCATCAGTGATAATATTAGTGGTGAGAATAATGTCGTTAAGAAGGATGAGACTGTAACAAACAAGCATATTGGAGGGTATGAGATTGTCAATGGCTGGCCACAGTGGCTTGTTGATAATATTTCTGAAGATGTTTTGGCTGGTTTGGTTCCAAAGACTGCTGATTCCTATGTCAAACTTGCTAAGGTAATTAATAATTAAGTTTTCTTAATTCTTGATCTTGGATTTTTATTTAAATTAAAAAAAAAATAAAAAATTTGGGCTTAATTTGTGCAGATAGGGCATGGAACATACAGCAATGTGTACAAAGCAAGAGATAGGGAAAGTGGAAAAATAGTGGCATTGAAGAAGGTGAGGTTTAATACATCAGATAAAGAGAGTATAAAATTTATGGCAAGGGAGATAGTGATGCTTCAGAGGCTAGACCATCCAAATGTGATCAAGCTTGAAGGCCTTGCCACTTCTAGATTGCAATATAGTCTTTATTTGGTTTTCGATTTCATGCTTTCCGATTTGACCAGAATCATCAACCGTCCTGGACTCAGCCTCACTCAATCCCAGGTTCATTAAGTTAATATATACATATATATATTTTGTTTATCTTTTAGATTACAAAATTCTTTGTTTTGATTATAGAAATTTGTAAACTTGAAGTAGTTACAATATCTTTAGTGACTAATTAAATATGATATAATATGATTTAGTATATATACAGGTGAAGAGCTATATGCAACAGCTGCTTTCTGGTCTCCAACACTGCCATGAGAGGGGAATTTTACACAGAGACATCAAAGCTTCCAATCTGCTAATAGACAGAAATGGGATTCTGAAAATTGCTGATTTTGGGTTGGCAAATTTCTTTCCTCCCAAACAAAGACCTTTAACAAACCGAGTTGTTACACTCTGGTACAGGGCTCCGGAGCTGTTGATGGGTTCAACTGATTATGGAGTTGGTATAGATCTTTGGAGCGCCGGATGCCTATTGGCCGAGATGTTTTCCGGCCATCCATTGATGCCGGGGAGGAATGAGGTGATCAATATTGCATCAGTATTTACCTCTTTCTATTTTATTTTGATCACTATGAACATGAAAAATTGATAATAAATTTTTTTTGTGGATTTTATTTTATCAGGTTGAGCAGCTTCATAAGATCTTTAAGCTTTGTGGTTCACCCCCAGATGATTATACAAAAAAATTGAGACTAACAACAAGCTTCCGAACACGTTACATCCCTAATTATGAAGAAGTTTTTAGTGCTTTTCCAAGCTCTTCATTTGGTCTCCTGACCCGACTTCTTGCATTGGATCCTGCTTCTCGTGGCACCGCTGCTTCCGCTCTCCAAAATCATGTGTGTTATATTTTTGTGTCATCGAACCCATTGCTACTATATGTGTCACTATTTTTTTTTTTTTTGGCAAATGCTACTATGTGTCACTTGTTTCAGTGTCTCCTTTTATGTCTTTATTAGTTACATGTTTATTAAGTACTTGTTACGTGAATAGTAAAAGCCCTTGTAGTTATATGTACACTTCAGTGCATATACTTAATTTTTAAGGGTGTACATAACGAAAATAGTAATACATGAGATAAGAAAGACAGAGAATAAGACAAATATATAATATGGACTGCCAACTTCTTTTACTGACCATCAAGCCAAAACACCCAAAGAGATGCTTCCTTAAAACCATTTTTTATAAGATGAAACATTACTTTCAAAATTAATTAGCATGTTCAAACGTTGGATCTTTTGACTACTAACCTATTTTGTGGAATTGAGATGGGAATAAATTTAGTTCAAAATAGCATATATATAGTTTCTAGCTAGTAGCTCTTTAAGGTTGATTGATTTTTTTTTTAGTGTTATGGGATTTGTTTTCTGATTTTTAGTTTTTGATTATGATCTGTTTAATTATAATTGTATTGTCGTTTTCAGTACTTCAGTGCTAGTCCATTGGCATGTGAACTATCGGGTCTGCCAGTAATTAACGACGATGAACCAACTCGGGACAAGGACCGCAAAAGGTATGACTATTATTTTTATTTTATATTATTTAATGTAATTAATTTTTTACTTTGCGATTATGAGGAAATTATAATTATTATTATAATTAAAAAAAGTGTCAAATTTGCAGTTTTCGTTTTTTTAATTTATCAAAAATAGAAAACCAAAAGAGATTTATAGTTTCTAATTTGTTATTTAGATTTTGTTTTTGTTTTCTGTTTTTTATAATCTAGAAAACTTTGGAGAAATTATTTATGTAAAAAACTAGCTAAATTAGTATATATATATGTGTGTGTGTGTGTATGTGAATGAGTTTTCAATAATATTGTCTTAGGAGGGCTTGAATGACTCTCCATTAATGAATGTCCAAGCAAAAAATATATTAATTAATTAATTTTGCTTTTTTCCATTTCATAGGAAGAAAGCTTCCAAACCAAAGCAATCCCGAACAAATACTAGACAAGTTCATCAGCCAAAAGAGAATGCTGAACAAGCCAGGGGAGATATTGAACCATCTAATGAGGTAAATTTTGCACCAATTGATCATAAGTTCACATATATATATATATATATATATATATATATATACTAATTATTTAATTCCATTTTGTCTATAAATACTTTTTTTCTCCCCCATATATTCACTTTAGTGGTGCTCATAACAAAATTAAATTAGAGAATATTAAACTAATATACATCACTCTATTTTTGTGACTTCTAAATATATCTCTTTAGTTGTACTTTCATAAACTAAACCCTAAAATTTCATTTTATATATTTTGCTATATATATATATCACTCTTTTTGTATACATATACTCATAGATATATTTAAAAATTTCCACATGTAAATTTGAATTATAGTTTTATGAAAATGCGACAATTAATTGATCACTTAAAATTGTTTTGTGTATAATTTGACCAACACCTTAAAATAGTTTTCTGGTTCCACCTCTACGTGGAAAACATTACCTGCGCTATATATGATACAAACTATTTTTGGGAATTAAAAGTAACTTATGATTATTTCGGAAATTGTTTCGGTAATGGACATTATTTAATTAATTAGCTAGTATTTTAATTTTCCTTGTTCCTTTTTTCTTTTTTCACTTTCCAGGAAAATAATGCAGACGTAAGCATGCAAATTAGCCAAGAGATGGGGTTCAACATGCACAGCCAAGAGACAAGCAGCAACAGCATTAACATGCCCAGCCAAGAGATAAGCAACATTGAAAGCAGTAGTGCTTCCTCAACCAGTACCAGTACCATTATTAAGCCATTACTCATGCATGGCCATCATCATCAGAGCATGCATTCACCGATATCTCTTTCCCCGATTCTTTGTAATTATATCCCGAAACGAAGTGCTGTAACAGAGGGCCATCCAAATGCTACCAAGAACATAAACCCTAATGCTCTCAAAAGCCTGAAGGACTTCACTCTCTTGCATGCCTCCATCAATGATATCATCAGCCACAGGCACGGAATCAATGCTGAGTCGTCGGGTCAGCTTCGATGGTCCATGTCTACCTTGGATTTTCGACATCTTGATCCGGAAAAGTTATCGTCACTCTATGCATCCGACAAAGAATAAAGCTTTTTTTTTTAACATTCGTTATTTATTTTTAAGTTGTTATTTTGGTCTCAGTTTTATGCCTTATAATTACTAGTTGTGCCATAAATAATGAATTTGTATTTAATGGACCGTTTTTGTGAATTACGGTTATATGGATAAAATAATAAGAGAATTTGATATGATTTATGGTGGAATGTTTCCGATATAGAAATAATTATTTTATGAGGAAATTATTAATGTTCTCTGTTCTAATATTATTATTTACCTAATTGATAAAAACAATTTTTTTAAAATATTAGCTATATTCTATTGTTAATATACGTATTCATAATTAATATTAAATTGTCATACCATTTGCATTTTATTTTTCATGTTTATACGCTGTTGTTGCTTTTGTGTTTTTCTTTTACTAGTTCGTTTAATCGTTCGAGGTTTTCCAGATTGGTTATGAATTAGATTATTGCTTTTAGACTAAACTAGATTGTGATGCTCATCACACCCTGCAGCCATGATTGTGCTCTTTTCTTGTACCATGCCTCATTATTTATTCTCTTATATAATATGCGAATTAGTTGGTTTTTATTTATGGCATATATTTTTCCATTTGATAATGATTTAACTCTAATTTTTGAAAACTTCTAATTGAGAAACCAACATATATTTATCGATTAGCGATGTGAATTAATTCTGTCATTGGCATAAACCTCAATAATAAAGCATATATAAAGTCCACCTACATGATATATGTTAATCATCAACAAGTAATATACAAAATAAAATGTAATTTACCAAAAAAAATACAAAACAAAATGTAGAAAGTAGCAGTTAAGATAAAATACTTGAAAAATACGTGAAACTTAAGTAAATGCAACTTGTTATCCAATTTTTACATACCAGCTACATAATTATATACAGTAAATAAAGCCCTCTGATCATCAATATTAAATCTTACAAAACACAGGAAATTAATAAAAAGAGCCCAACAAAAAAAAAAAAAGGAAAAAGAAAAAGAGAACCAACAAAAATAGAGTTGGGTTGAAACACTTAGGTGAAATATTCGTATGCTTTTTTCAGTCATCGTAGTAGGTGTCCACAAACTTGCTCTTAATCCATTTGAAGCTGTTGCGAAATGAAGATTTAAACTTACCTTCCATGGCATACGTGTTATAACTTGCCACTCTCTTCCTCCTCTTCAGCTCTGGATTAGTACCAGATGCGGCTAATCCATCTTCCTTACTGCATGATGATGAGCTCGGACCATTGAAACTGTAAGACTTGGACCGGTTCTCGAACCCAAGCCGGACCTCTTCATAAGGGGTATAGTAACCTGAAAATGATTTGCTTCTCTCCATATTGTTGATCACAAAATGAACAAGTTAAAGCTTCTAAATTTATAAATAAAAGCAAGGTGGTAATAAAGAAACTTGGTATAGTCTTGGGGACCATATATGTGAAAGAAAAACATTATGTTGTGTGCTAGTGGGGTTTGAGTGTATAGGCCGTGACTTGATTTTAGTTTTGATGATTGAAGAATTGAATTATGGCAATGATTTTTGTTCACAGTAACTGAATAGAAGGTGGTGATTTGATGGAAAATATATATGAATTTAGGATATGGTGGCAGACAATAATTTCTAGGTGATTGTCCATTAGGCTAGCATTATTAATTTGGGGGGTAAAAAACAGTGGGATATTGTGTATTAGTTTTTGAAAGTTTTGTAAAATAAATATTGTGCTCCATTTGTGCTTATAATTAAGTTTCATATATATGTAACTCTTAATTTTTAATTTTTGTATACATATATATATATATATATATATATATATATATTCAAGAATAATACAGATGGAACTTATTATTATTATTATTTTTCTTTTCTCTAGCTATATACACGTTTATTTTACAATGGAATTCTGAAATATGACTACTATAAAAACTAAAATTTAAGAAGAAAATTAATTTATATTTTCTAGTACTTGTAAAATCATAAGAATTGTTAATGTAATTTACGCTAAAATAATTTGAAATGCTACACAAATTAATTATCACAAAAATTACAATAAGTAGAAAATCAGAAAGTAGTTTTGTGAACAATCACCATTTGATGGAATTCAATGCTGCAAAAATGTCATGCTA
This sequence comes from Rhamnella rubrinervis, assembly GCA_007844105.2. Lineage (NCBI taxonomy): Eukaryota > Viridiplantae > Streptophyta > Magnoliopsida > Rosales > Rhamnaceae > Rhamnella > Rhamnella rubrinervis. The sequence goes on along the minus strand of CM017584.2, from coordinate 11,913,410 downwards.
TGTTTTGACAATAATATTGGTCGTCAAGTACCATCTTCGATCACTTTCATATAAGATGGTGCCTAAGTCTGTTCAATTTAGATAGCTCAGTTTCAGTTTCCACCGCTCATTTCAATATTGGGTTCGAAATAATGGTGGGCACAGATAAACTGATACATGGCCCACCACAAATAAGTCCAATCAAAATAGCAAAGCCCAGTACAACTGTACATAAATAGTTGAGCGTGCTTGTTGGAAATTGTAAATTGTGAATGAATATATAAATAATATATATCCAATGCTTTATGAATAATTAATGAAGTTTGTCATTCTATATAATAGTGATAAATTATTGTTCTGAAATTTGAGGGAATTTCGAAAAGGGATATTAGCGGCATTAGTCCAGGGGTACGGTCTTCCAAAATGATATAAATAAATAAAGAAAATATTCATATCAATGCCTGCGCAGTCCAAAACGTGTGGTCTTCCAAAATATCAGGTATAAAAACTCCATAAAAATCTCAAGGGTAATAAATATAATTTATATCAGAAATAATTTGAAATAATTTTGTTTAGCTGGATAGTCTTTAATTAGTTGATGACAGTGCATGCATGTCTGTACGTGTCCAATTAAACCTCATGACTTGGGGCTCAAGTTTTTACTATTTGTTATTTTGAGTTTATCTGTTTCTATCCCTGCGGATACAATTCAGTATTAGTTGTACCAATTTGCGAATCTCTATAAATAATAAAATCAATTTTTACCTCTCCCAAAAAAAAAAAAAAGTAACAAGAAAAGCTAGCTGAAGAGTTGAGAGTTCCGAGAGATTGTTTGGTTTTGGGAAAATTAAATATTGTAGAAATTAAGGGTGGTGATGAAGAATTTGAAGCCTGTGATTTTAATGGTTGTAGTTGAAGCTTTATATGCAGGACAAAATGTGCTTTATAAGATGGCTATGTATGATGGTATTAGCACCAAGATTATGATTGCTTATAGATATGTGTTTGCATCTGCCATTACAATTCCTCTTGCTTTCATTTTAGAACGGTATGACTCCTTCATATACATCATATTTCGATTTTTTAAATTTAATTTTACTATTTTTTTTATTTGCTTTTCTTATTTATATATCTAATATTGTAGTTTTGTTGATTTTTTCTTTTAGGGGAAAAAGAAAAGAAAAATAATTTTGTTGTTGTTATCATGTGTTTCATTAAATTTTATATCTCGGATGATCATGACCATCTATTTTTAGATCTCAGATCATGGTCGCTTTAAAGCATATACATTTTCTGCTGTGTAAGTTTTTTTTTTTCCCTAAACCTTTGACTGGTTCGTTCTTTGTCTATAATTCAATAGCAGCTAATTAACATATATGTTCATAACCTTGGCGTGTCTATTTTTCTGACATTTTTTTGTTGTTGCCTTTTTTGTTTCTTTTCTGTATTTTAGTTTTTGTTTGTTTCTTCTTCTTTTTCACCCAACTACACAAAGGGCAAAAACTTAATTAGTTAGATATTGCAACAAATTTTATTTTATTTTGTCACAAAACGACTATTTTTTTTGGTGAGAATAAAAAAAAGAAAGGAGGACAATATTTTTTTTGGTCTAATTAGTTTGTTAAGAATATGTATATGGGTACACTTGTTTATGTTCGAATTTATATTATACTTCTGCAATCTGTTTCTATTTCAGGAAGAACAGACCAAAATTGACATGGATGATTTTCTTTCAAGGATTTCTTAGTGGGATATTCGGGTAAGAAAATTAATTGAGCTGTACATACTCATCTATTGATTACAAATTATCAGTTTCTTTTTTTTTCTACCAAACAGTATATATATATATATATATATATATATATATATATATATATATATTTTTATAGATATTGGTTCATGTATTTCACTGTTTAACTAGTTACTAACTCTATTGTGAAAATCAATGTAGGGCATCGCTAGGCCAAAATTTATTTGCTGAGAGCCTGGTTTTAACCAACTCGGTGACGTTTGTGTCTGCTATGTCTAATCTCATTCCAGCTTTCGTATTAATATTGGGAGTAACTTTTGGGTAATTAATCTTTTTATTCATTCTTATTTCTAGTTTTTTTTATTATTATTTTATTTTTTGGGGTCTAATTATGAATATGGTGCTCCACCAAATTAGGTTTATAAAAATGAGTGTGCATGTTTGTTTAATTCATATTCCTTTATTAAAATCCAATAATTTTTGATTACTTATTTAAAGTTTGGAGAAGTTGGAAATTGGAACAATGCATGGCAAAGCTATGTTGATGGGAGTCATAGTAAGCATAGGTGGTGCAATGATTTTTATCTTCTACAAAGGCTTAGAAATTCATGTTTGGTCAACCGTGATCGACTTGTTACAAAAGTACAAATCCTCAAGAGCTCACCAGGTGATGAATAAGGGTGGTCATCATAATCAAGGTTTGGGCTCTTTCTTGGCCATAGCTTGTTCTTTATCATTGACTATATGGTACATCATTCAGGTAAATTAATTCGTTTTGTGCCCTTCGAAAACTTAAACCGAATGTTGTTTATGTTTAAGTTTATGACTCTTAACTCAAGCTTTGTTTTTTTCTTTTCTACTTCATCTATTTATTTTGCAATTTCATACTATTAACAGAATAAGATGTCCAAGAATTATCCTTCATATTCTTCCACTGCTTTGATGTGTCTGTGTGCTTTCGTTCAAGCTACTCTTTATGCCTTATGTGCTGAGAAAGATTGGTCTAAGTGGAATCTTGGTTGGAACATCGAATTACTCACCGTTGTTTACTCGGTAATTACTAATTTAATATATAAAGTTCAATAATTTAACACAAAAATATTAAGTAGCATACATTTAATATAGGACTTTTAATAATATTTTCAACACTATAGTTTGGAAGGTGGGTGGAAAATTCAGGAGATAGAAAAATGTAAAATAAACTATAAAATCATGTATTCTATTTCGAAACTCTGCACGTTTGCTTATGTAGTAATAAGATATTTTTAATATATATAGTGTGCTAGTTATATTAAAATTGATAATAAATTAATGTGTTAAATATTTCGACAGGGATTTTTGACATCAGGAATGTGTATAGCTATAATGGCTTGGTGTTCAAAAAAGAAGGGTGCACTGTTTGTATCTTCTTTCTATCCTTTATTGCTTATGTTTGGTGCAATTGCGGGATCTCTTTTTCTTGATGAACATTTGTACTTGGGAAGGTCGGTCTCGATTTGGTAAAACTCGCACCATTATTGTTATTTATTATTTATTTTAACATTTGGGATTTTTGTGGTTTTTTTTTTTTGTTTTCATGCAACAGCATTATAGGTGGAATACTAATAATTTTAGGGTTATATGGTGTATTATGGGGAAAAGACAAGGAGTTAGAGGAAATGTCAACGAGAAGGTCAAGGGAAGCCGAAGAGAGTGAGGCTTCATCACTACATTCTATTATGATTGATGAAGTATCCCAAAGCACAAGTGTGATTAATGTCCATGGCATTTGATAGTCCGAGGAATTAATTATTATTTTTGTGGACATTTACTAAATAGAACTTGAGACTATCAATTTTAATTAGGTATTTTTTTTTCTTCATATAAATATATAAAGTTTAATAAGTTTAAGGTCAACATTTGAGTTCGATTATTATTTCCAGAACGTAAGATCTTTAGAATGAAATGTTTTGTTTTGTTTTTTACGAGGGGTTGTTTATTTATCGATAAGCAAATAATTATTAAATTAAAGAAGAGTTTTATGTATTTAAATCAGTATTTATTAATTTTAAAAAAATTTCTATCTATGAACTGAGTATATACATATATATATTTTTTACCAAGATACATGTAAAAGCAGCGCGCTATCATTTCCCACTTTAACGAAACCACCATATAGTGGTATTTAAGAAGCCCAATAGAGAGAGAGAAAAAGTAAAGGAAAAAAAAGGAGGTGGTATATATTTATGAATTACGCCACACACCAAAATATGCTTGATCATAGAAACATTGCTGATTATAGAAACGTTGCATTTTCTGTTAATTAATCTTGCATGTAATCTCTGTCATATGTGTATATATTTATATTGTCTGTAATCCATGACATATGATCATAGAAAAATAGCTGTTCTGTTAGATTATTTAAGGTTGAGATTGTATGAATAGATGTCCTAAACTCTTTGGTAATTTCCCTACAAATACACATGTATAAAGCACTCCCACTACGAGGAGTTCATGAACAAATGTTTTTTTTTTTTTTCATTTCCCTACAGTACAGAACTCCAACTGCATGCTTTGGTACGTAATTTGTAAAAAATAGATATAATTCAATGGTTGAAAATTAATGTCGTAAAGCGTTATTCAAAATTTAATGGTTCACAAAACCTTTAGCTTTTGTCTTCTTGTTTTCTTTGTGGTGTGTGTGTGTGTGTCATCTAAGCTCCTAAGGGAGATCTTTTTACAACTTTAATAAGCTCAAGTGTAGTCTCCCGCTACTAAAGTATAATTAAAAAATAAAAATAAAGGTGCGTACTTTAATTATATGGTACCGTAAGGCATATATATATATTGCATGAAAATGACATTGTTAGACTCATGTATATAAATTGAACTTCATGAGTTTCTTGTTAATATATTTTGGAGTTGTAGCTATAGCTAGCTGTGAAGTTCATGTCCGGCGTTAGTATTTATATTCGCTATAATCTTGAGGTAATTATCTATTCTCTTCATGTATTAATTTTGTTATATATATAATATATATAATTCATAGTTACTTCATTTAATTTTGATATTTTTGTCAAGTAAAAGAAATTAAGATTTTGGTAATGCCATTTAATTAGGATGGAGAAGTTGGAAATTGGAACATATGCAGGCAAAGCTAAGGTGGTGGGAGTGATAGTAAGCATAGGTGGTACAATGATTTTCACTTTTTGCAAAGGATCAGAAATTAAGATATTATCAACCAGCATCAACTTGTTACAAAAGTATGACCAAAACCCCACAACAATGCACCACTCTTCTCAACGCTTGGGCTCCTTCTTGTCCATAGCTAGTTCTTTATCTTTCACTATCTGCTTGTTGCTTCAGGTATTATATATATATATATAATTCCTTATAATGATTAATTTACTGTGAAAATTAACTAACCAAATTATTAATCTCTCTAGCTAACATATAAAATCTATTTATTGGCAGACTAAGTTGAGTGAAAATTATCCTCCTTACACTGCCACTGCTTTGATGTGTGTTTTTGCATCGATTCAATCCACTATATATGCAATGTTTGCTGAGAGAGATTGGTCAAGGTGGAAGCTTGGTTGGAACATCAGACTTTTAACTGTTCTTTACGCGGTATATTTCATTTTAACTGTTAATGGACCAATGTGTCAAAACCAACATAGTTGAGGGGGTTTCAAGACAATATTGCTAAGAATTTTGCACTGTTCCACCTACATTAAGCTCTATGCACATTATGCCTTTTTTTAATTCCTTTTAAACATTGGGAAAATTAACTGATGGCCAAAAATATGTATAACAAAATAATGTACGTATCTAAGATTAAAACAGGGGAATATAACAAAGTAAGAACAAGTATTTTTACACAAACTTTTGGTGGGTGTGGAAAATTTGATCTGTAAGAAAATGAAATTGAATGAACGTATGCACTAGTTTTGCCCTTCTCATTTTATTAAAAAAAATAAAGAACAAGGTAGTTTTCATAGTAGAGATTTTTACAGGGAATTTTCATAGAAGACACACACACACACACACACATGTATATATATATATATATATAAATTGAGTCCCTAAAAATTGGCAGAGATTTTTACAGGGAATTTTTCCTTCAGGAGTATGTGTTGCAGCACAGGCTTGGTGTTTGAAGGTGAAGGGTGCAGTTTTCATATGTGCTTTCTATCCTTTGGTGCTTGTGTTTGTTGCAATTGTTGGATCTCTCTTTCTTGATGAGCATCTACACTTGGGCAGGTATATATTTATTAATTTAAATTATATGCCTTTCTCTTTAATTTTCATTCAAATTAATATTTATTCATCTTATGTATATTGTTGATATGTGCATTATTAATTATAGGTTTATTGATCCATCTATTCTCTTACATTGAAGATTAATTTTAACCACTACAATTTTAATTTCTCACATGCAACAGCTTAGTAGGAGCACTTTTTATCATATTAGGCCTTTATGGAGTGTTATGGGGAAAAAGCATGGAGCTAAAGGAGACTTCCAAAATGGTATCCTCAAAGGGGTCAAGAGAATTGACACCAACTGAAGCTACATCCATAGGTTCCATTAATCATGATGAAGTCCAAAGTACTGGTGTGATTACTTTGGTAGAGACTGATCAACCTATTGTTGCCAACTAGTATATGTATGTAGGTATATTATTTTCGCTTTATGTATGTGTGTATATGCTTAGTTGATCTCCTACATAAGTTGCTAAATTATCTAAGTAACTTATATAAAGGTAGAATCGACAAATTTCTGTAGCCCAAAGATATGAGAGAAATAAAAGTCAATTATGATATGATTTTTTTTTTTTTTGCTCTTATCTAATAATACATCACAGAAGCTTTAATTTTATTAAAATTTATAATTATAACCACATTTTTGTTGTGATATGTACCCACAAAAGACTCTGGGCTACATATTTTTTTTTCTTTCTCTTCATATTTTTTTCTTCTCTTTTCCCTTCTCTCTTTTCTCTACATTTTCACCAAAACTTACATCCATTGAAGACAGCTGGTTAGCATTCATTAATGTAAAGAGTTTTTTAGTTTTATTTTTTTATTTATGTGGTTGAAAATTTACGCGGAACAGTTTAGCTTTTTCTCTTCCCAATTACGCACGTACAGCACTCCCACTTCTATGATATTATTGTAAAAATCAAATAAATTCAATGGTTGAAATAATGTCGTACAACATAATTCAAATTTAACGATTTTTTTTTTTGAAACTAGATTATATGTATCACAAATCCATTTGTTACCAAACATGAAATTGATAGTTTTCCTTTGGCTTGGCCAGTGATTAAACCACTTGGAAAACATCTTAGGTCCCGGGTTCGATCAAACCTTCCCCAATTTGTAATGTTGACAAGTGAAAAAAAAAGAAAAAAGAAAAAAAAAAGAAACAATGACAATGCCAATAAATATGTATGGTGTTTAAAATATGTAAATTAATTAATGCCTATGGTGTGAGGTAAAAATTCCATGATAATTACATAATCTATTCCATGACAATGACATAATTAATCTAACTCTGTTGTCGCTCAGTTGGAGAACTCTTAATTGATCCTATATAAACAACTCCATGAGGACTATCCTAAATATATTTATATATATATATTTTGGAGGAGTAGATAGCTAACTAGGTAGCTGGAGAAGCTGTGAAGATGATGATGAAGATGTGCTGTTATATTAATGGGCTTAAACCAGTGTTATTAATGGTATTAGTTCAAGCTTTGTATGGAGGTGTACATGTTGTTTATAAGATGGCTACGTATGACGGTATGAGCGTGAAGATTCTGATTGCTTACAGATATATGTTTGCCTCTGCCTTCATGCTTACTCTTGCTTTCTTTGTGGAACGGTATGTAATCTCATATATCACACTATTTATATATATATATATATATATATATATATATATATATATATAAAGTAATTATCCTACAATTCATAAATTTGATATACAAATTGACACATATTATAGGAAGGAAAGACCAAGATTGACATGGAAGATCGGCGCTCAAACATTTCTTTATGCGATATTTGGGTAAGCAAATTAAATTATTTTTATTTTATTTTTTCTTTTTCTTTTGTCTCCAAGAAAAGTTAAGAGTCAGTGGTAATGAGTGGGTCGTGTTTCCACTTGCTGGGACATTTAAATTCGTAATGATTATTATTGAATTTATTATTTGATAAAATTACTAACTCCACTTTAAAAATTAATTTAGAGGATCGTTGGGTCAAAATTTATATGTTGAGAGCTTGGCTTTAACGTCGGCCACATTTGTATCTGCCATGTCCAACCTCATTCCAGCTTTGCTGTTTATCTTGGCTGTAATTTTTAGGTAATCTCTTTAATTCCTTCATGGTAATTAGAAAATTTTATTTCATCATATTTATCACAAAATTAAGGAATCAATCCTTCCACATTAAAACGCTTAATTAATTAAATTTCAAATCACATAGTTTTTCTAAACTATCGTGTGTGTAATACTGGTATTACATTGACTGATGTCTGTGAGAGATTTTTTTCTTTATTTTTTAAAATGCCTAGTTAACTTCATTTAATTTTGTTTTTGTTTATTTTCATTATGTAAAAGATCTAACTCTCTAACTCTCAATATATATATATATATATATATATATATATATATATATATATTATACCGCTTTAATATAAGGATGGAGAAGTTGGGAATTGGAACATTTGCAGGCAAAGCAAAGGTGGTGGGAGTGATAGTAAGTATAGGTGGTGCAATGATTTTCATTTTCTGCAAAGGATCAGAGATTAAAATATGGTCAACCGGCATCAACTTATTACAAAATTATGACCAATCCACAATAAAGCACCACACTTCTCAAGGCTTGGGCTCATTCTTGTCCATAACTAGTTCTTTATCTTTAACCATCTGGTTGTTGCTTCAGGTAAATATAATTTCTTATAAAGATTAGGGTAAATTTTAAAACACCCTTGTAATATTTTAAATTGCATATTACCCAACATATTTTGAAAAATTACATTTTAGCATCTCATTTTCTGGGTTAATTTCATAATAGCACCTGTATTTTGACTTTTTACATTACATTTCATGCCTTAGCATGTGCACTTGCCATGTCTTATAGTTTTCGCTATAAAAGTGGGAAACAGTTCTAATGAAATCAAAATTTCGTACATATTTAAAATAAATATAAATATATATTATATTTTATTATTGGCAGGCCAAGATGAGTGAGGAGTATCCTCCATACACTGCCACTGCTTTGATGTGTGTTTTTGCGTCAATCCAAACAACTGTATATGCAATGTTTTCTGAGAGAGATTGGTCAAAGTGGAAGCTTGGTTGGAATATCAGACTTTTAACTGTTCTTTACGCGGTATGTTAATTTCATTACATTAATCCTGTTCATTATACATTAAGTACTTATGCATTAATTTTCACTTAAGTAAGTACATTATATATAAATGTTAAAAACATATTTTCCTCCTAATAAATTCTTTCTAAATTGTATCAAATGACTCTGTAGCTTCTATCTCTTTGAATGCTTTAGCCAAACCCTATTAATCCATGTTCATGGTATATATATATATATATATATATATATATAATGGGTGTCCATGGCTACATGTCAAGGTCACAAAATTTAATGAAGAATTATATTTTTCTTTCTGATTATTCTTTTAGAGTCAATTGTACTTTACTAAAACATTTTAAATAAATTGATAATTAAGAGTATTAAACTAGAGGGCTTAAATTGTGTTCTTTTCTTTTTGAAACCAGAGGTTATTAAAGTTCACTTTTTTTAATAATAGAGTGAAGGGATTCGAGCTCGGATAATTCTTAAAAGAATAGTGGTGTTTTACTATTGGGCTGTTCCTATGGAACAATTATAGTATTCAATTAGTTCTTTGTTTATAAATTAAGTATAACGGAGGGTACCTAGATTTTTTTCTTATTAGAGATTTAGTTGCTATTTGTACTAATTGTTTGTCTGTGCTTGATAATTAAGGATTATGTTAAGAGTTGGATACATTCAATTTACAGGGAATATTTCCCTCAGGAATATGTGCAGCAATAATGGCTTGGTGTTCAAAGGTGAAGGGTGCATTGTTTGTGTCTGCTTTCTACCCTTTGATGCTTGTGTTTGTAGCAATCGCTGGATCTCTCTTCCTTGATGAGCATTTACACCTGGACAGGTTTCATGCATTCTTCATATTAAAAGTTTACAGATTTATGTTTTTCCTTATAATTGCTGATTTTGACTGCTAAAAATTCTAATGCATCAGCTTAGTGGGAGCAATATTCATAATATTAGGTCTATATGGCGTGCTATGGGGAAAAAACAAGGATCTAAAGCAGACTTCCAAAATGATACCCTTAAAAGGGTCAAGAAATTTTGTACCAACTGAAGCTACATCAATTAATTGCATTCATGGTGATGAAGCCCAAAGTACTAGTATAGTTCTTTCTGTACAAACTGACCAAGAGAATGTTGCCAACTAATAGTCCTTTCTGTTATTAATTATTTAATAACTAAAATTAATGGTATTATTGTCTCAAATTCTGCATAAAAAGTTAACCTATATTATCATTAGCTCTAATTTATATGACATTTACTGGATAGAATGACTAAAATGGTAAGGTGGTGGGGGAAAAGATAGACGATGAACAAGACAAGCATATATATACACCCCTCATTTTGACCAAAATAAATAGCAAAGTCCGCTCTAGACTTAGCAAATTAATAAAGACCAGGTAATCTAACAATGACACTTTATTTTTTAATATATCAATTTCCATTCTCTCTTTTAATTTATTTATCTTCTTTTTCTCTCTCTCTTCATTTATGTCTATGGTTAAATATATTCTAGTATACTTTCGTTTGACATATATTCATTTCGGGTCCCTCTATTTCATAAATTAAGTTGCGATTTGGGGCATCAATTTTTAAGCTGTTGCAAGTTGGTACCAAACCGTTAACTGTGACATTAAATTTTCTTTTTCCTCTCGTGTTGTAAACTAGTTCAAGCGGCTTAAACGCAAACAAATTTTTTCTTACAAAATAGATTTATGACTTTTTGCTTACGCTTTTTTGGAGATGGAAGGATCTGATGTGTCTGTGGGTTTCAAACTTTGTCTATACAATTTGTAAAGCTAAAGTGACTAATATACTACTAGTTTTCTGTGTATTTATTCATATTTGTTTTTCTGTTGCGCATGAATTTCTCGTCTTAAATGTGTGTGTGTCTATACATACATTAACACACACACACACACACACACACACATATATATAGGTGAAACTAGAGGGTACCAATTAAAATGTATTTAACCCCTTATAAGTCTATTCTACCAAAAAAAAAAAAAACCCTTATAAGTCTATCAATTTAGCACGTACATAAAACATTAATATTATATTTGATGTTAAAGTGTATATGATAATAAAAATATCGAATAATTGATAGCAAAAGTTACAAATAATAATAAATAATGGAACCACCATATGATAAATTGTAGATTTAAGGGCTGTTAGAATTTATGCTAAAGTATATAAACATTTTCTGAGTATGTGGCATCTTTGTTCTCTATTGATCTTTCTCAATGAAATTTATCACTTTGTCCCCCAAGAAAAAAGAAAAAAAGGAAAAAGAAAAAGAAACATATGGGTCGAAAGAAGTTCATCTTGCAAGATCAATTTAATTCTAGGATAAATTTTAAAATATATGCCCCACTGTGTTTTGATATTTTGGCAGAATTATTCCTATTCTGGAAAATTGCAGTACTACAGCCCCCCTCACATTACATTTTTATTTCAATTAACTCCTTTTACATAATAATGACTAATAGTATTTAGAGTTTGAGTAATTTACCCCTCTTTACTAAAATGCAAATTTTAATTTGAAAAATAAGAAGAAAAAAATAAATCTAAAAAATTGTGTTTGAGGATGCTGATTGATTATCGGAAAATATTTAAAAAAACTTTTAAAACTTTTTGGTAAAAAATAAGAGGTTAAAAGTGTCATCTTAATAAAAATATTTTACTTGCCTAACAAATGTGGTTAAATTGAAACTAAAGTGAAATGTAAGGGATTGTAATGAAATAAAATGAATTGTGAGAGGCTGTAATTAATGTGATTTACAAAAATAATATAGTTATTTCAAAATACAAAGGGCAAAATGAAGTTTACACTAGGATTTATTAAAGAAACTTTTGATAAGCTAGCTAGCATCCATTAAGACAGAGACTTTAATTTTGACGTATCAATATTTTTTATTTATGTGGTAGCGAATCTACATGATCGGTTTAGCTTTTTCCACTGCCCCTATAATTACATAATGTACATGCAGTACTCCCGCTACTATTGTATTTTTATTTATTTATTAAAATTAGATATAATTCAGTGGTTGAAATAATGCCGTACCGCATTATTCAAATTTAATGGTTCCAGCACCTCAATAATTGGGTTCTATATAAGGCATAAGTACTTATACCACCGGATGGGATTAAGACTCGTCCATACATATGGATGTGATCTTTTTGAGTCAGTAGGTGGCAAAACCACTATTTTATTGGGTAGTGATTCTGAATTCTATCTCACCATCCCTAAGTTTTCAGAAAAATAAAAATAATCTACTCAGTTATTATAATAAATTAATATGTATGGTGTTGGGGATAAATTCCCATGACAATTATATTCTTTTGAAGTGGGCTTTAATATATATATATATATATATATATATATATATATATTTAGTGACATAATCTAAGTCTCTAGTCTGTCGGTTGGAGTACTCTTAATTCTATCTATATATACAACTTTATCATTAGGACTATTTTAATATAGATTTTGTAGTAGTAGATATTAATTGCTAGCTAAATATATATATATATATATATATATTTGATAAATTTGAGGTCAGAAACGAAAGAGTTAGTGGTGGACCTTTAATTTATTAAAAACGAATAGCCACACATTAGCCGTGGCTGATTTATGGTTACGCTTAATTACGCCTCCCACTGAAAAGCCTTCTAGCTAAAAATGCTTTAATAAAAAAATATTTTTGACTTGAGTGACAAAATTTTAAATTTGTCACAATAAATTACATTTTGCAATAAAATTTGATTTTGTATTTTCTTATGGTGATGATATGCATAGAAGTTCACTGATTAAATATACAAATGCAGGAAGATCATTAAAATTATATTGATATAATGTACATATATAAAAAGAAATAATACAATCTATAAATTCAGTAATTTACCCATATTATAGAAAGGAAAGACCAAGATTGACATGGAAGATGAGCGCTCATGCAACATTTCCATAGGCGACATTAATTTGCCTAATAACTTTCTGGAGAATACCGCAGTAGTGGGGTGCTGTAGATGCGTAATGTGTAGGGCCATATAAAAAGCATTTAAATTGATACACTTATATTTCCAACCTTATATATTGGAAATCTACGTGGATCAATTTGAATGCTTTCTACATCGCCCTACACATTACACATGTACAGCAACCCCACTACTTTGGTATTCCGTAGAAAATTATATAAACTTCAGTGGTTGTAATAATGTTATACAATTATTCAAATTTAATTCTTCCCACAGGAACATAGTTAATTTTTTCAAAAAAATAAAATCTAACGATATATTTTAAAGGAATATATATTAGATTAGACTGGACTGGACTATATCTTCATTAAAAAAAAAATGGATTGAAATATATTGGATAGAAATAATATTTTAATACAATTTTATATTGAATTGGACTATATCTCAAATTAAAATTAAAATAATTTATTTTATTTAAAATAATGTGTACCTAAACTTGAAATCAAATAAATAATATATATTAAAAAAGTGGAAGGAAAAAAAGAAAGAAAGTAGAATACTAGTTTATATGGAATGTTCTTCGTAGACTAATTGAAGACTCTAATGAGTTTTTCTTGTTTTCAAGAAAATATAAAACAGGGAAAATGGTTTGTTGAAGCCAAGAACAACTCATTAATCTAATGATCATTAGATTAATGTGTTATAAAAAACTATATATATATATATATATATATATATATATATTACATTAAGAAGACTCTAATGAGTTATTTTCCAAAATGATGACATTATGTTCCTTTTATGATTGCCATCATGGTGATTTTTATTTTCACTTTTTTTAAAATAGTCCAATGCTAAATTGGTCATGATCTAATCACATGAAGATTACAATATTTGTCACTTATATAGTTTACTATATATGAGGTAATCAGTGACCTAACTTGACCTAACTTTATAGTCTGATAGTAAGAATCTTATTAATTGTATCTACATATAGGACTCCATGAGTAGTTTCTTAAATATATATATATATATATATTGAGTATATAATACAGTAGCTAGCTGAAGTTTGATGACGACGAAGATGTGGAGCTTTGTTAGTGGGCTTAAACCAGTGTTATTAATGGTATTAGTTCAAGCTTGGTTTGGAGGAGTACATGTTGTTTATAAGATGGCTTTGTATGATGGTATGAGCGTGAAGATTATGGTTGCTTACAGATTAATATTTGCCACAGCCTTCATGCTTGCTCTTGCTTTCTTTGTGGAACGGTAAGTTTATATCTCATATATCACACACTATTTTTGTCCTTAAGTATATATGTATATATTTTTAATTTTATTCTTTCATTATTCACGATTTATAAAAGTAAAAATAAAATATAATTAAGCTGTAATATTTTTTTGTTTTGTGTGATTCATAATGATATATATATATATATATATATATATATATATAGGTAAAACATAATGTAATATATATATATAGTAATTTACAGTCGTTTTTTCCAGCCCAGTCGTGTTAGTTTTAGTCAGAATTACAGCTTTAAGATAGCCTCCGCTAGCCATGTTTGGATTTGGATAACTGGCTCCTTAATCACCACTTTGCATTGATGATGGGCATAACCTTGTCATCTGCAATAATTGAAACAGTCAGGTAATGCGGTTAATAACACATTGTCTCCTGTAATGCCCCACTAAAGTTAGGAAACTTACTTGTATCTCTATCTCTATTATTTTTTAAAAAGAAACGGTCTATTGAAAAATTGTAAAATAAAAAGCAACTCATATGTTTATGCTTTTTTTTTTGGTAGAAACTCATATGTTTATGCTGAATAGGAGTTCACTGACCAATTTAATAATAAATGATAATCCTATAATATTTTTATAAGTAAAGCTTTTTAATACAATTTGTATTACATCTAATCTAGTATGTAAGGAGATTAATAAATTTAATATATGTGTGGTTACGTGGGACTTGTCGATAACTTGAATATAGTAATATTGATATAATTATATATAAAAATAACCAAGTGATCTATCGTGCAATTTATATATTTTACTAATTATACCCTCAATATAGGAAGAAAAGGCCAAAATTGACATGGACGATCAGCTTCCAAGGATTTCTTTATGCGATATTTGGGTAAGAGAAATGATCAAATCCTTCAAATTTAATTATTAATTTTTTCGTGTTAAAGAAAAGTTTGACTCACTGGCGAGCATCTCCAATGTATTATATGGATTACTATCAATGTGGCATAGGAATTTAGAGGGTTTACAGTCTACGTGGTATAAACGTCTGTTTAATTCAAAATGGTAAGTGTCTCTAATATATTCTGTGAATTGTTATCTATGTGGCATAGGAGTTTGGAGGGTTTACAGTCACATAAGTCTGTTCAAATCAAAATTCATTTGCTGTTAATTAATGATGTGTAAATCATCAAAGTGATGTCTATTTCCTATTTTATTTAAAAAAATCGTGTTTGGTAAAACATTAAATACTCTCAGACTTTCAAAAATTAGATATTCAGTTGGATAGTATCTATTTTTTCTTGTAACATCAGCTCGGCAGGGGTTGTAAGAAGATGTTTTTTATATGACCGTATATATTTGATATTTCTTACGTGAAAGATTTTTTTTAGCTATTGATATCTCCATAGATGCTCGGTCGTGTTCTTGGTTGGTGGGGTATTTAAATTTCGTAACTCTGGTTATTATTATTTTTATTATTATTATCATTATCTTTATAACTATTATTTAACAGGAACTAACTCTGCTTTAAAAATTGATTTAGAGGATCACTGGTTCACAATTTATATGCTGAGAGCTTGGGTTTAACATCGGCCACATTCGTATCTGCCATGTCCAATCTCATTCCTGCTTTGTCATTTATCTTAGCTGTAATATTCAGGTAATCTTTTTGAATTCCTTCATGTTAACCGTTTAATTAATTAAATTCGTAATAATAATTCTGCTACTGTTTTGCATATTTTGTACTGATAATAATTACCTCCTTTTAAATTGATTTGTGTGTATTCTTGTTCAAATTTCATCGTTAACTTCATTTAATTTTGTTAATTTCGTTTAAAGTAAAATAGATTAAGATTTTTATCAGCTAATTTCCTCAATACTCCATTTAATTAGGATGGAGAAGTTGGGAATTGGATCATTGGCAGGAAAAGCTAAGGTAGTGGGAGTGATGGTAAGTATCGGTGGTGCAATGATTTTCATTTTTTGCAAAGGATCAGAAATTAAGATTTTGTCAACCAGCATCAACTTGCTACAAAATTATCATCAACCCACTATCCACCACCACACCAATCAAGCCTTGGGCTCGTTCTTGTCCATAGCTAGTTCTTTATCTTTCAGTATTTGGTTATTAGTTCAGGTAACATTCGAATTCCTTTTAAAGATTAACCAAGTGTGAAAATAGTCATATTATTGACGTTTAATACTTTTCAGTGCCCACTATTTTGGCCCAATTTCAATTAGTCCCTCTTTCAAATGCATGATTCCCACTATAAAATGAGAGATGGTTCCAATTAAATTGATTTGAACTTTATACATATAAATATATAAATGTAACGAATATATATATTTACTCAATTATTGGCAGGCCAAGATGAGTGAGAAGTATCCTCCTTACAGTGCCACTGCTTTGGTGTGTTTGTTTGCATCGATCCAAGCTACTGTGTATGCGATGCTTGTTGAGAGAGACTGGTCAAAGTGGAAACTTGGTTGGAATATCAGACTTCTAGCTGTTCTTTACGCGGTATATGTCATTAACATTCCTGCCTTTTAAATAATATAAAATAAGTGCTTTGTGCATTAATTTTCCTACAAGTAAATATATCAATAAAATATAAATGTTGAATCTCATATTTTCTCCTAGCTAGGAGTTGTGTCAAAATTTTCTCTAGCTCTTATCTCTTTGATATATATATATATATATATATATATATATATATATATATATATATATATATATATATATATATATATATATAGTCAAACCCTATCTATCTTCAACCTTAAACCGACTGGTTGTAACTTAAATATAATGAATGTCATGTCCACAGCCATATCTAACGTATGAAAGGTGCGCTTTAAACTTTTACAGGGAATATTGCCATCAGGAATATGTGTTACAGCAATGGCTTGGTGTTCAAATGTGAAGGGTGCATTCTTTGTATCTGCTTTCTATCCTTTGATGCTTGTGTTTGTTGCAATTGCTGGATCTCTCTTTCTTGAAGAGCATTTACACTTGGGCAGGTGTTTATCTAATAAACTAACACTTCTTATAATTCTCATAAAAAATAATCTTCATTAATTATAGGTTTTGTAGCTAGCTAGATCATATATATATGTTCGTGGAGCATGCTTATAAACTGCTAAATTAATATTTCATGCATGCAACAGCTTAGTAGGAGCTATATTCATAATATTAGGCCTATATGGAGTGTTGTGGGGAAAGAACAAGGAGCTAAAGCAGACTTCCAAAATTATATCCTTAAAAGGGTCAACAGAATTGGTACCAACTGATCAATCTATGTTTATAAATTCTATTCATAATCAAGCCCAAAGTACTAGTATAATTGTTTCTGTACAACCTGATGACCCACAAAAAGTTGCCAACTAGTATATTTGTACGCATGTGCTCGAGAGGTGAACCTACACTAGGCCATGCCCAAAATCGCTTCAGATTAATTGTATTTAAAGATATATTGGTTTCCAATTAATTGTTTTATTATTATTATTTTTTTTTGATGAATTTGAATCCTCCAAAATTCATCAAATTAAAACTGATTTTGGAACTCTGGTTCCGCCACTGCATGTACAAGATGAAGTTACTTTGAGCTTTAAATGTATTTATACCTACTTATTATTCAGTAACAAACATATAAACATATTCCACCAAAAAAACAAAAACAAACATATAAATATTGTCTCATTTTTCATAAACTTAGAAGCAAAATAAAAAACTATACCAAATGGAACTTTATAAAAAAAAGTGACAAAAAAAATTGAAAGATCTTGGACTGATAATTAATCGTGTCCTGGAATAATATTTTGGATCCACCACTGCTTCACTAAACACCATTTTTCAATTTATTTCCAACACTATCCATTGCCCACCACTCTGCCCACTACTTTAAATTCAAAGATTAAGTGGGAGATTTTTTTATTTTTTAGTTTTTTTTTCCTTTTCTCCTAATGTTCCTTTTGGATTTGGCTATGAATTAACCATAGTCTCTCAATTTGGTAATTGTCTTCAATTTAATCACATTGAAAGCTTAAATAACAAATTTTACAGGAGCCCCAATCGAAATTTAACAAAAAAGTAGTAATATATATATATATATATATATATATATATATATATGTATTGAACCTACTATTATTATAACTAGTAAGAAGAAAAATATTCAAATAGACAACCCGAACAAACGAATCAAAGTTCAATCATTTCCCAAATATGAATAAACTCCTCCTCTTATAGAAAATTGTCCCCTTGAAATATTTTATTGATTAAAAGCCCTTAAATTTAAATTTGGCATCTATATATATATATATATATATATATATATACACACACACATATATAGGCTTTTCATACTTTTTCCACATAATATATAAATGTGTACGTAACGATGATTCCCTCCTTAAATAAAATAATGAAACAATTTAAAAAATTTCTCCTTATAAAAAGGGTTGAAAAGAAACATTAGAAAAAGTTTATGCTAAAGTGTAAATGCATGCATTACATGTGGCTGTGTTTAATTAAGGTCAATTTAATTTTATACCACAAGAATAAACTTTTAATAGCATTCAACAATATAAAGAACTTCTATGTACCATTTTTTATGCATTGCCCTACAGATGAATACACAGTTACACATGTATAGCACTTCCACAACTCTGGTATATTTTGTAAAAAATTCAATGGTTGAAATAATGTAATGTCGTGAAGCATTATTCAAATTTAAAGCTTGGGGATAATTACACTTTTAAGTGCTAAACCGGCACGATCTATGTATTTACAACTTCAACTTCAAGTCTCTTTTGTAATTAAAGTAACTTACTTTAGTATAGTTAATGGTGTTAGGTATATTATTTTCCAAGTATACTTTGCAATAGCTAGGTTGTCAGTGACACCCTTGTAATATTTTACATTGCATGTTACCCAACATATTTTGAAAAATTACATTTTAGCATCTCATTTCTGGGTTAATTTCATAGGAGCTCCTGTATTTTGACTTTTTACATCACATTTCGTGCCTTAGCATGCGCGCTTGCCGTGTCTTATTGTTTTCGCTATAAAAGTGGGAAACAGTTCTAATGAAATCAAAATTTCGTATATATTTAATATAAATATAAATATATATTATATTTTATTATTGGCATGCCAAGATGAGTGAGAAGTATACTCCATACACTGCCACTGCTTTGATGTGTGTTTTTGCGTCAATCCAAACAACTGTATATGCAATGTTTTCTGAGAGAGATTGGTCAAAGTGGAAGCTTGGTTGGAATATCAGACTTTTAACTGTTCTTTACGCGGTATATTAATTTCATTATATTAATCTTGTTAATTATACATTAAGTACTTATGCATTAATTTTCACTTAAGTACATTATATATATATTTTTGGTGAATCTTAAGTACATTATATATAAATGTTAAAAACATATTTTCCTCCTAAGAAATTCTTTCTAAATTGTATCAAATGACTCTGTAGCTTCTATCTCTTGAGTGCTTTAGCCAAACCCTGTTAATCCATGTTCATGGTATAGTATTAGACAAACGCAAACCCTAAACAAAACAGTTATATATATATATATATATATATATATAATGATTGTCCATGGCTACATATCAAGGTCACTAAGTTTAATGAAGAATTATATTTTTCTTTCCGCTTATTCTTTTAGAGTTAATTGTACTTTACTAAAACATTTTAAATAAATTGATAATTAAGAGTATCAATAAAAACATTTTAAACTAGAGGGCTTAAATTGAGGGCTTTTTTTTTTTTTTTGAAATTAGAGGTTATTGAAGTTCATTTTTTTTAATAATAGAGTGAAGGGATTCGAGCGAGCTCGGATAATTGCTGAAAAAATAGTGGTGTTTTACTATTGGGCTGGCCCTATGGAACAATTATAGTATTCAGTTAGTTTTTTGTTTATAAATTAAGAATAATGGAGGGTACCTACATTTTTTCTTATTAGAGATTTAATTGCTATTTGTACTAATTGTTTGTCTGTGCTTGATAATTAAGGATTTTGTTAAGAGTTGGATACATTCAATTTACAGGGAATATTTCCCTCAGGAATATGTGCAGCAATAATGGCTTGGTGTTCAAAGGTTAAGGGTGCATTGTTTGTATCTGCTTTCTACCCTTTGATGCTTGTGTTTGTAGCAATCGCTGGATCTCTCTTCCTTGATGAGCATTTACACCTGGATAGGTTTCATGCATTCTTAATATAAAAGGTTTACAGATTTATGTTTTTCCTTATAATTGCTGATTTTGACTGCTAAAAATTCTCATGCAACAGCTTAGTGGGAGCAATATTCATAATATTAGGCCTATATGGCGTGCTATGGGGAAAAAATAAGGATCTAAAGCAGACTTCCAAAATGATACCCTTAAAAGGGTCAAGAAAATTGGTACCAACTGAAGCTACATCAATTAGTTGCATTCATGGTGATGAAGCCCAAAGTACTAGTATAGTTCTTTCTGTACAATCTGACCAAGAGAATGTTTCCAACTAATAGTTCTTTCTGTTATTAATTATTTAATAACAAAAATTACTGTTATTATTGTCTCAAATTCTGCATAAAAAACTTAACCTATATTATCATTAGCTCTAATTAATATGACATTTACTAGATAGAATGACTAAAATGGTAAGGTGGTGGGGGAAAAGATAGACGATGAACAAGACAAGCATATATATATACCCCTAATGTTATTATTGTCTCAAATTAATAAAGACCAGGGAATCTAACAATGACACTTTATTTTTTAATATATTAATTTCCATTCTCTCATTTTATTTATTTATCTTCTTTCTCTCTCTCACAAAGGTTCATTTGAGTCCATGGTTAAATACATTCTAGTATACTATCGTTTGACATATATATACATTTCGGGTCCCTCTATTTTTTAAATTAAGTTGCGATTTGGGGCATCAATTTTTAAGCTGTTGCAATTTGGTACCAAACCGTTAACTATTAACATTAGATTTTCTTTTTCCTCTTGTGTTGTAAAATAGTTCAAGCTGCTTAAACGCAAACAATTTTTTTCTTACGAAATAGATTTATGACTTTTTGCTTAGGCTTTTTTGGAGTTGGAAGGAAATGATGTGTCTGTGGGTTTCAAACTTTGTCTATACAATTTGTAAAGCTGGAGTCACTGATATACTACTAATTTTCTGTGTATTTATTCATATTTGTTTTTCTTTTGCGCATGAATTTCTCGTCTTAAATGTGTGTGTGTCTATATACATACATTTATTATATATATATGTGTGTGTGTGTGTGTGTGTGTGTGTGTGTGAAACCAGAGGGTACCAATTAAAATGTATTTAACCCCTTATAAGTCTATCAATTTAGCAAGAACATAAACAATAACATTACTGAGGGCTATTATATTTGATGTTAAAGTGTATATGGTAATGAAAATATCGAATAATTGATAGCAAAAGTTACAAATAATAATAAATAATGGAACCACCATATGATAAATAGTAGATTTAAGGGCTGTTAGATTTTATGCTAAAGTATATAAGCATTATCTGAGTATTTGGCATCTTTGTTCTCTATTGATCTTTCTCAATGAAATTTATCACTTTGTCCAGAAAAAGAAAAAAGAAAAAGAAACATATGGGTCAAAAGAAGTTCATCTTCCAAGGTCAATTTAATTCTAGGATAAATTTTAAAATACATACCCCACTGTGTTTTGATATTTTGGCAGAATTATTCCTGTTCTGGAAAATTGCAATACTACAGCCCCCCTCACATTGCATTTTTATTTCAATCAACTGCTTTTACATAATAATGACTAATAGTATTAGAATTTGAGTAATTTAACCCTTTTTAATAAAATGCAAATTTTAATTTGAAAAATAATAAAAAAAATCAATCTAAAACATTGTGTTTGACGATGTTGATTGATTATAGGAAAATCTTTAAATAAACTTTTAAAACTTTTTTAAGTAAAAAATAAGAGGGTTAAAAGTGTCATCTTTATAAAAATATTTTACTTGACTAACAAATTTGGTTAAATTGAAATTAGAACGAAATGTAAGGAATTGTAATAAAATAAAAATGAATTGTGAGAGGCCGTAATTAATGTAATTTACAAAAATAATATAGTTATTTCAAAACACAGAGGGCAAAATGAAGTTTACACTAGGATTTATTGAAGAAACTTTTGATAAGCTAGCTAGCATCCATTAAGACAGAGACTTTAATTTTGCCGTATCAATATTTTTTATTTATGTGGTAGCGAATCTACATGATCGGTTTAGCTTTTCCACAGCCCCTATAATTACATAATGTACGTGCAGTACTCCCACTACTACGGTATTTTTATTTATTTATTTATTAAAATTAGATATAATTCAGTGGTTGAAATAATGCCGTGCCACATTATTCAAATTTGATGGTTCCAGCACCTAAATAATTGGGTTCTATGTAAGGCATAAGTACTTATACCACCGGATGGGATTAAGACTCGTCTATATATATGGATTATGGAATTTTATCTGTCACTGAGCAAGCTCTTAAAGGCTGGGGGGTTCTAAAATAGCAACCTATAAGTTTATCATTTTCTTAAAAAATGTCATCTTTTTGAGTCAGTCGGTGGCAAAACCACTATTTCCTTGGGTAGTGATTCTGAATTGGATCTCTCCATCCCTAAGTTTTCAGAAAAAAAAAAAATAAAATAGTCCACTAGTTATTAAAATAAATTAATATGTATGGTGTATAAATTCCCAGGGCAATTATATTATTTTGAAGTGGACTTTACTATATATATGTGTGTATAGTGACATATATCTAAGTCTCTAGGCTGTCGGTTGGAGTAATGAGGACTATTTTAATATATATTATGGGAGTAGTAGATATAGCTAGCTAGCGGTGAACATCATGATGAAGATTTGCAGATATTCTAATGGGCTTAAGCCAGTCTTCGAGTTTTGTATGGAGGTCTACATATTTATAAGAATATTGCCAAGTATGATCCAGAGACAAGATTTATGATTGCGTAGACATTAATATTTGCCTCGTTTCATTTCTTGCTCTGGATTTCTCTGTGGAAGGGTTAGTACTCTCACATATCACACTCTATTTTTGTTACTTATTATTTTATTTTTTTTCATATTGCTCACATTATATAAACAATAAAATTGAAAACAAAATTTAACTAAGCAACAATATATATCGAAATGGAAAATGCTTAGGATCTTTATGATTCCAAATATATTTCAAATGATATGACATTTACTATGTTATAGATAATTTTTAACTCATTTAATTAAAAAAATTAAAAAAGATTTAAGTTAACGTGAAATTTTTTTTAAGGTTTTAATAAAAAAAAACTAATTTTTTAATATATATATATATATATAATATAACATTGACACGTTATTTAATTAGAATATATTTAACATTTTAAAATTTCTAATATATCTCTCATATATATATATATATATATATATATATATGATAAATTGGAGGTCTGAAACAAAAGAGTTAGTGATGGACCTCTAATTTATCAAAAAACGAATAGCCACGCATTAGCCATGGCTGATTTATGGTTACGCTTAATTACGCCCCCCACGCAAAAGCCTTCTAGATTCGTAGATAGCTAAACATGCTTTAATAAAAAAAAAAAAAAAAAAAAAACTTTTGACTTGAGTGAGAAAATTTTAAATTTGTCACAATCAATTACATTTTGCAATAGAATTTGATTTTGTATTTTCTTCTGGTGATGATATGCATAGGAGTGCACTGATTAAATATACAAATTTGCAGGAAGATCAATAAAATTATATTTGATATGATGTTACTTATATAAAAAGAAATAATATAATTTATAAACTCATTAATTTACCCATATTATAGAATGGAAAGACCAAGATTGACATGGAAGATGAGCGCTCAACATTTCCATATGTGACATTTGCCTAAGAAATTCATATAATTTTCTGAAGAATAACACAATTGTGGGGTGCTATACCATGCGTAATGTGTAGGGCCATATAAAAAGCATTCAAATTGATACACATACATTCCCAACCTTATATATTGGAAATCTACGTGGATCAATTTGAATGCTTTCTACATCGCCCTACACATTACACATGTACAGAAATCTACGTGGCCCACTACTTTGGTGTTCTGTAGAAAATTATATAAAGTTCAGTGGTTGAAATAATGTTGGACAATTATTCAAATTTAATTGTTCCCGGAACATAATTAATTTTTTTTTATAAATGAAATGTAATAATATATTCTAAAGCAATATATTGGACTGGACTGGACTATATCTTCATTAAAAAGAAAAAATTAGATTGGAATATATTGGATAGAAATATTATTTTAATACAACTTTATATTGAATTGGACCATATCTCATATTAAAATTTAAATAATTTATTTTTTAAAAATAATGTGTACCTAAACTTTAAATTAAATAAATAAAAATATTAAAAAAGTGGAAAAAAAAGGAAAAGAAAAGAGTAGAATACTAGTGTATATGGAATGTTCTTCGTAGAATAATTGAAGACTCTAATGAGTTTTTCTTGACTTCAACAAACTACAAAACAGGGAAAATTGTTTGTTGAAGCCAAGAAAAACTCATTAGATTAATGTGTTATGAAAAAAACTATATATATATATATATATATATATATATTACATTATGAAGACTCTAATGAGTTATTTTCCAAATGATGACATTATGTTCCTTTTATGATTGCCACATTACCATGGTGCTTTTTAATTTTTAATAAAATAGTCCAATTAATGCTAGCTAAATTGGTCATGATCTCATCACATGAAGATTACAATATTTGTCACTTATAGTTTATTGTATATGAGGTAATCAGTGACCTAACTTGACCTAACTTTATGGTCAGATAGTAAGAATCTTATTAATTAATTGTATGCATATACAGAACTCCATGAGTAGTTTCTTAAATATATATATATATATATATATATATATATATATATATATATATATTGAGTATACAATACAGTAGCTAGCTGAAGTTCATGACGATGAAGATGTGGAACTTTGTTAGTGGGCTTAAACCAGTGTTATTAATGGTATTAGTTCAAGCTTGGTTTGGAGGAGCACATGTTGGTTATAAGATGGCTTTGTATGATGGTATGAGCGCCAAGATTATGGTCGCTTACAGATTTATATTTGCCTCAGCCTTCATGGTTGCTCTTGCTTTCTTTGTGGAACGGTAAGTATATATCTCATATATCACACACTATTTTTGTCCTTAAATATGTATGTGTGTGTGTGTATATATGTATATATATATATTTTTTTTTTTTTAATTTTGTTCTTTCATTATTCACGATATATAAAAAGTAAAAATAAAATATAATTAAGCTGTAATATTTTTTTGTTTTGTGTGATTCATAATGATATATATATATATATATATATAGGTAAAACATAATGTAATATATATATATATATATATATATATAGTAATTTGCAGTCGTTTTTTCCAGCCCAGTCGTGTTAGTTTTAGTCAGAATTACAGCTTTAAGATAGCCTCCGTTAGCCATGTTTGGATTTGGATAACACGCTCCTTAATCACCACTTTGCATTGATGATAAGCATAACCTTGTCATCTGCAATAATTGAAACAGTCAGGTAATGCGGTTAATAACACATTGTCTCCTGTAATGCCGCACTGAAGTTAGGAAACTTACTTGTATCTCTATCTTTGTTATTTTTTAAAATTAAATGGTTTATTGAAAAATTGTAAAATAGATATGGCTATGAGGCCCAAAAGATGGTGGCTGATCACGGATTTCTTAATTAAATTGAACAAAAATAAATAAATAAAAAGCAACTTATATGTTTATGCTGAATAGGAGTTCACTGACCAATTTAATAATAAATGATAATCCTATAATATTTTTATAAGTAAAACTTTTTAATACAATTTGTATTACATCTAATATGTAAGGAGATTAATAAGTTTAATATATGTGTGAGTACGTGGGACTTGTCGATAACTTGATATATTGTAATATTAATACAATTATATATATATTAAAAAAAAAACAGGTGATGTACCGTGCAATTTATATATTTTACTAATTATATTCTTTTTTGATAATAATAAATGCATTAGCACAAAAAAGAATCCATAAAAATATTACACAGCAGCATCACCTGCTCAGCCAAAATTAAATCCATAATACAAGAGGAATAAACTCTAAAGAGAATTCATAAAAAACAAAAGCACGCTTAATAGAAAGTAACAGCTTTGCTACTGCATCTTCTGCTCTTCCATTTTACTATTCCATCTGTAGTGTTCGGAAGTGTTTTACTAATTATATTCTCAATATAGGAAGAAAAGGCCAAAATTGACATGGACGATCAGCTTTCAAGGATTTCTTTATGCGATATTAGGGTAAGAAAAGTGATCAAATCCTCCAAATTTAATTATTAATTTTTTCGTGTTCAAGAAAAGTTTGACTCACTGGCGAGCATCTCCAATGTATTATATGGATTGCTATCTATGTGGCAAAGGAATTTAGAGGGTTTACAATCTATGTCGCATAAACGTCTGTTTAAATCAAAATGGTAAGTGTCTCTAATATATCTGTGAATTGCAATCTCTGGCATAGGAGTATGGAGGGTTTACATCTAATGTGGCGTAGAAGTCTGTTCAAATTAAAATTCATTTCCAATGCGGTTAATTAATGATGTGTAAATCATCAACGTGATGTCTATTTCCTATTTTATTTAAAACAATTATTTTTGGTAAAACATTAAATACTCTGAGACTTTTTAAAATTAGATATTCAGTTAGATAGTGTTTATTTTTTCCTGTAACATCAGCTCGGCAGGGGTTGTAAGAAGATTTATATATATATATATATATACATATATATATATATATATATATATATATATATGATCGTCTATATTTGATATTTCTTAAGTGAAAGAATTTTTTTTAGCTATTTATATCTCCAATAGATGCTTCGTCATGTTCTTGGTTGGGTATTTAAATTTCGTAACTCTGTTTATTTTTATTTTGATTATTATTATCATTATTTTATAACTATAATCTAATAGATACTAACTCTGTTTTAAAAATTGATTTAGAGGATCAATGGTTCACAATTTATATGCTGAGAGCTTGAGTTTAACATCGGCCACATTCGTATCTGCCATGTCCAACCTCATTCCTGCTTTGTCATTTATCTTAGCTGTAATATTCAGGTAATCTTTTTGAATTCCTTCATGTTAACCGTTTAATTAATTAAATTCGTAATAATAATTCTGCTACTGTTTTGCATATTTTGTACTGATAATAATTACCTCCTTTTAAATTGATTTGTGTGTATTCTTGTTCAAATTTCATCGTTAACTTCATTTAATTTTGTTAATTTCGTTTAAAGTAAAATAGATTAAGATTTTTATCAGCTAATTTCCTCAATACCCCATTTAATTAGGATGGAGAAGTTGGGAATTGGATCATTGGCAGGAAAAGCTAAGGTAGTGGGAGTGATGGTAAGTATCGGTGGTGCAATGATTTTCATTTTTTGCAAAGGATCAGAAATTAAGATTTTGTCAACCAGCATCAACTTGCTACAAAATTATCATCAACCCACTATCCACCACCACACCGATCAAGCCTTGGGCTCGTTCTTGTCCATAGCTAGTTCTTTATCTTCCAGTATTTGGTTATTACTTCAGGTAACATTCTAATTCCTTTTAAAGATTAACTAAATGTGAAAATAGTCATATTATTGACGTTTAATACTTTTCAGTGCCCACTATTTTGGCCCAATTTCAGTTAGTCCCTCTTTCAAATGCATGATTCCCACTATAAAATGAGAGATGGTTCCTATTAAATTGATTTGAACTTTATACATATAAATATATAAATGTAACGAATATATATATATTTATTCAATTATTGGCAGGCCAAGATGAGTGAGAAGTATCCTCCTTACAGTGCCACTGCTTTGATGTGTTTGTTTGCATCGATCCAAGCTACTGTGTATGCGATGCTTGTTGAGAGAGACTGGTCAAAGTGGAAACTTGGTTGGAATATCAGACTTCTAGCTGTTCTTTACGCGGTATATGTCATTAATATTCCTGCCTTTTAAATATTATAAAATAAGTGTGATTTGTGCATTAATTTTCCTACGAGTAAATATATCAATAAAATATAAATGTTAAATCTCATATTTTCTCCTAGCTAGGAATTGTGTCAAAATTTTCTCCAGCTCTTATCTCTTTGATATATATATATATATGTATAGTCAAACCCCTATCTATCTTCAACCTTAAACCGACTGGTTGTAACTTAAATATAGTGAATGTCCACAGCCATATCTAACTTATAAAAGGTGCGTTTTAAATTTTTACAGGGAATATTGCCGTCAGGAATATGTGTTACAGCAATGGCTTGGTGTTCAAATATGAAGGGTGCATTCTTTGTATCTGCTTTCTATCCTTTGATGCTTGTGTTTGTTGCAATTGCTGGATCTCTCTTTCTTGAAGAGCATTTACACTTGGGCAGGTGTTTATCTAATAAACTAACACTTCTTATAATTCTCATAAAAAATAATCTTCACTAATTATAGGCTCTGTAGCTAGCTAGATCTTGTATATATGTTCATTGAGGATGTTTATAAACTGCTAAATTAATATTTCATGCATGCAACAGTTTAGTAGGAGCTATATTCATAATATTAGGCCTATATGGAGTGTTGTGGGGAAAGAACGAGGAGCTAAAGCAGACTTCCAAAATTATATCCTCAAAAGGGTCAACAGAATTGGTACCAACTGATCAATCTATGTTTATAAATTCTATTCATAATCAAGCCCAAAGTACTAGTATAATTGTTTCTGTACAACCTGATGACCAACAAAAAGTTGCCAACTAGTATATCTGTACACATGTGCGCAAGAGGTGAACCTACACTAGGCCATGCCCAAAATCGCTTCAGATTAATTGTATTTAAAGATATATTGGTTTCCAATTAATTGTTTTTATTATTATTAATATTTTTTTGATGAATTTGAATCCTCCAAAATTCATCAAATTAAAACTGATTTTGGAACTCTGGTTCCTCCACTGCATGTACAAGATGAAGTTACTTTGAATTTTTAATGTATTTATACCTACTTATTATTCAGTAACAAACATAAATATATATAAATATTGTTTCATTCTTCTTAAACTTAGATGCAAAATAAAAACTATACCAAATGGAACTTTATAAAAAAAATTGAAAGATCGTGGACTAATGATTAATCGTGTCTTGGAATAATTTTTTGGATCCACCACTGCTTCACTAAACACCATTTTTCAATTTACTCCCAACATTACCCATTGCCCACCACTCCACCCTATATTTTAAATTCAAAGATTAAGTGGGAGATTTTATTTTATTTTCTAATGTTTCTTTTGGATTTGTCTATGAATTAGCCATAGTCTCTCAATTTGGTAATTTGTCTTCAATTTAATCACATTGAATGCTGAATAATAAATTTTACAGGAACCCCAATCGAAATTTAACAAAAAGGTAGTTATATATATATATATATGTATGTATTGTAATTTTATTATAACTAGTAAGAAGAAAATTATTCAAATAGACAACCCGAACAAACGAATCAAAGTTCGATCATTTCCCAAATATGAATAAACTCCTCCTCTTATAGAAAATTGTCCGCTTGAAATATTTTATTGATTAAAAGCACTTAAATTTAAATTTGGCATCTATATATATATATAGTATACATATATAGGCTTTTCATACTTTTTTCACATAATATATAAATGTGTACGTAACGCTGATTCCCTCTTGAAATAAAATAATGAAACACTTCAAAAAAATTCTCCTTCTAAAAAGGGCTGAAAGAAACATTAGAAAAAGTTTATGCTAAAGTGTAAATCCATGCATTACATGTGGCTGTAATTAATTAAAGAGAAACAAGACATGGCAGGGTCAATATAATTTTATTCTACAAGAATAAACTTTTAATAGCATTCAACAATATAAAGAACTTCTCTGTACCATTTTTATTGTATGTGGTTGGTAATCTACCACGACCTGATCAATTTTTTTATTTTTTTTTTCAATGCATTGCCCTATAGATGAATGCACAATTACACATGTATAGCACTTCCACAACTCTGGTATATTTTGTAAAAAAAAAACAAAAATAGATATAATTCAATGGTTGAAATAAAGTAATGTCGTAAAGCACTATTCAACGTTTAAGTGCTAAACCGGCACGATCTATATATTTACAACTTCAACTTCAAGTCTCTTTTGTAATTAAAGCAACTTACTTTAACATAGTTAATGGTGTTAGGTATATACTTTTCCAAGTATACTTTGTAATGAGCTAGGTTGTCAGTGACATAATCCTACTCTATAGTTTCTAGTTAGATTCTTAATTAGTTGTATATAAATAGAACACCACTATGAGTTTCTTAATTATATATTTTGTTGTTGCCATAGCTAGCTAGCTGTGAAGTTTATGTTAAATATGTGAAATAGCGACATTAATGGGCATAAACCAGTGTTATTAATGGTAATAGTTGAAGCTTTGTATGGAGGCGTAAATGTTGTCTATAAGATGGCTATTTATGATGGTATGAGCGTGAAGGTTATTACTGCTTACAGATTTATATTTGCAGCTGCCTTCATGCTGGCTCTTGCTGTCTTTGTGGAACGGTAAGTACTGTTGTATATTACACTCTATTTGTTATTTAAGGGTTTAATACAACTTTAAAACCTCAAGTTTGGTCATATTTCAATTAGGGCTCTTTTAAGTTTTTTCTTTCAATTGAGACGCTCTAGTATAATACCATCTCTTTTTTATTAGCTTTTTATATATGCCTTATATTTTTGAAAATGACATAAATAAGCGCTCAATTTTCCTTTTTGTTGCAATGACACCCTTTTTTGTGCACAAATTTCTTACTTTTTTATAGGTAAACTATTGTTCACCTTACGGTAGGATGCAATAAAAATGAAATATGAATGTGTTGCTATAATTTTCAAAGATGCAGAGGTATATTGAGGGGACAATAGATCAACTAGTTACAAAATTATCATCAATCCAGAGGATAGCAGATTTGGTCAAAGCAGAATGGTAACTAAATACCAAGAATGACAAAGACAACGATCATGAAAACAATTGAGTACGAGCAATCTCCTTAAAATCTCACCGTATGGGACCGATAACGAATTCAAAAAGCAGAAACATGGTCCAAGAGGCTTCAATTATAACAAATATAATTTACAGATTTCTTCAGCCTCACCTACAAACAAGAACTACATATTGAATTCTACTTCTGAGGGAGACAACTGCAATTCATGAAGGATGTTACTAATCATTTGTTTCAATGTGCCTGTGGGACTTGACTCGTTCCTAGTAAACCTCCTCGAATATCCAGAAGCTAAAAGCAGCTGGACTTATTCTACAATTAAAATAAGCAAGAGGCCTCAATCATAACACACATAAAAGACGAGGTCATTTCTACAAGACACGGTTTAAGAAGCTTTCGACCACCCAATTCAAAATTAAAAGGCGATTCGTGAGACAAAGAAGAGAATGTTAAAACGTTGGAGACTAATTGCATTCCTAAACTACAATCGGTTTATGTCTCAAAAAACCGAAGCTCTATCATAAATTCTTGTTGCTTTGGAGAATACCAAGCAACCGCCTTGGCTGAACCAAGGACCTGTAATGCATATTCAATACCAAATGTTGGTTCATCCACTTGTATCTTCCATCCTTGGTTCCTCAAATCAAGTGCCACTCCAGAGTCAACCCTAAAGCTGAAAGGTCCAGCAATCTGTGACCAAAATAGGAAACTTGTTACAAGTGGTTAGAGAAAAGCATATTGAAACTACACAACCGTAGATAAATAATCAAGTTACAAGTTGTACAAGTCAATAATCAAGTGACAAGTAGTACTAATCAATTAATCTAATAGAAAATTACATATCATCAAAATAACTTCCAAAAATCAAATTTAAAAACGAGATTATGTTCAAGTTTTTCCTATTTCCATGCGCCTACTCCAGACACCCTTCTAGCATTACCCTGAATTACAGTGCCGGAAACAGAGGCAGGAGAAGTTTGAATGGAAGAAGAATAAGAAAAGAAGAAAAAGTTAGCCTAGAAACATTGAAAACTGGTGCTCAAAAATTAAGGTCCATCCTTTCTGAAATCATGTGCCTGCAATTATTGTAAAAATAGATAAAACACCGGATATTGTGATAGAAATACATGTACCTGCTGCTGAAAAGAAAGGGTTGTGTTAGGGCAAACAGCCTGAAGAGCTTCCATACTTGGTTGTTGAGAGTTGAAAAAATCTTGTGCTAAACGTATAGCACCTGAAAGGAATTTAGAACCAGAAGGAAAATCTAGACGGGCATGAAATCTGGAAAGGTCTAGAAATAGCCTTTGGAAGTTTCCATGCTGGGCTGTAAATGACAGAGTTCCAAATAGATCTGCTACAAAGGCAGATTTTATTCCAGGAGCTCGAAGGCAAAAACCTCTTAAACTTTGGAAATCATCTAGCAGTTGTACCCTACTTGAATTATCCCCAAAAGCAGCAGTCATAGCAGCACCTATGTGCATGAAAAAATGCATTTCAAATTTTAGTTGGCATGAATTACACATATCAATTTGGTATTGGCTATAGAAATCAATTCGTAGAGAGAGTAAACACATTCATTAACCAGTGTACCCTTCAATGAGCTATAAATATTGAAAGTCCACATGCTATCACACCTCACTTGCAAGAGAATTTATATGGAGTTTGGACTGCAAATCCGGCAGGACTCTAGTTCCAACTTCCAAGGTATTTATATGCTATTTACAATAGTATGATGGGTTAATTTCAACCTACTAGCCTTAAGCATTTATCCTTCAGCCAAGCAAATGAGCTTCCATGAATTCAGCAAATGATGAAGAATTGTCATACCAATTATCCCCGAAGTTGAAATCTGAGGATTTGAAAGGAAAATATCAAATGGTTGCACCATTTTCAATTTCTGAGCTTTACTTCTCCAAATGTCAATATTCTTCTTAAAGGAAAAAGCACTTTTGATAGACAAACCAGGAAGCAGAGTAGCAGGTACTTGCTTACTCTGATCGCCATCAAACTGTTTGGGCATGCCCGAATTATGGTGCATGCACAGATGATAACTTGCACCAGAGTCACAAGCAAGAGAAGCAAGATCAATTGCCACTGAAAAGGGTACATCCCAATAATTTCCAGGCTTGTCAACGAAAAGTCCTGGCCACGCTGCCTCCATTGTTAAATTATGATGAGGAAACTGCAAGAAGATGAAAACCAAATTGTCAATGACATTCAATGCAAAAAAAGAAAAAGAAAAATGGAATGCCAGGATAATCAAACAGCATAAAGATAATTAAAATTCTCCTTGATAAAAGATGAAGAAAGATATCAAGCATCATTTAACAAGCAGGATACAAACAAAAAGAAGCCACAGGCTGCAGCAAACCATTTAAACCACATCACCTACAAAAACACAAAAAATAAAATAAAATAATAAAAAAATTAGACATAAACTAGTTAACAATCCACATCAGATACTAGAAGGAAAACTCCATGGAGATGTCAAATCCAACCAGCAGAAAGCCTACAATTAAAATGTGAACTTCTTGAAGGACTTGTAAGCTAAATTCTTGTAGAATCATCTGGCCCTCACAGAGAACAATTTTAATTGGGGAATGACAACTATCCAGATATTCTAAGTCCGAACTATGATTTGATAAGGTTGAAATTGATAAAAATAAAGTGTATGAAGCTTAAAAAGAAGACTTGCCTTATGATGAAAGACTGCTTTCTTCCGAGAAAATTTGTTATCAGCGAAAGAGTCTAAACTAACAAGCAATGTATCATCAGGAGTTAATAACAACTCGGAGCAAAAACCAAATTCATATAAAGATTTATCCTTTAGGTGTCTAACAACGTTTTGCAGAAACGGGGTTGCCGATTGTGGTGTCTCTCGACTACCCATCACCAAAGACGCCAACTTTTGCACATTGAACTGACCCAGTACCGTACCAAACCTGCATAGCTTTTCAAACCAAATATCAGTCATTACCAATTGCATAAAACACCACAATTCGCTTCATTCAACAAATCTATCATACACCTAGAATGCACTCCCACTGCTGAAGAAAGAAAGAGACAGCTGAGGAAAAGGTTACCAATTGTTGGAAAACGGAATGGTGAGGACTCGCTGCAAAGCAAAGCCAATGTCACCGGCGTACAAAGGGACAAAAGGAGCGGCCATGAAACGCTGCATGAAATCAATCTGTTTGGCCCTCGAAAGTCTCGCGCCTCTCGACAGACCCAAAGGCAGTGGGTCAGCCGGAACCGCCTGGGCCACACCATCCAGTGTCCTCGGCGTCGACGCATCCACCTCCCACAACCCTTCTCCATCCGTTACCCATCCTATCTTCCTCATCCTTACCAATTCCCGGTTCTCAAATTTTCATATATGATTCAGCATTAACATCACCCATCTACTATACAACATTTTAAAGCGTTTCTCTATCACCAAAAAAAAAAAAAAAAATTTAAAGCGTTTATTCGAACAAAATTAGGCTATTTAAAATATTTTAAAATTATCATTAAAGCATTAAATTATCTATTTCAATTTTCATTAAGTAATTCTAAATGCAATTTTAGGTTTTATGGTCAATTTCAAAAAAACTTTTAATAGTTGTCTTTAAAATTTAAATGCTGTTTTTTTTTCTTTATTTTTTTCGAATAACGTCGGCACTTTATGAATTATACCCACCACAATGTTATGATTATTAAAATTTAAGAATATAAGTTTTCACTGAATTACTAAAAAATATAAATAAATAATATCAAATTTGATAAGACCAAAATATAACATAGGAAAACAATAAAAAATATGCCTACAGTATTAATACTTTTGGTTGGAAAAGGCTTGAAAATATTGGTTATGATTTTGATAACTCGAAAGTAGTATATACATATATATATATATATATATATATATATATATATATATATATATATAAAATGTCAAAATGAAGCTTCTTCAAAAGGAAATTTAAGAGGCGAATTAAGCTCAAGTAAAAGTTTTAGGGGATTTCTGTAATTAACGCTTCTTACTTTTAACCCTCTAGTTTTTCAATAACTAAAAAGTAAATATCATTACTGTCCCATTCTACGGGAAACTTCCCAAACGATAACTACGTAGCTCTGTCTCTTCCACTTCTCTTCATCTACAATTTGAAAAACCGAAAAAGAAAAAACTATACCAAACAAGACCTGTATATAACATCATCAGCTCTAATAAATGACATTTACTAGGCAGAGGTTGAGGTAAAAGGTGGAAATGAACAACACAAGCATATGTACATACACCTAATTTTGACCCAATAATAACAAAAAATAAGAAAATTTATATAAAAAAAAAGAAAAAGGGAAAAATGATGGTCATTACAGTGAGAGTTATAATCAACATCTGAAAAAGTCTGCGCCGTCCTCGATTTCATCTGTTTTGATACACCCACTTTGTGCCATAAGTATTCTGTACACTCTCTTTGAACAAACCTCACCTAATCGTCTGTCACCACCAAGCAACCCCTCTGTCGTTAGGTCCTTGAGCAAGAATTCTTTTTCATGTACCTGTCATTTTTCATATATGAGCCAAATATTTTTTTACAAAAAATGCCTTCAACACAGCCATGAGAATTATAGAATTAGTAAATTTATGTTTGCAAGTTGGATTCCATCAAGGAAACGAAAAAATAAAAGAAAATAAAATATTTACACGTTTTCATGGAAAACAAAACTTCATCTTTCTCTTTCTTATAGCACATTTTATATTTTCTTCATGATTTTCTTTGGAACAAACAATGAATGCTAAAATCTTAACGGATATATTACACCAAGGAAAGAAAAAAAAATAAAAGAAAATTAAATCAAATTAAACTCGTGGTCTAGAAATTCATTTCTCCGAAAAAGTAAAGGGAAATGTGAAACCCACAATGTTGTAAATACCTTGATCACTAACCTTTTGAATAGACCTTTGGTGAACAGCTCACCAAGTTGTGTTTAGAAGGTGAAATTCATGGTAGCAGAGATAAATATAAAGGTTCAAATAACTTTTAAAGCTACATGTTTTGAAACATGTATGTTAGGCCATAATTTACTTAAAGGCTATGTTAGAGGCCAAAATTTGCTTGACTAACAAAAGAAGGAATTGACGGAGATCTCAATGAAAGCAGGAAAGAAACCTCCCTTGACTATAAGTTAAATATCAGGTTTGTACAAATTTCGATGCTTGTCCCTTCCTTGTTTGTTAGTAATCAAGTCCGATTCCTGAGGCTAACCTAAAGCTTTTTCGTTCTAAGGCCGTGTGGATGCAACATTAAGATTCTAATGGTCTTGTCAACAGTCATCAGGAAGTGAGAGTTAATGATATTTTTAGATAAGTTTGGAGGTCCTGTTTGAGCAACTAGAACAAGGTCGCTGTTGGTAACCTGATGCATAGAAACAAACATTTCTGGTTAGACTGGGGAGATTTAAAGGTCTAGAAAGAAAAATGTTTCCCCCTTTTTCCCGATATATGGAAAAACAGTCGAACATAGGTTTTGCCAAGAGCCCAAAATTTTTGGTGTGTCATATGGTAACAGATGGCCTTGCTTGTGCAGGATTACATTAACCGGACATGAAATGTCAAAGCACACAAAGTATGCACCTTAACCTCCCTTAGAAATTGAGGCCCCTAAAAATTTAGCAGCAACTGATCGACTGTAGGTGACATTAGACAACTACACTTCATGAGGTCCCATAGGAGATCAAAAAACATCGGTGGTGGCCCTAACCTGAAAGATGTCAATGTATATTTGACTCCTAAGCAATCAGAATATAGCAATATATCTTCCCAAGGCTACCAGATATACCAATATTGAAGTATATATACCTCAAAAACCAAAAAACTAAAAACAAAAATAAAATATGATAAAAGTAAGTATATATACATCTACCAAAAAAAAAAGTCTCACATGAACAGAAGGGCTCAGGTATATCATGGTGCCAATTAGAAAGAGTCATATTTGCTATTACTTACAGATTTAATTGGGTCCATGTAAACACTCAAAAGAGATTTCATGGTGGGGTACTTCTTCCAAATAGCAATAGCAAATCGTGGCTGTACCTTTGGTATAGCTACCAAAGCTTTTAACCTGGATATAAATACTATATCAGGAACACAAATGGAATGCTTACATATAAGCTATACAAGAAATAAAATAAAACTAAATAGAAAATATTAATGAAAACAGTAAGAGAAGATTCATTCCTTACCAAAACGTTTTATTTTCTAGAACACAAGTTACTATAACTAGTTGTCATATTCATTTCCAAAAGGTTTAATAAATTGAACCTAATCAAAACATAGGACTAAAACGCTCGCCTTCAGCTGGTTAAAATGTAGGATTAAAGCACCATTGTCCTGAACTCCCTACAAAGATGTTTCTGGCTCAACTCAATAATGATGTGGGAAGAATATTAATGCTCCATTATAGGTCGACCATACAATTATCTGATTTCTTAAAAATAAAAGGCACTACTCATGGTGGATGAACTCTAAAAAGCCATTTGCGATCCACCAAAAGATATGTCATCATTTATTTCATTCCTTGTAAATAAGAACATGAAATATGAGCATCCCCATTTGGAAGCACACATGCACATACAGACATGTATGCATACAACATACAAACCACAATAGCAAGAACAAATCTTCCACATCTGCTCGAAATGCTCCAATCTCACCACAAAATTATTGCCACAATAGGAATTAGGATGCAATAACTGAGAGACAGATAGGTTCCAACATCACAACAACCATAATAATCCACCAAATTCCATTCCCAGAAAAGTGATTCTATCTGGTGCTACAAATCCAATTAAATAACAGAGTAACTATTGTAAATATTGCTTAAAGTGAGTTGGAAGCATTTTTCTCAGACAATCATTAACGGAGAAAAAAAAAATTCAATAGAATGTTTAGTACTTCCTTTGAAGCAAAAACGTATCTTTTGAGGATGGATCAACAGTGATCTAAAAATAAACAGCTTAAATGCATTTCCTGCAGATTTAAATTATAAATTCCAACATTGAATTTTTTATAATATTATTGGAAGGGCAGATAAATATCGAATTTATCATAAATCAAAAATTAAATAATAGAAATATATAAAGAAGCAGCAAGGTTTTCTATGTTAAGGAAGAATTAAGAAAGAAACCCTAGCATTTCTCTCAAGACAAAACATAGAAAAAAAAATTAAAAACAAGCTGTGAGTCAGAAAATAATGAAGACCATGCACATTTGATAAATTTAAAACCCGCATTCAGAAGTAAAATTTGATGAGAGCTAAAAGTAGAAAATACATACACTCACCACAAGCTCTTTTTTATTAAATTCCGGTCAATAGAGTCCTTAGGAATAATGGACCCATTAGCATTTACTGAGAGTCGAGTTAACTTCTTTCTGCATGTTAATAACAAAGCAAGAAGCAGAATTAGAATAATGAATTGTTGAAAGGTTGAAATGCAGAGAAACATGTAGCCAGAACTATGGAAACAACACTTTAGCAATTCTGAAGAGCTGACTTGTGATTTTTTAACTCAAAGTAAAGAAAGAACCATGTACGATATCAATGTACAAATCTCATTGCATGACAGAGAAGTAATCAAGAAAATATTCATTTTCAGCACATACTCAAACCATAATGAGGGGTTCAAGTTCATCATAAGAATTATGAACGTATTTGTTACCTAAACTGGCAAGATGCTAGACTGCAGGTCAAACCTACAATATGCTCAGCTAGTTCAGCCTCATCTACACACTGCCTGGAATGTACTTTAACAAAGCGAGTTGTTAATTTTGCCAGCATCTGTAAGATAAATTACAGACATACAAAAATCTAAATAAACAACTTCAAGTATTTAGAATTCAGATTACTCCATAAAAACAGCATTTTGAGTTTGTAGTTTAACCTCCTCAACAGGTGGACGTCTCCAACCATTATTATTTGTTGGGTTCTTGTAATGTTCTTGTTCCCTACCACAGTAAAAAAACTGGTATTTCAATTTCTTGCAGTATTACACCAATGCTACTGGTTGCTGAGTTCCTTTTCTCTTCTTTCAATAGAAACCAAGGAAGAACAAGCACAATATACTAAAGTTAAAAGTTAAAAAGGAAGCTTGTACTTGCCAGGTTCAAAAAAAATAATAATAATTGCAATTCTTAAGAGTATATATCACCACAAACAGCAACTGATGCGAGAAAAAGTCGAACTTAAGCAACTATGTCCTTATCAACGGGTTAGTAGACAGTGGGAAAATTCGTACTACCACACATGCATGATAAAAAGTGATGGAAATATTCCTACATGCTTCTCAATTCTAATAAGCACATTCTACATTGTAGCAAATAG
Organism: Rhamnella rubrinervis; assembly: GCA_007844105.2. Taxonomy (NCBI): domain Eukaryota; kingdom Viridiplantae; phylum Streptophyta; class Magnoliopsida; order Rosales; family Rhamnaceae; genus Rhamnella; species Rhamnella rubrinervis. The sequence continues at coordinate 11,873,570 of CM017584.2, read as the reverse complement.
TACATATACATAGAATATTTTGTATTTTTTCCTAATCAACCTAGAGCAAAGAAATTGTACAAATTGTTTTCTTTATATTTACACTATCTAGAATCAAACACCACACTAGCACATTTGGGTATTAGTTTCTAGAACCTTTGGGTTATTTATGTAATTTGTCTCTAAACTATTATTATAAATATGAATATAACTCACTAGTGTGAGTATTCTTCTTTTCTTCAATAGTACATTCTTTTTCTTTCTCTCTCTTTTCTCTTTTTATTTCAATAATTTTAAAACCCTCATTAATTTATTTGCACATTTGTAAAGAGCTTCAAATTAAAAATTTAATTAAATAAAAAGTCAAAGTAGAATGACACAAAATCCAAATAACAAGAAGCATGACAATGACAACAATTATGAAAACAATTGCTATTAAGTGAAACCTTCTTGAATCTCTCACCTTTTATTAATAAATGACATTAACCTATTTGTTAGGTAACAAACTGTATGGGATGGATAACGACTTTGAACACCAGAAGCATGGTCCAATAGGGATTCATTGATAACAAAATTACAAAATTCTTCAGCCTCATATACGAGCACTACATATTGAATCTCTACTTCTTTGGGAGAAAGCTGCAATTCATGAAGAATGTTACAATAAGTACAAGGAAAATAAAATAATCAAATAAGAAATGTAAAAGCTATGGAAGAAAGCATTGAAAAAATAAATCCACATGTACTGTCTTATTAATAAGTAATTTTCTGTTAAAGCCAGTGACTCAACCATCTTTGAGAAGGTTTATGAATCAGGTTTAAGCTTATCAGCTTGTTCAACCAGCTTTCAAAAGGTTTTAAGCTCATCTAGTTGAATGACACTAAACCAACTAAGTTTTTAATTCTTTAACAGTCTGTAGAATATATAATGACAAACTACTCACAGGTTGATCCTTTACAAAGTTGTAGCTTATAGAAATTCTTGATATAAAGTCCACCACTAATTACCTGAGATAAATGTTCTGGAAAGTTCATAGTCCAGACAATTGATCTTTCAATTGGATTTGATGTTATACGGTATGTAAGCCCTTTTTCAGCAAACCTTGAAAGCAGATTTCCTAAAATCAAATATTGAATGAACTTGTCAACATTTTCTTTTAAATGACAAATATTAAAAGAAACTAACACTCTACCATTCATAACCTCTGTGTGAAGGGGAACGAACAGAATATTGAAGTATTGTACCTCCTACTGAGCCCAGTTCAACTACTTTAGCATCAATCTCTGCCACAATGGATTTTAGGGCAAACTTCCCATTTTCCCACTTCTTCTTTTCTTTCTGTACTTTTTTCAATTCTGCAGCTTCAGCTTTCAGTGCTTCTTTTTGCAATTTGTCTTGCTATGTCAAGGATATAAATCACATGATATTCTGTTTGAGTAATAAAAACAATGTTATTCAACCATCATTACAAACTTACAAGCTTCTTTAGTTTTTTCTCTTCCATTATACGATCCCTTTCATCTTTTGTCATCTTCTTTCTTCCTCTTCCTTTACTAGTATTTTCTTTCTTCTTCGTGTTATCTCTGTTTCTTCCTTTTTCCACAGTGCTCTCCATCTGGTCCATGCTTAAATGTTCTTCCCTAGGACTTTCATGAACCTGATCAGATGTCATCATGCCATTTGAAATTTTAATATAATACATTTTCTAGGACCACCTTCATGAATTATGAAGAGAAAAAAAAAAAAAAAAGAGCTTAACTGTCTAATAATTGTACTTCAGTATCAAGATTGAGCAATAAGGAAAGAAATCACCACCAAAAAGCATTGACAAATAACCATATCATTGTTATACTATGGATGCTGTATTTCTATCAGGTGTAGTTATTAATAATGCAAAAACCAATTTTTCAAATTCCAATTAAGTTGGCATCTAAAAAATAATTTCTATAATGAAACAAATACTGTAGCTCAAGTGAGGTCACAAGTCATATGTTTTGTATTTGATACTGTTTCCTAGCTACTTTGTTCATCCCCCATGCTAGCTGGTGTATGTAAAGTTTCACTTTCCCAAAATTACAGTTAGGGCATCACATCTTTCATAAAAATGGGACGCAACAAGCACAATAATGTGTGCATGTAGTCTCACTAGACAAAGTCAAACCTAGAAGGCCACTTGGATGCTGCCACATGGCCGAAACAAAGGCATCGAAACTGATAAGGAAAACCTAACAGAACAAAGGAGGGGAAAAAAGAATCATTACCATTATGCATCAAGATGACATACCTGAGGAATATCATCTTGCAAAGAGGTTGATGAATTACTATCTTCAGACATTTGTGCTACATCAGCATGTCCTAACAAACACATATAGCAATTATTATGCGTCAACGAAGGTAAACAAAAACAGATTCTACATGTCAGTGACAATTTATAACGTTTATGAACAATAGGCCGAAAAATTCAAGAAAGACACTGCCACAACAAAGGCAATCCAGATAGAACATTAACTTACTCAGAAAACATGTTGACTCAGTAAATGTAGAACTCCAATCTGACTCCTTCAACAAACCCTTATCAGGACATATAGCTTCATTCTCCCTCCAATTTTCCCTTACATTTCCACCTTCAGACTCATTATCAGACTCCAAACATATCATTCCATTGATGCCTGAACCAACGCACCCAAATTAAACCTAATACATAACTAGTCAAAAACGCATTAAACGAAAAATGAGATTACGCAGAAGTCTAGCATCATAGCCCCACAAGCAAAGACCCCAGTGAGAAAAACCTCAAATCAATTATAACTAAATATTTAATAAACATAAAAACACAGAAACAACTTAACGTCCACTTAAGAAGAGCACCTACAGTAACAAACCATGCAAAATAAACACAAGTTACACGAAACTATCTGTAATAAAAAAAATACCAAACAAACATTTCAACAAACACATAAATCGCATCAAAATCAGTGACATAGCAAGAGGACCCGGGAACCAAAATCAGCTTCAACAAATAATAATCAGTCACCAAACACACCAAAACCATGGAAATAATCAAAACCCACCAGCGAATTTTTGCTCGGAACACGAAATCCTAATTTGGGGATCAGATGTTGCCGCAGTGCATTTGACAATAACAAGGTCGGACATCGGCGTGTCGGGTATTATGACAGGGGTGGAAGTGACACCTGGCTTCTGTGGAGTTGGGTCGTCGTCGAGTACGAGTATCGTCGGGACTGTGTTAGGGTCCGATTCGATTCGTCGTTTCTTGGAGTGGATTGGGTGAAATGGGGTTGAGACCGCATTCTGGTCCTCCTCGTCGGAAAGTATAATTGGCTGAGACATGCTATCGGAAAAAAAAAAAAAAAAAAACTGCAAAGGAAAGCGAACCGTCTGGCTCTGTGCAAATCTTTGGTTTCGTTTGAATATGCGCGGGATGACGACGATGTCAAGCAGGGGCTTGTTTGGGATTAGGGATTAAATTGTTCCGGTCCCAGTTTAAGATGTCGTAAGAAGTGTTTGGCATCAGGTACTTTGAAACAATGCAACATCTTTTCTAAGAAAAATAAATATATAAAAATTTGCACTTGAAAATTTTGGGAAAAATACACTCATAACCCATTGTTTTTATAAAATTACACGGACCACCCTTGATTTAAAAGTAAATACACTAACCACTCTTAAAATTGAATGCAATTACATTCACCTACCTTTTGCTAGTACTAACCTCATGCAAACTTCTTTTTTAAGCATCTAAGCATGCCTAAATGTCAAAAATGCTCCCAACATGTTAGATAATTGAAAAAGAAAATTCATTATTAAGCCTAAGGATTAGGATTGTGCTTGAAGATGAGAAGACAATTGGTGTCATAGAACTTGCAAGTAAAAAAAAAAAATTAAACAGAGAGCAGCAACAAGAAGAGATTAGCTAGTTTTAAGGTGCATGACAATGGGCTTGACAACAGAAATCCTACTTGTTTTCTCCCTTATTGAGAAGATTATAACTATAGGTGTGTTTTTAGCACAGTAAATCTTCAACTCTACTTGAATATGCACTAATTAATTCCTTAAACTAAAAACTTTAACAATTAAGTTCCTAAATTATATATATATAAACAGTATTTTCTTTGTTAGAAGTTACAATATTGAAAATACTTCATCACATTTAAAAATTAGTGAAGGGCACCATACATATATTCAGCGGAAAAAATGAGTGACAAAGGAGGACTTGATTTAAAAGTTTAATGATGTGGATAATAGTCACTTTCATTAGCTAAAACTGCTACATATATGTAGATAATAGTCACTTTGATTTGGTATATATTGAGACAAACAAACAAGAGACATAGGATACAAAATATATAAATAGAGAAAAAAAAAAAAGAGTTTTAATTGTGGAAGCTTGTCTGAATGAAATGGCCATGGAGGGAGGTGGGCAATATGGCATGGCCATGGCTGTCTTATATCAGGTACATATATTAGTCCACTTTGATTAATGGTACAAGTTAAAGAGAAAAATGACAAACAAATAACGGAGAAATTATTAATAGAGAACAAAGGAGGCCCTCATGACTCTCTTTGAGAGCATCTACCTATCTAACTTGGTTTCACATCAAGTATTGCTGATTACAAACACAAGCACGTGATTGTGTGCCCTATTTTCCCTTCTGTTCTCTTTCTTCCAATTCGACAACTACTACAATTAATTAATTAATCAAAACTACTCTACTGTATATATATATATATATACATATATATTTCTTCCCGAAGGGCATTATTAATAATGACATTTAAACAACAAAACCCTCAAAATAAACACTAAAAATACCCACCACATCAAATTCTATATATATGATTGTTATGTACCATATACTTATACAAAAATACCCAAACAAAGTCTTAAGAAGGTAAAAGTACGTAGCACACTATTTGGACCTTTGGATCTTATATAATAAACGCACCATTTGTGACTTTTCTTTTTCTTTTCTTTTTTTGATACCCATGTATGAAACACTAAAAGTCATCGTCATCTACACTGTACCGTGAGATATATATACATTGCAGAGCTTACGAGCTAGCCATGGGGCTTTGCGGGTGGCGGACCATGACAGGGACAACAACCTTTCACTTAGGAGCAAGTAGTACTAGTCTTTCAAAAGCAAAAATCTCATTTGGCTTAAGTTTTGTGTCTATACATGTTTGGACATTGGAATTAATAGGGTTTTTGTGGACATGATCATGACCCACTCTCTTTTGGTGATGATTCTTGGTGGATGATTGTCCGGTCGAGTTCATCCCATGCGTGTCGGTTTTGAAGGCGGCCAGACCCTAGCCCCCACCGTGATTTGGACAGGGTTGTTTGTCAGTTGTGTGAGTTTGTGGCATGGTGATCGACCATAACCTTTGCAATGTCTCCCCTGCTGGCATTCCAAACTTAATCAACCCATTTTATTGAAAACTAATGAGGTTGTATTATGATTAAGCACAGCTTAGTTTGGACTTAACTCGGGCAAGTTCATGCACACTATGATTTTGGTAAAATTAGTAAATGCTTGCCCGTTGAAAATTAAGATAGCAGTATAGTACTTAATTTGGACAACTTAAAGTAACTACAAAAACTCATGTCTTGTTTTCCACGGGATCAGTCGGCTGTAGTAAATGCATGCATGTAATAAAAAAGAGGAAACAAATTAAATTTGGTACTAATTAAAAGCAAATAATGTAATTGTTGAAAAATATGGTACTTTTACCCTTTTATGTTCAAACAATACTATCAAACACATATTTTAGGTTTGAGATTTTTCTTATTGTTTTAAATCAATATATATGCATTCTTTTAAATAAGAGAAAATTAGTCCAATTATAACACCATTAGTCTTTTTTTTTTTATGTTAGATTGAAACACGAATTAAATGTGAAGGTGTAATTTACAAAATAAGGGGATAATTCTGCAAAAAAATGCAAAACACAGGGGCTATTTACAATTTACCGTAAAACCTAATGAATAATTAAATATTAACATTACTGTTAATGTGCATTAATTAAAACTAAGGCATGGATTTACCGAATTAAAAACTCTTTTTCTTTTTAAAATAAAATTAATAAGACACCCATTTCTTCAAGTAAATCTATTAAGTAAATTAGTTTCCTATGCAAGCCTTTTGGGCTATAGCTGTTAAACTATTTTAAAGTATTTGAAGATTCGATAAATCAATGTTTCACATATATGTCCAAAAAGCAAATTTTCTAGATATATCATATATATAAGACAACCATTTTTTTCAACCAAAATGAAAAAGGAGAAGTGGGGTAGAAAACAAAGAAAATTGGGTTAATTTAGCTAGGTTTAGTCAAAATTAAAGGAAATCTATATGTGTGCTTTATATCATAGTCAATGAAACAGTATTAGAGTAACTCACCAAATTTAGTTTCAACATTTGACTCCATATATAAATGCCAAATATATGTAAAATAATTGAGTTGGACTATAAAAGTAAGCATAAAATTTATTTCTTTAAATTAATTAATTAGTAAGCTACCTCAATTAAAAAAAATGTATTTATTCCCCCAAGATTCCAAATATCTCTCACATCCAAAATAATTTGAAAATTTTCTTGGATGACTTAGGGGAAACCAAAATATTATTAGCTCACAACATTAAATAAAAAATTAATAGGGAACTAACCTTACTTTCAAGAAACAAATAATTCATATTATGTTCCTAATTGAAAAGATGTTTTCCTTCTTCTCTCTCTCTCTCTCTCTGCCTCCCCTCCCCCCCCCCCCCCCTCTCCCCGTATACCTTGTGTTTTAATTCTAATTAATTAATTTGCCCATCAACACAAGCTAATCATGTTTAGGGAATGTGAAATACTATAGGGGACAATTGAGGTCCACCAAGTAGATGATCACTCCGCACATACCCATGTGATCTTGGTACATATATGCACAAACACATATTGTCCATCATTAGCCTTATCTGAAAATGATTGCCATCAATCCTAGCCCCACTTTAATTAAATGCAAATTTTCCATGATTTAATCAAACAGTTTGCATGATCAAAACCTAATATATATAAATTCATTCACTCACAAACTGTTTATATTACAAGTTTAAATTGTCTTTGCCATCTATTTATATTGTCTGGGTTTAATTTTACATATAGTGTGAGTCGAACATACATATATATATAGCCTTTGCTGCCGTTGTTAGCTAACTCTTTTGGATGAGGCTCTATCGGCTGTTACAATTTGTATTTGCCATTTTCTTGGCAGTGGAGGGCCATGAATGTGCTACTGGTTTGGGAGAAGTAGGCCATCACAAGACTTGCTTGATGAGGGGGTCCATTTATATGCAAGTATTAATTGGTCCCCATATCTTTGTTTGTATAGAAAGGCTAGCTAGCTCTCCTAACCCTTTGCTAAAAGGTAAGAGATTTTATATAAAATTTTTCTTTTTACAAAGCAAACTAAATCTTCAAGCGTAGAAGAAAATGGGGTGGGCGCGGAATGAAGAGCTTGACAAGCTAGAAGTAGTAGTACTGCTCAATATCAATGTCCTCTTAAGCTATTTGTCTAAGGAAATTTGAATTTAGAATCCACTCCCAAAAGAGTTGGGGCAAAATTCGTTTACTGAGGTATTAATCTACCTTTGCTAGTCATGGATTAAAGTGTGCGATCGAGTCGATCTTGGGGACAAAAGTGAGACAACTCTCAACTGGTGGATAACAAATCAGAAGTGATATTTAAGGCATTTTCGGTATGGATTACGAAGCCTGTTCTTCGAAGCACAGACATTGATTTTGACCACGCAAATTGACACTAACATATATTAGTCACTTATAGTTACTTTCAAATTTAGTCACATTCAAACTAGATACCATACACTTTTGTCTTAGAGTATATAGTACTAAATAGAAATTACTTTTCTAGCTCTCTATAAATATGTGGCTACTTAGGATGAAGATATGCAGAGAATTGAGTACTTCATCAACTATATATATCGGTGAAGGTTTTCTAGATTGTCTATGGCTACCGCGTCGCAATGCAAGCGCCTTCTTGTTGTGACTTTTGTTTTGCTATTCTTCATCTCCATCACAGCCTGCAGAGGTAAATAATTTTCTATATTTCTAGTTTAAAAAGTTCATTAATTGATCACTTGGAAAATTAAGTTGGAAGAACATTGATTCTGAATTGTTTTGAAAATTTAATTTTGGCCTTGTTCACATTTGCAGCTAGGGTTTTGAAAGCTGCAGATAGTAATGGATCAGTGAAGAACATACCCACAAGCCAAGATGAGAAAGTACTACTTGATGATGATCATGCAGATGAGCTGGTGTCTATGGATTACACTCCTGCAAATAAAAATCCTCCAATTCATAACTAAGACGATCATAATCCTGATTTTAGATTTTTTGTTGAGAGAGCTCTTATTTTTATAAGCTTCATTTTTCTTTTTCCTTTTCATTTTCCAACTTATATTAATATAGAATTAGTTTGGGTCATAGAGAGAACAATTTATGAACAAAAGAAGATATTAAATATTTGGTAGTAAAATTGTAGAAGTGTATATATAAGCTATTTATATTTACGGATCCCAGTTATATATATATGGATCTTTTTGTAAATTAAAGAATACGGCAAGGCCTTAAAAGAATAGGGCATGGAAATTAAAAATACTATACTTTGATTGTAATATGCCCGGGGTAGACTATATATAGCTTTAATAAAATGGTAGTACGGAGATTAATTATTTCATATAATTGCATGTGTAGTCGATCCCCATTTTTCAAACACTTACGCTTAAATATCTCTCTATGCTTTCTTTCTCTTCAACAAAATCTCTCTCTAGAGATCTCCATATATAACCATACTATACTTTACCCGGTCAACTAAAATTTACACTTCCATATCATATATATGTATATATATTCAACTAAAATTTACTCTTCTATATCATATATATATATATATATATATATATCTTTGCATAAAGAGAGAGATATATATAATATATCACTTTTGTATATTCCAATGGTACTAGACCTTTACGTAATGTCATGCATGTTCTCTTCTCCTCCAAAACGCACTGCTTTTGCATAACGTCCTCAACTCGGAGTGGCTTAGGGAAGGTCATATTTCTGTTTTCCCGCTTATGTCCTCCGTCTAATGGATCACGTATAACAGAGTTAGTGGGAGGTACTGTACATGCACTCTTTCAATAGTTCAAGGTGTTGCAAACTTAATATTCATGTAAAAAAAAACGAAAAACAAAAACAAAAAAAAAAAAAAAAAAAAAAGGTGGACCCCTTTGAATTATCATGGTTTTTATACTTTACCACTAAAGTAATCTAACACATTGCACCATGGATTCTCATTTTTGTTACACTTTGCCAAAATCGATAATTTTCGTCTAAATAGCCAAACAAAATCTCTTATGTGCATGGCATACTAGAGGGGCATTTTTTGAAAAAGGAAAAAAAAAATTCTGGGTTTTCACTAACCCCTCCTCCTTCCTCTTTCTTCCTCCATTTTTGTCTCCTCCATCTTCCTTCTTTTTCTTCTCCTCCATTCTTTTTTTTTTTCCTCTCCTCCCTCCTTTTTTTTTTTTCCTCCTTCCTTCCTTCCTTTTCTTCTTCTATCCTGTTCTATAGGTTCCCGTGAGAAAAAAAAGTAGGAGGAGGGAGGAGAAGAAATAGGAGGAGGGAAGAGAAGAAAAATGAGGAAGAAGCAGGAGGACAAAAAGTAGGAAGAGCATGGAAAAGAAAAAGGAGGGTAGGTAAAACCTAAAAATTATTTTTTTTTTCGACAAATGCCCCTCTAGCTAGATCACATGGAAATCCCATTTGTCTACTTGGACAGTAGTTATCAATTTGGCCAAAGTGTAATAAAAATGATAATTCAGTGCAATATGTAAGATTTTGAAGTTCACGGGGTAAAGTATTAAAAACGTGATAGCACAAGGGAGTTTAGTATAATTTATCCAAAAAAAAAAAAAAAAAGGTTTTACAAACTTACAGTGCCAAACAAAAAACTTTTCAACGGTAAAATGCAAAATGGGATAAATTAAAGGGGACATTGACCTAAAAAAAAGAAAAAAAAGAAAAACCCTAAATGTAAAAGGTGTTATATGTTTCATTAATGAATTTTTCTCAAGTGTATTCCTTCCATGGAGCCATAGGACAAGGCCTTGCTGTTAAACTGAAAATTACAGAGTTCAGATTCTAGAAAACAAAATTCATTATTTATTTTCCATTTGATAACGTTTGTATTATTTTGTTTTCTGATTTCATCTTTTCCATAAAATTTTAGCTTCAGCAGTGTACATTGAAATGATAGTTAAGCTTCTAATTATACTAACTACAATCTTGAACGAAAAAAGCAATGAAACCCAAAATTCAAAACTATTTCAATTGTCTTTTGTTTATTTAGAATATATTGTAGTTACTTGAGAAGGTATTTTTAGCTGGTTGAAAAACCAAACTAGCATTTGAAACAACACATGTACGACAAAAGTTTTAAGAAAAAATAAATATATAAAATAAAAAACTTTCAAATAGGCCTTTAGTTTGTAAATTTGAAACTGTTATTCTACAAATACCCCCTTAAACGCAAGTGACTTGCACATGATGTTGGTTGTCTAAATAACAAACATTTATTATCAGTTGCACTAAAGTGATAAGAAAACCAATTATTATGGGGGTAAAGTGAGAAACACCATGTAGGTATGGGGTTGTGGGTTGGGGTTGTTTTGGGTTTCAGGTTTCAATCGAGGTTCCGGAGTCCACGGTCCGAGGGCCTAAGGGGGTCTTTAGTTTCGGGATTTCAATGTTCCAAATCTGGGGTCTATGGTCCGGGTTTTGGGGTCCAAGGCCCTATGTCCAAGATCTAAAGCCTGATGTCCAGGGTCCGAGGCTAGAGGTCCAAGGTCCAAGTGTATACAAGGTTTAGGGTTTAAAGTTGTTGTTAAGGATTTAGTGTTTAATGGACAAGAGTTTAAGGGGTTAGAGTTTAAGGGTTTTGGGTTTAGGATTGTTTAAGGGTTTAAGGTTTACAGGTTAGGGTTTAGGAGTTAGGAGTTAGGGGTTAGGGTTTAAGGTTTAGGGTCTAAAGGGTTAGGGTTTAGGGTCTATTGTTTTTAAGGATTTAGGGTTTACGTTTTAGAAGTAGGGGATTAGGGGTTGGGGTTTAAGGGGTTGGGTGTGATGGTTTAGGGTTTAGGAGTTAAGGTTACGGTTTAGAGTTTAGGGTGTTTAAGGGTAAGGGTTTAGAGCTTAGAGATTAGGAGATAGGGATTAGGGTTTGAGTTTAGGATTTAAGATTTAGGGGTTCGAGTTTAGGCATAGGTGTTTAAGGGTTAGGGTTTAGGGATTAGAATTTAGGGGTTTCGGGTTTAGAGATTAGAATTTAGGAGTTAGGATTTAGGGTTTAGAGATTTGGTTTTAAGGTTTAGGGTTTAGGGGTTAGGGTTTAGCCCTTTAGCAGCTAGGGGTTAGAGGTTACAGTTTGGGGTTTAGGGTTTAGGGGTTAGGGTTTAGCCCTTTAGCAGTTAGGGGTTAGAGGTTACAGTTTGGGGGTTGGGGTCATGGTTTAGGGGTTAGGGGTTGGATTTAGGGTTAGGGGTTAGGGGCTAGGCGTTAGGGTTTGGGATTTAGGGGTTAGGGTTTAAGGTTGGTGTTTAAGGTTTAGTGTTAGAGTTTAGCGTCTGAAGTTTAGGGTTTAGGGATTTAGAAGTCAAGGTTTAGGGTTTAGGAGTAAGGGGTTAGGATTTAGGATTTAGAATTTAAGAGTTAGGGTATAAGATTTAGTGGTTAGGGAATAGGATTTTGGGGTTAAGGATTAGGATTTAAGGGTTAGGGTTTAGATGTTCGAGTTTAGGGGTTATGGTTTGGATTAGAGGTTAGGGTTTAGGGTTTAGGTTTAGAGGGTTAGGTGTTAGATTTAGGGGTTAAGGTTTAGGGGTTGGGGTTTAAGGTTTAGAATTTAGAGGTTATGGTTTGGGGGTTAGGATTTAGGGGTTAGAGTTTAGAGGTTAGGGTTTAAGGGTTAGGGCTTGCGATTTAGGGTTTGGGATTTGGGGTTTAGGGTTTGGGATTTGGGGTTTAAGGTTTAGGAGTTGGGGTTGGGGTTTAGGGTTAGAGTTTAGAGGTTGGGGTTTAGGGTTTATGGTTTAGCGGTTGGGTTTAGGGGTTTGGGTTTGGGTTTAGGTTTAGAGTTTAAGTGTTAAGGTTTAGGGATTAGGGTTTAAAATTTAGGGTTTAGGGTTTGGGGTTTAGGGGTAGGGGGTTACAATTTAGGGGGTTAGGATTTAGGATTTGGTGGGGTTAGGGTTTAGGATTGGGGTTTAGGGTTTAGGGGTTACAATTTAGGGGTTACCATTTAGGATTTAGGGGTTAAGGTTTAGGATTTGGGAGGGTTAGGGTTTAGGATTTAGTGGTTAGGGATTAGGATTTAGGGTTTAGGTTTGAGGGATTAGAATTGAAGAGTTAGGGTAAAGGGTTTAGGGGTCATTGAGTATAGGGTAGGTTTAGATTTAGACCCTTAAAACCTCGAACCTCATCCCTAAACTCTTTAACCCTAGAACCCTAAAATCTTAAACCCTAATCACTTACCCTAAACTGAAACCCTAAGCCCTAATGTCAAACCTAAACCACAATGGGAACCATAGCTCGATATTGTGCCTGTGCAATAGACCAGGCCACTACATTGTGTTTCTCACTTTCCAACTGACTAGATTTCCTCCTTATATATCTCATATCTGACCTGCTACCTTTGCCAGCTGCATCAAAGTAAAAATAAGAGTATTTTAGATTATTTACATCCAAGCTATAACCTAGCTTTGTGTATAAAGGACGAGGATGTACATGTGTCTAATTCTTTTACATTTTTCTCTCTCTCTACGTATTTAGTTTAAAGAATTAATATATTCAGAGAATAATTAATGAAAATAAAGGAAGAGGAGGTACATGTGTAAAGATGCATGAAATAAATTCTTCTACATTTTCTCTCTCTACTTATTTAGTTGAAAGAATTAAAATGCTCTGAAAATAAATAATGAAGGTCACACCTTTTTAAGAGAGCTAATTGATGAATTTCAAAAACTATAAGAGAATCAATTAGTGACTTTCAAATCCAATGACAATTTCCTATATTTATGCAAAACTTGAGAAGAGGCAGATCATAAAAGTATATCTTTAACGAAATTATACAATATAGAAAATGCCTTTAAAAAGAAAAGACAAGCGATTTACATTAAAAGCTTATGATGATTTACACCATACAATAATATAAATTATGTTGGATGTGTACCTGCCATTACCGATTAAGGTAAGAGAAGTTTTCACTATACCTTAGCCCACAGCAGGCATTACGTTGTGAATTGAACTGTAGAGTGTCCATCTAACAGCTACTAATTTCTACAGTCTTTCCTCCAGCACTGTCCTATTCATACTTCGACCATTCCATACTGCTACAAGCGTCTCATTGTGAATTGGCCTTCTATTAAGTAGGTGGGTAGAACCTTTTTTATGAGACTTACAACTTGTTATCTTGACAATACTTATGTAGTTCCTGTCAACAGACTGAGGAAGATGTAATAGAATTAAAACATCATCTTATTTGGTTAAATCAAAAGAGACTGCAAATAAAAGCTTTCCACACCCCTTATAAATCCATATCGTTGACTCTCACCTCTTATGCTCATGTAAACAGGATTTTTCATTTGACTAAAGATATGGACCCCAGGAGTCGAGTAATAAAAGTAAAACTGACTTAATTTGACCTTTATTTTTAGGACCTTGCAAAACTTCTGATGAGATGAGGGATGGGCTTGAAAAATATATATTGTTGAGGATATTCTAAAGTTTCCGATGCTTCTATTTTGGACCATCCATAAAACATGTTCCAAGCATGAGAAGGAATAAAAAGATTCTCGATGCTAAGAATATGTAGCCTACTCGTTATATCTTAAAACACCAGGAGTACTAGCAAATATCAAAGCAATTTTCTTGCAACTTACACTTGGGATGTCAAAGTAACCATCTCTTGCATCACACACATCTAATGAAATTTTTCTAAGCAGCGGCAGCTGTAGTTCACACAAAAGGCAACAAATGTAATCAACATTACTTATTTTAACTTATAGTTGAGAAAGTGAAACAATGTTAACCCATTACCTTTGAAGAAGCAGCATGAATGAAGTTTCTTGGTATCCCAGGACCCTGTATAATGCAGGGCAGAATCCAGCCCAGAAAATACATGCATTTAGGATGGTTAAGAATTTACAAGGCTTAAGAAGCAAGATACTACTTAAATACGTTCTAATCCCAACTATTTGAGGTTGGCAACATGAAAATCCACCATTACATCTTTAATCCTTCTCAGGAAAAGAAACGAATTCCTAGGCTGATCCAACTAATATCATTTGTCCTTTGTCTTAGACAAACTATTGACAACAGTTGAGATGGTGAAGCTCAAATCAAAACAAACTTCTACATTTTGTAAACAGAATATATGCAACCGAGTGTAACATAAATTAATTTTTAGGGAATACCACAAACACAAAGAGAAGACATAGTAAACCTTTCATTACAGCCTAATCCCAACAAGTATCATTAATTCTTTTCTCAAGCAAACTAAATTACTAAAAAGCACTAATGAGTCAGCAATAACATAATATAGCAAGTGTAAAGAAAGTTATAAATCCATATGAAAATAGAAAGTATTCCTCTTGGAGCACTCAAACGTGATTCCCAATAACACTTGCTTTGTCCCCATAAAGGAATCATTGAATCCTCCACTCTTTAGGCTCAAGCAGTTCCCTTCAGCCTAGTGCAACATACTATACAAAAAGGTTACGGCTTTCCAAATTTCTCAGACTATCAGGATAAACAGGATGTCAGTTACCATGTTGAAAATATGTGGATGCAGTACAACACTAAAACCAGTCATCTAATAGTGATTAAATCAGCATAGCATATGAAAGAAAAATAGGATAAAGGAAAGTCTAACATTATGCCGCAGCAAGACATCTTCGAGAGCCACACAGTCGAGAAGAGAATAAATCCCATTTGTTGTAACCTCTCCACATTCCTAAATAATAATTACAAGAACATTTAAGCACCTAAAGGAAACTATTTCCATCGACAATTAATGAACATTATGTACTCTTTACTACTTACACTTTGGGAAACAGAGCAATGAAAAACGTAAATATTAGAATAATAATAGAAACCAAAGAAATGCTTAGCAATTATAAATGAACATTATGTACTAAATGCTGCAATTGGATGTGCCATCTCTAATCAGATGCACTAATAAAGAAAAACAAGAAAGGAAGTGTCAGAGAAATCCAAAACTATGTAGTCAATTTATTTTATCACTTTCACTAGGTTCAATTAAGCACATCTACATAAGAATAACAGAATTTTGATATCCAATGATGAGAGAGAGAGAAGAAGAACAAAAAAAAAAATGGGAAAGTGAAAGTGAAAACCTGTAGATGGATAGAAATTAAGCCTGGCCATCCACGTGAAATAATATGTTGAGAATCTGAAACCATGACAAGAAAATTAACACATAATAAAGTAATCAGCTTCCTGTTACCAGCCATCATAATGTCGCATCAAAAGCTTCTTATTAAAAATGTACGAACATATTGAGGATACAGGTCATTAAAGCTACATAAAAGCTGAATTGACTAAAATGATGGTCAGTACCAAAAGAATGATGTGCAAAAAATAACTTCTCACCTGAATTGAGAAGTTTGCACCCTAGCAGTGAAAGCTCAATCAGATTTGCACAGCTCTGCGTCAGCATAACCAAATCATTATTGGTCATCCATGGGGTTACTAGTTCAAGCTGCAATTTTCTCAAATTTGGCATAGAGAACTTGAAGCCCGAAATGGATATATCACCGAGACAATGGCATAAAGCCAACACTTGCAAGTTCCTCAAGGTTGCTACAATATTTTTAATGATACTATCTGATATTACCTGCAATAACCAATATCATTCTGCATGTTATAGCATTCGTTTAAGACATTTTGATGCCAGCAACAAATTTTCTCAAGAGGGGAAAAAACCAAAAACTGCCTTGCATACAGGGTCTGAGAAAATAAGATAAGAAAGATGAAGATCTATTGTTCCAGTTTCATTTATTAGAATCTCCACAGAGTATTTAAATCTTACTAATGAACAACTAAATAGTAAGTCATACTGGTACCAGTCAAATAAGATGTATCTGATATCTTATTCTGAAGGAAATCCAGGAAAAGATTCTGATTATAAAAAGCCTCACAATGCAATATCAGATACCTCAATGCAAAATAATCTAGAACTAGACATAGATTAATCACAAAGTTATAACTTTATAACATCTACAGGGGGGGCATGTCTCCTGCAAAATTCACTCACCCAAAAGAAGATATTCTAAATTCTGTCACGGAAATACCTGAAAATAAAGAATTACGGACTCAAGAGTAGGACAAGTGATGGGTAATTGTATTAGACCATCTTCACCTATTGATGCACCTAAGCCCACCGTAATTGCTCTCAGAGATGTTATGGCAGGTTTCAGAGCTTTCATAGAAAAGTAAGAAAATCCCCATCCAAGTGAAATTTCTTCCAACTTGCATGTATTGCTCAACCCAATTTCCAGTTCTCCACAAGAATATGAGGAAGCAATTTCTCCCCTATCCATATTAGTTTTCTGTTGAGACAAATTTCTACAACCCCTCACTCTCAAACACTTCAAAGCAGGGTTTTTACAGACAATATGTGCTAAAACAACTCCAGTAACCTACAATTTTAAAAACAATATTGGTTTCAATAAAGCAGCATTTCCAATTAATAGCATATAGTTTAATGATTGCATTGAGAAGAAGAACAAGGACATTGAAAATATTTCCCTTTTCTTTTAGTCAGTTGTATGGAGATAAACTCTCAATTTTCTTTTCCAATATCCAGATTCAATCAAAATTTCAGATATTATAACTTTCTAGATCTATGGCCTTCTTTTTGTGGTTAATGATTAATGAGTACACAAAGAAATGAATGCAGAACACAACTGAGGCTAAAAGAAAAGTTAACCAAAAAACTCAGTTTTATCTTGTTTCATTTACATTATACACTTGCAGGTAGATTGACATTTCAATGCATAGGACAGGATCCCTTGGTTGATGACAGGATAGGACTAATTAACCCAGTTAATGAATATAATAACAACTTTGTTCTTCTCTTAAGGGTATATCATACATCTACATACAGTTCCACACAAGTAAAAGCTAATTTAATCTTTAGAGTCATTAATCAGGTTCCATTTAGTTGGCATGAAGTTTAATTAAAATTCCACCCCAGTTAAATTGTTATCTAGTACACATATGAAATCTTGTTCATATATTGGTTCTATTATTAGATTATGCTAGCTAATCTGAAAATTTTACAACCTTCGAGTCTTTGACCAATTTATTTCCCACATGGCAATGTGTAGAAAGTAAATATAAAATGTCATGTGCACCTGGAAAATAATGTGTTTCAGGTTAAACAATCTGATGACTAACCATTGTATTAGAAACATCAAGCACCTCCAATGAAGAACCTGTGAAACTAAAGAGAGTATGATCAATTATGCAAGTGTCCCCCAAACAAAGACTCTTCAGCATATGTGCTTTCAGCAGAAGCTTTAAAAGACATGTTTCATCAACACCTAAGAGAAAATAACTTGATCAGACATATAGTTTCATGACCTTTAAGTGTTGAACCACAAAATGAAATTAATTCAACCTCGAAGAAGAAACCATTTTTTTTTTTGAACTTTAACCACAAGCCTAATTTACTGCACTTGGTTACCTAAACCATTACATATGAGAACCACTTCCCATTAGCTTAAGTTTTGGGGAACAATTGTAATTTAACATGGTATAAGAGCAGGAGTTCCCGATATGAATTTCACTAACCTACTAAGAATGATTATAACATGTAAAGCACATGAGGGCAAGTGCTGAGATATTAAAAATATGAGCTTAATAAACATATCGGACTCACTTCCCATTGGCTTAAGTTTTTGGGAATAGTGTACTTCAACATTTTTTAGCTTTTGAGATCATATCTTGTTACATCATGATTGATAAGGTGATTCCAAGTTAGGTGACAGGAGAAGATGCATAGACCAATTAGAAGGGAGGTCAAGGCTCTTTAACTTCAATCCTCACCTCTACCAAAAAACAAATGGTAAACAAGTTTGACAGTTTTATTCTTACAGGGTTGTCCCAAAAGCAAGAACAATAAAAGAAATGCACTCACCTTTACAGCCACCAATATGCAGTGTTCGAAGATTAGATGCCATAGAATTTAAGAATTGGACAACAGCATTACCATAATCACAGCTAGAACAAACAGCCTCAACTGAATTTATCCCAAAAGCAGTACCACAAGCAATAATTGAGTGTAGTTTAATACACCTATATAAAAGCCTTGCAATGCCTATATCTGTTAATGAAATACACCCTTTAAAGTTCAGATACTGCAGGGAGACACAAAATCTGGCAATATATAGGAACTCCGTATCTGGCAGAAATAAATATAAAGGTTAGTATGATGGTCAATAAAGCAAATTAATACATAGTTACGCAATAGGAGAAGAAACTAGCACAGAGCAATCATCTATGTGTAGCTTGGAAAAGAAACATAGCGCTAAATTTTTTCCACTACAGACAATTAAAGATGATATAGCAGATATCTAGTTAGGATTTCCTGGTAAAGTGAATGAAAATGCATAATGAAACACTGATCACCTCAGTAGATTTTTAGCAATATGTACACTTCAGAAATTATTTGGCCCTGCAAGAGTAGCCCGTGCATACACCACCTATATCACATCATATATACGCCTAATCTTCTTTCAAAGAACTTGCAATATTGCTATGCCTTGTATGCATGTTGGGATGAGTGGGCTATTTATTGGCTGTATAGAAAGTGGTAACAAAACAGGAAGAAAAAAATCCTCACCTTGTAGATCACTTCGGCCCTCTAATGTGAGTTTTGTGATATTTGATTGTGGTTGGTTAGACATGTACAATGCATTGCCAGAAGAATAATTCCAAACTTGTAAGATATTAGCTGGACTTGGGGTGACAATTGGCAATTGTACAATTGGACTGATATCAGAGCTTAGATCAACTTCACAAACCATAGAGCATTTTTTAACCAAATGATGTAAAATTGAGATATCAAAGTTCAACAGATAAGCTGCCCTTAGTGTTTTCAACGATGGAAATGACATGGAGAAGCACTCAATGGCACTTTCCAGATGTAGCCTTTGACACATGGAAATATCCACTTCCTGTACAGATTCAAATGATAAAGTTTGGAACAATCCCCGATAGAGTGGATGGTGATTTCTGTTAAAACGTTCAGGGTTAAAAGATAACTCTGTAATAGTGTTTCTTAACATGGGCTCCATACTGGATAAAGAAGGAAGCACAGACAACAGGAGAACTGCCGTTGTTATCTGTGGACAACTTGAAAGGTTAACTTTCTGCACACAGAGAAAAACTAAGTTATACAATCATGTAAGCGTAAAAAAATCATGGAAGTTGAAATAATTGTGCTCTTATTCTGGCAGGTTACGTTGGCTATTCACGTAAACTTAAAAAAGACTAGGGGATTAGAAAACTAACCAAAATATTTACAAAACCCATGAATTCAGAAACCAAAATATTTGACAATAAGCACTAATATCCATTCATTTTCTTAATTAAATATTGTTATATTTCACAATTGAACACACGTTTACACCATATCCCACAAAAACTATTAGTGTAGAATTAAGCACATATTCTCCTCTGTCCTACATGCCAATAACAACTATGATTGCTACGCAAGTGCAAGAAGATGATGGAGTGGGTTGGCCGGGGGGGGGGAGGGTGTTGTGGAATAAACCACTTGTGTTGTGCACGTGTGATCTATTATTTTTATCAATATTAACCAACAAATATGTAATTTAAAAATGTGATATAACATGGGAGAAAAGGGAGTGATGTATAATGTCATACGTATTTGTGAAGCTGTGCTATATGATTACAACAATACTACAACAAGGCATTTTAAATGCAAGTTGCAAGAGCCAAACCAGTTACACATTGTAAGTACAGGAATCAATGTTTAAAATACCAAATCAATCAAGTAATAAATGTGACTTTTTGAACTTTCAAAATGCATCCAAAACCTAGCTAACTGCTAGAAGGAAAAGACACATATGCACAAGATAATACAACAAAGCACTCAAAGATGTTATTGCTACTATACATCTCTCAATCATTTGAACCCTCGACAAGGAAAGAAAACTTACAGCATGCACTCTTAGAAACATATTACAAAATAATAGGAATACCTCAGAAAATTCAGTCAGCCGAATCTTGAAACCATTCAAGTCACCATCTCCTAAGACATTTATTGAACCAGTGGATGGAACCTCCAATAGTTTAAAAATTGAATGGATGCTAGCATCAGCAAGCTTAGAAAAACGAGAAGATCTATGCCCTGAACAAAGAACCTAATCAATTTTATATCATTAATGGTCATAACAAAGAAACTGAGTATCTTAAAATGTTTACATACAACATGCAGAAAAAATTATCATACCTGCAGCAAACCACAGTGGCAAAAGGCTCACGCGGATCTGTTCAACACCAATGACGGAAATGTAAATTAAACTTATCATAATTGACTGAGAGAATTAATAATTGTAAATCTCCTCAAAAGTCATATAGAAGATCCCCTAGGATTCTTTCCTCTTGTTTTCTGTTTTTCTACAACCAAAGTCGTCCATATCATATTATCTCTATTTTAAAAACTTAAAATAAGAAAAATTAACACTTTAATTACTGGTTATTTTAAACATAAATAAATAAATCTGAATCATCATTCCAACATGGTACTCTCCTAATACAAAACGAGGGAGGTTTTTAAGATGAAAAAGATTAAGTGTGTCCCAATACTGAAGGATAAATCATGTAGCAGTTATTAAATCTGCTATGTATATCTTTTGCATGAATACAAAGGACCAACATATTAGCACATACAGTACCCTTGTTACAATGTTGTTTGTCGTAGAAAGTAAATAAACACCTTAAATGTTTCCAAATTTTCTTTCACATTTTAACTGAGAGTGTACTGGTAGAACTAACCTGTCAAGACGAATATAAGATATCTTGTTTCCATGCACTTCCATAAAATAATGGGTAAGTTTTGGAGCTTTTCCATTTCAAACTTTTATTCAAAATCCTAATAGTATTATCCGTTCACAAATACGCAATAGACCATGTTCTATCAAAATTGTCATTAAAAAAAAAAAAAAACTTACCTCTTTCTTAATCAATCTAAGAGTTCAGTATATATATTTAATGTGATGGCCTATATTTTAATAAATGGCAATAAATAATTCCAAGTAAAAAAAAAAAGGACACCTTCCCCTGAAAACACTAACCTTAGGTTCCCGAACATGTACATTGAAAATTCTATGTTACCTGCTTTAAAATGCTAGTACAATCATTATTTGTTCCGTGTATGTCTTCCAATTGTTCTACATTAGCATCAAACCATGTAAAAAGTGCAACACATAGATTCATCTCGCTGGAAAAGATCACAGAGATATAAGAATTTCAAGATACATTACATAAACTAAATCAATATATCAAAAACTAATAACTACCTTTCTATTGTCAAATGATGATGCATAATGCAAGATTTTAATAAACTGTATGGAAGATTTACAAACAATTTACTGCGCATTGCCCACATCTGCAGAAATAAAATGTCATCCGTCAGATTCCAGTAGTAAAAACAGGATGAGACAGAAAATGAATAAATGCGGAAAGGACATGTCCAGTGGTAATTGATAATTTCATATAACATTTCAACTACTTATCAAAATCTTCCAAAGATAGTATCCATACAGTATTAGAAGTTATTATCTGATGGGTATCAGAACAACAAGAAAAAAAGCCCAAGGCCCATTACAAACCCAACCATGTCAAGAAGATTCAGTATTAAGAGCCACTATCTGATTAGACAACCCAAATCATGCCAACATAGCATCAAGAGAGGATCAAGAGAAAAGCATCTACGCATTTCCAAATTCTTCAAGTAGATGACACACTCTCATTTTATTGAACAGTTATAGATATCCAACAGTCCCAATTATAAACTGTTACCTCATTTTTAATCCTGATTGTTCGCTGGATATTACACCATCTACAACATGAAATTCATATTTGAAGCAGAAAACATAGTATAGAAGTACACAATTCAGATTCTAACTAATCTGATTCAAATATGAACGTGGAACTACACAGTATTTTCCATTTTCACACAAATCACCAGCATTTAAGGCTACTCAGATAACCAGTAGCAGTACAGAGCCAGCATACACAAAGAACAACAGCACATTCTCCTTAAAATGGCATAAAAATAAGTTAAGCAGGAATGGCTCATTCACTTTCACATTCGGATTTTAAATTCTCTGAAGGACTCCTCAGAGAACAGAGGGGAAAGAGAAGTTTGTTCAAGCACTGAACACAACATTTGTGGCAGCTAAAACTTTACATTAGGATTTCGAAAAAGGTTAAAATTTTATAAATACGTTGAAGGTTCATTTAGAAGAGATCAGTCTACAGAGTAGCCTAAATTTATCCAAAAAAATATCATGATATCAGCAGATTACACTTCATTGAAATAAGTATCCACCTCCTATTGTAGTAGCTCATCGTTATAATTATAACCCACCATATCACATTGTATAAACTATGAAATATTCCGACATGAATACATATTGGATACAAAAATTCAATTGCACAGAAATCATATCCCAAAAACACATTAAAAGAGTATATAGTGAATTTTAGGAATCAAAATAAAAGTTCGAGCACATACAAAATTTTTTGCAAGATAGCTTGCACATACTATTGGAAGAACATCATCAGCTGCAACAAATAAATTTCATCTATTAGACAGAAATTGCAAATTTAACACCAAGTACTGAAGTATTATAAACATTATTCTTTTTCACCTGCACTCCAACATACTATCATTAAAATAAAAAAATCCTCAGTCCTCACCATGATCAAAGCCAAAATTCCAAATGGAAACTAAACTATCCAGTCCAATTTGGGCAGGCACCTTAGATGATACTACCTCAGAAAACCAAGTTTTACACTTTTCAAGAAGCATCTGGACTCCAAAATATAGAGCACCCTGAAATATTTTTACAAAATTTGTTTTGGGAAACATAAAATAAGAGAAATAGATATAAGACAAGAACAGAAAAACACCAAAATATATTAACAATTGCATGTTCAGCCCACAAGATTACATCTTTGCTTTCTAAATTTCCCTCTTGAAGAAAACAGATATTAAAGGAAAATGTGAAACATGAAATAGTATTATTTATAAATTTAAAAAAAAAAATCAAAAGTCAATTGCAAAAATTTTCAAACCATCAACTTCTGAATAAACTATAAAGTGTATATTACATTTAAAGTTATGACTGAAATACTTCATAGCATCCAGAGAAGTTAGGTCTTCAATCTGCTTGTTTATTATAAATATAGCTTAGATAATGTGTCTTAATCAGAATATTAGTTTGTGAAGGGACACTCAGATGCAAAATCCATTTTCAGATTTATTTTCTTAAGATTTCTACCATATGAATAGAATTTTAAAAAGTCCAACATTACTTATTTTCTCTTTTGGCCTTGGCAAGCACCGCTTTCCCTATGAAGGTTGCTAGCCATAATGGGAGTAGTAAAAAGTAATTATAAGACCATTGATTTAAACTTCCTGAAGAAACATGACAAATTCCAGTTCATATAGTCCTCCTGTCACTGAGGTACTAGTCAATAGTAGAAACACTAGGAAATATAAGCTCTATTACAATTTACCTCGTAAAATTGGAGAAAATTATTTGGCGTAACATCCACCTGGAGTCCATATATGCCCTTCAGGATATTCAAAAATGTTTCCAGGTTCCACTGGACTGAAATATGGTCCTGGTTTGATTCACTGCACGGATATAGAATTTCAGAGAGCATCTATTCAACACCAAGTAAAATTTCGTTTTTTTTTTTTTTTAACTAATATAGTTTTAGTTTGGTTTGAAATTTTCACGACTAAAAATGCATATGCAATTAAAAATTAGTACGAAGCAGAAACTAGGAGCTCAAGAGAACCTTTCTCCTGTTAAAGTGAGGTTTAAAAGTGCGCCTTAAGCTCCATTTCTTGCAGTGAAATTTGTAGGAAAAGACTGGAATACCTCAAGATTAAAGAATTTTAATAATTTTATCAGATTTGGTTTTACCAAGTCCTCTATTTTTGAAGCAGTCAAACAGCAGTTGGCTAAAACTACGTTAAAATTTGTCTCAAATCAGCGAGACATATAAACCATATCTAAAACCTCTGAAGTTTTTTCTTTCTCAGACGAAAACTCTGGAGTTGATAGCCAAAAATAAATGGAAAATGCACAAGTTTCGTAATAAAATTATAATTCTAGGAAAATTCAGAATATAAGTATATATGCATGGAAATACAATTAAACGTAGATGATTCAACCTTACCTAAAGCTCCAGTTGAGCAATCCATGAAA
The DNA here is from genome assembly GCA_007844105.2 of Rhamnella rubrinervis. NCBI lineage: Eukaryota > Viridiplantae > Streptophyta > Magnoliopsida > Rosales > Rhamnaceae > Rhamnella > Rhamnella rubrinervis. Next base: position 11,848,947 of record CM017584.2, on the reverse strand, counting down.
ATAAGAAGATTTTTTAATTAGCCTGTAGTACATGATGGAAAAATATATATATATATTAGTCCACCAGAATTCGATGAACGAAAACTGCAAATCGAAACACACTGTTCGAAAATTCCGAAAAGGGTAAAAGGAATACAAATCATTTTTTTCCGTCATTTTCCCGGGAAATAAACCGATCACCTATTCCGATGTGCTCGAACTTTGACTGTTTGGAAACGGAGGATTGTAGGGAAATCCCAGCTTAGGATATCTGTGGCGGAGATGAGAATCTCTTCACCCGTGGTCTCTGCTTCCAATTGATTAGGGTTTGTGCATACGATGGTGATGAAGTCGAAGTCGTTGACGTCATCAGCGGAGCTCGAAGCCATTGTCCTGTTTGGCTCGCCGCTGAGTGAGAAACCTAAAACTGAATATTTTTATGTGCAAAAATTTAGCAGCTTCAAAATAATGCACGCTTTTTTTTTTTCTTTTTTTTTTTATGTGTAATAGTAACTCCAACTCCCATTAGGAAAATGCCGCGTGCTATATATTAACGGCTATATTCAAATTGGTAGAATAAAATAGTGTTTTTTATTAAAAGAAAAATATTGCGAATACAAAAGGCAAAGTTGTATTTTTCTTTCTTTCTTTCCTTCGTCAAGCATTCAAAGTGTCTCTTAAAAAAAATTACATAGTTTTTTTATATTTTAATTTGACCATAATTATATATATATCTTTAATTTCAATTTAAAATTTAAACGTAATTTTTTTTTCTTGTGCGTAACAAAAGATTTTTTAAACATTTTATCAATTAACTTCTTATATTGATGATCCAGAAAAATATATTATTATGTTCACTGAATTCGATTAATTTAAAAAATTTTAGACGTGATACCATGTCGCACAGTATCAATGTAAATAGAGGTATAAACAAGCCAAGCTTATCCAATATTACATGTTCAAATGTAGATCATAAAATTGTACAAGCATTCAAGTTCGGTTAAAATTTGTAAATTTTTTTAAGATGTTGTTAAACATCAACTCAAGTTGATTTATTTTAATAAAAACTCGTGAACAACTTATTTTATCAATGCTTTAAAAAAAAAAAATCAAATGTTGCTGATCAAATTTTGAAAATGCAACCACAATCAAAATTTTAATAAAAACTGTGGTCGGATCAAACAAACTGCCTATCAGGTTTTAGATAGGCAACCAATTTTGTGAATGTGACCGTGGTGGGGATTGAGTTTTGCAAAACGAGGCTACAGTCGGCAATGAGCTTTGAAAATGCGATTACGATTATAATTGAGTTTTGCAAAAACATATAATGCTTATGACCACTCTTTAGCATATACTCAGAAGAGTTCAGACTGTATATAAGATTGAGATTGACAAGCCTCATATTTTATGCCAAGATAATAACTGACATATTCACAAACATAATAAAACTTTTAAAATTTTTCTAATATAAGTGTATTTAAGTTTTGAAAAAACAATCACAGTTGAATTAAATTTTAAAAACGAAATCGCTGACGTGTTCAAAATTTAAAAAGACAATCACAGATGGATTCAATTTTAGTAAACCCCTTCATCGAAATTTTAATTTTTATCATTTTGAAAAATTTAATCCTCTTTATATGAAAAAGTTGATCAAAAATATTAATAATTAATACAATAACATAAAGACTAAAGAATTCTAACTTCTAACCTTGAATTTTATTTTTTATGAAAATTTTAGGAAATATAAGAAATAAATTTTAACTTTAAATATATATACCTTTGCTTAAAAATCAATAAAAATTATTTTAAAAAAAATAAAATAAAATATTATAAATTTTTAAAAAGTTATAATCAATCAGAGTATATCTAATCAATATTTAAAATTTAAAAAATTTAAACGTATTTAATTAAAAAATTAATCTTTGAGATAATGTTTCAAATTTATAGAAACCCGATATTATATTATATATATCCAATGGCACAGACTGCCTTTATTTTATTTTTTTAAAAAAGTTATTTTCCTTATCTCGAATCATCACTCTCTGGCTTCTTCTCTACGTATATCAGCAACGCCAGTGATGATAACGGAAACGGTGTCGGCGGCGATGCAGATTTCTGAGTGAATTGTAAATGCATATTTTCTTGGAACATAAGGGACCGGAGATTCACTGTTTTGTGCGACATCTCTCACTGCTTTATGCACAACACAAACCAAGTGAATGTCACGACTGAGGTGGCGTGCAGGAGTCACCAATTACATGATGCCACGTCAGTCGTGTAAGTTGTTCTATATCACCTAACTTTTGGACAAAAATCACGCCCTCAACAACTACATGCCATCTGAGTTTTGCATATAACGTGCGGACACCCTCACCCACCATAACCAACAGCCACAATCTCTGTTTCTTCTTCGAGCTCCGTAGTCAAGCTCTTCAACACATCGTAATGGACTCTACCAACGTTACGGTAACTCACTCTTCGATCTATTATTTATTTATTTTTTTCTGTTTGGTTTCCGAGAATATAACGCAGGAAAACAATCCACAGTATCATTTCAGTTCAATCACAAGCTACCGCGTATCTCTCCAATAATTTTTTTTTTAAATGAAAAATGCGAATGCAGTTGGTTGTGTGATTTAACTTCAATCGAATATTCATTTTTTTTTCTATTTCAATTTAGCTATTGAAAGTGAAATAGATTAAGAATATTCCATTATCGCATAATTTTCAAGTTTTCTAAACAACATGATTGGATATTGGATTTCTTAGTTCTGATTCACAGTGGTAATAGCCGCAATTGTGTGAATTGTTCTTTTATTTCACTATTTCTGATTTGAATTTCAGCTTTCTTCGTCTTCTGCTGGCCTGAGAGTGGGGAATGAAGGGATTAGGAAGAATCCGACCCTAATTTGTACTCCTATAATGGCGGAATCGGTAGAGAAGATGGTGATTGATTCGGGTAAGGCAAAAGCAAGTGGTGCTGACCTTGTGGAGATAAGATTGGACAGTTTAAAGTTTTTCAATCCCCATGATGATCTTAAAACTCTAATTAGAGACTGCCCTTTGCCTACTCTATTCACTTATAGGTTTGTTTCCAGGATTTTCTTTAATCGTATTAAACTCTTTCTTTTGTGATATGCAATATTGCCAACCTGTGATATTGTTGTTATCTGCATTTTAAATAATAGAATTATATTCTTTCTTTCTTTCTTTTTTGTCTAGCTTCAGTGAAATAGATGGAGTAAAACCTAACAGTTTTTGAAATGTAACAGTATAAATTTTGAAATTAGTTTAAGAATGTAAAATTATGGGACAGCTAGTTTTATTATCATAGAGGTAATTGAATTTTCATCAATAGCTAACTAACTTGTGATATATCATATATGTTTGTTGTTTTTAAATAAAAATAAAACAAAAATACAGCCAAGTGACACCATTAGCTTTTCTATTCATGTTTTGCCCTAGTGTTCCAAAGTGTAAATCGCAATTTACTTACTAGTAATTAAAATTTTTGTGTGGAACCTCAGCTCCTTTTTCTTTGTTGGAGGTGTCTTTTTTGTAGTACTGTGATAATCGTGCAAGCACATCACTGAAGATATACAAGATTAACTTTAATCATGTGATACTCCTTATTGTTGACATAATTTTGTGAATGCTTCTGTTTAATCCTTTATTATTCCTCTCTGTATTTCTTTTATAGGTTGGAACACCTTACATCTCTACTCTAGTGTTCTAATCCATAGGATTTGGTTCATATTCCTATTTCCTAGGTCATGGTGCTAGTATTTCTCCTACCAAGTTTGTTTCGAAGTTTTATACTTTAATACTTATCAAAAAGAGGAAAAGTAAAACGTTACTTTTGCCCTCTCCTAATGTCATATGAGTTTGAGTAATTTTTCACATGAAAATTTATTAGCCAGAGGGATGCAGCTATCATATTTCTGTAGAGCTTGAAAATCTCATTAATGTTTTCATTTTTCTAATATTGGGATCTTGGGGGACTTTTCGTTTTCTCATCATGAACTGTTATTTTTTGCTAATGATCAACTGTTTTTTAGTATGGTCTTCTTGCTTTACTTGTAATAATCCCCCAGTATGGTTCTATCTGATAATATGGATTTTCACAGACCCAAATGGGAAGGCGGTCAATATGATGGTGATGAGAACGAGCGACAGGAAGCACTTCGATTAGCCATGGAGTTTGGAGCTGATTATGTTGATGTTGAGCTTCAGGTTATTATGTATTTAGTGTAATTTCAAGTGATTCCAAGATTGACATGAGTTTTTCAAGAAATTTAGCATTTTGTAAGTAATTTATTGGCTATAAAGCAAGATGAATATCTTGAGCTGTACTTGTGAAACACATAAATGATTGAACATTGTTTAGAAAAGCTTCGAGATTTTATGACTTCAAATTTTTTTAAGTATCAGCTGTAATATAGTTCTTTCTTCATGGACTTGAAGGATATGTGAACCTCCAAAGGATTTTATGAGTCCCCCCTCCCCCTTTGTTTAGTAAGAGTTTTGCAAATTTTAATGTAGGTGCTCCACCTACATATTGCATACTTGAGCAGAAAACTATAGTGGAATTTATAGCATCTTCCTTCTCACTGAGAAGAGAGAGATCATCTTGTAACTGCAAACTACTGATATGAGGAGTTGCTAATTGAGTATTAGATGTGTTGTTGTAGCTCCAAACTTGTGCATTGAATTATGGATGGAGAAGCACCTGAATAGTGAATTAACAATATTTACATAGTGTTGTTATTAATGTTAGAAAGTTTGTTTATAGTTCTGTTTTCAGTTTGGATTTATTACCAGAATATTAAGAGTTGAAATTCTTTCTACTAATCCAATTTTATTTCTGTAAAGATTGCTCATGAATTCATTGACTCCATACGTGGAAAGAAGCCTGAAAAATCCAGAATCATTGTTTCTTCTCATAATTATCAATACACACCGTCTGTTGAGGATCTTGGCAACCTTGTTGCAAAAATACAAGCAACTGGAGCTGATATAGTGAAGTTCGCAACCACCGCCTTAAATATTACTGATGCTGCACGAGTTTTCCAGATAACTGTACATTCTCAAGTAAGCAGCATACATAGTATGGCATTGCTTCTAAACTTTGAACATTGTGAATTGATATTTAAGTTAAATGCTTTGCAACCACCATAATACTCAACTTCATAGGTTCTAAATAATATGAAAGAACTTTATCAAAGACACATATACATTCTTGATTCTTCAGTGTGTATGCATAATCCTTGATTGGTGTATGGTTCATATGTTTATGGCTGATGCAAAATTATTAGATTTTTACACAAACCACAAGTTAAAAATGAATTATGTTTTCTTTTGCCCCAATATTACTGCTAGATGGTAAATATTTCCAGTTCTATGAGTTGGCTTGTGAACTAAGCTTCTATAGATAAATAGCTGGTACAACAATATTTGGGAATCAATAACTGGTCAACAATATTTGGAGAGAAGTTAAGGATAAAATCATGTTATGTTGATGAAAGATAGGAGTAAAGATGTGTACGGACTTACATTATACTATTATATTCAATACGCATGCAAAGCTAGTAAATTAAGCTCTTCTCCCTCCATCTTTTTTCATTCTCTATAGAAAATGTTTGGAAATTGTTTTTTCCTTTTTCTCTATTAATGTGGGCTAGTTTTTTTTTTCATTGGAATTTATAATTTATTATTCCTGTCTACTGAAAGTTCAGGTTCCAATAATAGGACTTGTTATGGGTGAGAGGGGTTTGATTTCACGGATACTTTGTGCAAAATTTGGTGGTTATCTCACTTTTGGGACCCTCGAGTCAGGAGTTATTTCAGCTCCTGGTCAACCGACAATGAAGGATCTATTAAATTTATACAATTTCAGACAGATAGGGACTGACACAAAAGTGTTTGGTATCATCGGAAAGCCAGTCAGCCACAGCAAATCACCTCTTTTATTCAATGAGGCATTCAAATCAGTTGGTTTCAATGGAGTTTATGTACATTTGTTGGTAGATGACATTGCAGATTTTCTCAAAACTTACTCATCCACAGATTTTTCTGGATTCAGGTTCCTTCTTATCAAATGTTTACATTATTATTAATTTCTGGTAATTTCCTGTTCTTGATAATTGGGGTGTAAAATGGGTTTGCTAGCATGAGCATGCCATGCCCCAAGCACAAAGCCCGTAATGAACCATTCAGGACCTGTCTAGTAGGCTGAAAGCACAGCATGAGACAAAAGCACATAATGGAAGGACCGGTTTAATAGGCCAATTGATCAAACGCAAAGCCAAAGTACATGCATGTCATTGGCTGGCATGATCCATGCACAACCTAACCAAAAGAAGCTAGAATTTTTTGAAAAAAAGTTTAATGTTGGTTTATTTGGTTGATTGTTTGTGAAACTTTGATTTCAATATTGATTAAGGATAAAACATATAACTAAATATGTTCACATAAAAATGATGATTAGCGATCTGCCTATGCTTCTTTATTACTTTTTATTTTGTCGTTTATGATTGAATAATATATAAAACGATTATTAAAATAAGTTACATTTTATTATGTTTATTTTAAATAATTTATAGAATTTGTTATAACATGTAAAAGAGCTTGATTGAAAATAGACTTATGATCACTGCGATTTGCATGCAACAAGGGCATGTGATGGGTCTAGCACAAGTAGGCATGTGTCTAGCCCCATGGTCGTGTCAGGTCTAGAATCCTTTCATATGGGCTTGATGTGGCATATGAGATGAAAGACAAATGGGTTGATATAGGCATCAAACTCACAAGCAAAAATTGGCTGAGTCAACACAACATGACCCATGGCATATGATATGTTAAAAATGTGTTATTCTTTGTAGTTATTATACAACATGCTTGGATTTCGAGGAAATGTAACTTTGTTTCAAACACAGCTGCACTATTCCTCACAAGGAAGCTGCGGTTAAATGCTGTGATGAGATTGATCCAGTTGCGAAGGTAATTAGCTAGCTATTTCTGTCATGATGTTCTTTGACAGACAGTCTTCACTGTAGTAGTTGGCTGTTTCAATCTCTTTCTGTTCAATGTGCTCTTACTTGCATACTTGATTGACTAGTATCTTGATTGAATAACAGAAAATAGGAGCTGTTAATTGCGTTATACGGAGACCGACTGATGGGAAGCTGTGCGGATATAATACAGATTATGTTGGTGCCATTTCTGCTATTGAGGATGGACTGCGAGGTTGTCTTGTGTTTAACTTGCTTAGTACTTATGTTTCTTTTGCTGGTAAAGGAGTGTTCTTAAGGTTGTTCCCACTTGATTCTGTTTTTACCTACAGGTTCACAAATTAGCAGCAGTTTAACTGGTTCTCCTTTAGCTGGTAAACTGTTCATTGTCATTGGTGCCGGTGGTGCTGGCAAGGCCCTAGCTTATGGTGCAAAAGAGAAGGGAGCAAGGGTTGTGATTGCCAATCGTACCTATGGTTAGTTCCAGCTTTATATTGTTTCTTTTGGTTTTCTTTTTCTTTCTTCGTAGTTTTGTTGCTCAGATCAACATGCTTTAACACAGTTCCTTGAATAATTAGATTCCTTCTTTCTTTTAAATTCATATATGCCCCTTTTGTTATGTGTTTGTGGCCAAGATTATTAGTATTCTTTGAATTGGCTGACAATTGTGTTTACATCCATCCTTATTAGAATGGGTTGCCTACTAGTAATCGAACTGTAATTATCTATTAGAACTAGATGAGTTTATTGAGATAAGACTCATGTTGATTACTAGCAATTTTCTCAAGGGGCCATTTGAAAGCCCATTACTTAACTAAATTTAGATAGTAATAAACCAATACACACAATTAAAGTCCATATTCACAAATTACAGAATACGTGCATATATCCTTCACTTAATGTAATTTTTTGGGCAGGATGACTGTAGTATATAGATGTTACTGTGGTTTGGTAATTTGAATGGTTGTTTTGTGGCTATACAAGCACACACACACACACACACACATACACAATTAGAAATGAAGAAATAAACGGAGTACAATGGATGACCAGCAGTCATGCCACATTAAATCAATTCTGGAAAAAAGAAAAACAGAAAAAACCTACAAAAATAAGAAGCCCTCAAACCCAACACTTAGAGCACAATGAAAAAAGAAGAAACTCCCACTAACTCCTCTATTTGAGAAGCCCAAAATGTGAAGTTTTCCCAATAAAGTTGTAAAATAAAATTTGTGCTTGTTTATTGATAGGAAACAAAATTGAGTTTATTGAGGATCATTTGAAATTTAATATTGTGTAGATATATAAATTATCAACAACCAAATAATTCTCTGACCTTGTGATAAACCTTGTATCTCATTCTCCAGCAGTGTAAAAAAGGGTTATTTTTAGGGTATATTTGCATGAGAGTTTTTATGTCTACACTGTAATTGCATGCCCAGAATTAATCTCAAGGAAACTCTTGTTGGCCATTTGATGCAGCTATTCCCTTGTCATATTCAACACATTTGATATGATCTTTGCTTTAGTTGGCTTCTTGTAATAGCACCTGAGCATTCTTTTCTTCTTTTCTTTCTTATATTCTTTTCACCTTTTTAGTTTAATAACGTTGTCAGTTACACTTTGAGGAATATTAATTTATTATTCCTTTTTTTCTTAAAAAAATAAAATATAAATTCTTAAGATCGAGCGAGGGAACTTGCAGACACAATTGGAGGAGATGCTTTATCTCTTGCTGACTTAGATACTTTCCATCCAGAGGGTGGCATGATTCTTGCAAACACAACATCTATTGGAATGCATCCAAAAATTGAGGAAACACCTATTTCTAAGGTTTAACATCTTACTATACTGCTTTTGCATAATTAATGATCGTCTGGTCTTGAATTGACATTTGCAATTTTATATGTATTTCAAGAGGCATGCTTCTATTGATTGCTTTTGCTTTCTGACATATTTTGGATTTGTGTGTGAATACACGTTTAATTTGCTTAAGGTAGGCTAACTCTCTGATCAAATTGTTGTACAGTGTACTAAGTAGTTAGATATCTTAGTCATGCAAGACCAATCACTTGGTAGTCATTCTTTGATTTCTTCTAGTAATTAGAAAACTTTTGGGGATTATAAAAAATGACATCTTGATAGTGATGATTTATGACTCCAGAGTGTATATATTGGAACTAGACACATCTATGCAAAGATGGAGGGGGTGTAAAGCTGAGAGTCAGGCTTGATGGTGTTTCCATTTGCAGTGGATGCCATGGTAGAATGTCTCTAAGTGTAACAAGCCTAGATAGATGTTATGCTGATTTTGTTCTAATTTTTGTTGGTTGTTTGTTTAAATGGAGAACAATATAAACTATTGTAATTACTTTGTAATTTAGACTTTAGATAGTCATTCCTTTCAATATAAGCTTAAATTGATAAACATGAAGAGTGGTTTTCTGGATATGGCTTGTAGTGGATTGGCTTTTGGAGGGTTCTTTTTTGGTTAACATTAAACAAAAAAATGGAATGAATTTCTTTCAGCTGGTCAAAAATATTACCATTTCAGGGAAAAATTATCCATATATCAGTGACATAGCGTGGAGAAAAGAAGAACTAATTGTTGAATTACCCCTATTCCCAAAAGCTTAAGCTGATGGGAAGTGAATCCAATATGTTTTTAATGTTACTCTCAACCCTCCCCTTCACGTGTATATATGTCCATTTTTTGGACTTAGTTTGGGCCTTACACGTGTTTATTCTATTTAATGGGGGTAGTGGGATTTGAACTCAGAACCTCCTGCTTTAACACCATGTTGAATTATCACTGCTCCACAAAAACTTTTTGGAAACAGTGGTAATCACCAGGCCAAGTTACAGCTCTTTGATATTTTGTACTCAATAAGTCCTCAAGCGCATTACAATGGTTATAGTTGTGGTCAGATGTGAAGGTGAAACAATTAAGTGGGTTGCTTTTCTTGCAGCATGCTCTAAGATCCTACTCGCTGGTTTTTGATGCTGTTTACACCCCCAAAGTAACCAAGCTCTTAAGGGAAGCAGAGGAATCTGGAGCCATAACTGTTAGTGGGCTGGAGATGTTTATAGGACAAGCATATGAACAATTTGAGAGATTCACTGGGTTGCCTGGTAAGTTCATCGTATAGGGATGAATAAAATAATATTAATTATTCTTAAATTCATTATTATCAGCGGCATGTTCTCCACTTTAATGGCTTTTACTCAATTATATTTACTACTTTTTTTTTTGGTTCATTGTTAATTGCAGCACCTAAGGAACTTTTTAGAAAAGTTATGGGAAGTCATTCCTGAGGTCTGGCATTCATCTGTATGTAGATACTGATTATTCTTGTATCTCAGTTTGGGATTTATGTTGTTGGAATATTGTAATATAAGTTATTTTGATATAACATTATTAATCACTTCCATTTTAACAATAAGAAAACTTCACTTCCGTCGATTCATTTTTCCTTACGAAAAGTTTTCCAGGATGTGTTCTTGGGTGAGTCTGTACGGCCATACAATGTTGCCGGAGTATGCTCATTTATGCCACACTCTAGTTTTGGATAACTTGCTGAGGGAATTCCGGTATAATCACATTACTTAATAAGAAAAAGTGTTTTCTGGATTTACTTCCAATTTTTTTATTTTTGAAAAATGGAAAATAACAAGAAAATGGGTTGTACGAAATAGAAGTTGGTGTTTCTAGTTTGTGTCCCCGACTCCCTGGAAGCCCTTTTAACTTGTAAGGACTTGGTTTTTGATTTTTATTGACTGCTAGTGCTCTGCTAATGAATGAGTTTCTCTTTTTCTATAACTGCTTCTGTACGAGTCTTTTGCAGCACTTTTTGATTGCCTTCTTTGCTGTAAATGGCTTTTTTAGTCTTTCTGAGTTTTCCTAGTAATCTTTCTACCTCCTATAATGTTTTTCTTGTTAAATCCTACCTCTTTCTGATGTTTGATTTATCATTAAGTGTAATGATCTGTTATTCCACAAAAACGCTGAAAATTTATTTATTTTATGGGCAGCATAATGAAGTGTATACAAGTCCATCCCTTTTCAAGGAAATATCCTAATTCAAATTATGTTGTTGTGTATTCATATCAATTTTACTTGAGAAATAAAAGACATCGTCTCACCTAAGAAAAAAACAAGAAGACGAAGAAAAGAATGAAAGCAGTATTATATATTTTCTGTGCATTGCATGTGTATATGTGGGTCGTGGTATCAGAGCCTGAGATACTGCTGCATGTTATGTTACAGTGGTATGTCAAACTCTGAAATATTTCATTTCTTAAAGTAATTGTTCTTTAATTAGTTAACATTAATGTGTTAATTTTTGTTATATATTATGTATAGTCCACTCTTCAACAATTATGTTCTATTGTGGTATATGTTTATATTTTTAGTAGGGGTTAGTGCATTTTTTTTTTGATGAATAATAGACCTTGCATTAAGCACAAAACAAACCCCAGGAAGAGGCTTGCATAATTCCAGCACAGACCTGATCAAAACTAATTTTGTCTACAATAACTGCTGGCAGATCGGAAATAGAAACAAAAGAAGAAATACAAGGCAAACTTACATTACTACTAAGAGAGTTTTTAGCAACTGCATCTGCAACTAGTAAGCATAAACTAGTGCATTGAATAGTAAGCATAAACGTCTAAGAATTCTATTATAATTTATATGGTACTGAAAAAAAAAAGGAAAAAAAAAAAGTACTATAAAATTTATGCTCAAATTTACAAATTTCATCAGCTGTACAAGTTCTTGTTCCAAATTTGGGTATAAATGGATTTTAGGACCCTCTAATTTAAATTCTTTTTATTTAGACCATCAAAGTTCAAATAGATAATTATTTGTACATTCAGTATAATTAAAGATGGTTTAAAATTTACTAAACTAGTTTGTTTATTTACATTTAATACAATTAAAACATAAAATTTGTTTCAAAAGCATTATATTGAATTTTTTCTAATTTTTTCTAATTTTTTTATGAAAGAAAATTTTCTAAATTATGTGGACAAACTAAACTAGAATTAATTATTTTTCTTATTTTATTATTTTTCGACGTAGAAACACTCTATAGAATAAGGTCCCATTACTTTGATGAATCTCTCTGAGACTCATTTCCATATCAAGGATCTGCATCTTCCGACCCCAAAAAAACAATATATATATATATCAAGGATCTGCATGTTGAAAGATGTAGCTCGTCTACGTGGACGGACTCCATTAGAAGATTAAAATAGAATGATATGCACTCAGACTTATTCCGAACTACGTCTAAGATAGTTGCGCTTGCGAGGTCAGGTTGGATCACTTCTGCTCGCAAACTGTTCGATGTAATGCCCCACAGAGATTCAGTCGCTTGGAACGCAATGCTCACTAGTTATTCCCATCTGGGTCTTCACCAAGAAGCTCTGTTTCTTTTCCGCCACATGAGAATTTCCAACACTATACTTGATCACTTCACGTTCACTGCAACTTTGAGTGCTTGTTCTGGAGCTTGCGAGCTTCAACAAGGAACTAAAATTCATGCTTTGGTAATAGTTTTGGGTTATGGGTCTTCATTGCCAATCAATAATGCGCTAATTGATATGTATGGAAAGTGTTTGAATCCTTCTAGTGCGAGCAGAGCGTTTGAAGAGATGAATCTCAGGAATGAAGCAACTTGGTGCTCGCTTTTATTTGCACATACAAAGTGTGGTCAATTTGATGTTGCATATGATGTGTTTTGTAGGATGCCAAAAAGAGTAGAGATCGCTTGGAATATCATCATTGCAGGTTACGCACGACGTGGGGAAGTTGGATCATGTTTTTCTTTGTTGAAACAGATGCGAGAGAGTTTGTGCTGGCCAGATCAGTGGACCCTTAGTGCCGTCGTGAATGCTTGTGCCGAATCATCAGAATTTTGTCATGGATGTATGGTACATGCTTTTATCATCAAAACTGGTTGGAGTTCTGCGGTGGAGGCAATGAATTCACTTTTGAGTTTTTATGCTGAACTAGGTTGCCAGGGTGATGTTGTGAAGATTTTTGAGTCCATTGGAACTCTAAGCCATGTGTCTTGGAATGCCATGATTGATGCCAATATGAAATTGGGAGACACCCATCAAGCGTTCCTTGCATTTCAACAAGCTCCGGAAAAAAATATTGTTTCATGGACAACTATGATCTCAGGATATGCAAGAAATGGACTCGGGGAACAAGCTATTAGCTTCTTTGTTGATATGATGGGGGATGGTATCCAACCAGATGACTTTGCATTTGGAGCTGTTCTTTATGCATGTTCAAGCTTGGCAGTTCAAGGACATGGTAAAATGGTCCATGGCTGCATAATTCGCTATGGCTTCCATGCCTATGTTTATGTTGGCAATGGCTTAGTAAACATGTATGCTAAATGTGGGGATTTAGAAGGGTCTAATCGTGCGTTCAGTGATATTACTGAGAAGGATCTGATCTCTTGGAATGCAATGTTGTTTGGATTTGGCATGCATGGACAGGCTACTCAAGCTCTAGAGTTTTATGAAGAGATGGTGGCAACCGGTACAAAGCCAGATAAAGTTACCTTCATTGGCCTGCTGATGACTTGCGGCCATTCAGGACTTATAAAGGAATGCCTTGAGTTGTATGAAACAATGCAGTCGGTCTACAGGATTTCCCCTGAAATGGACCATGTGACATGCATGGTAGATATGCTCGCCCGAGGTGGTTACCTAGCAGAAGCAAAAGCGTGGGCTAACAAATACTTAGGAAAAGATAGTGCTAAGATTAGCTCATCCGAAGCTCTGCTTGGAGCATGTTCTGCACATTGGGATGCCGGATTTGGAACACACCTGGGAAAAGCCTTGAATAGTTTAGAACCACATAAAGAGATAAGCTATGTGTTGCTGTCGAATTTATATTGTGCAAGTGGGCAGTGGAAGGAAGCTGAAATGATTAGGAAGAAAATGGTTGATCTAGGGGTCAAGAAAATGCCTGGTTGTAGCTGGATCGAAGTGGGCAACAAGGTAACAGTATTTGTAGCTGGGAACCATTCTTATCCATCTATGGAGGAGTTATGTACAACACTAAATTTCCTTGAATTTGAAATGAAGAATCCATGCTTTGTTGGTTTTGAAAATTGAATTCAATGATATGTGTGTCTATTAAACACACAGTTGATGCAGGCTTCACACCGGATTCAAGTGACTCCATAAGTAGATTACTTTCAGGTGTCAATAAATGCAAAAAATGAGACAACAAAAGCACAAGCATGACTAACACACTACCACCCTCGATAATGGACGTGTTTTTCTTCTCTGCTATAACAGAGAAATCCCTCAGAAATCTGCCTTTCAAAATTGAGTTTCTTTTGCTTACACGGTGATTAAAATACTGACACGAGAGAGACTCAGAGTAATGGAGCTGATCAGCTTCAGGAACCTTATTATTTCTTCTACTTCCCTCTTCTTTGTTTTCGAATAGAAGAATGAGATGCACCAATGGAAGCCGATACCAATAAAGACACCAGAGTATACGAGATGTGATAAGCATGAAGAATTTGTTCATGTCATTATTCATGCATTCAAGTTTCTGCAGATATGTTCCCAGTAATCTTATTGTAGAATACAAGCCTAGCATTGTTTTTACATATTTTAACCCACATTTGGAAAACTCTTATTCATTGACTTATCGTAATGCAATTTCCAATGGATGATTAGCTCATGATGTTTAAAACTGGTAATTTTAATGTCATGATCATTTATGCCTCCAATTTATTTGACTGTTACTCTACTTGTTTATACATTTTGGGTATATTTATTTACCTGTGCCTTGTAAAATGGGATTCAACAATAAGAAATAGAGCAGAGGGAAAATTGAAGTCATTTTCTTAAGTGATGAAATTTTCTTGTTTTAATACAATTTTTTTTTTTTTTTTACAAACATTGAATACTCGATATCTTACATGCAGACTTGTCAAAGTAGATCAAACAAATCTGGGCACTATTAAAGGGTTTTTTTCTCCCATTGAAAAACAAGTCACGTCAACGAACGCGCTTAGTAGATCAAAATTCTCTCTCTACATATACATTGAAATCTTATATATAGCATACTATATACATACATATATACAAATGAGAAGTTGTAATATGCTTTTTTAAGAAATCCCAGTTCTTGTTTCATATTCCATTATCGTTTTTCCATGGTCGGATAGTTGTAGGCTGTACTGGTAACATTAGCGCGTGCCATGTCCAAAAAAAGCACAGTGGAAAACTATGTTGATAAATACTGATTGCGTGTTTGTTTACTTGATTGGTACAAATAATCTGCAATTAATGCTTTTAGTCACATTATTACACATCAATCTTCTTCTTGGCATTGAAGCAATATGACAAACAATAGGGCGACCAGTACTACTTGTCTTATCTTCAAAGAGTTTCCAAGAAGCAATTAATATCACATTATATGAAAAACTCTCGACAGACATGACAACCATGGAACAAAATGCAAGTAGCCTGTGTTAAGCCCCCCCCCCCTTTTTTTTTCTTTTTTAAAAAAATTCCTGAAAGTAGGGTGTCATGTGACTCTCGTAAGCATTGCATAAGTTTTCTTCATATATATAAACTACAGAAACTAATGTCTCTAAATGTATGTACTATGTAGATGAGAAATCCATACATATGTATATGTGTGTGTACATGTATTGTTCTGTAGTTTCCAAGAGATGATCATGATAATATCCCAAAAAGGAATATATAGTATAGAAGAAAGCATACATAAAGTTAGACGAAAAGTCTTCTCAATGATTAATAAAAAAGCTTACAAACGTTGAAAATGGAGTAGTTGCCAAATTAGCATTTCCGCCAACTACATAATCATGAGGGCCTAATTGAATTTAAGTGTTACATATATACTACATAATGGGACCAATGTTGTCCCTCTCTTGCTCAAATTCATCATTCAATTTAGAAAACTCATGAACCTCTCACTGTCTCACTCACTCCTGCACTAACTGTTATATTATAAATTAGCTTCTAATATTTAGAAGATGATGGAAAGGGCGACTAAATATGTGTACGTATATGTAAAATATATGATCCTTGGATGATCATCTCCATAGTTTCTCTCTTTTTTTTTTTTTGGACAGTTGAATTACATGCATAATGGCCTTTTGGTTGGGTTTGGTATATGTTTTTGGCTCAACTCTACTTGTCAAATTATTACCAAAAAAAAAAACTCTACTTGTCAAATAATTTAATTGAATTTGAACATTTTTTTGTAAAAAAACAAATAATATATATGTATACATATCAGACACTATATCAGCACAACATTATGTAAACTAACATTTAAGATACATCTGTATATATTTTTGGCTAATAAAGCTAACCCATCAAATTATATGCCGTTGTTTACAACTTAGAGGAAAAAAAAAAAAGAGGGAAAGATTTTGGTCATAGTAAATATATAATATTTTGGTCATATATTGTATCCTTGCAGATATTGCAATGTAGACGTACCTAGTAATTAGAAAAGTACAAAGCAATCATTATCGTTTTCTTTGACAATATCATGGATCATATATATTCTATCAAACCTATTTTCTTAGTTTGGAAAAGTAAACTAAAAAAAAAAGGTAGTGGAAAAGACTTGAAAAAGGTAAAACAAAATCTGATAATTAATTAAAATTTTTGAGAAAACAATAAACTATTGTGTCCTACAATGAAAAAGTCATATCTAATTATTAGCAATACAAATCGATAACTATTCATGATCACGCCCTATAATATATTAGTGGCGTTATTAATTCGGCCATATATTAATTTGTAGTTTTGCTTATTTTAAATATTCTCTGCTAAATAATTGTCTATATCTAATTAAGCTGTGATTGGCAACATCAAATCAATGTCTAGTAGTGGCCATGCACATTAGGGACAAGGTCAGTCCCACCCAAGCGCCCAAACACTACTGCCTCCCACGTGATTTTTCTTACATAACTAATTTGTTCATCTTCCTTTGTCTGAAAATTAATGATCTTAAGTCCCACCATTGTTGGAGTTTCTCCCTCCATTTATTTAATGCACTGCTTCTTCCATGATTAACCATTTAATTAACTAACACATATTTATATATATATATATATATATATATATATATATATATACTTCTCTCTAAATTTACTAGAGTGATTTATGAATATCCTAGATGAAATTTAAGACCATCACTTTTAAAAGTTGCGATTTGGGGCCAATTTGATACTAGATTGCAACATCTTGTAAATTGAAGCCCCCAAGTCGATTTTTTGTTAAACTATATATGAGGTACTAAAATATATTTAACCCACAAAATTATTACTTTTAACAATGATTGATTAATTTTTTGAGATTGGTTTTTTGGGTAGCTAGATAGATTGATGGTGGAGTACATTTTGGCCACTTGATATTCGAAGGGAAGCTTATACCACATACCATGTGCAAGGGACAATTCAAGGTCATCTATGCTGTTGTGAATGGGCTGAAAAATAGGTGGTGAATAATATATGGCCTACAAATCTTCTTTTGCCTTTACCTGTTCCCTGCTGGTCTTTATGTCCCTCCACAAAATTAAAAATTACACACATTTATGTATGAGAAAAATGAAAATAAGAGAAGTTTACAACTATTTTTAAAAGTTAAGGAGATATTGGTCCGAAGTCCATAGTTTAAGGGTAATTTTAAAATTTGTATATAATTTAAGAGGTATTAGTGCAGAAAAATCCAAATGAGTATGTATTTTTCACAGGGTATTTGGGCAAGCCAAATAAAACAACTTCCAAGTGTATATAATAACACACAATTAATACATGGAAAGTGTAACATTGACATGTACAGAAGAAGAAGAAGAAGAAGAAGAAAGTGTACAGTGTAACATTAGATTTAGGGTAGTCCAAAAGAGATGGAATAGCTCTCGTTTTCATGAATGCTACACATGCAGGAGACAACGATGTAGACGCTTTTAGACAATATTGCTCACGTAGAATATTACTACAAAATTTCAGGTCACACTCCACTGAGCCACATGTCTAACTATCTGGGTAGCAAACTACTGTTCTATCTCTCTATATAAACCTACTCTATAATTTATAGGAATATGCCTATCTCTATATATGCACAGATCGATCAGAACCAAAAACCATCAAGTTTATTCTCAAAAGTCATATTAAAAAAAGAAAAAAAAAAAAAAGAGTGATATATTATGGCTTTGGTAATTCCATGCAAGCGCTTTGTTCTTGTGGCTTTCTTCTTGCTTTGTTTCTTCTCAGTCACAGCAAGATCAGGTAATTATAAAAACTTTTTCTTATTAGCTAATTATACTGAGCAATATTGTTCCATATTTATTTATGTATATCATGATTAATTAGCTTCGATATTCGAGATCGATTTTTAATCAATTCATACAAAAAATATCTAATATTTTTCTGGGTTTTGATTTTATTTTTATTTTTAATGCAGCAAGGAGGTTGGGAGTAGTGAGTAGTAATGCAGATATCGATAATCAGAAGGGCCATGATCATGAAGAAAGTAGTAGCAATTTATTTACACCAAAAGTAGTAGCAGATCAAGATGGAGTGAAAGAAAGTAGTGATTTGTTGGACATGGATTACACACCAGCAAGAAAGAAGCCTCCAATCCATAACTAAGAACATGAACCAAAATTTTGTTAAGCCTGCAGTTTTTGTTTATACTAATTGCAAAGATCATAGCTATAGTATTTCGTTTCAAAGTTATTATTAGTAATATTATATATATATATATATTTGTTTCTGAATTTTTCATACCTCGATCTTTAATATCAGAAAACAGTACTGGGAGAAAGACAATCATGATGAGAGAATTATTCAAAAGATACATGTGCTAGGTGAAAAATTGTAAGCCAACAAGGAAAGAAAAAAAAAATAGTAGTACTATGTATGGTAAATAGGTCTTTGGTAAATTAGGGTTGTAGGATAAGTTCTCAGAAAGAAAAACTAATTGTAGTAAATATATATAGATGCTATATGAGAGAGTTTGTGTTTTATGTTAAGCACATGTATACGTTTATCACATTGGTTTTTCATATCTGCAACCGTTTCTTCGACTTTAATATATATATATATAGACACACACACACACATAGAGATCTCTAAAGTGGAGTGATATAGATGTTAGGTCTTCAAATACATCTCTTGAATCATGTCACTTTGGCCCGATAAATAATCAGGCTCAGGCCCAATATATGAATTCTATGACTGATTACAAATGTGATAGCTAATAATTTTAACATAATGCACTTCTCACTTTGTCCTCCCCAAGATTAATTATAGCATTAAACTTACCAATCTACCAAAAATAAATACATTCATCAACTGAATTTCCGTTCAGAGTTTTATCATCTTCACATATTCTAAAAGAAAATTTAGGTCTATTCAAAATATTTAATAATATAATTCAAAATGATATATTATCAATTTAATTTCCTTATAGAATTATGTGGTACGACTGAATATTGTACAATATTTACAATAAAATCTGGTAGAATTTTTTTTTTTTTGGCAAAGATATATATGGTAGAGTTTAATGTTTTAGTTTTTTTCAATAAAAATAGTGTAAATTACACAAACTCCCAATCTAGTTTCAAACTTTCCAAATTGAATCAATGCATAAGTGGAAATTTTGGCAAAGCAAATAAGAAGCATGTACTAATTTTGTTATTTCCATTTATCCGTACCCAGCATAAGAAATATCGTGACAATTTTCCAAGTTCAATGAAAATTTTAGTAATTAAAAAATTATTTTACCGACTGAAAACCATACATTTAGTACCAAAACCGGCTAATTCGCAAATGTTATATACTGTAGTGCAAATGCAAGTTGGAGTGAGCATATATGATGCATGTGTGACCTTCAATTCTCCATAGTCAAGCATACCAAGAGGTTCACTTTCCACATTAGGAGGAAAATGCGTCACTTAGGATTCGTACTAATGTACTACATTTGAAGTCTAAAAAGTCCAAGAATATCACTCCCAAACAGCAGGAACTTGTAACTCTGAATTCAGCAGGAACTTGCACCAAAAGTGCAGGAATCAAGAGACAAATAAAGAGCACAATTCTAATGAGGTTTTATTAGTATTGCACAGTTCGAATCGTACTCTGGGTAACTCAGAATCTAACATACCTTCTATTCAATTATATATTCTCAACGTATGTAACCAACACAAATGATTTTCACTGTGTCCTAACTTGCCTGCTTTTGGCTAATCTTGAATTTGAGGTTGTGTAACTTGTACCCTTTCACTTGTGCATCTTTGGCTCTACTGTTGCCCTTCTGAAGAACTATTTCAGTTAAAAGTTGAAGCCTAAGCACATAGGGCAGTTTGACAAAACTGAACTCACAATAACACAGTAGGTGCACACTCTTCATCGTTGCAATATCTTCTCATAGAAGAGCAAGCTCGCCTCAGCAGCAAGAACGTCTTCAACAGAAACATGGTACACTTGAGAATCTGAAATACTAAACCAGCACACTGAAGAAGGCTCCAATGAGTTATCAGGCTCTTCTCCGTAAGCATCAGCTCTGACACTTCTGTAAACAATGTAATGGCCACTACCATCGTTTCCAAAATGCTCCACAACCGAAACTAGACGATACAAACAACTACTTGGAGAGACCATTCGGGAACTCACACTAACCTGCAACAGATATATACACATTCAAGTAAGAGCCAACCCTAACAGGTACGCATCAACCAAGATATCCTTTAGGTTAAATCATGAATTCTTGATGCAAAGAGTGTTGTAGTTTCAATGGGCCAAAACAGAATTGAATCATCATCAAGACCCAATGTTTAAGTCCATATATAAAATTATCAGCAAAACTTCAACCAACCTGGTCATCCGACTGCATCTGCACATCTGAGTGTGTTGTATATGAACAGCATCCAGATTGGGGAAAACTGGATTCTCCGGGTAAATTTTGTGCATTTGCCGAGCACCCAGATTCATTTGAAGCTAATTCTTTTGATGAAATGCTTTCTCTTGTTATGTTGTTTAAAAGATTACGTTTTTTTGTATTGAAATGTATATCTAAATTGTTGAAATGAGGACTTGGTTTTCGATATTGTAGCTGCAGTTGCCCTGTTTGGTAAATTTCTTCCCGAGAATTTATTGAAACCCCACTTGTCATGAATGGGAAAAGGTCCAAAACCAATGGAAATGAAATATGGCCCTACAATTGTTTTATATAGACATCATCATTACTAAAGAGTAATAAAAAATACAAATAAAATTTTGAGCAATTAACATGTGGGAGGTCCTTTAAACCTTCTGCAATAAAGTTAGAAAAATATTTTTGAAGATACATCGGAATGTCATCCAAGTTAATTCCAGAAAGAAAAATAATATTAAGGGGGGAAAAAAAGGTTCATGGGTTTATTTACTACTTCTAAAATAACAACATTAACATTGTTACAATTATATCCAACTAATTTGAAGATGCGATTTTACATAAACTTTCCAATTGAAATAAATGTCTAAAAACACTAGGATCAATATAAACGAGTAAGAAATATGGAACTGGATGCAACAAGATATACTTGGTTTTTTTTTGTGGAGAGAAGTGTTCGTAAAAGGGACCAATATAAATGAAGCAAAAAATTGATGATACCTGAATTTTGACTAGCTCACCAAGGACATTAATTGAAACACGTTTTAGATGGATGCATAAAATCTGCAAGAACACAATCAGATTGATAGATTATGCTTAGATATTAAATTACATACAACCAAGGAGAGGTACCAGATTTATTCAACTCTCAATTTTAGCATTTGTTTAACCAGTACAGTCCAAACCAATCCCATTTTAAGTGCTTGTTTTTTTGGGTTGCTTAGAAAAGTGAATATTAGAAACAAAATGCTAGATCCAAAACAAACTAGAATGGACTCAAAAATGAAACAAGCGGAATCAATCTACATTGAATTGATTAATATTCGTCAGTTATGGTAATCACTGGGCCTCCCAGGGCTTATGCATAAGAACAGTTACGAAAATTCCCTAGAAGTAACCAAACTGGATCAAGGTGCACTCCTAGTTCGGACTTTAATGTAGGCTTCTAATGCAGCACATTAAATTGTCTTCATCCCTGGTTTCCAAAAGCATTTTCTTTTCAAACCTCTTTCTTTCTTTTCTTTCATTCTTATATATGTTTTCACAAAATAAATAAATAAATAGACGTACTAGTCTGATTCCAACAATTCAATCCCAAATCTTGAGCACAATTTTCCATGTTCCCCAAACTTAATCCCCATAGACAATATCAAAGCAGTCAGATGACTCAAATCCCTCAATGCTATAGGGCAAGGTCTCTCATGATTGGTTTTGGACAAATACTCCCTCTAATTACTCAATGAAAACCCAGCCCTTAACGAGTTTAATGATTTCATGTGAAACATATAGCAACACAACAATGTCCCAATCACAGCACCTGCTCCATGCCCACAAAAACTGACATGTCTAGATGATGTCTGGAAATTACCGCAGGATTTATGGTAAAGGATCAGTGCAAATACCTCAGGAGAATGAGCAATACTTATTTGCTTTACAGTGCATGAAAACTTATTTGACCATGGTAGTGCATCTAAACGTAAAAGTTCTCGGCAGCTACAAGAATTCTCCCTGGTACATGTTCTAAGTTTTTCAATCTCTGTCTGCAAAACAAAAGCACCAAGTAATCCATGCATACAGTCAATTGCTACAAGTAAGGAAGGTACAAGAAACACACGAGACAGATTTACACCACAGCTGAAGGGAGTTAGGAGGAACCAGAAAAAGCAAAATATGCATTCAAACTAAGAAGGAGTTGCAAAAAGCATACTATTCCATGAGGTGAATCAGGCCAAAAGTTAATATGATTGAGAAGGAAAGATGGGCAGGAGAACTACCTCATCCATTCTGATTGCAGATATGTATTTGATTCCAGCTATATGCCAACAATGGGTGCAGTGATAATTCTCAACTTGCTCAGCAACAGTGAACTGCTTTAAGCAATCCTCCAAGCTACACCCAACCATCTAGTACCACATGGAAATAGGAAATTCAAACAATAAAAAACAAGTGAAAATTTGAAAGAAGTAACATCTCAGATTTCAGGGGAGGCAGCTATCAGAGAAGAAGCCAAGTGATGGGCTCTAACATACACACTATCAAATAGTGAAATCTTTAGTAAACATACAGTGGTTGCACCAGTATTAAGCACTGGAGATAGATGCAAGCTATGAAAAGATTCAAAATTCAATGATATCTGCAAAAAGAACAAAGGTAAAACAAAGGCAGGAGATTAGATTGGTTATCCATGAAACTATACATACATGGCAGTAAAACCATTTAGTACTACTAAGTTGTTCCTGAAAAGCCAAAAACAAACTAATACTATGTCGTAGACAATAAGATACAGATTCTAACCCAAACAGTCTAATAGAAATCAGATATGAACTTGGTGAAAGTTAATCAAAAAGTTGATCTTGTATAGAAACAATTTGTTGAAGTGTGCTTATTCCATGAACATAAACATCAATGCTAAAAGTTTTACTAATGTATTATACTAAAATGTAGCATATCCAATGCATGCAAACGCGATGACAACATATAACTTATACAAGTATTACATAATAAGAAGTACTCATATGAAGCCACATGAACCTGAGAAGAACAACTTTCACAAGTTAAAATGCTACCAAGAATCCCATCAAACGGTCCAAGGAAGCTCCGCTGCCACCTTTCCTGCTGACTTTGGTCCTCCGTCCTCTCCGGAGTAATAAATCTACAGCTGAAAGCACATAATTCTGCTAAAGAGCTGACTTTTGGTTGATAACAGTCTGAAAATTCTTCTCTTAAAGATGAAAGAAGATGAAGCAATGCTTCTGAAGCATCCTACACAGAAAACCAAATATCGGAAACCAAACCATAAGGTACTCAAGTTGTTATGAACTAAAAAGGATAAAAGTTCAACCTGCTGGTTAGTGAGATTGAAATTGGGAATGTAGTGTGCCATAGCAATCATTACTCTGCGCGGACTCAACACAACTCTTCGTCCAACAACTACATCTAATTCTACACAAAAAAGAAAAAAAGGTATAAAGGAATTAGGTCACATTTAGCCAAGTTGAACCTGTCCTTAATTGTTTTAAGTTTTCAATAAATCGTTCATAATACAAATATAGTTTACATTCCTTTTTAGACAATTTTTTTTTCTTTTTTTTTGGCAGAGTTGAAAGCCACCTTCCAATAAAGAAGCCAAAGCAATTGTAAGCGGCAAGCTATCAACCAAGTCCTCAACAACAGACCGTTCGCATTCCTCCATAGCCTTCTGCATAAAAGGTAGGAAGTAGGAACAGCTTGCTAAAGCCTGAAAAAAATATTAATTCTGGGTTTAAAACGCACCTTAATACTACTTTATTGATTAATAAAACTACAACATTCAGTTCGCTAAAGTGAAACCTCCCATTTTCTTTCTCTACTTTCACAGCAACTAATCAACAAGATAAAACCCAAATACTCAAAGTAACAAATACCTGTAAAATGACATTAAGAAAACAATTGTTTCCAAGGTTTTGTAAGCCGGGTACTGAGAGTGAATCGTCGGGATGAGTTTCACTCTTGGGGAACCACTGAAAGCTGTTTAATTTACCCAATTTCCCGTCTTTTATAGCCAAAGCAAAACCAGTTACACCCAAAAGGCCAGCGACTGCTACGTTAAACCCAGAAGTTGATGCCAATTTCGTAAGGGAAACAGTCCGAAACCCATGCTTGAGTTGGTGAACCATAGCCTTCAGCGTCTCTCCTTCAATTTTCATTCTATCAGAACCAAAACTTTTCGGAAATAGGAAACCGTATACACAACACGATCAATCAGACAGCGAGAGAACTATAACTTCTTTTCACTCTCGATTTGTTTCAATGAAAAATGTAAAATTCAGGGAAAAAAAAAAAAGTATAACAAAATGCACACAACATTGTCATAATATTTTTAATGGATTTTTAGACATATATATATATATATATATATATATATATATGAATTAGCTAAAAAGTAATAATAATAATAATAATTATTATTATTATTATTATTTTAAAAAATATTTATTTATTTTTAATGAACCTAAATTTGGATTTTCAAGGGCATACTGAACTGTAAAACTCCCTACATCCATTTTTATTTTGATAAATAAAACTTCCTACATCCATGTCTCTCTTTACACATTTTTTTGGCCATTCTCTCTCTCTCTCTCTCTCTCTCTCTCTCTCTCTCTCTCTATCAGTTCTTTATACGTTGCAATTTCATTTTTGTGGGTTGCTCGATTAGAATAACTACAGAAACATTACAAATAATAAAACTTTTTTAGATTTAATCTTTTTCTCATTTTCAACTTTAATTTCTATACAGCTCTTCCTTTATCAACTAAAAAAATTTTAAAAATTAAAAATTAAATATTTATAAAAAGCCATTTTTGAACTTTACAATTTTCAAATTAATAAAACTTCTAATATTAAAATAATTCTCATACATCTCATAATATATTAAATGTCAAATGAAACTAAAAAAATAAATACTAAAAAAACTCCATGTGGGCTTTATATTCCAACCCTTTATAGCATTTCTATATTAATTAAGTTAGAACTTAAATGAATCAAAAAAATAAAAATAAAAAGTTGAAATAACAAAATGTATTGTTTTATTGATAGAAGGATAAACTTCAAAATAGCCCTCTTTATTTTATTCCTTTTGCAAATTTACACACTTGTTTTGTAATATTACAGTTTAGCCCCTTCACTTCAAATTTTTCTTAATTCCACGCTAACAACGACGAAACAGCTAACAATATAAAAATCTTGACAAATTACCCATATTTCTTCAAGAGGTACATTTAATAAAATAAGTTTTTCCAAGAGCATTTAATAAAACTTTTAATTAATGTAATATGACGACTTTAATGAA
This sequence comes from Rhamnella rubrinervis, assembly GCA_007844105.2. Taxonomy (NCBI): domain Eukaryota; kingdom Viridiplantae; phylum Streptophyta; class Magnoliopsida; order Rosales; family Rhamnaceae; genus Rhamnella; species Rhamnella rubrinervis. Next base: position 11,822,955 of record CM017584.2, on the reverse strand, counting down.
GATATGTTCTTTGAATATGATACATTTAATCTTATTTTCACTTAATTATTACATTAAACAAATGCTAAAACTGTCGATTTCATAAAACAACAACAACAACATAATAATAATAACAATATGAATTAATTAGGGATGGAGCAAAATTGTAAATAAAATGAAATGTTTGGGGCTAAATAATAATTTTTAAAAAATAGAAAACTATTATCCAAAAAAGTGTAAAATAAAACTAGAAACTTTACCAATAATAGAAAAATAAACCATTAAAATACGCAAGAATAATATTAACAACATTGCTATGTGTCTCCAAGTCTCCAATTCTTTCTTCATATAGATAACAAAATCTACTTTTACATGCAACTGTTTTATTATAATTAGAGCCTAAGTAGCGAGAAAATGAGAAATCTACACATGAGAGAGAAAAAAAATGATAAATTTGTAAGAACTTTGAATTACACTGCCCTCATTTAACATCCAAATTGTTTAACCTAAATTATTTTTAAAATCTCACATTCACAATGTTCATCACAGATTCCCAACATTTAAAATCCAATTTTATAATTTGTTACAAACTCACTCGTGTACCGTTTTATCTTTAGCCAACTAGCAGTACTAACCCACAGCGCTTTATATTTTATAGAACTACAATCGCAAAGCATTTAATTTGAATTGCTTTACTTTTCTTTTTCTATTTGTGAAAAAGTAGAATTGTTTTTACATATTTTAAAATTTTCTCGACGAAATAACTAGCGTATTTGTTAACGTTCACACGATGTGCAATTTATAACTTCCCTTTTTTGGCCTCCCATGTTTTTAAAACATGTTTTAGTTATTAAGTGTTTTTTACCCATTAGATGCTACAATTATAGCACAGAAGAAGCACAAATTAATTTGACTTCTAAATTATAATTATTATTTTACAAAATCAAATGATCATATGCTTTTCAAAACTAATAATAATAATTAGAAAAAAAAACTCTGATTATTGTTTAAGCTTTAAATTTTATTTAGTCTCGATGGTTATTCATAAACATAAATATACATTCGTTAGATGTCCTGGGAGTAAATTAATAGCTGTTTAAAATACACAGGATGCTATTATTATTCAACCATTTACTTAAAAAATATTCTTACATAAACTTTATTGGTAAGATTAACACCAATGCCTAGTGGTGTTGTATTAACCATTTACTTAAAAAATATTCTTACATAAACTTTATTGGTAAGATTAACACCAATGCCTAGTGGTGTTGTATTCGTAAACAGTAATGTTAATACATTTGTGAGTTAAAAAAACTCAAACCTATAGACTTCAATGGAGCTTGGTAGCCTTGGAAGAAGATTATCTTCTTCAAAATGGAGACGCAAACACCAATAGAAACAGTCAAGTCTTCCATCTTTGTAGAAAGAGAATATAAAAACAAGCAAAATATAAAAGTTTATACCAATAATTCATGAATAATTTTGACTACACCACAGGAGTGACTAAGACAAACAAATAACAGCCCATATTTTATTCAAGACCACTACTAACATGCAAGGGATATACTGTTCCACTTCTCAAAAAAACCTAAGGCACAAGGCAGAACAAAAAAGAGTGTTTGGAGGCAAGTAAAAGATTCTGAATTGTTATGATTTAGTCTTACTGAAAACTAAAGACGAAGCAAATTACTTCCAAACAAGCAAACAGAAATCCTAAATGAACTGACGTTTAATCAAGACCTGCACAGTCATGAGCTTCACAAGCTTCTAACAGAAACAAAAATTCTCGGACGAAAATCCCATAGTCATGACCGAAAATTTAGTCACTCAAGGTTAGATACTTAATAATACTTTAAAACAAGGAAGAGACCTCAGACATCCAAGGAAGGATAGAAGCAGCACAAGCTCTCAAGCCTGGCGAAGGCGAAAGCTCTTAGTCGGCCACTGCGAATGTTTTGAGAAACAAGCCTTTCGGATTGTCATCATTGGAACCGATATATTTCATGCAGTCTACAGGTAGGATACTTCCTAGTATAAATATATAACTAACATCTCTGTTGATTATTATTCTCCCAATTCAATACCAAATAACACCAAAAATGACAATATAGCACAAAAATGGACACATAGCAAAATCTCAAAGGAAGGATTGAACACCGTTTATTAGCTCTCAAGTCCAGCAGAAAACCCCTTCGGTCGCCACTAGTAATGTATTGAGAAACAGGGATTAAAATTAGTCAGCATGAAGGACTAAGAAACAGAACCCTATTATGAAAGGGATAAGATGTAGGATCATCTGAATGCATAAACCTTGTAAAAGAAAGGAGGCAAATGCCAGAATCTCAGATCCAAATAATTTCGGCAACGTACAGCGCTGAAAACGCTATTGAAAATAAAAGCGCATCAGAGACTCTAATTTATTGCCTTTTAACAAATATTCCATACAGAAAACTCCTACAACACAACACGAGTCCAATTTCTTGTATGTATTACAATGCAAAACAACTATGCAAACAGTATTCAAGTAGAGAACTTGCATATAAAAATAAAACACAAGATATGATTGAATTATCAAAGATGGATTCTGGAGTCATCAATAGGATTAACCATTTGCTCAAATGGTTTGAATAATTAACTTTTGAAGAGAACATTGGAGACATATCACATGCAAAACAAATAAAGAAACCTGCAATAGTACAACCATTAAAGTCATATAAGATACTCATAGCTGGTATATCAAGGGCAACTCACATCCAATGACGACTAAGGCAATTAAAAGATGCCGACTATAGCATTTTCCATCCGTTAATGATCAGCAAAACACCAAGAAGAGAGCTGACAAAGTGAATTGGATGGATATGTTAAATATGAGGGACTTGTTCATCCCTAAAGCACTTGTAACACTGCTGAAGGGGCAGACGTAAAGTCCCCACAATTCACACTACAAACATCCCATCATTCAAGCTTTAAATGTAACGGGCATAAAAAAAATTAAAAAATACAATGAATGTACACCAAATCTGGAAAGGTAAATAATCCAATCATGCATTACAAGGTTACAACAGCACAATAAATAATGCACAATGGGCTTTAAAAGAGAAGGAAATATTTCTCTAAAACAATTGTCATACCCATATAACTCTCAGGTCATCCTAATTCATTTTTAGACGAGAAAAAACATGGCAGGAAAACTTCTAAAGATCCAAGGAAGAATGAAACAGCAAAACCTCTCAAACCCAGATCACTTAACATTGGGTACACATGATAAATAAAACAAACAGTGTGCATAAGTAAAAAGAAGAGACCTCAGACATCCAAGGAAGGATAAGAGCAGCATAAGCTCTCTAGCCCGGCGAAGGCGAAAGCTCTTAGGCGGCCACTGCGAATGTCTTGAGAAACAAGCCTTTGGATTTGTCATCATAGGGATGCAACGTGAGAGCAAATAAAAAAACAATCTTAATTAAATAAAACAAACAGAATGCATACAGAAAAAGCCCTACAGCTTGGCAAAGGCAAAAACACTATTAAAAAAAAACTCTATAAGTCCCTCAAATATAATTTTATGCACATAAAAAGAAAAGGCAAAGAGGCCTCAGACATCCAAGGAAGGATAGAAGCAGCATAAACTCTCAAGCCTGGCGAAGGCGAAAGCTCTCAGGCGGCCACTGCGAATGTTTTGAGAAACAAGCCTTTGGATTTGTCATCATAGACATTGAGTTTTAAAACAAGCACATAAAAAGAAGATTAAAAAAGAAAACGCAAAAAAAAATAAGTTACAAATTCTAGTAGTGAGGATCTAAAATATAACTGCCCTAAAGAAATTTATGCATATAGTAAGAAAAAGCAAGAGGCCTCAGACATCCAAGGAAGGATAAAAGCAGCATAAGCTCTCTAGCCTGGCGAAGGCGAAAGCTCTTAGGCGGCCACTGCGAATGTTTTGAGAAACAAGCCTTTGTATTTGTCATCATAGGCAATGATTTTGAAAATGAGCACAACAAAGAAACAAAAAGTTGCATCATTGTCTAAGAAATTTTATGCACAGAAGAAGAAGAAAAAGGATTGGAACAGAACAAGGAAGCTATCAATCCTGGGATCAGAAGAGGATCTTAACGACCAACAAAAGCAACAAGCCTTTGAAATTTTCATCGTCAACAATTCTTTTGAAATGGCAAAGAAAAAAAAAACTATTAATTCAAAGTCATCAATTACTGAGAGCAACATAAAAAGCCAAACAAAAACGAAAAATAAATAAATTAAAGAAATAAAAAAAATAGGATTAGAGTATAACCCAATTGGTCTATTTTGTAGATATATAAATACATTGTTCTGAAATAAATAAACAGAATTAGCATACCAACTACATCTTTATCTACATGATTAGTATCTTACTCAAGACATGACATGGAATTTCATATAGTGTTTCAGATATCCAAGGAAGAACAAAGACAAGCTCTCAAGCCTGGCAAAAGGCTAAAGCTCAAGCCCTCTACATTCCAGCTGCCCAGCCATTGTCGAAGAGCAAAGGCAGCTGCCAGAGAGACTGAAAAAAACTGAGAACCCAATCGCAGGCGATGTAGAAACGAAAAAACCAAGAGAGCGATTGGTAGCCCGAAAGCTATTTCGAGGGTTTACTTCACTCTGAAATCGAAAAGCTGTAGCTGCCCACGGCCGTATTGTATGCGAGTGCTCGATCTAATTCTCATGTCCGAGGCGTCAATTTATAGACGTAGGGTTTAGTAATAAGGTTTTGGGAATTAGGGTTTGGGTTCGACGGCTGCGATTTGTTTGTCGTAAAATTCGGAATGGAACAATCTAGAGTGTTGAAGTTTAGGCGTTGCCTTAGATGGGCTCGACTCCAGGTGATCTTTTGTTTTGTCTATGTTTTGATTTTTGTAAGAGGATTTTAATTTTTTTTTTTTTTTGGGTAAATTTGAGAGGATTAACGAAAAGAAAAAAAAAATCAATGCACTGTTATAATTTTCTTGTTATAAAAAAGTAAGAATAATTTTCTTTAAAATAAAAGGTAATAATAAAAAAATATATATATATATATATATATATATATTAGAGGGTGAATATGCAGTTTCTGTAAATACAAAAAGATAGATCTGAACTATAATTTAAATAAAAAATATTGTGAAGGGATCACGTGAATTGCACGTGACTTAAGAAGCTTTCGTGCGCAAGGGGGATTGTTCGGAATGCCTTTTCTGTAGCCAACTCTCTCATACACTCACCAGTTTCTCTCTCTTAGGGTTTGGTTTCAGGAACTGGACGAGCTTCGCTCTGCAAATCTCTAGCAAAGTGAAATTTCTCTGCTAGTGTTTTTCATTAATTTCTCGATCCACCGGTTCAAACCTCTGCACCGACTTCGAAATGGTAAACCCCATGTTCTTGATATTTGTTGCCTTCGTAATTGGTTTTCAATTTAGTGTAGCGTTGGATGGATTCTGAAGCGCTTTGTTTTCCTTCGATTTTTTTCAATTTTCAGGAAGGCGATGGTAATTTGGAGGTGAAAATAGAGCAATTGCTGAATGTGGAGAAGCAGATGAGGCTCGCCGGTGATGTGGCGGGCACCAAGAAGGCTGCCATTGACATTCTTCAACTCTGCTTCGAAGCACGAGCTTGGAAGACCCTAAACGAGCAGATTCTTGTCCTATCGAAGCGTCGGGGTCAACTCAAGCAGGTACTCCTTGGAAAGGAAATCTTGAATTTTTGTGAATTTTGATGTTGGAGAAGTAAATTTGTTGTCGGTGTTAATTATTTATAGATGTATATAAATCCGGTTTCAGTTGAAGAATAAAGCAAGGTGGGTTCTTCTAATTTTTGAAAATCGAGGCAATGGCAACAGAAAAAGAACAAGAAAAAAGAAAGTTTGACTTATAGTATGTAGTTTATACTTGAAAATTTCACACATAGATGTAGTTTATGTAACGCAGGTAAACATATTCTGTTTATTTTTATTTTGGTTTGATTTTTTTCTAGCCTTCCTTTTAATGGAGTATTCAAATTACCTAGGTTCATTTAGTTAATCTGATTTTATGCTCAATTTACAAGGATGCCAACCTTGTATTTATTTGTAAGAATTGAGCTTTTTGCTAAGGACTGTAATGAGGGATGTCTCTTTGTGTACAGGCTGTAACTGCAATGGTACAGCAAGCAATGCAATATATTGACGAGACACCTGATCTTGAAACGCGTATAGAGCTTATTAAGACGCTAAATAATGTTTCTGCTGGGAAGGTATAAGCTTACTGTTAAGTTTCAACTTTCAAGCTCCATCTCTCCATTCGTTCACTGTGGCTTTACTATAATACTTAAGTGGTTCTGTAGATATATGTGGAAATCGAGAGAGCCCGATTGATCAAGAAACTTGCAAAGATTAAGGAAGAACAAGGGCTTATAGCCGAAGCTGCTGATTTAATGCAAGAAATAGCGGTTGGTGCTGGATGTTTCATTTGGAAACTATCCCATTCCTTGTTGGATTCCTTTTTAGTAGTTGATTGATGGGGTTAAACTTTACAGGTTGAAACTTTCGGTGCTATGGCGAAAACTGAGAAAATTGCATTTATTCTTGAACAAGTATGGCAATCATTTTCTGCCAAGTATTCAATTTATTTAACACTTTCACCATGTAAGGATTTTCCTGGATACTGTTCTTATTGAAATTGCACATTTTTTCAACATAGGTCCGCTTGTGCTTAGATCGTCAGGATTATGTTCGTGCACAAATTCTTTCAAGGAAGATTAGTCCAAGAGTTTTTGATGCTGATCCTTCAAAAGACAAGAAAAAGCCTAAGGAAGGTGACAATGTAGTTGAAGAGGCTCCTGCTGATATACCATCACTCTTGGAGTTGAAGCGAATCTACTACGAATTAATGATACGGTATGTGGGTACAATTCACTTTTCCCTTTCTTGCTTATCTGCTGTAATTTTTGGCACTGTTTGATAAAGATTTATTACTGTGTTGAGATGTCTTGGGGTCTTCTGAGATGGTTTGGTCTGTCTAGGTTGAAACAGTGTTGTTTACAGAAGAAAAATACATTTTGTTATTACGTTTGCCTGGATTTTAGGTAGTCGCCAGCCCTTATACAATTGTACTTATTTTGTGTTTCAGAAGTACTAATGTCCTTGCCTTAGTATGTGAGTTCGATATATCTAACTTTGCTAGTGTATTGTATTTGTATCAGTACATGCAGCTCCAGCTTGTGAAGTTCATTAAAATCCAATATTTTTTTCTTTTATAATTTTAATTTGAATACTGTCTAGCTTAGGATAAAGTAGGGTAATTTATACATTCTCCCCAATAATTTTGAGGTTAGTGTCAGATTCATCCAGAAACTTTCAATTGCATCAATATTTGAACTTTGTGGTTTCTGTCAATTAACCTTTAATTCTGTGTTTAAACTGTTTAATTGAACAAGCTTTAGGATCCTATGGGATTATATAAAGTCCCACGCTTCTTTATGGTTTACTAATTTGAAAGACCTTGAGGATATTCCAATATCTCCTCTCTTTTTTCTTTTTTCTTTTTTTCCCTTTTTTTTTTTTTTTGTACTACTACCAAATTGCAGGGTGGTGTGTAATAAACCTTCAATCATGTGGAAGCATATAGAACTCTTCCCGTAAATGCATGTGTAATTTTGCTAAATATAAGTTAAATTCACCTCGTTACTATGTTTCTTCCCAATCGAACTTTTGAAATTACCACTGCATAGTCAATTTTAGTATTAGTTTCCTCTTTGGTTGATGCTTCAGGGTTCAATTCTAGATTTAATCACAAGGACCAAGGCAAATATAGCCTACCTGCCATTTAACTCTCTGTTTCTAGTGAGTTTCCCTACTTATAAGCTGTTACCAAAATTAATGTATGCAAACAATGTAAATTTTGATGCCTATATGCAGAAAAAGTTCAAAATGCAAGCTTTGATAGCATAGATTTTAGTTTTATAATTGGTCTTGGTACCATCTTAGCCTTGGATGTTTCAATTTATGGCAGTATGATGCTTTGTTGCTATACCAAACACATTATCACACTCTATTTCTGACTTTCTGACTATCTTCAGGTATTACACACATAACAATGATTACCTCGAAATTTGCCGTTGCTACAAGGCAATATATGACATTCCTTCTGTCAAAGAGAACCCAGCGCAATGGATACCGGTAAAACTAACATTCATCTTTTGTCTTCCTGAATTCGTCTTGAACTCCTCTGATGTAGTCCTTCATGTAGATCTTGAGGAAGATCTGTTGGTACTTGATTCTAGCACCACATGATCCAATGCAGTCAAGCCTTCTCAATTCCACTTTGGAGGATAAGAATCTTTCAGAGATTCCAAATTTTAGGTATAGTTCTGAATCTTCTGACAGTCACATTGTTTGCACATCTCGTCCATTTATTTATTTATTTTGTTATAGGCTGTAAATATTGCCTAATGAGGTCTGCTTTTATATCTGTAGATTGATGTTGAAACAACTGGTCACTATGGAGGTTATACAATGGACAGCTCTGTGGAATGCATACAAGGATGAGTTTGAGAATGAGAAGGACATGCTTGGAGGCTCTTTGGGTGACAAAGCTGCAGAAGATATGAGACAGAGAATAATTGAGCATGTTTGTTTTCCTCTGGGACCTAACTATTTTCTTTTTTTTTGTTTTTTCTATTTATGCTTACATGTAATGTTTTTTTTCCTTCAGAATATACTAGTTGTTTCAAAGTACTACTCAAGGATCACACTGAAAAGACTTGCAGAGCTGTTGTGTCTCAGTCTTCAGGTTTGTTAATGCTAATTTGAACCTAGCTGCCTAAAATTTTATGCTGAAACTTCTTCTGTGTCTCACCCCCCCAGTTACAAAAAAACAATGTTTTTGCTAAACGCTTATTTCCTCAAAAAGTGCACAGAAGCATTTCATGTTAGTTGACCTTTATAGTATATATGAGGTTAATCTTCCAGACAAATTTTCATTTTCTTCAATGACTTGGCTACCCATATCTGGTACTCAAGTTCCTTTACGTGCCATCTCTCTGGCAAACTGAGACCTTATATATCCCACGGTTGTGGGTATTGAATTTGAATTTTTGTTCTGATCCTAACTTGGAGATAAGTTGGTGACTTTGAATTCAGGAAGCTGAGAAGCATCTTTCAGAGATGGTTGTGTCCAAGGCACTGGTGGCCAAGATTGATAGGCCAATGGGTGTTGTTAGTTTCCAAACGGCAAAGGATAGCAATGACATTCTGAACTCGTGGGCTGTGAACTTGGAGAAACTGCTTGATCTTGTTGAGAAGAGCTGCCACCAAATTCATAAGGAAACAATGGTTCACAAAGCTGCTCTGAAAGTTTGAGGAGGTGATGTTGCCAATTTCAGGTGGAATGCTCTCTCTCTCTCTCTCTCTCTCTCTCTCTCTGTAAATGTGCAAATATAAGTTGGAAAATGTAATTGAATGAATCTTTTGGGTAACAGTTTTGCTCTTTCAAACCATATTCTGCAGGTGGGTTGCATTAATCTTTGTCGGTGGACCTAAAGTTATATCTGATCAGAGTGTCAAGAGTTTTTGAAATCTCCTGACTGGGTTGGTCATGCATGCACTTATTTTGAGTTATTTGTTTGGAGACTAGTCAGCGATATTCTTGGAACTGATGGATTTGTTGTATACTGTTACTAACAGTGCATACCTTGCCACTGGCTAATGACAGGAAACTATATGGGCTTTGTTTTTAGCAAGTGGAAGAAATTGAGTGCTTCACTCGTTTTAGTTTTATTTTCATGCCTAGGATTGTTTTTATTATTCCACATGATTTACCCCCAAAATCTGTTTGGATTTCTGTTAGTTTAATTATATTTATACCGTGATTTCTAGATTGAGTGATTACCAAAAATGAGCTAGCCTTTGTTGATGCTATGCACTAGCTGGTATCTTTAGAGGAAGAGTTTTGTTAAATGCATACCCCAAATCTCTCAATGCCATGACACGAAACTAGGGGCTGTCTCTGATTATAGACATGATGCAAACTAAACTATCATGTGCAACCTAATAGAAGAATTATAATTATATATAGAGAGAGATGCTCTTCTAGGCTATGTAGTTCATATATGCTAAGTTACAATAAGTGCAGAATTGGATAATTCAGTCTTTTAAAAAATTAAATAAATAGTAATAAAAATAAAAAAATAATTAATGTTATGTATTTATTATTTTATTCATATTTAATAAAATGACCAGGAGCTAATATATATATATATATATATATATATATGTATGTATGTATGTATATATATGTATGTATGTATATATGTATATATATGTATATGTATTTCTCCTTTCCATCGTAAGCAGCCAACCACCTTTGTATGAGTTTCCATGAACCACATCCTGAAAACCCCTGCAAAATATAATGACAAATATAGGCCCCTGATAACGAGTTATGCCTTTTGTTAATTTGTTCAAGTCGGTGCACACACCAGAACAGAAGCACTCCTACAACTAAAGTAGTATCCTGAACTTCTTAGCATATTACTACAACCTTATTGAGAATCTCAAGTAGAAAGGGACATGAAATGGCCAAAACAGACTTTGCAGGACCACTGGCTATGTCAATGCGAAGAGAAAAAAGAAAAAGTTGCCAAATGGCAAGTGATGATGCTGTATTTTGCCTACTGTTTTCGGTTTCCTAGTCAATACTAGTTGCAGACTGCAGCCATTACTACCATTTATCATGTACGACGACACCCTGATATTAGAAAAAGGAAAGGGGTCTTTAGTACAGCGGTTGCATCATATCATCAATCTTGTGTCAAACATATGAATGATATCCTCACAAGTATGTGTTTGACATGTATGAATGATATCATCATAAGTATTTGGATGTTGCAAAATCAACCGTGTTCGATTTAGTACACTGCATCACCGGTATTTTATCCAATATTAACTATGATGCAAGTCAAAAAATTTCCATTTCAGTGGTGACTTGAGAATTTTATAATTCAGGGGTGGGTGACCATTTTATGTATTTGTATTGGCTCTCACCATTTATCCGAAATCTTTTATCTGACCAAGTGACATAAATGAAGAATTCTCGATTCTAAACGTTTTAGTCGTGAAAATACTATCAAATGAATAAATAAGAAATTAAGATTTTTTTTTTTTGGTAGAATAAAGAAGAACTTTGATGAACGTGGTGGACACGAGAGACAGTGAATCTGGCAGACAAAAACCTTCCAGGTCGTCTGTACACAACAAAACAGCATTTTGTGACCGGAAAGAAAGATACAAAAAAGAGCAACAAAAACAAAATTTGTCAAAAAGTAGACGTGGCTCACTCAATAGATTTGACGTGCCCAGCAACCTAAATAAAGAATTCTATGGTGAGACGCAAAGAACGAAACCCGTTCCTTCCTTTCTCTTCACATTAATTCAGTTCGGAAATGAAACCAAGCTGAAGATGATTGAGATTAACGAGGATGTCAAATAATTCTCTCTTTTCAATTATAGCAACTGTTTTCCTTAAGACATGACATAAATATTTATAAGCATATTATTACTTATTAACTTAAACCTTATAAATATTCTAGAATTTTGACTTTTCTAGCGAAACCAATTAATAGGAAAAAAGAGATTGACTTCCTCATTTATTTGGTTGAAAAAACAAAATTTCTTCAATAATTGTGTGAATTATTATTGTTTTAAATTAAGTTACACATTATTATTACTATTATTTAGTTTATTTTTACTCCCATGCTCACTTATTATCTTATTTAGACATATTTTAATGAAAATATAAACACGTCTTATGAACATCTCGTGTACGTATATGGCACAATCAACTTCCGAGAAAAGTGTAAATGTCGGAGAATTTTGTCAAAGCATTTTTTTTTTTACTTTTTTTGGTAAACAAATTTTGTCAAAGAAGTAAACTTCATTTTACGATTCGTTTCAATTACGAAAATTTGGTTCAAAACCTCCTACTTTCCTTTAATATTTGATATTAATAACAACTAAGTAGAACTGCATTTTATCTCTCTTTTTTTTCCTTACAAAAATAATAATAATACAAAGTTGAACTTCAAATAATTCGTATCACTTGGTCTACAGTTGTTTATCTTTTTTATGAATAAAAATTGGATTGAGCATGAAAAAAGTCAAAAAAGAAACTAACAATCTAAAACCGGCCAACAACCATCCTGGACAACACTGTCCACAAAACAAGAAGGCTCACTTGGTCTACAGTTGTGAATATACAATCACATGGTCAAAAACTTGCGGATGAGGTCAGTTCCATTTCTACGAGTCCATTGGCTCAAACCAACCATTTTTCAACCTTCAAAGGAATCGATATTATTTTCACTACCTTTCTTACTATTTCTTCCAAATAATTAATTTTTCATAATATAAAAATTAATAACAACATTTTGTATTTTCTCAACACTACAACAATCGAAATTTAGCTAGCACGATGAAATATAATAAAGGAAAAAATAAAAAATAAAACCAAAAGTGTATGCTTTGATCATCAACTTTAAGAATTTATAATCATTGACCAGAACTGGTACGTTGCTGCGTCTGACCATCTGCAGGACTACTGTGATCACCACTGCTTGCCATGAATCTCAGCGACGGCTGTGCTCCAAAGCGCGAATAGAAGGAAGGTTGTTGTGGTGTTGGAGAAGAAGACGAAGAAACAGAGGAGGAGGCAAGCGGAGAAGAAGAAGAAGCTGGAGATAAAGATGAAGTTGAAAAATTATAGGAAGCCATTGAAGAAGAAGACGAAGATGAAAAACTACGAGAGGCCAATGAAGAAGAAGATGAAAAAACCATCTGGTCGTACAGATTCATTGGCTTCTGGAAATCAACCATCTGAGAAAAGTGGAGAATATTATTAGTATTATTTCTGGGCTGCAAATGGTGGATTGGTTGGGAATGGACGATGGGGTCGGTGGAAGTAGGAATGGACAAAAGGGTATTCGGAGGATCAGAAATGGGCAACTGGGTCGCCTGAGAATAATCGGTAGGTGAACGGAGTGTGACATTCTCAGGGAAGTTGAGCTTGGCTTTGTTTCCTCTAAAACGCAGGGCTGCTTCGTCGTATGCTCTAGCTGCATCCTCAGCAGTGTCGAATGTGCCTAACCACACTCTAGCAGCCTTGAATGGATCTCTAATTTCAGCTGCAAATTTTCCCCATGGCCTTTGCCTTACTCCTCTGTATTTTCTTCTCGGTTCTTGTGCTTCTCTATTTTGGCCACCTTCTTTGCAATATTCATATTGCGCAGTTGGTGGTTTTAGTACTGTGGTTGTGTTTGCGCCCTCCGTAGCTGTTTACAAAAAGGAAAATTAAAATGGTAAAATATTATACATTTTCTATTTTGTACATGTAGCTTTACAAAATAGAATGACAGCTCTACAAAACTCAGATATATTTCTTCTAATTTTTGGTGACAATCTTGTAAGATTAATGGAAGTTTGGTAGTAATAGTAGTTTGTGGGTATTAAAAAAACAAGAAAGATGTGATGAGAAATTATGGGCAATAAAATTTAAGAACATGAATTCATTTTCTATATAACATATTGCACCACCTAGTGCTATATTAGTGTTAGCTTGTACAGACAATTTTTTTTTTTTTCTGTAAAAGTTAGCTTGTACAGACTTAAATGCTATAAAATCTTTAATATTTAGTAAATGAATATGTTATAGAGAAAAATGGGCAACAAAGAGAGAGAAAAAAAAGGCATATAAGTAGTTACCCAAAGAAAAAGATGATTCTGGATGAGAAAAGTGACCAAATGCTGTAGACGAAAGCCTAGAAACGTGTAGCGAAGCATCATCATGATCTTCTCGTCCTCTCTTATTTCCAGAAGTAGTAGTCGTACTAGTACATGAACCAAAACCAGAAGCTTTATCCGATGAAACGGAAGAAGTAGCACCACCACCAGCTCCGCCAGAAACCACGTGAGTCAAAGCAGAGACCATGGCTGACATCTCTCTCTCCCTATCCAACCCAAACAATGATGATTCAAAAGGCCAATCACTTCCCTCATGATCACCATCACCACCATAACCTTTACCTCTTGAATTCGCCACCTTTTGCATGCAAATATATGTTCATAAAAATTATATACTCCAAATTAAAACCCAGATTCAGTTTCTTATACGTGCCAAATAATACAATTCAATCTCCCAAAGAACCAGCAAAATTTGAAATGGCTAGCTTCTTAGTTATTGAATCATGACCGGCCGCCTGTGAAGCTCAATAAATTAATGAAGGATCGTGAGAATTTTGAATGAGTATATATATACTATTCAAACGCCGCCGACATGTGAGAGTCGGTTTGGTCTGCACCGCAACACCTTAAATCTGAAGCAATCTATTTCTTTAATATAAATTATGGAACTGCAGGTTTGAAAATCGAAATTCTTATACGGGTCGAAGAGGTAACCAATTAAAATTCAAAAAATATAAAAAAATATGGTTTGCAAAATTAGAGGAAGAAACTGGAAGTTAAAAGGTTTAAGAGGTCGACGAAGTCAAAGGTAGTGGTACGATGTGAAAGTGCTAGAGAATTACGGTTCAAAAAAGTGTTACGTACGAGTTGATATTGCCGTTCGTGCTTTAATGTCTCTTTGGAGCGGTTCGATCGGTGATGAGCCACAATAGACAAAAGCCGACATGAAAAGGCAGATAAAATTAAAAGACAAAAAAGTGAAGTGAGATTCATATTTGGCCTTCTTTTTCCAACTTGTTTACTACTCTTTGCCACGAGTTCAAAATTATCATTATTTTAATTAACAGGTTCACATTAGTTCATGATCATAGAAGGTCTCCTCTGCCAACCAAATTAAATGGGGTCGACTTCCAAATAATATCTATGTTAAACTAAAAAAAAAAAAATTGGATGGTGACATCTTAATATTAGCTCCCTCCCTTTTTATCAGGAAACATTGAACATTAATTTCATGTTCCTTTTTGGTCCTTTGAAAGACTTTGGATATGTTCCAATCATATTACATACCAAATTATGGATATATGACTATAACGTATTCTACGGGATATTTTATATCTTTCGAAAATGGGTCCTAAATGATGCACCATTATTGCATCATCGGGTAAAAATTTTTTAGGTAAAATAAAAAATACTTGTTCAGTATCTGTGAGTTAAAACATGAATATATATATATATATATAGGTAATGGATCTTAAAGCAAGGGGCATTGACGAAATTTTTGTTGATGTGGACAGATTTTGATCGGTGGGTTAAACGCTGCTGCACATATCTAAAAAAGAAGAAATCTAATATCAGACAGTCAACGTTGACTCCAGTCAAAGCTTTAGTATTTTAATTAAAAATGAAAGAACCAAAATAATAAATAATTCGGTGAAGGTGGGTAGGAAACCTGCAACATATGCACACGAACATAGGCTTTTACGCGTTTATAGATTAGGGTTTACATTCTATCTGTAGTTTGAACACAATGACCAAACATTCAATGTGAGACCTCTTGGGGACATGTACTGATCTATTTGCCCTGCTTATCGCAATCCAAAGCAGCATACTTTATATTGCAATACAACCCATATATGCCCGTTGTTTTTAAATATTTATTCTAGACTTATCCGCCTCAGTATAGCTGTTTATACGGATTATATTTCAATATAAATTATGTTGAAAAACATTATTATTATTATATCAAATTGACGTATGGTTATTTTTTTTTATTTTTTTATCTCCGTAATATTTGTAGGTTTTTAAGTTTATAAAATACGCCGTATTCTTACTCAATGATAAAATTTAAATATGGGACAAATTAATAATGTAATTTTCCTCCAATATATTTTTTCAAATAATAGATTGTCCACATGAATTCAGAACCCGGGTTTAATTTAAGTTTAATGCTTAGAAGTACACCGAATTGGAATTTGAAGTTTCTAATTAAATCAGCTTACATTTTGAAATTAAATATGGAGCATATATAATAAAGACGAACAGTAACAGCTCCTGAATAAATTAAAGACTTGCACGAAACAAAAAATAGATTTTTCTGTCTTCTTGTTGTGTTTTTGCTCCAGAATCGTGGTATTCTTTGCAATTTGCAACTTCAAGTTGTCCTCCTGCTTTATTTATTTGAGAGTCAGCGGAATGCCTACGACCACCCAAAAGAAAACGACATTAATTTTCTTGGAATAATCATATCACCGTCTTAATTTGAACTGTGAATTGGGATTCGGAATTTTAAATTACTTATTACACAGTGCCAGTGGTCAAATCTTGATAAATAATTATTATTTTTATTCTAAAAACTATAATATGGAAAAAGAAATCCTACAATGCGAAACCAATCAAATTTATTCACATCATCATTAACATTAGTGGATAATAATTAATAAGGAAGCAACCTGCTATCCATACACACATGCAATATAATCATTATTATTAATATTATTATACCTTATAAATATTCCAAAGTTTATCATTTATCATTATTATTGCTTGTTTATTATGTATGTACAGTCTTATCTAAGTCTTTGACAATTAAGTAAGTATTTTAAAATAATAATAAAGCAAATAATTGAAGAGCAGTATTGTTGACTCCTACAAGTATGACAATCCCACCACCACCCATTTGTTAGACTTTGTATCAGTTGAAACTGTTCCAAATTATCGACACATTGTACCAATTAATTAGAAGGGCTGACATGAAAATTTTCAAAGCCTATTAGTTTGGTCCATTGAAATACCAAAACCTTTTATCACAACAACCTCTTACAATATCTGTGAAATAAAATAATGGTCAGAATACTCAACATATCATACAAATTCAAAATTAATTAAGTTTAAAAATTACAATAATTGATGTTGAACACTGAGTTTGTGTTTGACACAGACAATATCTCAAATTGCTCAACTGGGTTTCTGAAATTCCAAATCCAGAAACAATAACAATGTGTTGACAAAGCTTTTGTCAAAGCTATCTGTATCACCCATTTTCAAGGAGTTTGAAAAATATGTACCCACCGATAAGGACTACATTATATAATTTTAGTAGACCAAAATAAAAGCAAATGTTTTTCTAGAATGCAAAACATTTGGTTTGGGAATTTGGGATGTGAAAGTACAATGACTGTTAATATGTTTCATTATTAAGGTAAATAAATATAATAATATATATATATATATATATATATATATTGTTAAGTGGATATTTTTACATTCTTCTCTAAATGTGCATTTATAATGAGACGGATTATATCTCAAAAAGAAAATTTTGGGACTGAAGATTAGTTTCTGTAGAATTCGAATAAAGGAAAATGTTATCCTACTATAACATCAAAAAACAAATAAATAAATAAACTATCTTTCTTCTTTTTTAATATATAAATACCATCTTTCTTCATTTTTTTATTTTTTTTTTTGTTTGATAAACTATAATGTCATCTTTCTTGATCCATTACTAACTAACAACTTCGAGTCAAAGCCACCAAAGGCTTCCCAAATCCAATGTACGCATTCCAAAATAATCATACCAGGTTTTAGTATTTATTTATTCTTTCACACAGTATATAAATTTTATATATTGAGGCAGTCCATAGTGGAATTAATTCCTTCAAATTAAAGAAGCATGATAACCTAGACTTATTAATTAAAGGATTTCATACTCAAATGCAGAGAATAATTGTTTCAAATGTCAAATTGCAGCAAGTCAAAAACCAAGATAAACCACAACCCATTATTAGCGATACTTATTTGACATGACACTAAAACTTATTAGCCAAATCCATGTCACAAGTTTAAGACGCCTGGATTAAAACAACATGCTTGAACCTTCATGGTGAAACATTTGGGACCAACTACTTCCTAATTCCACTAGTATACCAGCTCCAGTTGTTTACTCTGTAACCCAAATTTGATGCAAAATAAATATATATATCTAACTGATTTGGAAACTTTAAAGCTATATACAAGAAGTTTTCATGTCATTCAAATTTCACATAAGATATTAAGTAACATTACTAGATTTTTAAACCCCTTCCCTCTTAAGACAGCTTTCCACAAAAAGCATCCAAAATTAGGCCAAACTCCTGCTCTCAGCTGAAGGGGATCATCACCTATATACTTTAATTTAACTTCCACAAGCCATGCACTCTTCGCGGTTTGTGAGGGAGCAAACCACCTGTGCCATTTTTGAATCCTCATCTTCCACCTTTGGGCTTTCCTGCATTGCCAAAAAAATGAATCTAAGTAATAACATACACAAATTCAAATAAAAGAGCTCAATTTGATGTTGCAAGCAATGAATATTACTTTCAGGACAGGGGTGTCAACGGTGATTTTGATGGCATCAGCCGCAGCACGTGATCGGAGATAGTACATCCCTGTTTTCAAGCCCTATTATATCCAGCAAAATATAGATAAGAATTTAGTAAAGCTTGTACTAACAATTTTTACCAATGTTCCACAACAAAAAGAATATTCACAAACAGATTCAAAAATCCATAGAAAGGAAACTTGCCTACATAGATTTACACAGCTATTCAACAAACCTAAAAATCAATTTATCCCCACCCTATTATTGTTCAGCAATTCTATTATACAAACATTCAGGCATTTCTTCATCAAAACCGGAAAAGAAGCTTAAACCCATGGCTAAATGATCCACTGGACAATAGTTGGATATATTTTTTGCAAAAGGAACATTTTGAAAAACCAACCAAAAAAGTGTTCCAACGAACATAACTTGTACCATGAATAAATGTGCAATGACGTTTCCAAAATTATGCCAAATCCTCCTTGGTTACCTCAAATTATACATAATCAAAATCCCTAGAATCCAGGCATAATGATGATTGAAATATCTCATACCTTTGACCATGCATAAAAGTGCAAAGAAGTAAGTTTCCCAAAATTGGGTTGGTCCATATGTATATTTAAGCTCTGACTCTGATCTATGTAGCAACCACGCTCAACCGCCATATCAACCAATGTCCTTTGCTTGATCTCCCAAACAGTTCTGATTAGAAAAGATTTTCTTAGCAAAGGTCCATACCAAAAAGAAAATACAAGGGATTACGAATACTCAGGAAATGGCAATCATACTTGTAAATAACTTTAAGTTCATCAGGGATTTCTGCAATTTTCTGAACAGAGCCATCCTCATAGATTATATTATTCTTTACCGTAGGGGACCACAGGCCCATCTCAGTTAAGTCATGAAGAAGATGTTTGTTCACCACAACAAATTCACCACTAAAAAAAAAAGAAAAAAAGAAGGATAAGCACATGGAAATAGTGTAAACTCAGATCTCATAATAGATCAAAACAATAGGATGGAAAGGCAAACCTCAGAACTCTGCGACTATAGATATTGGAAGTATATGGCTCAAAGCACTCATTGTTCCCAAGAATTTGGCTAGTTGAAGCTGTAGGCATTGGGGCTACAAGAAGTGAGTTCCTAATTCCATTCTTAGAGATCATTACCCTAAGAGCATCCCAATCCCATCGATTTGAAGGTTTTACACCCCACATATCTGGCTGAAGAATTCCCTGCACAATACAGTAACCATGTAAGCTAAAGACATTATCATGCATCCGATGTAACATGTTAACTCTTTGGCCTGTAATATTACATAGAAACTGTTACTAAATCATAAAATTCAAACAATTAACTAGTTGAGATTATTATCATCAACTCCCTGAAAAAAAATAATAATTTCAAATTCAAAATAACTTCATAGAATGAGAACAATCCAATAGCTCTCTTCAAACAATTTGTACCCCAACTCCAACAATTAAGCCATAAATGCTTGAACATTCATAAGAAAAGTAAGACATTTATAACTTTTAAAACAACCATTAACGAATGTACAAATGTATCACCAAAACTCATACCTTGCTTACAGGACTGCCATCATATGTTTCATACGGGCCTTCCTTTGCAGCTAACTCAGAAGAAGCCTTCAAAGCATGATAATATATGGTCTCAAAAATGTCTTTATTCAGTTGTTGGGCCTGCAGACACAGCAGAGTTAACTAAGGGAATAAAATGGTCCAGTTATAGTAGAGCATCAGTTCTAACAATAAGATGTACCTCAGGTGAATCAAATGCCATGCCAAGCAAGATAAATGTATCAGCTAGACCTTGAACTCCAATACCAATTGGTCTATGCCGGAAATTTGACCATTTTGCGGTGTCAACAGGATAGTAATTAACATCAATGATCTTGTTAAGGTTTGAAGTGACAATAGCAGTGACCTATACAACAGAAGGAAATATAGGCATTGTAATACCAAAATATAATAATGAACATGACCAAAAAATACAACAAAACAATTTTATCAGAGTTGTTAAATAATTCAAACCTCTGCTAATTTGTCAAAGTCAAAAAATCGATTCATGGAACCTCTGCTTCCCACAAGCTTAGAAGGATGTGACTCTAATGGAACTCCCTGCAAGGAAACAACTTAAAGATCATGAACTAAGTCTAAACCCCATAGAAATCAACTTGACTTTTGTGAACGCCAGTGCCTCACCTTCTCTCTTACATATCTTGGTAAAGCAATTGATGCCAGATTGCATACAGCAGTTTCTGTTGGACTTGTATACTCAATTATCTCTGTACACAAGTTTGAGGATTTAATGGTACCCAGATTTTGTTGATTACTTTTCCTATTGCAAGTGTCCTTTAAAAGACATAAAAGAAAAGAAAACAGTCAGAAATAAAATGTAAATAAAGCATACAAGTAGATGAAAAAATAAGATCCTAGATAAACCACCTTAAAAAGCATATAGGGGGTTCCAGTTTCTATCTGGGATTTCAGAATTTCAAACCATAGGTTCTGTGCCTGTACAACCTTCTTGGCCTTACCCTATACAGAGAAAAAATCAGTACAAAAACTGAGTAGAAAGGACAAAATAAGCCTCCAAATTTTTGAATATAAATACAAGCCAAAACTTGATATACCTGGCTTTCATATTGGATGTAGAGCTTTTCAAATTCTTCACCCCAGCAATCTGCCAACCCTGGAGACTCATTAGGGCAAAATAATGACCACTGTCCATTACTTTGGACTCTTTCCATAAAGATGTCAGGCACCCAAAGAGCATAAAACAGATCACGGGCCCGATGTTCTTCCTACAAAATAAAAATGAAAAATTAATAAAATAGTTTTTGGATAAATTGACAAGTAGATGGAAAGCCATTGCTTAGAGTAATAATGTAAAGGAATTGAAATATACCTTTCCATGGTTTTTTCTAAGATCTAGAAATTCAAATATATCAGCATGCCAAGGCTCCAAGTACACAGCAAAAGCACCTACAAGCAGCAATCACAATATTTTGACAAGGCACATTTCAAACGCAAAACATTGAAATAGATTTTGAACATACCCTTTCTCTTGCCACCCCCTTGATCAACATAACGAGCTGTATCATTGAAAACTCGTAGCATTGGAACTATCCCATTGGATGTCCCATTTGTTCCACGAATGTAACTACCTGTGGCACGAATATTATGAACTGAAACACCAATTCCTCCAGCTGACTTGCTGATAACAGCACATTCCTTCAAGGTATCATATATGCCTTCAATGCTATCATCTTTCATGCACACAAGGAAGCAACTACTCAACTGCCAAAACACATAGCAAGAACCAAGTCATTATCAAATTACCATCATTCTTTGGAGGGGAAAAAGCAAAAAAGTACACGTAGTAAAAAATCAACAACAATACTAAAACATACTTGAGGCCTCGGTGTTCCTGCATTGAAAAGGGTGGGAGAAGCATGAGTGAACCACCGCTGAGACATCATGTGGTATGTTTTGATAGCAGAATCAATATTATCCTTGTGAATTCCAACAGCAACCCTCATCAACATGTGTTGAGGCCTTTCAACAACCTTCCCTTGTACTTTTAAGAGGTAGGACCTCTCAAGGGTCTTAAAACCAAAGTAATCATAGTCAAAGTCCCTATCATATATTATCTCACTATCCAAACGAGCTGCATTCTGGAGGGTAAAAAATTCGAGTCAAATTGTTACCTAATATAAGCAATTATGACAATAAGCATCCAGGTTTTTAGATTATAAAATCTACTACTCTAGAGCAAAGACAAACTCTAGCCAAAAGAAAATACAATCTAAGCAATGAAAAATAGTAAAAGCAAACAATAAAACAAAATATTCAGAAGAAAACTGGATAGACAAACTCAAAATTAAATCTCTGTGAAGTTTTATTAATTATTCATTTCGAAAAACCTTATACAATGAGTAAAAGCCAGGTATAAATAGTTCTAGAATCATGGACATGACATATTCTATAGAACTAGATTAAATGTCTGGCTAGATTACCTATCTGCACAAGACCCCAGATAAGCATTATAAAAGCTAAACATCTAT
The DNA here is from genome assembly GCA_007844105.2 of Rhamnella rubrinervis. NCBI lineage: Eukaryota > Viridiplantae > Streptophyta > Magnoliopsida > Rosales > Rhamnaceae > Rhamnella > Rhamnella rubrinervis. The sequence continues at coordinate 11,800,587 of CM017584.2, read as the reverse complement.
ATGAGAAAAATAAATAATACCTTCATGATAATTTCATAGACATCATCGGCTATCAGAGGAGCCTTCTGTCCAGATCTCTCATTAAAATGATAGTACATTATTTTGATCCTGCATTAAGCACCACCCCATATTAAAGATAAAGATTAGCAAAGAGTGGGATGTCTAATCATGCTAGTACAAACAAGAAATACAACAAGCAATTAGCAATGTATTAGATCACTTACGTTTCAGAAAACGATTTCTTTGTGTTCTTGTGCAGATTTGACACAACAATTCTTGCAGCCAACTGCATCAGCCAAACCAAAAATCAAACATGTCTAAACAAAATCCTTTCATTTTCATATCAATAAATGGTCTTTCTATACCAAAATGACACAAAAAATAATCTTACAGGCAGACTGACCCATCAAAAGCAAAACCACAAAACAAACAAAAAAGCACAAAAACTGCAAAAACAAGAAAGATAGAAAAAATAATCAACACAGTAACTGCAAGACACTCACGGAGGCATAGTCTGGATGATTTGCAGTCATTGCTGCAGCAGTTTCGGCAGCCAATTCATCAAGCTGGCTAGTGGTGACACCTTTGTAGACCCCAGCACAGACTTTCTGAGCCACCAGCACCGGGTCACAGTGCTCAATACTCAGCCCATAACTGAGTTTCTTCAACCTCGCAGTAATCTTATCAAAATGCACAGCCTCCTGGCGTCCATCTCGCTTCACCACATACATTTTCTCACCACCAGAAACTAGAAAACGAGCGTCTCTTATCTTATCTCTGAGCGAGGACTTTCGTCGAACACTTTCGTTGCAGTAGGCAATGAACTCTGCTAATGAGAGGATGGCTATATAAGTGTCAGCACCGTGAGGGAAGGATTAGGGCTTCGTGGGTTTTTTTCGAAAATTTCCCTCTGAATTCAATCATGGAGGTTTGAATTTTCCCGCCAAATTGGGGTTGGGAAGAAAGAGTACCTTGAAAGCTTTTTGTATTAGGTTGCTTTATGGGGAGCGTGGGTGAGGTTCGCGGGTAAATTTGAGCTGTCAAACGAAACTGTGGGACCCACCGTCTTCTTTCTTTTAATGATTTTAATTTTTTTCTCTTTTTCTTTTTTTTTTTGTGTTTGGCTTGCAGGATAAGTCTTATTAGAGATGTTATTCACCAAAAAAAAAAAAAAAGTCTTAGAGATGTCTCTTTGTTTGGCGTTATTTAATGCTATTTGGCGCCATAATCACTTGCCTTCCTGTCATGATATTAACCGTTGGATAAAGTTTTCTCTTCCTATGCGTTGTCATGTATTCATCGTCGGATTGATGGACCATATGTTAGTTGGATTGGATTGTCTGAGGTGGTAAATTTCAAAATAGCACCTGTATTTTGACCTATTTTCGTAATTATCTATTATTTTGGAAAATTGCACTTCAGCCCTTATATTTTATCTTCGTTTCAATTTTACCTATTTAACATAAAAGTGATCAAGGGTGTTTAAATTTGACTAACTCCTGTTTAATACAATACATATTAATTAGAAAACATAAGAACATCTCTCAAACCTACAAAATGTATTTGGCAATGTTGTTTGATCACAAAAAAATATATTATAATAGAACAATTTCAAGTCTTATATGTGAAAAATAAGATTGTTATTTTAAAAAATATATATATGAATTGGCCGAATGCCAATTGAGTTAAATTGAAACAAAAATAAATACAAAGGGGATATTTTGCAATTTTTTTTTTAAAGGTATTGTTCAACAAAAAGGCCAGAATATTGGGCTATTTTCAAATTTTATTTTAAGTCACATGTATATATTGTATAAAAAATAGTTTTTTTTTTTGTAAAATAAAAAAATATCTCAATGTGGATTTTCTCGGTCTATGATTCTGTTAGTGGGTAAAGGTTTTTTTTGCTCTAACTTTACAACTTTACAGGAGTTTAGAGTAGCTGCCTCAGCTTCCTAATAAATCCTCTTTCATCTGACACTTTAAGTAATGCTGAATATATCTGAGATAATAACGAAGCTTGCCAAAACTTGAATCACAACTCTCGCAAACGAGTGTGATGAAACAGTTGACTTCCCTTCTGTTATGCCACACCCCAAGGTGTTTATAATAATGAGTTGAAAGTGGGGTTTTCATATTAAAATTAAAACAACGAATCCACGGACAATAAAAGTTTCGCTAAGTTTATTTACCAACTGATATAGTAGCTAATGTGATAATACATTATTGATTTTTTAGAGTTTGTTTGTATTCACTTATCTTTTATTAGGTTATGCTAAATAATCAATCAATATTATAATATCACATTAATCGGTAACAATCTCAGTCAAACTTGTTACTGCATATATCATTAATCAAATTCAAAACCTTAGTTCATACAAAAACAAAATAATACTAATTTAAGCAAAACAAAAAACTTTAATACTTCCTTATTATATAAACAAACAATAATAAATTATAATCTATAATTTTTGTTTTAAATGACGAGTAAATATTTTATCAATTAAATTCGACTTTTAAAAATGTAAAATTGACATTTCAACGGTCAATCTGGTCAACATTCATTTTTTTTTTCTATGTATTAACACGGTTTGGTGATTTTTTATTTTATTTTATAGTTTTTTAAAAATGATGATGAATGAATATATTTCTGCCAAACCTAATAGGGTTCTAGCAGATTTTTTTTTTCTAACAGTTAAACCTTAAGCATTGATGCAAAAAAAAGAAAAGAAAAGGTTAAGCATCATTAAGTAATAATTAGTGCAATATTATTGAAAATAGAGGGGTATTATTATATTTTTTCAAAATATAAAATGATATTTATGAAAGGTTTCAAAATAAAAGGGGTATTGGTGTAATTTTCTTCCAAATATATATACTTGACATGATCGACCATCTATCTAAAGATGATGAAGTATATCCTTTATCAACGACATTAATTAAAGTATTACGCACCAATAGGACACTTCATATACATATTTTTATGTATATACAATCATCAATCAGACATTCACAGTGAAGTGATAAATTTTAACTATTTATATACCAATATATGTATTAAGAATAAAACAATTTACAAAAAAAAAGATTATTCATAGGAAACCCTAGAAATTTATAATAACATGGCTAGTGTCATATAGAAAAATATAAATAAAATATTTGAAAAATTTTACACCTCAACCTAATAAAAATATATTTGAATTCTTATATTAAAATTAAAAATAAATTATAAAGCCACATATACGGTAACAAATATTAATTTTGTAATTAATTTAATAAAAAAAATATTAATAATATATCACTTATCATATCATTTAAAACTAAAAATGCATTTAGAATACGAGGGATTTCTTATTACAATGTAAATTAGGGACTGTTTGGTAACATAGTTATTTTTTATTTTTAAATTATGTGTAATCTGATTAGTTTAGAAGTTGGTTAGAATTTATTAAATGTCAATTAGATTACTCAATTGAGTAAAAATATATAAAATAAAATAAAAACACTTTTAATATTATATATTTTTTTATTTTTCTTTATGTTTATATTCAATTGAATAGTATAATTAATATTTAACAAACTTTTAAATTAACTAAATTATAAAAAATAAAAAATAAAAATAAAAAATAATTCTAAAATAAGAGTTTCAATTTTATGAATGCAGAATACCAATTATACCCCCGTACATAATCACATGCCACGTTGCATTGCGTACTGCTGAAACTTCTTCAAAAAAAGAAAAAAAAAGAAAAGAATGAATATTGCTTAATATCCAAGGCTTCATTGATAATAACGCATTAATTAATAATTTAGTTAATTAATAATATATCTCCCTCTCTAACACACTACCTAATCACATTCATTTTCCTGTCGTTTTCTCTCCCCACCTCACTCTCTCAGGTCTCTCACTGTCTCACAGTCTGTGGATTGAATTAAATTCGCAACTAAAACAACAAAATTTTGTCGAAAATATCAATCTCTCCCCCTTCCTCTGCGATTCTCAGGGACAGAAAAAACGAAAATGGCTGAAGAAAAAGAGTCAACGTCTATTCCACTGAGTCAAGCCGAAAATGGCAACCAGGATCCCGAAGATCCTGCCAAGTCTCCACCTGCCTCCCCCAATTCCTCCACTCGTAAGGTTCGATCTCATTCGCTTACTCCCATCTCAATATTTCGCTGAGCGAATTTCGGCTTTTAAATTCCGAATGTATGGATCATATTTGGTCCCGTTTACCTGTTCTTTAAAATTTTAGTAAGAATACTTGGTCGGGTTTGGAATTTTAGGTCATTGTATTTTAATTTTTTAATTTTTGATAAGAGGTCATTGTTAATTTGGGCTTTTTATTCATTATATTTTGATTAGTGGGTCTATGAAGTATTTTCCATTTCCTTTTTTAATTATTCTCTGTTTCAAGGCTATGAACGTGTTGTGTTCGATGATAAGTAGAGACTTGTAAGTCGTAAAGAATATGGAACGTAGTGGGTTGCACTCATGTCAACTTTGAGTTTTGGCAGAAGTGTTTTATTTTATTTTTCAATTTGGCGCATTGATAAAGTATCTGAGGAAACAATTGAAGAATTCTGCTAAAATCAACAAATGTGCAAGTTCTCTTACTTTTGAAATGGGGTGGAGTGACATTAGGAACCCTAATTATGGTAGAAGTACGTATGAAAGATCTTACACAAAACAAGTTATAGATGGATTTGGGTTGATCATTTTTCTTTCTAATACACTTTTAATTCCATACTTCGTCAACATGAAATTGTGGTGTAGATCACTAATATAGTCGAGAGGTCAGATACGGATTGTATTGTTTCGTTAGTGTCACATCTGTAGAAAGGGAAGAAGAAGGAAATTTGTAAATTGAACACATTTTAAAAAGAGGGTATGTACGAGGAAAAGTATGACTTGACCGTTGGACCATTTTTTTTCACACTTTGAAATGTGGTTTCCTGGCATATATATAAGCATAGATTTTAATTTTTTAGCTTCTAAATGCAAATTGGGGTGTCTCTTATAGCTGTCCTTTTTTTTTTTTTTAAAGAGGCATGTCAATAGATAAAAATGAAGTTAAAACCTTTTTTTTCCTTTTCAAAATTTCTCCCCCCCCCCTCCCCAATTGATTTTTCTTGTCAAAGGATGAGGTGTCATAAGGTCTTCTAATTGTAAGCATAAGGCCATCTATTAGAAGAAAAGTTAATGAAAATAACAGAAACACATTTATGATAACATTTTCTGTACACATGAATTATATACCTATTCACAATCCCTGGGGAGTAAATTTCTAATCTTATACAAGTTTCATCATGATCAGTCTTCTGATTTGGGTATAACACTAACGGAAAAGGCCTTGCTATGTTTAAATATGACCCTAGATTGTTACATTGATTTGTAAATGATTCATTGTTCAAGAAAGAGCCAAGAATAACAATATTGTTTTAAGTGGGTCCAATAAAGAGATAAAAAATGAAGTTCTGTGTCAGATATTGAAAAGATTTCCCTGTTGCTTTGGACATTGACTTGAAAAATACCATGAAACACTCAAAGGGCACATAACAAGACTGCAATGCAATTAGGTTAATTCAGTAGCCTCTTACTTGTCTATTGCTAAATTTCTCCTAAGATGTCATAAGAAGCTCATTCACATACGTAGTCACATATAATATTGGTCATGATCTTTAGTTTGCTTACCATTTTTTTGGTCAACGTAGCATAGTGTAAAATAGTTAACGTTGTTATAAATACATTGTTAATTTAATTATTAGCTTGCATATTGTGTGTTGATCATTGGTTAAAAAATCTTCAAGATTTATCACAATATGATAATATCATCATAGATTTGCTAAAAGTTTCTGTTAACATAAAGATATGTTTAAATGGAACTAAATGCATAACATGGTTTTGTAAGGGATCAGCAAAACCAGCAACCTTCGTCCAAATTGTTTGATGATCTTTTCTATCTTCAGTCCTTACATAATATTATCTTAGATTTAAAATATGTTCTATACTCGTTGCACTATTAAAGGAAACTGGATTTTAATTAGAGAATTTTGGATGAGAGGTTCAATGCTGCCTAGTAAACTAACTCATAATTTTTTGTACAGGCTTGCTGTTATGTTCTCCAGAGTTGGGTCTCGAAGAAGTTTATGACTGGATGGTAGAAATTTTATCTATTGCCTGATATGCTATATTATATATTTATTCATTTTAATAACTCTTCGAACCTAATGTTCCTTGAAATTTTGAAATTGCAGTGTGGTTCTTTTCCCTGTTGCAGTTACATTTTTTATTACATGGTGGTTTGTTCAGTTCGTTGATGGTTTTTTCAGTCCATTGTATGAACATCTGGGAATTGATATATTTGGTAAGTTTTAAATGCATAGCTAGGTTAATCATAATCTGCTCTTATGAAATTTGGATAACATGATTTTGATTTTTGCTTTCTGACATAAATGTACTTCAGCATTAATTTGATATTTCTCTGGTTGTAAGACATTAAAATAAGGGATTTTGAATTGAAAGCATGAATTTTTTATTTGAAGGCGGACACTAGAAATATTGTACAATCTGTAGTCGTCAGTTTCCGAATTAACCTTTAATTTTTGGATCGTCACCATAGTTTAAGTTTCCTGCATGTATTGACATTGTGGATAATGAGAAACTATATGTTGAAGCAGGAATCAAAATGATGAATCTTCTTTAGTAGAAGAACCAAGTTCACTTCAACTTAAATTAAAGTTGAATGGAGGTTTTCTCACAACAGCCATAATTGGTTGTGCCAGTTTCCAAAGGGTGAATAATAACAATTGAATCAAAGAATAAGTAAAATAGAATATGGCATTGCTTTTATCATTAAGGAGTCAAGCATATAATTTTTGAAGTCCATATGGTGCTATTTAAAATTCTTAGAGATGGTTACATAAATTAGTGCATGAGCTTGCATGTGTTTGTTTGGGGTTTGATAATTATTATCAACCAATTCGCCAATTTGGGATGTGCCTATGAGGGTGTTTATGTGTTCATTTGTGCATGTGATTGCTGCCCCTATGCTTTTATGTATGTTCTTGACAGGATGTATACACCATATTCCATTTTCCCTGGGGGGAGAGAAATCCATAAGCCAGAAGAATAATGAAGCTTCTGGTGCTTTTAATGGTAGACCTTCAGGGCAGTCTGAGCAATTTCAATTGGTTCAATTTGACCAGCTTCGGCTGAAATGCCAAGCTGGTGAGACTTTTGGTAGAAGCCAGTGATGATGTAAACTTCATTACATTTTTCCCTTGAGAGAAGAGTGAGGCCCTGGGGCTTTACATTTGGCTGGACATTTAAAAGTAGGAGTGGCGTGACTGCCTTATTAGCGTATGATGAATGCCCTTGTTATGCATTATATGATGGCCTTATGAGTTACTTTGACATCATATTGTTTTTCGGATTCAAAAAGCTTTTACATCATGATATGTTTGTCGTCTTTACATGATTTTTGTTTGGATATCTTCATTGATTGGAAACATTCTCTGTATGTTGATTTAACTGCATTTATGTCTAATAGTATTATGTCTCTCAAGGTACTTTGTTCGTGATGCAGGACTTGGGTTTATCACGTCTTTACTTTTTGTATTCTTCATTGGTGTTTTCGTTTCATCATGGATGGGTGCCACTCTTTTTTCGCTTGGAGAATGGTTTATAAAGAAAATGCCCTTTGTCAGGCATATTTACTCAGCTTCTAAGCAAATTAGTGCTGCTGTTTCTCCAGGTATTTTAATTCTATATTTTCTTGGTGGCTAGATAAATTTTGTTGGATGAAGTGATCCACAAATGCAAAAACATTTGCACGCACTCTGCTCTCCTGTGTAGAGTTGCAGGTTTCATGCTTTATTTGGCTAGGAATGTCTCAAAAGGCCATTGTACTTTATGTAGCCAAAGAATTCTTTTGGAACAGAAAACTAAGTATTATCAGCCTTTTGAGGGTGAAATCAAAAAAAATAAAAAGCTATCTGTAAATATAGTTCTGCTTGCTCTGCTGATCCGTCAGAACTCAGAAGTACGAAACTCTGGAGAAGTTAGAGAAGTCACTGAGGGTAGAATGAGGCATTTATCACAACCGTTTCAGAATGACAGTATCTGGCCCCTGTGGGATGTGTCAATGTATAGAAGTTGGTTTGTTTGTGGAATGTGGAATTCCTAAAAGGCGATAGTGAAATCTCTCCCTTGTTTTCTTGACATCATTCATTTGTACTTTTTTTACCCTCAATTTTCAGAATGAATGGCACTGTGACCAATACAATTTTTATAATGGTAACATGATTGCCACATTGTCCAGTATAAATGTATCCCAATTTAGCAGCATTAGATAAAGCGATTGCCACAGCATGTGGCGATGGCTGATGACTGGCTAAGGATATGTGAGGGACAATCATTTGTTGGTGGCTGATAGAGGCAATTGATTATTGGAGGGAAAAAAGCGATGGCAGTGGAAGACTTAAGTTCAGTTCAGAAATATGACCTTGCACCCTTTGGATGGGAAATCATTTTGATTTTGTAGAATTTAGGCTTAATTTTCTGTTCACCAGGAAAGCACTTTCTTTGAACTTAGATTTCAAAGTTTCACCCTCATGACCAATGCAGACAATATTTAACCACTAATCTTCTGCAAATAAGTAAATAATTATTTCATTATCACCATTTGATTTGACTTTTGTTCTGTAGACTACTGGTCATTGTGTTCTTGAGTCTTGACTAGTATCTACTCCTCCAATATTGACTTGATACTGATAATTCTGTTGTTTCAGTTTGTTTGTGGTGGTATCATAAGCAAATTTTGACTTCATTGTTTACATGGATCTGAATTACTCCAATTTGTACAATGCTTGCTTGGGATTTTTATATATAAATTAGCTAGAGTCGAACTGATAATTATGGGAATTTAAGCAAAAACATCGCAAAGCAGTCTCCTTATAACTTATAATGTCTCCAAAATCTGAAAATGAGTATAAATGTTAAGGTATTAAGTTTACGATCAGTCAATTTGAAATGACAAAGTGTGTACACGTTTTCTGAAAATTTGTGTACTTACTTGTGCTTGCAGTTTAGCAATCTCTTTAATCATGATATAGATTTGATAGTGCTTTAGCTACCATTCTTTTCCTCAATGTCAATATGATCAATCTAGATGATGCAATAGTATAAGAATGCTTTAAACTGGCATTACGGCTCTATTTTCGTTGCTTTGCAGACCAAAATACTACAGCTTTTAAAGAGGTAGCAATTATTCGTCACCCACGTGTTGGTGAATATGCTTTTGGATTTATCACGTCAACCGTCATCCTTCAGGTAATTTGGTTCCCACTTCCCCCTTTAGTATATTATTTAGTTTTTCTCTGTTCTTGTGTTTCAGAGATCATATTCAGTAAACATAACTTTTTCAGATATAAAAATATGATAGAAGCTAGAAATTGTTATTTGTAGAGTTTATGTGAGCTATAAGGTTTTATTGATAGATGTTATAAACATATATAAAATAAACAAAAGAACAAGAGAAGTAGAATAGAGGGAGAGAAGTTAGTCTAAGGGGTTTAAGGTGGGGAGAAAACAAACTGCCAATTAAATGGATTAATTGGATACAGAATAGAAGTCCAGAACAGTTGGATCCTTTAGGTTACTAAGTAAAGAAATAAACATTAATCTGGATAGATGGTATAATATTAATGAACATGTAAGTAGAAACTTGTATCTTTTTCATGTGTTATGTAGATGGCATTTAGAAAAATTAGAATTGGGTAAATCTGCTGTGATGCTCTGTCGCTGTTAGCACCAATTACGCTACCATGACTTGCACACCAAAACAGGATGTGAGGTTTTATACGAGTTGCTAAGATATGTCAAGTCCATTGTTCTAGGGTTGTTGACAGTTGAGTTTAACAAGTATCTCATATTTGGTAATTTTGTTGGTCTAACTGCAGAGAGATAATGAAGATGAGGAGTTATGTAGTGTTTTTGTCCCAACAAATCATTTGTACATTGGCGATATATTTCTTGTTAACTCCAATGACATCATAAGACCAAATCTTTCTATCCGGGAAGGAATAGGTATGTTTTCTGCTTTTTCTGTCACTATCTCTTCCACGTTGTCTTGACCACAGTTAAATTGCTAAAGAGTCTGATATTCTAGTCTACATCTCTCGTTATTAGCTATGTTTCTTTTCTTCATTAGCTTTTATTCTTGGTAATTTAAGTCCAGAGTCATTGGAGACTTGCTAGTAATTAGGTAGCTTGGCCGTCCTGTCCTGGTTACTATCAACTCTTAAATCTTTGTTAAATGCAATAAATTTGCACTAATTTTTATGTTTCCATCTAAAATTTACTACCCTTGAAGGAAAACTATTGTATCATACCACCTCTGGGTATTTTAATTATGTCAGGCATTATTGAATGCCCACCTTAGCAATGGTTATGTAGGTTGTCAGCCTCAAGATTACAGATTTGCATTTGAATTTACATGTAACATGTTTGATGAAAATTGCGCATTGCTAATCAAAGCAAGTATGCATTGGCAAAAGGGAATTATCAATTTCAAACTTTCTATTCTTAATCCAATAAATATGAACCATTACAATACTTGCCTTTATATATGTGTGTGTGTGTGTGTTTATTTATTTATAATTTTTTTTCCCTTCTGAGCAATAATGCAGAGATCATTGTTTCTGGTGGTATGACAATGCCTCAAGTAATCTCTCCTTTGGTAAGGGTTGCTAGACAGAATGAGAGAATTCCTTTGAACAGAATAATGTAATTGACTTGAAACAAATGGGCATTTCTGGCAATTCAGTAATTACTTACACATTCCATATTTATATGTGTATGATCATCATTGTACTCTTGAAGGACTGGATGATGAGATTAGGTTTATTGTTGCTCTCTTAGTAGTAGCAGACTTTCTTTTCTTTTTTTCTTTTTTATCTTTTAAGGTGGGCGGTTGGTGTAGTAGTTAACGAGGGATGTATTTGTTAGTGTACTTCTAAACCTTGGTTAATTCAAAGTTCACTACAATGGGAAATTCTGGAGATCGAATACAATGAATACTTCATACGCAGGACTGATTTTTGGGCAAGGCCAGTAAGGCCGTCGCCTAGGGTCCCCGAAAGAAAAAGGCCCGACAAAGTTCATTTTTTTGTCAAAATATTCTCTACTTATAATATTTATTTATTTTTAATTATTCTTTTATATAAAAATAATTAATTACTTGTATTCTATTTATATACATGTTTAAATAAATTTCAAATTGACACTTATTTTATTTTTACTTTGTATTGTTTTTCAATGATGGCATTGATCAAAATTTATCTTCAATGAGGTAATAATAGACTACATTTTTAGAATATAATGATTTTCCAAAAATATCAATTTATTATGTAAATCTGTTTGATTTGACATGAAATTAAAAATTCTGGTTAATTAATATTGTTAATTAATTAAAGACAAAAGCTAAATCGTGATTTGCTAGACTGGGATTTAAATGTTAAATGAGCAAGAATAACAATGAAACAGTTGAATTGCAAAATCCTGTAGGTTTGAAAAAAAAAAAAAATTGTTTAGAATTGTACACGTGGAATAAAAATATTTGCTGAAGTACTTGAGTCCTGGTGGAACTGGAGTATGTGATCCTTAGTCCTTGACCTTCTGCCAGTTCGGCGGCTCCATCACCATCGTATTCTTTACCTACCACTTAAGGAATCTGAATCAATCTTCGCCGTCCAATTTTCACCCTCTCTCATGGAAGTTGGAATCACATGGATTTTATCTACCCCTCCTGGCCCCTCATCAGTGATCTACACCGTCAAGCGCAGTCCAAATGCTGGGTCCCAAGGATACTGACGGCTCAGATACAAGTCGACCGTTCACCCTCAGAGATCCCTCACCAAACTCATTTTCCCACCAACCCCATAACTGGGTTATTCTACTTTAAAATTTCTGTTGGTTTTCTTTTTTGGGTTGGACCTTGGAATCCAACCTACCGAAAACCCGTAACTCATTCCTCATTTTCCATGGCTAATTCGCTTCAGAGTTGCTCATCGAGCTTCGCTGGTATCGCTTTCAGAAGCCGAGGTCTTGGAGGTGATTCGGGTTCAGAGAGCTGCTGCTTTACATCCATAGATTTCCCTTACAAACTTCTCACGCTTCCTTACAAGTAACTTTTCTGTACCTGTTTTCTTCTGTTGCTGATTAGTTTCACTCTTGGGTCTGCTTTGCTATGTTCAAGTTGGTAACTTTTGACATTCCATCAACTTTTATGTTGAAAAGAGCAGAGACCCAGTTGTGGCGTTTAAACAAATTAAGAAAAAAATTTGGAGAATTTGGATGTGATTTTATTGAAGTGGAAATGTTATGGAATTGATTATTTTTGTGCAGTAAAAACGTTTGCTTTTTTTTTTGGTAAAAGTAAAAACGTTTGTTTTGCATATAAAGTGGGAAGAAATTTGCTGTTTTATGTTATTTTATTTCCTTCGTTTGTTGAGAACACATTTTTGTTCCTGGTTTACTTTGACTTTTATAGATCTTGGAAGCCTACAAGAATGACTGCAGTGGTGAAGGCTGTGAGTGGTCTTGATCAACTTGAACTTGATATCTCATTAAGCCCCAGAGTGAATTCTGTAAAACCTTCAAAGACTGTGGCTATAACTGATCAGGCCACAGCACTTGTGCAATCTGGCATACCCGTTATTAGATTAGCGGCTGGAGAACCCGATTTTGACACGCCAATTGCAATAGCAGAGGTGCTTTTTAGATTTTCTATGTTTTACCAATGTAGCTCAGGTCCGTCATGTACCAATTGTGTTTACTAGTTCTTCATTGCCAACAAAGTGCTTTTTCCTTACTGAAAATTTAGGCTGGGATAAATGCGATTCGTGAAGGTTACACGAGATACACTCCAAATGTGGGGTCTTTAGAAATCCGTGAAGCAATATGTGATAAGCTGAAAGGTTAGTCGCTGCAATTGGCGGGGAAAAGTTGTTTTGTTTGTCTATTTCTTTTATGCTCGCTGTGATTCTAGATTTTTGTTCTGACAATTGGGCTTGTTCTGTAGAGGAGAATGGCATCTCTTATACACCTGATCAGATTTTAGTCAGCAATGGAGCCAAGCAGAGTATTCTTCAAGCAGTTCTTGCAGTTTGTTCCCCAGGAGATGAGGTGAAGTTCGTTTAATTCTGAACATGAACAATAAGGCTGAATATTTAGTGAATTTACTGCTTTAATGTTCTGGTTATTAATGGGCCTTGTGTGATCATTAGATCTCACTTTGATTATATCAATCCACGTATTCTTTAATATGCTCAATTGACCATTTGTTTATCATAAGCATTTACGTATAGTTTTCTCCCTATGAAGTCTTGAAAAGGAATTTGAAACTGCTAATTTTATTTCAAAAGTAAAATTAAAGGTTCATTGAAAAATGCTAACTGCAATTCCTTATTGACGGTGATTTTTTTAATGCCTAATCTATTTTCCAATAAATTGATACTCGAAAATAATAATAACCTAAACACCACTTGATTGGACTGTAATATCCTTAAATTTGTAACGTTTTATTTATGAATATATTATATTTTGTATCTTACAAGAAAACCTGTTGACGTGGAATAACTGCATAAAAGAAGAATCAGTCTTTTGTATCTCTAAGTAGGTGATTGTTATTACTGCATGAATGAGTAGCATTCTGCACGTATTCCATCTGCATGATCAAATCTAGATTTTTTGTGTAGTAGATTGGATCTTTTTCATTGTGTTGTACATTGTAGACTACTAATACTGTTACCTATGAGGGTGTATCAATTTTACTGAAAAATATATCGCCAGGTGATAATTCCTGCTCCATATTGGGTGAGTTACCCAGAAATGGCCAGAGTGGCTGATGCAACTCCTGTGATTCTTCCGACATTGATATCTGATAATTTTCTATTGGATCCGAAGCTCCTTGAATCAAAACTTAGTGAAAAGTCAAGGCTACTAATTCTATGTTCTCCATCCAACCCAACAGGTTCTGTTTACCCCAAGAAATTACTCGAACAGATTGCTCAAATTGTAGCAAGACATCCCAGGCTTCTGGTACAATCACTTGCTTGCACTGAAGCAAAAAACATGTGGTTGGATATTTCCACTCCTTTTAACATTCGAATTTTGAAATTTCTATTGCTTTTTTGTTCAGGTGCTGTCTGATGAAATATATGAGCACATAATTTATGCACCTGCAACTCACACAAGCTTTGCATCTTTGCCTGGCATGTGGGAGAGGACACTTACAGTGAATGGGTTTTCTAAGGTAATTGAATCCCATTGCACTTTCATATTGTTCTGGTCTCTCTTCTCTTCATCGAATAGATCCTCCAAATATGATTGGTGCAAATGTAAATGATAGCCTTAGAATATTTGTATAATTATAAATTTTAATATACAAAAATAAATTTTAACCTGAAGTTACTTTTAAAGTTATGACATTTAGGAAGTGGGAATATGCAGGCCTTTGCAATGACTGGTTGGCGACTTGGATATCTTGCTGGCCCTAAACATTTTGTTAAAGCATGCGGAAAGTTACAGAGTCAGGTATATCCATGATCCACATCTACTATGCTCTACTCTTATCTGATTATCATTTGTTACTATTATTCACACTCCACTCTCACTGTTCTGTTGTGGCATGTGAAAAGATCTAAGTCTTGTATAAATGACAAAAAGAAGCAAAATGAGGAGAAAAATGCCTATAATTATTCTATGTCGTGGTATGTAGATGTTTTTACCAACAGTTGGTCACTATGAAAAAGTGTTATGCCTCTCTTCCTACTTATTTCATTTTTAGTTTTTTGGTAAATCTCTTCCTACTAATTTCATTGCAAGTGTTTGAAAATGAGAAGAATCTTGAAGCATGGAGACTTGACTGGTAACATTTCAGGATGTTATTGAGTTTTTGGAATCTGTTTAGATATAATAGAAAGGTTGATTGAGATGGTGTGGAAGAGGAAGAGTTAAAATGACAGTGAGAAACTATTGTGGTTGCCTAGTTAAAGTGGAGGTTGCCTATTTATGAGAAGAAACTATACAGCTGGTTGGGTTCTTGTTGCATACCTTAAACAGTTTAGACCTAAGAGAATGGATCATTAATCTCTTGATTTTTTTAATTAGGACATATATGTTGATTCTAGTTTACATTAAATACTTATTTTAACATGCCTTACTTTGGGGTGAAAGGTTGTGACTGTGTTCTATAAGAATTAATATGAAATTCCATTGCGTTTTGTACAGTTCACATCAGGTGCCAGTAGTATATCGCAGAAAGCGGCAGTTGCTGCATTAGGACTTGGCCATTCTGGTGGAGAGGCAGTTGCTACTATGGTGAAAGCATTCAGGGAACGAAGGGATTTCTTGGTTAAAAGCTTCAGTGAGCTGGATGGTGTTAAAATCTCAGAACCCCAGGTAACAACTTCAACCATTTGCGTGCTTTTGTTGAATTCAATATTTGCCCTTGTTGGGTTTTGAGATTATGTATGTTACCTTCCTTTGTGCTTCAGTTGTTTACTATGA
The DNA here is from genome assembly GCA_007844105.2 of Rhamnella rubrinervis. Taxonomy (NCBI): domain Eukaryota; kingdom Viridiplantae; phylum Streptophyta; class Magnoliopsida; order Rosales; family Rhamnaceae; genus Rhamnella; species Rhamnella rubrinervis. Next base: position 11,785,016 of record CM017584.2, on the reverse strand, counting down.
AGTTCTTAAACATTATGTTTGTCAACTGCAGGGAGCTTTCTATCTCTTCCTTGATCTCAGCGCTTACTATGGGGCAGAGGCTGAAGGATTTGGAATAATAGAGAATTCAGAATCCCTTTGCCGGTACCTGCTAGACGAGGGTCAGGTTAGATTCTGGATATTCTTTTTACTGAGCTCTAATCTTGTTCTCCAACTGTAATGAGAGGTCACTGACGACTACATCGTCAAGATTGTTAATTTGAATATCTTATTACGATTCTGTTGAGTGCTAATTTACGAAGACAAGAAACTACATTTTCCCATTTTATGGGGTTCAACAAGAATTATGTGTAGTATAGCTATTTCTTTGGCTCTTGGTAATTAGGTTATGGCTGTTGATTTCTACAGGTTGCATTAGTCCCAGGCGATGCATTCGGAGATGACACATGCATTCGGATTTCTTATGCTGCTTCTCTCACCACCCTACAGGCAGCCGTGGAGAGAATTAAGAAAGCACTTGTCCCTCTCAGGCGCGCCATCCATGTTTAGTCTGTGTGATGGAAAATACAAGTACAAAGGTTATGTTGTACTTTTATTCATTCAAATATTTGTAATTTTAGTAATTGTCTTGAAATTATTACGTAGAATGTTCATGTGTTTGCCAAAGAAAATAAAGACTTTACAAGCGTTGTATTGAGTAGTTTATGCACGCAGCAAAATGGACATGAAATTTAATCTGTAAAACATTTGCTTTGATCGCTCAGCTGAAAGCTCTTGTGTTGCAGGCTGAGTTTGTTTATTCTCAGTTGCAATATATAAATTCAGGCACCAGTTTATGTGGAGCAGCACCAACCAAGCCCACCTACCCTCTGGCTTTTGAGACACCGCCGTCTACATGAAGGGGATACTTTCCTATATATTGCACATATAACTACATAAAATTAGATCCCTTTAAATTTACGACTTAATTTAATTTAATGGAGGGTAGATTAATTAAGATAAATAGTTCCTTTTACATATCATATCCTTAGACAAAAAAGAAAAGAAAAAAGAGAAGAATTTATTGTATAATTCCCATTTTATGAAATAGAAGAGCCATTGTTTTGTGGGTAACGATCTAAATTCGAATCCTAACCTCCAATATATATGGATATGTATACAAGAAAAACTGTAAATATTTATATTACAATAACTTATATGTATCTGGAGAAAACATAAACTATTATTTGGTGGGAAAAAAAATTAATAAAATTAAAGAGTAATACTAGGCCATCAAATTTGTGCACTATGCTGTACGCAATGCGAGGTAACACCACACCAGTGATTGGTTGACAAAATTATAAAACGGATAATTTCCATGTCAACGAGGGATTTGGTTCAGATACAAATGGATCTACATGGTTTCAAACAATTAAAAAAAATATTTATTTTACTTTTAAAAATTTTAAATACCTTTAAATCATATATAAATATATAACATTTTGACTATTCAATCCCAACAATATATTTTCACAGAGAAAAAATAAGTAAAAACCCAACATTATTTATCTACCAAAAAATAAAAACCCAACAATATCTTTAATAAAAACCATAAAATTTAAATTTTATTATTTTTAATTGTGCACGGTGCACACAACCTTTATGAATTCAACAGTACAGAAAAAAAAAAAAAAGAAAAAAAGAAAAGAAGAAAAGAAGAAGAGTTAAGACAAGGTCCCAATAAGACCCCTATATTACTACAAAATCACAACCTGAGCCTCTCAGTTTCCAGATTGTACTGAGAAGTTGAGAATCTATCAAAAGCCCGCACTCTCTCAGACCTCAAAACCCTAGAAATTTATAATTCCCATTCGCACACGTTAATCTAGGGTTTCTATAAACCCTAGCTCAGAGGAACGGACCGTGGAAGAGGAAATTCAGAGGGCGACTACGGCGATGGACTTCGACGAGTACGATTACTTGGAGAAGGCCGTGGAGGAGCACGAGGATAGAGACTCGAAGAGGAAGACGATGAAAAAGGAAGGGAGCGAGAAGAGCGAGAGGAGCTACAGAAAGAGAGAGATCGATGCGGATTCGGCTGCTGTTGGTGGCGCTGATGACGAGGATAGGAAGAGCAAGAGGTCGACCGATAATGGCCGTGATAAGGAACGGCACCATCGGAGTGGAAGGGATAGGGAGAGAGATGGGGAAAAAGAAAGGGATCGAGAGCGTGAGAGAGATGGAGAGAGAGAAAGGGAGAGGAGTAGTAGGGATAGAGAGAAGGAGAAGGAGAGGGAGAGAGAGAGAAGGGATAAGGATAGGGAAAGAGATAAAGAGAGAGAGAGGGAAAGAGAGAGGCGAGAGAGGGATAAAGAGAAGGAAAGGGAAAGGGAGAGGAGAGAGAGGGAGAAGGAGAGAGACAAAGAGAGGGAAGACAGAGAGAATTCCAGGAGGAGCCGGAGCCGTTCTGACCGTGAAGATAGGTCCCGAAGGAGCCGGAGCCGGTCTGATCGGGAAGAGAGGTCACGAAGGAGTATGAGTCGATCCGATCGTGAGAGGGAATTGCTAGAAAGGGAACGAGAAATTGAACTGAGAGATAGCAGGTGTTGTGTGCTTTACTTTTTCATTCCAGCTTTGTTATTGGTTTTTCCTGATTTGGTTGTTGCATTTTATGTTTGTTTATGCTAGTGTATGCTTTTGAATAGTTGCTGCTGTTGTTTGCCATCTGAAGTTGTAATCTGGAATTGTTTATATGGCTGACATGCATTTGCTTTTAGTACCTTTTAATATAGTGTCTCTGGGTGGGATGAAAAGAGTGAGTGAATGCTGACACCGCTTGACGACTAGCCTGGGCCATTCATTATATGGGTTACTTTACTCCACAACGTGCTAATGCAGTAGGAATTTCTTTTATATGTCCTTAGAAAATGGCTTTCTTCACTGATTCTGCTGTACAAGGTTTTTTCTGTTTTTAAATTTTGCCCCATATTGAATTGCGACGGTATTCGGGGGATCTTATCCTACATAGCAAGTGGCTTTTTCAAGCTTTTACCACTTTACCAACTCGGGACGAAGATTAGCAGTTGTGTAGTCAGTCATACCTGGGTTATTGTTTCTTACGTTAGAGTAAGATTTCTGTTGCTTCCCTGGTTTTCAGCTGTATAATTGGATGTGTTTCTTTTGACCTTTTATCTATGACTACAGGCCATTGATTTAACTTTATAGTGGTCTAAATTTAGCAAGGAAATGGTTTCTTTTCTTTTTGCTTCACTAAATACTCAGTCCAGTTCGTCTGAGACTGCCCAGGTTTGCTCTTGGGGCTTTTAGAAATTTCACATCATTAGCTTATCTAATAGGGAAAGAACTTTAGAATGCAAGGCTAAAATCTAATTTTTTATGGATGCCTAGGTTTTGTTGCTTATTGAGATGTATTAAGAGATTAGGGATGTTAAAGCCTGGCAAACTATCTTTTTTTTTTTTTAGAGTTAACATCTTCTATTGTTGCATTATTTATATGCTACTTGCAGGAATATTATGTCATGACCCATTTTACAACATACTTTCTCTTTTTGGGACTGACTTTTAAGTTGGTTTGTTATTTAAAGAATGTAATCTCATCTTATATTTGAAGATCACAGTAACCATTGTTGACTAGAGAGCTTACATCCTTGTACAAAGCTTTCAGTATCAATTTGAATTGTCTATTTATTTACTGATGTATTATGATAGTCAGTAGGATAATATTTAAGAAATGCAACTGCTTTTTCCGCAATTATGCTTGCAGATAAGAAATGGTTGGTGGCTTAACATGGTTATTTATTTTATGTTTTTACATTTATTGGAATGCTTTCTATATCAATTCAATATATAATATAGTTGGTAGAATACTTTATGTATCTTTGCATGATGGGTGACAAGTTCATTAAATGGGACAATCTTTTTTATTCTTATGTAAAAACGAAAGTTCTTGTTAACTTTTTTTTGTCAATAAGAGATGACATTGAACATTTTTGTACTATTTTACCTTCTGGAATTGTGTGTTGTGTTTTAAAATTGTATTGAATGATATATGGATGACAGGAGGTTGAAAGAAAAGAAAGAAGTGGCAGAGCCTGAAGCTGATCCAGAAAGGGACCAGAGAACTGTTTTTGCTTACCAGGTCTGTAACTTTATGTTTTTGCTATCATTAAACTTTTTTTTTTTTTTAATGCCTCTGATTGTGTTTGCTCCTTTTTTTATTGGATGATGACAGATGCCCCTGAAGGCAACTGAAAGAGATGTTTATGAGTTCTTCTCAAAAGCGGGGAAGGTTCGTGGAACTTTGTTTTTTTATTTTCCTTTATAACTTTCTAACACTTGAGCTAAAGCCTCTCTTTTTTTTTACCCCTTGAAGATTTTTAGTATCTCATATGTAATAATGGTAGCTTAGTACTGTCAATTCTGTTGCGTGCATTAATCACTATGTAGATGTTTACTTCTTCCTGCTTTCTGATAATAAATTCAGTCTTCTGCATTTTGCTAATTGGGAATAATTGCAATCTACAGATGATTGTAGATCTTTAATGATGAATGTTATTGAGATAAATTTGCTTCCTGTTGCAGTAAATGATCCTCTGCCTTCACTTTCAAGTAGTGTAATGAGTTTTATGTCTCAACGTTCTGTTTTTGTGGGGTGAGTGAAATGAACAAAAGTTACATGGTCATCTTGTAAACGGCCCCAATTAGGTTATTCAACAAGTAGTCTGAAAGTCTACGATCTCTCTGCATAAACATCTTTTCCTCTTTAGTTTATCATTTTCTTATCTGATGCAATAAACCATTTCTTCCTTTTTTCAGGTGAGGGATGTTCGGCTGATCATGGACAGGAATTCTAGACGGTCAAAAGGAGTTGGGTATGTGCATATATGTTAAATTGGATCATGTTTATGCGCATGTAATTTGTAGAAATAATTATAGCATGTCACCTTTCAAGAATCAAGTTTAACTGTATTCTTAAATGGATAGCAATGCGATAATGATGAGGGATGATGGGAATACCTTGCACTCATGTTTAATCAATTCATGCTGCGTACTCAAGGTAGACAACATGAACCTAAATTTTCCACTTTCCAGTTTTCTTCCTCTTCGTGTTTCTTGCCTTGAGGGCACCATTCTGTATCGGTGTGCACCTTAGTCCAATCTTCATTTTATGACTCCTTTTCTGGATTTCAATTCACTGATCACAACTTGGTAGAGTGAATTTTATGGAAAATGAATAAATTAGGCGTGAAAGCTTTGTAATTATTTTTTATTGATAGAAATTTTGTGGTTTGGGGAAGGAGCAGTTGTGGTTAGGATTCTGGTGGCTCTAAATGTAGTTAAGTTATAAGCACATATATGGTCAGTGCTTCTTACCCCCCACCGGAAAACAATAAGAATTTCAGAAATAGTATCGTATTATCTTGATTTCTTCTTCAAATAATATATTGTTGTTCTTTGTACTATTGTCAATGATGAGCTAACAATTTCTTGTACATGAGTCATCAGATTCATCAAAAGAAACTCAGCTTGAGCTCTCTGCACTAGAGTTTTTGTTTCCCTACATCTCTTTGCTATATGCATTGTAAGTTGTGATTGCAATAATCATGTGTTTGTATGTTTTGAAAAACTTATTTGAGGCCTTGGTGAATATGCAGGTATATTGAATTCTATGATGCAATGTCTGTGCCAATGGCAATTGCGCTTTCTGGCCAACTGCTTTTTGGACAACCTGTGATGGTTAAACCTTCCGAGGCTGAAAAGAATCTTGTACAATCCACTGCTACTGCTGGGAGCTCGGGTGTTGTGGGACCGTATGGAGCAGTTGACAGAAAACTTTACGTGGGCAACTTACATTTTAACATGACTGAGAGTCATCTTAGAGAGGTATGCAACTCGTATTTGTTTGGTTTATTAGCTTTTTAAATTTCATTTATTTTTGGGGGAGATTAATATATTAGGAGTAAAATGATTAGGAACATTGTATCTTCATAAGAAGATAAGAAGGTGAGATCCTAAACAGGAGTTATTTTTATTTTATTTCTTAAAGATAAAACTGTCATTAGAGTATCTTGCACTTATTGTGTGTGTGCAAATGCAAAGATTTTGAAATATCACATTTTGGAGATAAATTATGGGACCTAACTTAAACGAGTCTAACCTGTTAGGAAAAAAATCTAAAGAGTGGTTGTTATTAATACACCTCTAATTTCACTCATATTATTGTTCAAGTTATGTGGAACTATTAGATACTTTTATGACTTTTGCTGGTGGTAAATGCTCAGATTTTCGAACCATTTGGTCCAGTAGAACTTGTACAGCTGCCCCTTGATCTTGAGACAGGACAGTGCAAGGGTTTTGGTTTTGTCCAGGTCAGTAGTAGCTTATTGATTTGTAGACGATCAGTATTTGTTAATTTGCTGTATTTACTTATGTTTATATATATATGTACTCTTCAATTTTTCAGTTTGCTCAACTAGAACATGCTAAGGCAGCTCAGAGCTTGAATGGAAAATTGGAGATTGCTGGTCGAACTATTAAGGTCTTTTTCTCTCTATGTCTCAAGCTGTAGAGTTTGATATTATAGTTTTATGGTGTGATGTTGTCATAATATTTTGGTTTTGTAAGTTTGTAGCACTGTTTTTAGTGACTATCTGGTCCTGCATTCTTGAATTATGCTGACATCCACATGATATTGTGTGTAGGTTTCATCTGTCACTGATCATGTTGGAGCACAAGACACTGCTGCAAAATCTGCAGACTTTGATGATGATGATGGGGGTGGTTTGGTGAGTGAGTTAATGTTTTTAGTATATGGGAAATATAGTTATACATTATCTTATTTGCAAGTGATTTCCTAAATGTCTCTGGTTTACTAGGACTTGTTTAATTACTTCTATTCTGACTAAGTCGTTTACTTGGCTAATGCAACTAGGACATTTATTTGTTCTTTTTTAGAAGTTTACACTTCGATATCTGTTATGAAAACAGGCATTTGACTGTTTTATCATTTTCCATTAGATATGGATTTCTATCTTAGATATACTGTCAAAGTTAAATTACTTTATGGTGAATTAATGTATCATATCTTTCATGCAGTCTCTAAATGCTCAATCAAGGGCATTACTAATGCAGAAGCTGGATCGGTCTGGTATTGCCTCGAGGTTTGTCTTTAGATCCTATAATATTTTTCTAATCTCATTTATCCATGCCCTTGTCTTATTTGATCACTTTTACAGTATTGCTGGATCTCTTGGAGTACCTGTGATAAATGGATCAGCTTCAAATCAACGAACTGTTAGCTTGCCAATGAATGGACTAGCTGCAGTTGCTGCACCAGTTCTTCCAGCTAATGTGCTACCTGTAGAGTCGGTTGGAACTCCTAGTGAATGTCTACTGTTAAAGAATTTGTTTGATGCAGCCACTGAGGTTTGTGATTTATTTTCTGTTGTGTTAACCCTTTTAAAAACTGAAAGATTCGATTGTCATAACATGAGTCTTATTCCAGACGGAACCAGATTTTGATGAAGATATCAGAGGGGATGTGGAAGAAGAATGTTCCAAATGTGGCAGGGTGAAACATATCTATGTGGACAAGTAAGTATATAAATAAATGTATCATTTCATTAATTAATTATAAATGTGTCATGTTTATACCCCGTAAAAGGAAGTATATTTACCTTGTAATGGCTAAGAAACAAGGGTGGTTTTTTCTGCTTTCATTGTTGTCATGAAAAGCTGCATTCTGGTATATTCATGCAATTAATTTTTCTCCTTAAATTGTTGTCTTACAGAAACAGTGCTGGCTGTGTTTATTTGCGGTTTGAGACTGTGGAAGCGGCGATGGCTGCACAACGTTCAATGCATCTGAGATGGTTTGCAGGAAGACAGATTTCAGCCTTATTCATGGTAATTTATTTGTCTTCAGAGAGGTTCTTTTCTGCTTAGGGATGTTGATACGTCTAAAAATAATTCCTTTGCAGATTCATTATTTTTCAAAATCAATCCATTTTTTTTTTAACCCCTCTCTTCAAGTTTTATGAGTTGAACACTGAACTTCAACTCCTTGGAGGTCACTTGGAATAGAAAACTTATATATGTTTATTTTACTATTTTAAGCTTTTGATTAAAAAGGAAATAGAATACTTGACCTTTGTTTTACATGGCCGTTCATGTTGTATTGGTCTCAAAGAAGATCAGAAATATCATTTTCTGAAAAAATATAGAAGGCTTTGTTCTTTCTCTTTTATTATTATTTTTTTTATTTTTAGGGACTTGGTTTTTGTGGGACCCTTAGATGTTGCCTCTCGCCTGGTTGTCTGCTTTCTCCTATTCCTCATACCAAAGAATGGAATATGTTGTTCTCCTTTCACTTTTCATTTATTCCAATTTTGCTATTGGAAAACCTAGTCTATGGTTTACCAGCGAGTAGGAGAAGTATAGAAATCAAGGAGGATAATGTACTTATTTGGGTCTGCAAAAAAGGGCAATTGTGTTGGAAGAAAATTGAACGTTCTTATATATTATGATTAATTTTTGGTGTCAGATTAAAATCTTGAGGGTTTACTTCCTTTTACTATATTTTCCTGTCCTTCACGCCTCTACGTTATGAAAAATGAAAGCCAAGTCTCTTTTCTTCTTCCTACTGATAAGCCAGTATTGTATTGTGTGTAACTTTTGGAATATTAACAATTTTATTTGAACAAAATAAATGCATTTTTTTTTTGGAATGATGAGTATTTGACTGGGTTTTGTGGATATCATGCAGCAACCCCAAGCATACGAGGCCAGATTTGCAGGGGCTTGAAGGCATGGAGGATTTTAATTGCTAGATGTTGCTATTGGACATACCTGGGGGAAGAAAGAGTAGCCTTCCTTTCTTTAATATATATTTTTTGTTCTATCCAATTTTTTCTTTTCCAACTGTTTTTTTTCCCCTTCGTTTTTAATCTCCAGGTATCAAGTCGACTTCATAGAATTGATTAGCATACATGTAGTAATAGCTGTGGATGTTTTTCTATTTGGTGGATTTCTGTTATCTTCTTCCAAATGTGTATTATTTTTAGTATTCAAAATTATGTTGATTATTGGAAGTTGAAATTTACTTGCCGCTTGTCATGAACATTTGCCAATGATATGTTGTGTTTATTTATTTAGTTTTTTGGGTTGCTTGCAGCATGATGCTGAATTACGCGGATTACCTCTGTTTTGGAAAGTATATAAGATCATAGAGGTTATATCCTCAATGCCGAAAACTATTGTTTTTTTTTTTTGTTATTTGTATTTTTTGTTCAAAAACTTTGGGTATGTGGATTTGAATCATTATTAAGGAAACAATAATTTCGCCATTTGCTTGGCCTCTGGAAAATAAAAAGACGAGTCATTTCATTTTAAGGACTTGTCTGGAAACCTTAAGTAGGAAGAACTTAAGGACACGTGAGGTGCTTTTTCTAGAATTATTATGTGTATTATATCTAAAATAATCATGGCAACACAAAAAGCATTTCTATATTTTCTTTTTGTCTCTTGCCAAGAAAAATAGGAAAGCGTTTTTATTCTTTTTAAAATGACAACTCTTTTAATTTTTTTCTTTTTGTTTGTTGTGGTAGTAGCATTTTCTAGCCTAGGAAACACTAATTAAAGTACATAATAAATTTCTAGCCAAACTTTACATGTGTAAAAAGAAAATTTTAATCGTCTCAGAAAGACTCTTTAAACCAAATCAGAAAACAAACACTTCAAAGAGGCTTAACAAGAGAGAAAAGCAGTTGGGGCTGTGAGTGGGCCCAAATATCCCATATCCTGAAGTGGCGGTTTGATCGGCGGCGATAAGACCGGGAGGGGGCCATGGTGTCACTCTTGATGAAAGTTGAAGGGGTCCGCAATGCGTTATTTAAAATGAAAATGTTAAAAATATATATAAAATACAGCACTGGACTCCAAAAACTGTAAAGCACGGGGCTTTCGGAGCGGAAATTTCAAATCTCAAATCCCCACTCCAACACACCCTAACAAAACCCAACCCCACCTCCCTCTCCCTCTCTCTCTCTCTCTCTCTCTCTCTCACGCTCACACAAACCAGACCGAGAGTGGTTGCAGAGCTGCACGAAACGGTATGTACGACTATCAAACCCTTACTCCTCTCTCTCTCTATCTGCGAGAGTTTTTTTCTTTGCTTTTGATTCGGAGCTTTTGGTTTTTCCACTAAACTTGCTTAATTTGGTTCTGTGTAAACGTTTTGTTTTTTCTTGTTCTTGTTCTTCTTTCTAATTTCCGGCAAAATTAGGATTTGTGTGGTACGCCGTTTTTGTGTGGTTTGTTTGAGAAGGCTTGGTATTTTTTTTTTTTTTTTTGGGAAAAAAAAAGTTTAGATGGACAGGTACCAGAGGGTAGAGAAGCCGAAGGCAGATACAACGCCGATTAATGAGAACGAGATTCGTATTACTACTCAAGGCAGGATGAGGAACTATATCACTTATGCCACCACTCTCCTGCAGGTCCTTTTTTCTGTTTCTCATTCTGATTGTTTTTTTTTTTTTCCCTTTCAATTTGAAATACGTACTTTTTTTTTTCCTTCCTTTAAATTATCCGATGGGTGATATAATTCTAATACTAAACAATCTCAACTATCTTGCTTTCCATTTCTTTTGGGAAATTAGTGTAAGGCCAGCTTGTGTTTTGCATGTTGAAACCAATTCCGATGTTAGCTTGCGATGTGAGTTGCACTGCTAGTTACTTCCCCACCTACTCCGGATTAGTGCATGTGAATTATTTTTCCAAGAGAAATATTGATTTACATGACGTACTTTTTTGTTTGGTGATTTCACTAGTATAGGTGCTTTTATTATTATTGACATGACATTAGATCATCAGTTTATGCTTAATTACGTATGTTCTTTCATATTTATTTTAGTGTTAATCATGGAAGTGCTTATTTTATCATCTATATATCAATGCATGTACCTTATGCAGGAAAAGGGGTCCAATGAAATTGTTCTCAAGGCTATGGGCAGAGCTATCAATAAGACGGTTATGATTGCTGAGCTAATTAAGGTAAGGATGACTTACATTCTTTGAGCACATTTTCGTTACCCATGGATCCATACATCGATAAAGCGGGTTTTGTATCATTTTCGGGACCCCTCTTTGGACTAGCTTCTAGGTATTGTCTTTTAGGAGGGTGCACATGCACTGATATGCATGCATAGCAAGCTTGTGTTGTACACTAAATTATTTATCAATTGTTTCTTTTTATAGAGAAGGATTATTGGTCTCCATCAGAACACCTTTATTGGATCAACCGATATAATTGACATGTGGGAGCCACTAGAAGAAGGCTTGCTTCCGTATGAATCCATGACTCTTTTGTGCTACTAGTTTATCAAAGTTGTTTATTTTTTGATTATTGATTTTGGGTTGGCAATTGTGTTTTCAGTCTGGAGACTACTCGCCATGTTTCAATGATCACCATTACTTTGTCAAAGAAGGAGCTCGATACATCCTCCACAGGGTAATTCATTTAGAACCTGGTTCAATTTGAACATTCTGATCAATTATTTCCGTGAGCAAATTGTGAATCAATTTTCATGTCAGTATGAACCTAGATAGATTTATTAGAATGGTTTCTAGTTTGATATTGATTCACCTTTTTGAGTCATTTATGGTTTGTTAGGAATCATGTGGTGCATCCTTCTTTTTCTATTGATAAGTAATAGATTTACACAGTTGAAAGTACTTCCTTGAGTTCAAACTAGTGAATGACTGAGGTCTTTATTTAGCACAGATGCAGTGTTGCATAAGTTACATGAACTCATAATGATGGTATGTAAAGCAAATGCGTCTCTCATTTTCTTCAGTCAGTGATATTTTAACTCATTATAATTGGGATTTCAAGAAGTTGAGAACATTCCAAAATACATTGTGTATCTATTGTTGCTGTAGAAGCATTTGTCATGTGCCAAGCCTTGAAGATTGTGTTACAAGAAGTTTGTAGAATGATGGTGCTCAAGAGGTTGTGAAGGCTATTATTTTTAGCAAGTATGAATTGGTTGGAAGCCTTGGATTTCTTCAAAGAAGCTAAAAAAACTCTCTTAAGCTATTTTGATGCTTTTCTGTTGGATCCCTTGCAAAGCTAATGTCTTTTCTCAAGAGATGGCTAATTGAGAAAATAGCTGTGGGAGAATGGATGGTTTTGTTGCTGATAGTGAAGTTCCAGTTTGATAGTTTCAGTGCTTTCTGCATTGGCTTTGAACTTTGCTTGGTCTTAGAGGGAATGCTGTTTGTGGGTGTTTTTTTATTTTATTTTGGTTATAGAACACAGAAAAAAGAAAAGAAAACAAAGAAACAAAGCTCTTTATTTGTAGTCTTTATGAGGATCGCATGTGACTGTCAAATCATTTGATGTTAATCTTGTAAAAATGCTTGACAAGTTTGAACTCATAAGCCCAATACATGAATATATTTTTGTTGTGTACTTGAGCTATAATCTTGAATTTGTTATGCTTTTCTTGGACAGTCCATAAAGTTGATATCCTTTTTATTGCAGATATCAACCTCCTCTTCCAGCTGATCAAGTAAAACCATTAAATGAATTTGAGGATGAAGGAGGTGAGTGACATATCTTTTTTTTTTTTGGGTCTATAGAGGACTTTGCTCTAAATAACGAATTGACTGTGTTGAACTAATTTCTTGTGATTACTTCAGAGGGCTCACCTAGAATACGAAGCAGGGGACGAGGTGGTCGAGGAAGAGGGAGAGGCAGAGGTATTACTCCCTCATTACTTTTGATGGTTCATATATTTTTCTAGCCTCTCGTGGATTTAATGTTTCATTTTTATTTATTTATTTTTTTATTATATGGTTTAAGTCAAATTTGTTTACTTTCTTGGAACTGCAGGGTGGTTAGCATCTGTCTTTTTAATACTTAAGATTATTTGTTACCAACACAGGGTGTTTGGTAATTTTGGGTAGAAGTATTCCATTTTCCTCCACCTCAATTCAAGTTCTTCAATCATACCATTCAGTTACCTTACAGTTCCATTTTTTGTATTTTGGGTCTTTTTATCTCATTTGCTTTATTGCAGCATGCATATATTCATCATTACCCCTGTTAAAATTGATTGTATTTTATAGAATGAAAAAAAATGTGGAAATTGGTACACCAAAGAAAAAATGCAAGTTGGTTAAACATGTCACTTTTTGGATGCTTAACTTGTATCATATTGTGTAGTCTGACAAATTACTAAAGTTACTTGTTGGGTGTGTGATCTGTTATTGGTGTGCAGGAAATTATAATGGTCCTGGAGAGTATAATGGAGAGAGCTGGGACGGTGGGCGTGGTTTTGGGGGCAGAGGTAGAGGCCGTGCAAGAGGCCGTGGGTTTCGGGGTAGAGGACGTGGCTTTGGTGGTCAACCAGGTGGATACTATGACTATGGTGAAGTAGGGGCACCCCAAGGTCGTGGTAAGTTCTTGGTGCAATGGTTTTCGTGACCTGTTTTTGTTAATTTGTTTTATTACTAGAGACAGTTATCTGAAAATTGTTGAAGATGAATAATTTAGCGGTTTTGGTTGTGTTATAAGAACCTCTCATATTGAGGTAGTGTATATCAATGGAGGATGTGAGAAGTCTTTTTTATTCTGTTCATTGCTATAATTTTGATTGAAAGAGACATAAGTTTACCACATATTCTTTTCATTGATTTTATTGCTTCAAATTTGCTGCTCTTCTGCAAGGCATTCTCTCTCATTTACTTCTTGTTTATTGCACACTATTCAGCTTTCTGAGCTTTAAAAGGGTTGTAATTAGTATCAACTAGGACCTGAGCAATTTGTTTGCTAACAGCATTGCTAAAGGAATAGAATCTATTTTCAATTTCTGAGTGTTTATAAATTATATTGTGATAAATGTTGTTGGGATGTTCTGCAGGGAGAGGTCGTGGCAGGGGTGGTGGGCGTGGGCGTATTCGTAATTTCAGAACAGATGGACCAGCGCAAGCAGCAGCTGCTTGAGCCAAATTTATGCTGATAAAAGTATTAGCATGTGTCTGAGGACTAGAGTAAAAAAAACAGTGATACTATGGATGCCTGCTCTGATCGTAAAAATCTTGATGAAGTTTGGTTGATAATCTCTTTGGGCATTATATTTTCCCTTTTGGTTGGTGCTGTGCAAGTGTTGCAGCAGTGGTGTGCTTGCAATTTTGTTTCTGTAGCTCCTAAGGTAGGAAACAAGGAAGGAATATATATATCTACCAGTTGTATTGCTAAGCAAGTTTTTACTCACAAGTGAAAAAAAGTTTGTACAATGTTTTTCATTTTCATAGAAATAATAGAGCAGCACATTCTTTTGTTATTATAAAATAGATTTTGCAGGCCAAGCACCTCTTGAAAATCTTTTTGATTTTGTGTTCTTGGTCTAAATATTTGACTAATTTGTTATAATGTAGATGGAGGAAATCTTCGGTTGCTGAATCTTGGGATGTTTTTATACTATTGTCTATTTCCATTTTAAATTTTTTGATACTTTATATACTTGCCTTGGAAGCAAATCTGCATGATGGCCTCCTTATGAGCTGTGCCCAAAACTGGATACCCTTCTACTTGAAGACATGGAAGTTCAAATTTGGTGGGCCATGAAGCCATTGACTTGGTTTTCGTCAGCCAGAAAAGGCAGAAAAAAACAGAAAGGAAACTCTGACTTCGTCGCATTATGTCTTTTCATGTACGTTACATTTTAGAGTAAAAAAAGAAAAAGAAAAAAAAACTCGAAGGTACAAATAAATTCCATGTATAGATCTAATTGATTATTTTCATGGCAATTTACAACAGCTCTAGCAATTGCGTCTTTAAGAACATATTTTGGGTTTAACTAGGGTTTATGTCTAATATATCCAAGCTTGCTTTCATATTAATATCATAGAGAAGATAAATACAAAGTGAAAAAATATATATATATATATATATATATGTATATTTATTAATTTTTGGCACTTTATGTCTCTGAGTGGGTATAGGTACAAACATAGTATGGAAGCCCAAAACCTAACACTGCCTACATACATACACTGTAACTAGAAACTTTGGCAGTGAAAGTGACCTCATCCTTCAACCAAGCGCCTGCTATAGGTTTCATTCCTCCATACCCCTTTTGCAGAGTTTCTTCCAAACCTTCTTTTGTATGGTTTGTGAGTTTACGATTTTGCCCTGCAATTTTATTTAAATTTACAATGCTAATAATAAAGTTGCTTTGCCGTGGCCAAGCTCACTTTTTTGGTCAATGCAAGGTTCGTTCCACCCCCCAAGACTTTCTATTGATGCCAAAACTTGTATAATTATTTGAGTAGTTTTGCAAGACAAAAAAATAAAAGTTGTGTGGCGCTTAGCGAAGCTAATCAAATTTAAATCATCTGTCTTTTTACATATTCATTTTTTTTATTATTATTATTTTGACGCGTGATTATGCATGCAGTGGAAATTTTAATAGATGACTATTTCACTATTTGATCCAAAAAATAAAAAATAACTGCTTCAATATATATATATATATATATATGCAAGTAAATGAATTTGAGAAATGTGATATGAATTTATACTAAACCTAGAGACTTATTGCACAGTTATGGGGATGGTTTTGTTTTGTTATAATTTTAACTAAGTTTAGTGTAATAATTTAACCGAATTAAATCGATTAAAAATTACAGTGTGTTGATGAGGGCTTGTTTGATAACGCAACGATTTTTTATTTTTATTTTTATTTTTTTCCTTTCGAGTTAAGTGTAATTTGGTTAGTTTAGAAGTTACTTAGAGTTTGTTAAATATTAGTTTGATTAAAAATGTAAAGAAAAATATAAAAACAAAAATTGAAAATGAAAACACTTTGAAAGCGTTTTCATTTTTTATTTTCATTTTTACATTTTTACTTAATTAAGTAGTCTGATTAACATTTAACAAACTCCAAGCAACCTCTGAACTAACCAAATTACACATAACTGATGAGAAAAAAAACTAAAAAAAATAAAATAAAAAACAGTTGTGTTATCAAATGCAACCTAAATAAATAGTTAAATTTTTTAGACCAAATTTTGTTACATTTAATAATTTAAACAAAAAGATATTAACGGACTTGAAAGTAAGACCGATAGAAATTAGTAAAAAAAAATATAAGATAATTATTATAAAAAAAATTAAATTTTTATTATCAATTATATAATCAATTGGGTTGATTGAGTTAGGTTTATGTTGATTTTGTATAGTATTAGGAATTGCAAATTTTCCTAAATCGGTGAGTTGGTGTAGTGAAACCAGTTCATGTTGGTTTTAGTATTTTTAACCAACAACCTAAACCAATTACATTATCCAACCTTGTTCAAATATTTGGATTGTGTTGAATGTTGGGTTTTATTTATTTTCCCCCAATTACAAATTTACAGTTAAGTCCCTTTTTTTATTTTATTGGTGTTACCAAAATCATTTTGCTGGTTAAAACCATTTAATTCATGAAAGTTTTAGGAAAGATAGCTTACATAAAATATATTCTTCACATAAATACTCTATAAACCATAAATATTGACCTATAGGCTGTAGCGGGGTTCAACAAAAAAAAAAAAAAAAAGGCTATAGCGGGTAAAAAATAAACTAGAGTGCTTGAGTATTATAACTAAAATTTTACAAATGAAAACGAGATTGCTTAAAAAAACAGAGAGAGAAGAAGAAGAAGTCATAATTGCAATTTTAACTTATAATTCTTTTAATATAAGGCTATTAGGCACCAGGAAAAAAAAGAACTTTAGGTAGAAAATATATTTAATAATTAAAAGTTAGCCTCTTGGTTAATTATGAAGAAAATAAAGCATAATGTTCTGTTTCCTATGAAATGTATGTCTTTATTTTTATCAAGACATTTTTTTTTTTTGCTATTATTTATTTTGATAACTAGCAAAAAAAAAAAGAAGAAGAAGAAGACATTTTTATCTTGATACAAAACGTCAATTTTCTAAATGCATTTACTTAATAAGTTATAAACTTAAAAATGTATACCAATCTTTATATAAAACAATAAAACAATTATTTTTTTAATAGAAAAACTAACACATCCTAAATATGGTTTTTACAGTTTAAACATCACCCACCAACCATTAAGGAGATTTTAGTAGATAATTTTGTGACCAAAAGAATTGAGAGTTGAGCTATACCAACAAAGCTAGCTTGTAGTGCTATTATTTACTAGTATTCTTTATGTATGTATGTACACACACACGCACATATGTTTATATGCTTTGCCTCTCAAACACTTCACATATAACTTATTAAAAAATAATCCTGTTGGTGCTGATCATTATAGGCTGCTTAATTTGTAGTTAACTTGAACAAGCTTCAGTTGCTGTAACGTTAAGAACTAGTCTCAATTTAGTGCTGTAAATATCCCTTAATGTATATATATATATATTTATATATCCCTTAACTCATACAAGAAATGCTTGCTGTCTGAGGCACTTAGTCCTGACATATTTAGAAACAAATTGGATATTAATCTGCAAACCAATAAGATACATGCATGTTCGACTTTTCCTATTTAGTAAAGGAAAATAAACAACTCAAAATCATCCTTTTAAATTACAGCAAAACTTTGGTAATTTGTTTGAGTGACTATTAGATGTAATAATATATATGTGAGTATATTTTTCCACATCTTTCATAAAATAGAAAAAAGGAAAATAGACACCCATGATTCTTCAGGTCATCCTTATAATCTTGATCAATATATATAGCTAGCACAAGAGAGGAAAAAAGAGAGAGAATTCTTGAACAAAAAGTTTCATCATTATCATTCCCATTAATTATTTAAACATGGAAAAACAGAAACATGAGAAAATATATATTAAAATAAGAAAACACATCATGTCTCTACCTTTCTCATGATCTTCACAAATTAATTAGGGAAATCAAGATCATCAGAAACTGTTCCAAAACTAGTTAATTAACAATATTAATTGCTAAAAGACAAAATTGGAATTACTCCTACCTAAAACCCATGAGCTAAGCAAGGTAGGGTTTAATTTTGCTGGTGGTCTCCATGTAAATATCAGCAAGAGAACGATACCTCCTCTTCTTAGCTCTGCAAAATACATGATCTTCTTTCCCAAATATCTCTTCCATGATATTCACATTTACATTATTATTATTCTTCTTCTTCATCATCATCATCAACAACCTCTGATCAACAACCTCTTCATCGTCAGCTGCCATGTCCACCTTGCTGTTGCTGTTTTCTTCGTCGCTGAGTTGCATGAGCTGCTGAGCCGCGGCCATATCAGAATCAGTGAAGTCCTTCTTCTTCTTCTTCTGGTGGAGATTGTGGATTTTACGTGATGATGGTATTGGTATTGCTACTGCTGATTCCTCCATTGACACAACCATTCAATGGGTGAGACAAAAGCTAAGAAATTAATGAATGGATTCTTTCTGTTTTCGGTTTGCTTTGGTTTCTCTCTCATATGGCTGCCTTATATTTGGTTTGGCGCAGAGCGCGTTTTGAGGGTACGTGTTGTATGAGTTTTGATAAGAAAGTAAGAGAGAGAGAGAGAAATTGCAGTGTTGGTTCTATGAAGTTGTGTGGAAAGTTATACTTATATTTTTTTAATTTATTCTATGATTTCAATCCTTGAATAGTGCTTTCAACCCACATGATTTACGATGCTCCACCAATCTTGAATTCAATCACACGGCTTAAAATGTATCAACGCAGGTGGGAAAAGGTTAATTAATTACGTATATACATATATAAATATAAATGTTCCTGCTATTCATCATGGGAATGTCTTCCATCATCAGCCGTCCGTCTATGAGGGACCCATGAATTGACTGCAAGTCATTGAGTCCGACCTCTAGATTTTCTTAGTGGGATGAAGTTGGATTTATTATATATAGCAATACAGTAAGGCTGACATCAATTCAGTGGATGGTTTACAGCCGTTCGATGAGATGTGTCTCAGTGATTGATTGGGACCCATCCTGTTGGAAATTGTCAATGTGGAAATGTTGCACCATTATCTCCTATTTAAAAAAAAAAAAAAGAACAAAGAACAACGAGATTAAGGAAATTAATAATGGGTTGTGACTCACACAAAAAGGAAGAGAAAGTTCAAGTTTGAAATTGACCCAACTTTTTTAAATTTTCATTTATGTCATCGATCGTGGCCTTCTCATAAGAATTGCCACATGAGCATAAGTTGTCGGATTGCCACACAAGCACCAGATGTCTAATATTAATATAGAAAAATTTAATTGATAAGATTGCTTTTTTGAAATAAAATTTCTATATAAAAATCTCTATTACATAAATTATCGGACCCATTAATTCTTATATGTGAACACTTAAAACATCACATAAATAATTATTCATTTGACTAAACCAGATTTTTTTTTATTAAAGACGCAGCATCTATATGTATATGTATGCATCCTTGTGTGTGTATGTGGGTTTAATGTCCAAATATTATGGGTTTTTTTTTTTTTTTATAAAAAATCTTATGTTTTAATTTTGGTGAATTTCATTCGCTCTAATAACTTTGCAAATAGCAGCAAAGGTTAAGATTATAGACACTAGTAAAACATGGATGGGGCTAAAATATACGTTAATAAAACATTGAGACAAGTTGGTATCCAAAAATTTCCGTAATATTTTTGAATGAGAGAAATCTTTTATTTATTTTAGAATCCTATGGTTACACATCTAAGTTATACGTTCTTCTAAATTGCTTAAATATAAGTTGAAATTTTGATTTTTTTTTTTTTATTTTTTTTTTTGTCTCGAGTAATTTTATTTTGGAGCTTCTATATATTGTTGGTCAAAATTTTTCATAATAAAAATTGACTTTGTCGAAGTACTTTTTAAGTTGATACAATTTATGACATTCAATTTTTTCATTTACACATTTTTTTTTTTTTATCTCTGCTATATAGAATTGATATCACAATGTATCTAAGTAGCAATAAGGGTAGTATCAGTGTGACAGCAAATAATGAAAATAAATAAAATATAATAATATTATGCATTAAGTTTTTTTATCCCTATTTATTAATTCATCATATCACTGTTATCATCTATGATATATATAGTTTTGATGTGGCAAGGACTTAGTATACAAATCTGAGCCATATCACCTATAAATTCATTGGTAATATTTGTTTTTTAATAATGTGGCATTACCTTTTGCTGACGTGGCAACGTTCACTCTTGAAGTTTCTCGTTAGTCTCTCTGTCTCTCTAAAGGCCGTTTCATAGATAAAGAATTTTTACAAAAAAATATAAGCCAAAGATAATTGCTTGTATGGCCATGAACCGCTTACTTTGTTTCGAAGAAGAAAAAAAAAGAAAAGAAAAAAGGAACTACTTTATATTGTTTACTTTTGCGCCATTCGGCTTTCCATCAATTTCAAGGTGGGTCCTGTGGTTTCAGATTTTATAATTGAGGTCTTCAATTTTACTGTATATGTTTGCGAGGGTACTCGGAGTCAAGACCACCATTGTAGATCCAAATGATTAAACCCAAAACGCCCCTATTTTTTTTTAATCAAAAAAAAATTTCAGTGGTAGATATCAGTTTAAAATTTTATTATGAGATAGAATTTTATTATTTATGTATGAATAAAATTTTCACTGAACTATGCCAGCTAGACTGTTAGGATCCAAGATAGAAGAATGATCACACCCATTGAATTGGCTTATTAGAGCCGAATCAACTGGAATGGGAGTCCGAATGGTGGCTCGGCTCTAACGAGCTGGGAATCCTTCGGAAGGGATATTAGTGTTTGATTTGTGAAGGCTTGGCTCGTACATAGAAAGAGCCGAGCGACAACCTAGTTCGGAACAGGAACGGTTTTTTTTAACTTGAATATGATACGAGTTAAGAAAAGTTCTAAGTAGGAAAGTTTATTCAGTAATCAATGCAAGATTCTTTCTTATATTCTACTTTCTAAATCTGAGACGAGCCAACTTGGAGACTTGCTCTAAACCAAGACGGCTAAAGTTTTCTACTCCTACCTTGGTGAGGGAGGCAAAGCCAAATTATAAATATCCCATAGTCACCCCATAACAAAAGCCCAAAACCGATTCTCTATGCTTATATATCAAAACTGATTTAAGCATCGAAAATTTTTTGGCCGGTATCGTTGTAGTGGAGCAAATTCTGTTATAAATACTTCTCCAATTTTATAATAGTCTAGAATAGCAAACTTATTTTCCTAACCGTTTTTCCTCCACCCGACGCTTAATAAGTTTGAATATATATAAAATTTTAATAGGATTTTACTAGGTCCTATTAAGATTCGTAACTTTTATAAGCGAGCAACACAAAAAGTCCTTATTGTGGTGTGAGTAAGGATTAAATATATTTTAAATACCTGACTCAGATGCATTTCAGGTCCTCATATTTTTGCAATTTTGGGCTTCAATTTGCTAACTTTTTGCAATTTAGTACCAAACCGTAAAATATGAATAGTGGTCTTAGTTTAGTTTATTATTGTTTTCTCTGTGGCAAAGTCTTTACTAATTTCTCGGTGCAATTTCTTAGCCAATATAGATGTTTATCACCGACTAAACACAAGAAATTCATGCACAATAAACAAGCCCGAAAACAGAAAATGAGTATACTACTGTTGAATATATTTGCAAAATTAAAATAAATGCGGGTGTAACACTCTCAAATAAAAAATTAAACTGAAAAATAATAATAAAATAATAGGGGTTGAATATGCAAATCTAATTAATAATAAAACGACATGAGTTCAAATGACAAGTATTTTATATAAAATTCAACTATAACAAATAGTTTTGACGATAGGAAAATAAAGACCAACAACAACTAAGAATTGAAATCATTTACCAAAAAAAAAAAAAAAAACTAAGAATTGAAATCTAAAAACTAACGGCTAAGCTAGATAAATTGAACTAATTGTCCAATTTCTGTGAAGTGGGCATTTAACTAATTTGACCGATATTTGAAGACTTGAAGTCTACAAAAAAAACAAAAAGAAAAAACAAATCCAATACTTGTTTGAAGGTTTTAATTATTATTAGGGTATATTGGTCAACCTAAACTTGTTTTACAGTCACATTATACTAGAACTATATCTCCTCGTTCTTTCTCCCATGGATTTTTATGCATGAATTTCAGGTCAATGTTTGACTCATGGATTCTGTTTAATAAGGTAAAACAAAGATGGAAATAATTTCAATACGCCCTTTTTAAATTAAACCCTTCTTAAATGTATATGACTGATGCCTCAAGACAGAAATTTGAGGTATAAGTTTTATTATAAGACATTAATCACGTAAATTTTGCATAAATCTCTCATTAATTAGATATATTTAGGCATAAATTTTGTTTTCACAAAAACATTTTTTCATAGGTATACAAGAGTTTAATGGCTCTCATATTATCATATACATTTAGTAAACTAGTTTTTAGACAAGTTGATGGCTCTCATATTATCATATACATTTGTTGGGATGGGATGGGATGAATGACATTAGTAACCAAAAAATAACACATACATGTACATATATATATATATATATATATATACACACACACACATATACATATAGATATAGATATACACATACATATCACAGTTTGTAATTGAATATAAGGACAAAGGACTTCTAAACAATCCGCACAAAAAAGTTTTAACATCTAATGAATTTTTTGTCAACAAGATTACAAAAGACAGAGTAAAAATTCAGTAGTATGTTTTCAATCTACAACGTACACACAAATGCATGCAAAAACACAGAAGAGATTTAAGTAGAACTAATTTTCAATTTTCTTAAGACGACCCGTATGAAGCCCCCCCCTACTAAGACCTGAGGGGAATAAATGATAATCCAATGACTTCTTAGAGTACAAAATGCTAACACAGAGAAAACTCTAATAACCCAAGAGAATGAAATCAAAGAATTAATAAAACAAATAACAATGTGTCAGCCCCCCACCAAAGCCCTCTCTCTGTATCTACACAACAACCCAAACTATGTAAAGCTTTTTTTCGTCCCCCAGAAAACTTCCTCTTCCGCTCATCTTCAATACTAGTTCTTCTAACATTTTCCAAGTTGGGAGGAATCAAATCTTTTTGTGAGCAACTCCCTATTTTGCTAAAACTGAAAACCAAAAAACCATCTTAGGCTTTATTGTTGCATCCTAATCACAGTTTAAGCCACAGAGTTCCAGCACGGGGCCTTCTCGCGACACAAATGGGTTGATTCGAACCCATAGAAGAGTCAAGATTGACGCCAGAAGAATCGACCAGACCAGAATAATGGTTGGCATCCGGTCGGTTCTCCCTACAAACCCTTTGAGGAACGGATAGAGGTGGATGATGACCCAGAAAGCGAAAAACAGCCTCCCAAATAGTGGGCCCCATGAATCATACCCATTATTGATGGCGTCTGAAACCCCAACCACGACACCAACTATGTTTATTATCAACAGAGTTGTGGGGGGAATCAATAATGATGTCCACTTAAAGATGTAGAGCTCTGAAAACTCTCCATCATCTGCTGCCTTAGATGTGACTGTAAAGTTTGTGTTGACACCAGCTAGAACTTTAAGTAAACCCTGAAAAAGAGCAAAAAGATGTGACGAAACACCTCCTATTACCCAGAACTGCTCGTTTCTCCACCAGTCGTCTATTCCAACCCCACCCCACTGCATTTCGAGAATACCAGTGGCAGCTATAGATATGAAGAGTGCAATGAAAACAAGACTTGCATAGTTGCTAATCTGCATATTTTCAAATTCAAATCACTGAGTTAGCCAACATTGTGATTCAATGATACTAGTATAGATCAACCACGTGAAAATCATTCTGAATTGAAACCAAAAGCAGATGAACACAAATCTGCATTCAGTTCGCACAGATTTTTTAATATGACTTGAATACATTCAATCCCTGTGCATAACATGAAAGCAAAACAATCCTGACAAAGATATAGGATGATTAAATTGATTCCTTTGAACAAAGTGCTGCTCATTCTAATTGTGAAAATAAACAGAGCGAAGACAATGTGTTAA
The DNA here is from genome assembly GCA_007844105.2 of Rhamnella rubrinervis. Taxonomy (NCBI): domain Eukaryota; kingdom Viridiplantae; phylum Streptophyta; class Magnoliopsida; order Rosales; family Rhamnaceae; genus Rhamnella; species Rhamnella rubrinervis. The sequence goes on along the minus strand of CM017584.2, from coordinate 11,760,971 downwards.
AGCCATTGATTTTAACGAACTGATTTGATGCTGATAGTTACCAAGTCCATATTATGATAGGTATCCAATTTCAAAAGCAGTGCCACAAGTTCATTATGATGCTGGCTCAAGCCCTCAAATAATGCACTCCTTGCTTTAACACATTTATCTAATGTATAACAGAAATAAAAGGATAATGCAATGAGGAGTTACCTCAGGGACAATGAATTTCCCAGTGAGAAGGCAGATGGCAGGCAAAGTACAGTACACAATCAATGGAATGGAGGTCCAAGGATACACAACTGAGTTTATGTAAGAGAAGCGCTCCAACCATTTCAACCCACCCCCGTAGCCATACCAGATTGGACAATGTTTACTCAAGAAGATCTCAACCGATCCAAGGGCCCAACGAAGAACTTGGTGCAGACGATCTGAGAGATTAATAGGAGCTGACCCCTTGAAGGCTGGTCTTTTGGGTATGCAGTACACAGACCGCCAGCCATGACAATGCATCTTAAATCCTGTCAAAATATCCTCAGTAACCGAACCATATATCCAGCCAACCTGTTTGGATTCAGAAGTTTAAATGCACAGTAACGTAAACAAGTAAAACTTGGAGATAACAAATTCACAAAATGTCAATAAAAAATCTCTCTTCTTTACTTACTTCCTTTCCCCATTCTGTTTTGTCCTCGTACCCACAACTTATAACTTGGATGGCTTCCTTTAAGAGAGAAGCAGGACCATCATTTCGAGGAACTCCACCATTCTCCATGAGTGCGGAGTTTACAAAAACCGGGGACTGCCCAAACTTCTTTTCCAGTTTCAATGGGGTCATGGTCATACTGGATGGTTTCTCATTGTTTGTTTCTGAAACAGCAACACAACTTCGTCTATTAGCCCAGGATTTCCTTTTTCAGAATGTCAATATAAATTATACAAGCATGTGAGAGCAACTTGCAATCCTTACCTTCAATTCCCTCTTCAATATTTTCTAGTGCATGTATCTGCTTTGAAGCTTCCCTATGCTTTGATTTCTTCTTTTTCTCTTTCTTTGACTTTCCTTTCTTATTTTTTCTAGACCCACAACACAAGCAACACCATTTTGGCCAACAGTTGCAGGTCCTGCTGGGAGGCTTCTTTTTGGTAGGCGCATCATATCCATAAAGAGCAAACCTTCTGAAAACACACCCTGTTCCAACATATATTGGTCCTTGTATGCCATCTAATCCTTTCATATTGATCTGTTTACAATCATATAGTTAGCCTCTCAAATAACAACACAAGGAGAAAAATTAAAATGAACAAAGACTGCATACATACATCAAAGAATACAACATTCCGATTTGAATATCTATCATGAAGATCAATCCCATCAAATCTTTGAGGAAACTGCACATAGCAAACTTTCTTCCCTGACGTAGGATCCATCATGAAACACATGGCTTCCCTAAGTGCCTTGCTATTGTTGATATAGTGATCACAATCAACATTCAGAAGGTAAGGGGCATTTGAGAGAATTGCAGATACACGAACCTTTAAAATATGAAAAAGAAATAATATTCAGAAACCCTACACCGTGGATTAACATCAAAAAATTAAGTGGAAAAAGAGAAATTTGATCTTTATTCAATATTCGCCTTACCAGAGCATTCATGGCACCAGCCTTTTTATGGTGTTCAAACCCTGGTCTCTTTTCACGAGAGACATAAACTAGACGAGGCAACTCATTTCCTTCAACATCACGAACTCCATCACTACCAAGGAATACCTGTAAATGGGAGAATATTTTATTTTACATATTACCTTAAAGACCACCAAAACATTTTATCATACCTAATGCTAACTATCTATCCATGGCGGCATGGAAGTATGGTAAAACCGTAAATTGATGATTATCTCATTTGCAAAGCATCCAGGTAAACTTAGACTAGTTGGTCATTAACTTACAAAAACACAAACAAGAAAGTTTAAAGAATGCTAAAATGTGAGTTGAGGACTATTTTAATTGACAAGCATAAAACTAAGCATATAAAAAAGCATGTAGATAACACCCAGAAAGAAAAAGAAATTACAGCCTCCAGAAATCTCTTTGTTGTCCAGAACTAGATTCAGAATGTAGTCGATAAGCAAACAAGGAAATAAACTACAATGAATGACATAATTCAGTTTATTTTTTATTTAAAAAAAAAGAAAAGAAAAGAAAGAGAATCTATATGATTATTATGGATGTGCTTCACAATACTATGAAAGAAAGCGGTAAGTATCTTGAAGAAATAAAGAAACATCGGCTCACCTGAATCATGCCAGGATGGTCACGCACATTGTTCCCAGGCCACGGAGTCCCATCTTGCATTGTCCACCCATCCTCAGGGACCTTTTGTGCTGTCGCTACCAATCCATTTATTCTAACTTTAAATTCTTCATAATCTCTCTGCACCAAAAGAAGAAAAAACCAAAATTTTACCATTAAACCAGAAAACAATAAGCAAACTATCAAGAAGACAACTTTGTACAAACTTGTGAATATAAGAGATGTTTGTACAACTGAAATCAAATCCATGAAAGCTGCATGTCCATTATTCACAAACCTTCATTGCACGTCTTTCCCTGACAAATGCTGGGTGAACTTTATTTCTCAGGTAGTCAATTTTCTGAGAGAAATACCATTCTGGGGCCCGGGGCTCTATGTTAAATCTCTTACAGAAAGGGACCCATTTCCTAGCAAACTCAGATGTCTCAGAAAGGGCTTCAAAAGTAAGCATGGCAGCACCATCATCAGAGACATAGCATGCTACTTTATCGACTGGATAATCAACACCGAGGATTGAGAGAACAGTGTTTGCAGTAATTAGTGGGGGTTCTTTCATAGGGTCAACTGTACTAACAAAGATGTCTACGCTAGCTAATTCAGATGGCTCCCCTTCTTTTTCATATCTGTTGGTATCAAAAGTAAATGATGAAACAACATAGTTAACATAGTTAGGGAAACCAAAAATCAGTCAAAAAAGCTAAATATAGCATTGAATGAAGCAGTTATATAAATGAGACGACAATTACAGCAACACACAAGATGGCCTCTTTACCTCAGTGATAGCCGATCAAGGTAGGTTTCTCGCATTATTGGATACCATTTGGGAAACTGATCAAGAATCCACGATACAGCAAACCAAATTTCACAAATGACCGATGTCAACCACAGGCCATATGCATCATTAACGGGATGGAGAATTCTATAATGGAAAAAGAGGCCAAGAATTACAAGACGGAGCAAGATAATCATTCTGTATGGGTTAATCTTGCTTGAAGAGATGGGCAACTTCCTTGATAGCGGCTGCCTGCCTTCATCCATCCTGACAATATCAAAGAAAAGATAGTCAATAAGCCAAACAATAAACTAAACCGTGAACAAAGCCATAACCGAGTTAAGAAAATATACTTACTCTTATTTCTAAACAATCCCAAATAAACCTACCATAATATCTCATCAATTTACTTTGTTACCGTACAGTCTGCCTTTGTTTCTTAAGTAACTAATTTGAGATTCCAGAGAAAGTATTGACCAAAGATCATGCAAGTGAAATAGAATTCCTATAGTGTTATCAACCGAAGTTTACTTATAAACCCTAACCTCATATCCAGTAAAAGAACACAAGATATTAGCCTTTTAAGATTAAAGGAAGACCATGGATAAGCACAAAAGTTATGGCATAAAAAAAACTCCCAAGGAAAAAGCAAAGGTGTTTGACAGAGTTCATTACTCTTACCATTTTTGACGAACAAGGAAAACGTATAACAAGGACCTTGCTTTTAAAAATACCAGCAGCTGTTCTGCATTTGAGTACCAAATTGGGCACAGAAACATCCAGTTGTACCTTTTTAAATCTTGTATTCATTTTTTTTTCCCTCTTCTTCTGGAGGAACAAAGGAAGAGGGGAAATCACTCCATAATTGACATTCATATGCCTGTTTGGAATAGTTAAAAGACTGTAACTCAATCAAATTATCTACTATCTTTTTAACTTGTTGACCTCACGGTTATGCAAGACCACCAAGTGCATGACAACATCTTTATGACAAAATTGGTGGATTTCCTTCTCTTTTATCTGTTTAAAAGGATGCTAGAGAACTATGAACGAGATCTGGTCCTACCAAAAGCTATCAATAATCAACAATATCACTATATTACCTCACCAGAATGCAATTATATCATCAATTTTATTATGGAATCCCAGAAAAGTTTTTATATAGTGAAAGAATAACATATAAAGAGGGAAATTTGATGTTTAACAGTAAACATTATAAGCATTAGTAAGATGGATACAATGCTTCATAATTTTATAAATGCACTTCTGTTTGGTCTAAGGAAAGAAAAATTTAATAAAAGGGGCAAGGAGAGAGAGTTGGAAGAGGATTCAGATACTCACATGGGCAAATCAGTATCATCCTGATCATCTCCATGAAAGTTTCCACCAGCATTTTCACCTTGGTGCTTTACAACCTGAAGTTTGTTGCCTTGTTTTCTCTTCCACTCATCCATCCGATCCTTCCACGCTACACTTCCATACCCATATACTGCAATATCTTTCTTCGGAACCATTGGCCTTGGTTGCACTACAACATTAGATGCATTAACTTGAGTCTTTGAGGACAAATAATTTTAAAAATTCAAAAAAAAAAAAATAAGGATTTTCGGTAACTGCAAATATAACTTACATGTAGATGGATCAGAAGGCATTGGATGAATTCTATTTCCATGACCCGCAAAGGGAGGTATAATAAGAGCATGTCGATCAGAAGAAATTTCATAATCCTAAAACAAAAAGGGGGCAAAAAAAGGAAGCAGCTTCAATTAAAAAGTTAAACCAATCACATAAGCATCCATATCAGGCCCATTCACAAACATCAAACACACTTTCATGCACAAGCACATATTAGTAGAAAGGATGACCTAATAATTAATTAGACAAAATTACCTCCTCGCCATATGTCAAGAGAGGGATATCAGAACCGACGGGTGCAGGGATTGCAGCGTTAGGGCGTGCAGATAGCACAGACTCTGCAACTTGATGCGTGCCCAGAGCATCAAGGTCGCCATAATCAAATTCATTGTCCAAATCATCAATGTCATCTTCTTCTTCATCACCTTCAACCCTAGGACTACCTGCAAATTGCGTTACTGGTTAGAAGGTTTCAAAATTAAGTGGGAATTCAATGAGGATACAATTAGAACAAATGCAGAAAACGTCTCACCTTTGATGCGCTTGTATCTGGTTTTACACTGAGGGCAAGCCTGATTTCCCTCTCTTCTCTCATACTCATAGCAGGGCCTACATACAGGGAAAGCACATTCATTGCAGGCAACAAAAAGCTCTCCATCTACTGTAATCTCCACCTCATCCCCACATATCTGGCATATTTGCCCACTCAATTCTTTCACAGACTTAATCTGCAAAAGACCAGAAAGCCATTAAAATCCATAAAATCAGTTCCAGAAGGACCCCATCTTTCAAGATGCCATTTTCATTCCAATCAAGTAACGAAATAGTTTAATAGCTGTATTGAATTTTCATGCTATTCACAAAGAAAGAAAAATTAAGAGAGACATAAAATTACATGTTCTTTCAAAATTCCCCAAATTTTCCCAAATGATTCAAAAAAACCCAAATAAGCTGAAAATTGCATACATGTCCTCAGTCTACCGACACTATTAACATCTTTATCCATCACTCAATTAAGTGTGTGAGACGAGAAAACAACTATTTTCGTCTTCTGTGTCCATAGAGATCCAAAAAATGCATGTAGATCTTGAATTATAAATTTTAATTTGTCTTGATTAAGCTAATATTTTTATATCAGTATTTCTAGCAGTACATACAGAAATTCCTCACAGCTATTGTAATTATCTCAGGACATGATTTTCTCCAGAAAGCTTGGAAATTGCCAAAAAAAAATAAAAAATGGACACTTGAGAATATAAGCTGTATATTAGGATCGGAATCTAAATCTTCCACCCACATTTGAAAGATAATAAACCATCCAGTAACAGAAATCTGTTATTCACTTCAACTTAAGACTCAGCTTAGAGAAAAATTAGTCCTTGTAAAAAAATAACACTGGAAAAAGATTTACTAAAACTAGCTAAAAAAATCAACCTTTCAACAAGAAAACCAAAACCCACAAAAATGCAGTGCCCAAGTTACCACATCGCTCAAATCAGAAAAACTTAGTTTGTAGACAATTCCATTACACCAAATGAGCAAATGGGTATCATAAATCAAACAAAAAATGTCATTAAAAAAAGGAGGAATTTTAAAGCTTTTTACCCGTGCATTCTCTTCTGCATTGATCAGTACGAACTCATTTCTATTGTGAGAACCAGCAACAAGTCGACCTCTTGTGTCCATCATTCACTCGCCACAAATAAACCCCCAACTCTTTCAATTTAACGAAAACCAAAAACTGTTCAAATCAGAAAAACCCAACTCAAAGACCGATCTTTTCCACTGAAACTGCAGGTCCCAAGTAGCCAAAAAAACCCACTTTTGCGCTTCAGACCACTCTGCTCAGCACCCATCACAGGGAACCCAAACCCCACATATAGGAAAAAAGCAAAAATATGTGCTTTTTCTCAATAATAAATGTAAAAAAAATATATATAAAAAAAAAACCGGTTAAAAGTCTTCTGGATTTGCTTGTTTTTTTTATGCTTTCACAAGCCAAGTCTCTTCTGTAACCCGGCTGGTCTAAATCCACTGAAAGTGCGTGTAGAAAAATAAGGACGCGTAAGAGAGAAGGAGATGGAGAAGAGAGAGAATGAGACACTGGAAGACAGAGAGATGGAGAAAGACGGAAATGACTAAAATGTACTCTGTGATTGGGAAAAAAGATAATGAGGTGGGTGGGTCCCAAGATTGTGGTGGTGGCGCTGGGCTGTGCCCCCACCGCTGTTTGTTTGGTAAGAAAGAAAAATAAAAGGAAACCTGTTCGAGAAAATGATAATATGGGTTTTGTGTATTTGTATTTGTATTTTTTGGAAAACTCTCTGGTCTTTCCAAACTCACGGTTTTGGTGTGGGTTTAGAGGAAGAGTGGGGATAAGAGCGTAATGTATAGATATAGAGAGAGAAAGTTGATGAAAGAGAGAGAGACCTAAGATGTAGGATCTGCTCACGCGGTGTATAAGATTATGTCTTTACTCTTTGGTTACTCTTTTACCTTCTCTCTCTACTCTGTAACTACGCGTTCTTTTCGCTGTTTTTTTTTTTTTTTCAATTGTAATTATTAGCGACAACATTTTTTATTTACAGTGTGCTGAAAATACAACTGTACGGACTGTGTTTGACTGGCGAGAAATAATGTCTGGGTCAGTAAATATGTGAGAGAAAGAGACAGAGGGAGATGGCAAAAGCAAGTGAAGTGCCGTGCGTCTTCTTTGTTTTTGTTGGGTTTTGGTTTGTTTTTGTGGACTGTAGATCATCTTCATGGTTCACAGCCTGACGCCATACGCCCACCCCCAAATAATACGTGCCTGCTAGATTTTGTTTCTTTCATTTTTCTTTTTCTTTTTTAAAAAAATCATCATGATAATATAAAAGACAATTACAAAAATATATATATATATATATGCACTTTATATATAATTTATGAACTTTTACGTTTTTTTTTTATCTATCAAAGTTATTTTTGTTATCTTTAAAATACTAAAAAACAAAAAAAAGGGGCGAATTGCACTGTTACATTCACATTTTATTTTTGTTGCAATATAATCCCTTTTTTGTAAGTCCAATTTTACATATGAAATTTTAAAAAAAGTAAATACAAAATGCAGACTGGCAGATTGCAACCAAATTAAATGTAATTTAAGCTGTTTTATGTAATTTCTTGAAATACAATGACATCACTTAAAAGAAAAAAAAAAGTGTAAAAAAATAGCGATTTTTGTTGGTATCCTTTGTATTCAACAGCTAATGTTGACTTGTTTACCAAAATAAAAAAACAAGTAATGTTGACTTGGAACCTTTGTATTTACACCGCAAGTAAAAGAACAATCAGATTGAAGTGTAAAGCTGTGTGTCATGTGTTTGTATAGAATGCCATAT